>ML058378.1:0-1200000 GCA_003013855.2 Liriodendron chinense
AAAAATTTCTTTTATCCATTTTTACTTTTTAGTCGTTCTAAGTTTTGAGTCCACCCGGTGTGGTTGTTTTGTCACCCTTGTGGTCACAGGTGGTAACTTTGGAAGGACCTCGACTGGTACTACAAATATACGGTAGGTTTGGCAAGTTTCTTAATAATTGTGCATATTCTTTTTATAATAGGACTACGTTTTGAAAGCAGTGGCAATTGACAAGTTATGGGCGACAAAGAACACCATACCGAGTGTACTCAAAACCTACACGTAATAAAAATATTATGACAAGATGGCACCAGAATGTTTTGTCTACCTGCCTCACCTAAATAGTGACTGTAGAGATACGGGGGTGTGTCGATGCCCGTGTCTCTATAGAGACACGGGCCACAGTGGCCGTTAGGCGAGGGCCCTAGTACGGGATTTTACAAGCCATGTTTGCCTACATACCACACCTATTCTGTCATGTAAGTTTCCACCCGCAAGTTAGTGGTGACAAAGGATTACACGCCAGGTGGACTCTAAACCTCAGCGGAGTAAAAGAACAAGTACGTTACTACTAGACCGTTTTCCCTACCTGCCGTCCCTATTTTGTTTATTTAGCACCAACCCGGGTGTTTCGAAAAGCTCGTGGTGGATAATGACTGTAGCCACCACGTACGATGTGGTGCGTTATCAGGACACACCTGGTCGGACAAAGGACCCGGTCCTGTAGATGTTCCATCCAGAGCGGATTGCCCGCCGACTCTAGAGTGTGTGCATAGTGTGTTACTGTGTACGTGTAGTCTACTCTTTTCCGCGCGCACATCAATGTTTCGAGTGAGGAATTCTGATGGTATGTATTGGGGATTTTGGGAAGTTAAGGCGAGGTATTTATAGAAGAAGAAGATTTTGGGAGAGCTCCAAAGAGAGAATGTCGGAGGTAGAGAGGAAGGTTTTGGGATCCTGAGAGAGAGAGAGAGATTGGTCTGACTCTACTTAAAAGAGAAGGCTTTTACGGGAAGGTAGGGTAGGTTTACGTGAGAGAGGAGATAGTAGAGGCAGGTTAGTAAGGCAGAGACAGGCAGGGGAAGAGATTGCCTTAGGCAATGTACATGATTGCGGCAATGGTTGCTGCTTTGTGCCGGCAGGCTAGTAGAGTCTTGACGAAGCGTCTTCGACACCAACCCACCAAGGGTACCGTCCCCTAAGGTAAAGAGCAGACCCGGCGACCCTAAGTTCCGAAGCCTACAACGAGCCCGCGTCATACGCCAGCTGCTAAAGAGTCTGCTCCTCTCCCGCCCCCTGCACCCCTTCTCCCGACCCTTGCCGCTACTTCCCGAGCTTTATCGTTTCGAGCCCTAGAGGCTGCTCTAACAGTTTCGAGAGCGGTTCTTTCCTTAGTGGTTCGAAAAAGGCTATGTCCACTCTAACAATTTAAGATCTCACTAATGTGGCATGAGACCTGCACGTACTACCTAGTGTATTTACATTATCTACTGGACACGTGGCACATGCTATTCCAATCCACACCATCAAAATTGCGGGCCCTATCAGGATGGGCTGTTGCTCAAAAGCCGCACTCACTGAATTATCGTAAACCCTTTTATGTTGCCGGTTGAATTTGGACATTGATCAATTTTCTTTCTCAACTATCCAATGAATAGCCACTGATCGGATGGCTAGGAACTTCTACTCAGTAGATTTTAGGAAATGCCACATCCACAGTGGGGCCCTCTATCTAAGCAGCCTGGATTAAGGTGGTACGTGTGTGCCAAGTGTACAGTGGTAGGAGTGTGTATAAGGAGTGACGTTTTTGTATATACGGTGCTGATTTCATAACAGAGAACTTCTTCGATGGAAATGTGAAACTCAGGCATGAGTAATCGCCACTCTCTCGAAAATGGTTGTGCTTGGTTTTTGATAAGATAAAGTGTAATCTTTTGGTGGTGTTGCCATTATATTTCTGCCTGCAAACTGAATTGCTAGCCTCAGAATAGAGATTTGTAGGGTTTTTTTTTTTTTGAAAGATAACGGAAATATATTATCCAAAGCAAAAGGCTACAAAGACAAGCCGGGCCACCGAGATGGTGATCCAACTAAGCACCAAGAAAAAGAAAATTACAGCCCTTAAAAAAAAACATCATTGGAGGTCCACTCAACAATAACAGTCTGATCCTTCGGGAAATAGATTCCGCCGGTTTGCTTTCCCCATGAAAACATCTTCCATTCCTTTCTTCCCACACGCACCACCACACAGCCAATAGAGTCATTCTCCACAACCGTCTTTTGCCTACCTAGGTTAACTCCATGCCAGGCCTGTAAGAACTCATCAACTGCTGTAGGGAAGGGCCCACTCCACTTGGAACCGGGAGAGGATATCAATCCAAATCTGATTAAAAAAAACTACAATGAAGAAGAAAGAGATGATCCACCGTTTCCTCGCTCCTCATACAACAAAACAAATATTCGGAATTTAGCAAATATTCGGAATTCACATTCCCCCCCCCCCCCCCTTTTTTTTCCAAATTATCCACTGTGAGAACAGTTTTCTTACCAGCCACCCACCCAAATGCAGCGATCTTGGGAGGGACTTTATACTTCCAAACGTGTTCCATCGAAGCCTCTTCTCTTGACAGAATAGAGATTTGTAGTTGTAGGAATTATTCAATAATCTTGCTGATTATGATGATCAGTGTGCATGCCAGTTGCCACAACAATGTACACGTGGTACGTGTGTAACTCAATCAAAACCATCCAAATCATGGGCTCCATTGTGGATGCCACATAATCCACATATAGCATAGAATGGATGATACTAACTGTCCAATTGGCGGCCATGAAGTGGATGGCTAACATGAAGCATCGTTAATGCTCCAAATTCCTCAAAGTGTATGTTGACTAAACAGAGGTTATTATTGTCTAGTCAGTCTGATTTTGGGGCTATGCCCCATCTCAAGTGCAGCACATGATTTGGTTGGTTTGGATTCGGGCATAAGTGCGTGGACGTTGTCATTTGTCTGAGTGATATGTTTTCTCTATGTAGATGTTGTGTAATCTGGGCACACATTTCTACAATTAAAAAGTTGGAATTTTGGACACTGGTGCTAAACAGATTTTGTAGTGTCCAGGTAACACAGTATAGATGCAAACTGTCACATGTTATTGGGAATTTAGAATAAATTATGATAAAATTGCCAGTGGGAGATAGTGAGTTTTAGAACTTTTTATGTAAATATTTTTATACAACTTTAGTGAATTGAACGTATCATATGGCTTCTTTGGTGGAAAAACTCCTCTGATGCCACTGGTGGAGAGAATTTAATCCAGCATTTTGTTCTGTTCAACAGTGCCCTTCCCTTTAAATGAATGATTCGATTGGCCAAACTTTGGTGGGAGAATGGTTGATGTACTTGGGTGTCCGGATTGCAACTATAAAAAGATATTCTCTTCTTTTTCATTTTGTTGGAGGAAACTTGTATGTGGTTGGTTGCTGTTTGGTTTACTAATAGATACCTACCTAATGCTTACATTGCGGTGGAAGTTGCAAGTTGCAACTGCTGATTGCGTTCTTTACAATTACAGTCTTGTCAATTACAGTCTTGTGGTTTTGCTTGATTGTTTTATTCATGTTTTACTACTGTTTTAGATATTAAAAGCTTATATCACAAAAAGACCTGCTTCTTTACAATAAAATCTGATTCTGTTGATGGTTGCCTTTCTTTGTGGGCCTTAACATCTCGAGTCCAATTTGAATTTTTTTCCAATCACAATAACTGGGAAAAAAAATCGTAATTTAGTTCCATCTCATTATATGGCTACAAATGCAGTTCTTTATTGGCGTTAATATTTCTAGTTTGATTTGAAACATTTTCAAATCACTGGAAATGGCAAAATTTCGTAATGTTTCGGTCTCCATGTTGGTCGAGTTTCATGTTCCAAGGGACTCAAATTCCATTGTGGCATGCTTGCTGAGAGTCCCATTCTTCCTGCTTTGTCACGTCCCACTATCCACCATCTTGACAGATAATTATTTATTCTGATCTTTTTTATTAATAAATCCTGTTATTCATAGTGAAAATAAAGGGTTGGTTCTATCTCAGTATCAGGCTACAAATGCACTGAAAATCCGGTACTTGGTAAAATGGTTAAGTTTGCAGTTTTGTCTAAGCATTATGTATATTTTCTGTCATATTGTGATTTTTATGTGCTCTTTCTTTCAAGTGTAATCATGGCTGTGGTTGAAACTCTCAATAGCCAGTTATCCATATCTTAGTGAATGCTTGGGTCTGCTCTGTGTTGCAGAAAGCTGTGCTGGAACCAGCAATGCAGGGGCGTGACATGATAGGTCGGGCCAGAACTGGAACTGGAAAAACTCTAGCATTTGGAATCCCCATCATGGATAAAATCATTCAGTTCAATGCCAAGCATGGGTTTGTTAACTTTTATCATGCTGCTCTGGTTGCTGTAAAAATTTGAATTGTGCTTTATACTATTGTGACAACTGATATGATTGACAACGAATATTGCAGTTGTATATGAGTTTCATATATGATCGACGAAGGGCATGTTTATTGACGTTATATGTTTCTTTTTAAAATCTGCAGGCGTGGAAGAAATCCTCTAGCCTTGGTATTGGCACCTACCAGAGAGCTTGCTCGTCAAGTTGAAAAGGAATTTAGAGAATCTGCCCCTAACTTAGATGCAATCTGTGTATATGGGGGTGTGCCAATATCATCTCAAATGAATACACTTGACTATGGTGTTGACATCGTTGTGGGTACACCTGGTCGCATTATTGATCTGATCAAGAGAGGTGCCTTAAATTTGTCAGAGGTGCAATTTGTCGTTCTTGATGAGGCTGATCAGATGCTTGCCGTGGGATTTGATGAAGATGTGGAGGTAATTTTGGACAAGTTACCTAAAAAAACGCCAAAGCATGATGTTCTCAGCCACGATGCCGAGTTGGATAAGAAGGCTAACCCAGAAGTACCTAAAAGACCCATTAACTATTGATCTTGTGAGTATGCAAGTTTGTTGTGTATTTCCCCTTAATATCATTATATACTAAATGCGACATCATATCCTATTTCTATCATTATGTGACATACCTTTGGCCGTTAAGAACTTCTGTTGCATCTGGATATAAGGCTGTCAACCAGCTTTGATTTAGACTTGGTCCGGCTGGGTCTATTAATTTTTTATTTTTATTTTGCCTGGTCCATTTACAGCCCTTACTAGATGAGGTGGCTCTCATTAAGTAAAGAAGTTAACCTAGGCATTTTATGGTTCATGGGAGACTGCTATGACCCTGTTGTCTCTATAAAATCGCACCATTTGAAAAAAAAAGAATTTTTTTTGCAAACTGAAGTCATTTATTTTCAGTGGTATTTTAGAACATGGGGAGCGTTGTTATTACTTGACACGGTGAATATTTCTGTAACTTCCATATCTTTGTTAAGTTATTGTTGAACAACACCAACAGATACGAAAATATGCATAGATAGGCATGTGTCTTTTCATGAAAGGGAGTCAAAAGTGTCAAAAAAAAAAAAAAAAACACACTAACAGATACAATAGTTGGTTGAATTCCATATTTTGATTACTTTTCTGTCCAGTCATGAAAACATAAAAGAAAAGAATAATGCTAAGGATCTCATGGTTTCGGCTTTGGATTCTTCATGCAGCTTCTACACAATAGCTTCAGAGTAATTTACATTTTCGTATCGGTATAATTGCAAATGTAGGTGAAAGTTTAACTACTGGAACTCAGTCAGAGGGAATCCATCAAAATGGCCTTTTCTTTTGTTTATACTTATCCTCTTTTTTGTTGCTGAAGCACTTTTCCATAATTGAATGGATAATTCTATCATAGCTCTATCAATTTCAGAGATTATTGTTCTATCATGTTTTATTACTATCTTTCTTTAGTTTCCAATGCTTTTATGATTGTCATGAGTGTAACTTCTGGTTACCTTGTACTTCAGGTTGGTGATTCTGATCAGAAATTGGCTGATGGAATCACTCTGTACTCTATTGCATCTGACACATATGGGAAGCCATCAATTCTTGGACCTCTAATAACAGTATGTGCCCAACATCTCTCTCTCTCTCTCTCACACACACACACACACACACACACACACACTTACCTGCACACATGCACAAACACAGTTAGGTTCAGATCATAATATTTACTAGCTTAAGGCTCTTAGTCTTGATACATCATCATGTTTTCTTTCACAAGTGTTAGAACAAATACAAAAGTAACACTAATGGCTTTTTATGATCTATCCTTGTTCTCATTCTCGGCATCATACTTCTGCTTGTTAGGAACATGCCAAAGGAGGGAAATGTATTGTCTTCACTCAAACGAAACGTGATGCTGATCGGTTGGCATATTCTATGGGCCGTAGTCATAAATGTGAGCCTTTGCATGGAGACATCTCACAGAATCAGAGGGAAAAGACACTTGCGGGCTTCAGGGATGGGCGCTTCAACATATTAATTGCTACTGATGTTGCTGCCCGTGGGCTTGATGTTCCTAATGTTGATCTGGTAAGGGTCTTGCATTTACTGTTTTCAAATGACAGCCCTAACCCTGACATCTTTACTTTGTTAGTTGGTGAATGCAGAGGACTGTAACTGTACATATATATATTCCTTTGAATTATTAGTATGATATGACATATATTTCTCCTTTGAATTATTAGGACTGTAACTGTACATACATATTTCTCTACATTTTAAAAAAATGACATATATTTCTCCTATGTCTAACCTTGTATCTGTTTGATATTTTTCTGTGCTTGGAACTGGAGTTGTCAAATTGTGTACTTTTGGACACTTGTTAAAGGCTGATGCACCTTTACTTCATTTTTATTTTCTATTTTTGACTTTAATTCGACAAAGCCTTGAAGGTTGCAATGCCAATGTTGATGGCGTGGAGCATTGCAGTCTTCTGAGTTTGATCAGGCAGTTTCTTTCATGCTTTGGCTAACAATTCTTGTGACTGAGTTTGATCAAGTTTACAGTAATTTGTGGGAAAAATTATTTCTAACGGTTTTTTATTTTCTCATTTGTTAGTTTGTTCCTTATTGGCTGCACATTATTTATTAGTGTTTTTATCTGAAGATTGTAGTTCAGCAGCTAGTTTATCTTTGATGGGCTTTAGCAGCTAGGAGAGATGCTCCCCTCCAAACTGTAGCATGGAGGGAGCACGTGTGAGCATATTGGGTACCCCCCACCATGGTGTGCTGATGACATCCACTCCGATCATCAGATGCGTCACCCCGTGTTAGGTCCATGGCCCAAAAATAGGCCCATCCGTGATTCAGGTGGGCCAAGCCAAGGGAAACAGTTGGGAGCGGGATGCCCCATCCTTGACTTTTTATGGAGCCTACAGTGCTGTGTGCAAGGAATCTGGACCTTTCAGCCTGTTCATCTGCCATGGATGAAGGTGTGTGAAAACAATCAGGCCATTTACAAAATCAAGTGTGGGCATTCCCTTGTTCAGTTTTCCCTATCGTGTTTCCCACATGAATCACAGATCGACTTGACTTTTGGGCCCTAGGCCTAACATAGGATGACACATCTTGTGGTTGGAGTGGATGTCATCAGCACATCACGGTGGAAGCCACCCCAATCTACTCACATGATGCTCTCCTACACTACAATTCACATGGGAGCATCTTTCTAGCAGCTAGTTTCTGATGATGTGTTGCTTTTATGATTTTCAATTCTTTCCTTTTGACCAGTAATTTTCATAAAGTAAATGGCAAGGCGTGTATGCCTTGACTGATGTGAATTGTTAATTATATAGTGGTCTTATTTGCATTTCCCTCCATCGTTTTGTTACTTTTATCTGTTTGAACCATTATACTTCTGTTCTATTGTTTGATTCTGATTTGTACCTTCTCTGTCTACTTAGGTAATACATTATGAGCTTCCAAACTCTTCAGAGATTTTTGTCCATAGATCAGGTCGAACAGGACGTGCTGGTAAGAAAGGCAGCGCTATTCTCATTCATACTGAACAGCAAACCAGGGCTGTTAGGGTCATTGAGCAGGATGTTGGATGCAAGTTTAAAGAGGTATACCAGGGTTTGCACCATCTTCTTCATATATATATATATATATATATATATATATATATATATATATATATATATATATATATATCACCCTTTTTATTTTATAACAACCTATTATATTTTAAGTCAACCAATGTTGCTTTCTCTGATTGTTGATGGATGCTGTTTCAAATGCATTGGCTGGCATATTGGGCGATTTTTTTGTATCGTAGGTCAGTGATGCGAAACCATCTGGGAATATGAAAATTCCCACATGCCGATATGATTTTGTGATATTTCACAAATATCTTGCAATATTTGTGATATTTCAATGGAAATCAGCAAAAATCATGGGACAAAAGGAATTTTGCCCTTTTTATGAAGGATTCTTTTTATAGTTTATTTTAACAACTCCAATTGAGTTGTTGACTTGTTTTGCATCAAAATACGAATTCGGTGGAGAAATTGATTGTGATCAGAGAGAGATTTCAGAGCATATTTTTGTCCTACAGCACATTGATATGTTCCCTAAAACAATGGAAAACTATTAGCACTTTTTTTTTCTTCGTTTTGAGTTCTAAATGTGTAATCATGTCTTCTAACATCGCCTAAAGTTTCACTGGAATTTCCAACATCTCCCTAAATTTCCCCAATGTTTTCCTTAGATTGTGTTACATTAGGCGATACATGTGATATTTCCTGATGTTTCCCACAATATTTCTGCATCCCAACGGTGCTGTACATAGTGTACTACCGGCGCTTGGAAAACTGATCACAATAACCATGCATATTAATTAAAAAGCTGTTCAGGTTAAAATTGCTCTGGTTAAGAGTCGTGCTAAGTCCAAATGTATGGCTACACTGGTCACACTGCCAACTTGTCACTTCTGTGGTAGTGCATTAGGTGCCTCCCATGTAGATGATCTGGATTGAAAATTAAGGCAAATAGGTTGCTACTTGTTTTTGTTGAATGTGGACAGTAAACTGACTGTCCACATTGTTTCTAAACATGTGGCCCATCTGATTAGTTGGCTAGCCTAATTTTGGCCTATATGGTGGGCCCCACCTAATTGACAGTTATGTTTCAGCACCTGCATGTAATGTGAGTATGTCTAGATGTGTGGACTTAATGTAGCTCTTTGTGAAAAAAAAAGGACCTTTTTATGTCCTGCAAGTCAGGGCCCGTTTGGATCATAAGTTGCTTAAGATAAGCTACTTGCATAAGTAGCTTATCTTAGTTTATACTTATTAAGAAAATAAGTATGTTTGGTAACAACATACTTATTAGCTTTTCCTCTCTTTCGTCTCTCCTATTCCTCTCTTTAGCAACTAATGAAAAGTAAAAAAGCTAAAAAAAATTAACTGAAGTGATTATGTACTTTTAAGTAAAAAAAGTTACTTATTACTAATCATAAACCAAACTTATCTGAAATAAGTTACTTATCTACTGCTGTAAGTAGAGAAAGTAACTTATTTGGTGGTATCCAAATGGGCCCTATTTGAGATAAGTAAGTTTGGTTTAAGATCGATTATAGCAATTTTTTTACATAAAGTTACTTAATCACTTCAGGTTAATAAGTAGAAATCAGGATAAGTTACTTGAGGCATAAGTAGATTAAGCAACTTACGATCCAAACGCCCCCCTAGGGCCCATTTGGATCATAAGTTGCTTAAGATAAGTTACTTATGCCACAAGTAGCTTATCTCAGTTTCTACTTATTAAGAAAATAAGTATGTTTGGTAAACAACATACTTTATCAGCTTTTCCTCTCTTTCATCTCTCTAGAAAAGTTAAAAAGCTAAAAAAATTAGCTGAAGTGATTATGTACTTTTAAGTAAAAAAGTTACTTATAACTAATCATAAACCAAACTTGAAATAAGTAACTTATCTACTGCTGTAAGTAGAAAAAGTAACTTATTTGGTAGTATCCAAACGGGCCCTTAGTGAGATTCGCTTGCTTCGTGACATAGACAGATCTAGTTGCTTGGAAAAAGCAGTCGGTTATTTCCCAATGAATATATTTTTAGAGTAGTGGGTGTGATACGCGAGCTCTTTACCAATGATATTTTGTTCACAATGCATGTTGTAGCATGTCTCAAACTTCATGCTTGTGTTGCTTCCATTTTGAGTTAGTAATATCATTCTCATGAATTTTTTAAAGTCTCCATATCCCGTTGGTCTCTTAATTAAATTCGTTAGTGTATTCTGATAACCGGTTACTTAAAAGGGAAAAAAAGGCGTGAAAGTGGCCTGTTTCTATTTATCAATAGAAATGAAGGTCCGTCTTGCCTTTCTTTTGCCATTGTTAACCATGACTGTAGCAAAGGAAGCTTTCAATGATTATCTTTTACTATGCTCTTTGTTTGTAGTTTTGGGATGCATGGACTAATGATGTCATTAATTTCCCTGTCTACGTTCAGCTCCCGAGGATTACTGTTGAGGGTGGTAGTCGAGACATGTTTGGTGACATGGGTGGTGGTGGTCGGTTTGGTTCCTTTGGAGGCGGCGGTCGTTCAAGTGATTCAGGTCTTGGTCGTTCTGGTGGTTCTGGATTTGGTCGCTCTGGTGGCTTTGGTGGTTCATCAGGTCGTGCGGGTGGTGGATATGGTGAATCTGGGTCAGGCCGTTTTGGTTCGTTTGGTGGAGCAAGTTCAGGCCGATCTGGTGGGTTTGGTGATTCTGGATCGGGCCGTTCTAGCGGATTCGGTGGTTCTGGGTCTAGCCGTTCTGGTGGTTTTGGCAACTTTGGTTCAGGGCGTGCTGGTGGTTTTGGCGACTCTGGTTCAAGGCGTTTTGGCAGTTTTGGGGACGATGGTTCACAGAGGTCTAGTGGCTTTGGCAATTCTGGTTCGAGCCAGTCAGGTGGCTTTGCTAGCTCTGGTTTGAGCCGTTTTGGCGGCTTTGGAGACAATGGTGCTGCTGATGATGATCAGAAGGCTGGGAGGAAATTCTTCTGATTTTATTTCAAGGTAAGTCCATCTTTCCTTCCTATTAGGAAAATAGAAGAATTTGTTTATGCACATGAAAAGCACTTAATGAATTTTTCCAACAGGGCTACACTTGTGTGCATGCCTGTAAAGCCAATGTCTTAAAGCCTAGACTAGAGGCTGACTCTTTTTCTTCTTCTTCTTCTTTTTCGTGGTCCAGTTCAAACCGGTCTGACTGCCTGTCCAACCGGGTCAACCCGTTGCATCCTCACAAAATCAAAATTAAATTAAAAGTATGAGGGCCTGTTGGATTCAGGGAGATGAAAGGAAATTCCATGTCCTGTGATACTAACTATCCAGTGTTTGTGAAGCTTTTCTTTGGGGGAATTTGTGGGAAACACCATTTCCCAATTTCTCTTTTTGTCGAAAAATCAACAAATTTATTTTCTGACCTACTCCCCAAGAAAGGCATTTTCCAAGGATGAAAGGAAAATGGATTTCCCTAGGAGTAAACCCAAATGTGCCACTGTCTATCTTCAATCACCTCACATGTGCCGCACGAGCCATTGTTTATCCTCGGTTATACCCCATAAGTGTAACCATGCCACATGGAAAGGAAAGGAAATACCATTTTCCAGGAAACTAACTTTCCATTGTTTGTGAAGCTCTTCTTTTTGAGAATTTATGGGAAACACCATTTCTCACTTTCTCTTTTGTTTATAAATCGACTAGTTTATTTTTTCACCACGCTAAGAAAGGCATTTTACTACGATGGAAGGAAATTGGGTTTCCAAAGAGTAAACCCAAATGTGCCACTGTCCATCTTCAATCACCTAACATGTGCAACACAAGCCATCATCCATCCTCAGTCATGCCTCCTATGTGCCACTATGCCGCATGTGCCTGTGTGGCACATTTGCCGCCGTCCATCTTCTCTCGTGCCATATGTGCAAAGTGTCTCATATGTGCCACCATCCATCTTTGCTCATGCCTCACATGCTAATGTGCCACATGTACCCTAATCCATCTCCTCTTGCGCCCCACATGTACCACCATCCACCTCTTATTGCAGTCCACATGTGCAAAGTGCCTCACATGTGCCAGAGGTATGTGTGTTATCACTTATCATCCATCTTCTATTGCTTCATATTTGCCGCATGTGCCAGTGTGCACAGGTGCTATCATCTAGCTTCTAGTGCCCATGTGTCAAATGTGCCAATGTCCTGTGCCACATGTGATCTTACAACTTAAAGCACCATGTACCATGTTGCAGCTTCAAGCGCTCGACGTATGCCTGTTTATGCCACATGCGCCCGTCCATCTTCAAGCATCCTAAATGCACCACGTGCTAATCTGGCAGATGCAAGTGATTACTAGGAACTTACTCCAAGATTTTTTTTTGCTGCAGTTTCTTTTTGCCAAACAACAAATTTGGCAATAGGTCCCAAATTGGAAAATCTTGTTATAAAACAAACGAGGAAAACAATGTTTTGTTTCCAACCATTTCCTGTAAAATATGGTTTCTTTAGAACACCATTTCCTTTCCCATGCTTTTAACAAATCCAAATTAGCCTGAAAAAAATAAGAAAAAAAGGCAGATGGTCTGGATTTTGGACTATTTGGGTTGAATGGTTCGAGGGGGAAAACCATGTGACATGGGTATTCTGAATCAGGGATACATGGCCAGCAGGTCACTCTGGTACATGGCAGGTATTCCAATATGTAGTATGGTTGGGGATTGATTGTGTGGGTCGCTCCAATATACATGTTTAGGATATGCAATATAATTTTATTTATGAATTAATTTTGCTTTCATAGTATCATGTTATATTCATGCTATTGAACAAACCTAGGTATAAATCTCTATGTTTTAAATTATCTTTCCCCAAAAAAAAAACTCTTTATGTTTTAAATTTAAAATTTCAAAATTTAAAACACTATATTCATGGGTTTATATTATAAATTAATATGATCTCTGTTATATTCAATCTCTATGTTACATGGACTGTTGCTCACTCTGGTACATGGGATGTACGATGCTACTTCCGGTATGTGGTGCTCTTGGGGTTCGATTATGTGGGTTGATCTAGTATACATGCTAAGGAGATGCAATATAATTTTATGTACAAATTAATTTTTCTTGAATTAGTATTATATTAGATTCATGCTATTGCAGAAATCAAAGTATAAATATCTATGTTTTGAATATAAAATTTAAAACATTATAATCATAGTATTATATAATAACCAGTGTTGTCAAAATCCTATGGTTTACGATTTACGATATATGATTTTAGTCGAATCTTAAGCAAAACGATTTGAATCCCAACCTTGAATCCCTTTTTATATGAATCCTACGATTCTATAATTTTAATCCTGCGATTTACGATTCAAATTATACTTGTTCTCTTCTACTTCAAGCTTCACTTGGTGGGGGCTTTAAGAATTGTTTAGAAAAGGTAAATTATTTTTATTTGTTCTTTATAAGAGATTAAATGATATATATTATCTTGAACATTAAATCATGTAGCTTTTTTTTTTGTTTATGTTTTTTTTGTGATTCCTTACTTCTTAATTGGTCGAAACACCAAATTAATGTATGAACTACCTGTAATGTTTTTATGGATGGTTACGATTAGCATGGCTATATGTATTGTGGAATGATGTTTAGAAATCAAAATATCTTTTTTTGTGCTTTTCCACCATGATTCTACGTTCAAGAAAGGTAACGAGAACATAAATTATTAAAGGACCCTTGAATATTTTTTAAAGGGAAATTTCATTGAAGACAAAAAATAAAGGAATAAGAATCCTTTAACACTATTATGACATCGTATTACTTGGTGCACATTGATGGCAAAAGGAAGATGAGTTTTAAAAATATCTTATTTATTTATATTTTTCATATTTTTTTCAAAATTTTAAGAAAATTTTAAAAAATCTTACGATTTGCGATTCGATACGATTCAACCCCCTACTACGATTTGCAATACGATAACGATTTTGCCAACATTGATTAGAACTTAATATAATCTCTATGTTATATTCATCTAATAAATCCCTATGTTACATGGACTGTGGGTCACTCTGGTACATGCTAGGTTTGATGCCACTTCTTATTAAGTGGTATGCTTGGAGTTGATCATGTGGGTCGCTCTGGTATAAATGCTAAGGATATGCAATTTAATTTTATGTACGAATTAATTTTGCTTGCATGGTATTATATTATATTCATGCTATTGCAGAAATCAAAGTATAAATCTCTATGTTTCAAATATAAATTTTCATTACATTTTAATCAACACCAAGAGTATGAATCCATAATTTCGGGTTGGTAAAAACGGTGATCTGGATCACAAATGATCTTGGGATGTAGAACAGGAAACGTAGGATGATTTGGCAATTTAGGTAACGTTGGTCCAAATCCAAAATTGAGTCATGTGGTGACCTGGCTGGGGAAGTCCACTGGTTCCAGTCCAAACCAGTCCAAGTGTGGCCTGTCTGTTCCAGGTTTTAAAACGATGCTGTGAGCTCAGAGGTGCACCAAACTGCGAATGCCTGAGGATTTGTAAATGTTTCTTTGTTAAGTTGGACCTGATGCTTGGTTACATTGCTTTTTATCCATCTTTTTAGCATGTTGTGTCCTACTTGCATCAGTGTGACAAATATTGATGATTCTCATAATATCATGATATTTTTGCGAGAAATAGTAACAAAAGATTTTCAAAATACCGGCAGTTTTGATTTTTTCACGAAATTATCCTGATATTAACTTTTTATTTTGAAAGGCAATCCTGATGATTATGTAAATAGTTAAATAATTGATTATACAATTGTATGCCAAAATATTGAAATTATTTATTAATTTATAATAATATTAAAAAAAATAATTTTAGTGAGATTTTCCCAATAATATCTTGAGAAAAATCTCAAAATTTAGCGAGTCCCGTGAGAAATTCCTGAGAACAAAGATTGTCACTACGCTTTTATCTACCTATCCACCTTGCACCAGTCCTGCATGCATGTATTCCATCCATCCGAGGTCTGTCCTCTTTTTTCATCTGTCCATCTCACATCTATCACATCACATACACAGCCCCTGGACTTTGCCTCATTGGCGTCTGTTTATTAGTCTAAGTTGTAAACATATGTTAATCCATCCATAATGATAAATTCCCTAGCCTCTGGCCATCCAATCCATCTGTCCACGTGTGCATACATGTCAACAGATCTATACAATATCTGTTAGTTGTGAAAAAAGTGTAAACCTGTTTGGTAGGTGCCTAAAAATGAGTTTTGAGTTCATTTTAGTTAACAATAACTATGAATTAGAGATCTTGATCTCCAAATGCATAATCTCACTGTTAACGTGAACTTGTTATGTATTAGAGGCTGTTTGGCATCTCTACTAATAAGAGCTTATTTTAAAAAATAAGCTCTTACTTTGAAAATATACTGTTCGGTAAAGCTCTAATTTTTCTACTTTTAGAAACCGGCAAAAAAAAGGCTCTTGAAAAATAAGTGATGGAGTTCATTTTTTATTATTTTTTTAAAGAGCTTATTTGTCTTTCGCAGGTAGACATTTTTGGCTGATTTTGGGATGAGTTTGTCCTCAAAACTTTTCTAGTAATTCCCATCTGGGCATCTTCTCCTCTCTTTATAATCTCTTTAAGGTGGGCCCACATGATGAACAACCCACATTGAAGTTGGGGCCCTGCATGATGAATGGTCCACGTCAAGGTGGGCTCACATAATGCACGGTTCACATCAAAGTTGGGCCCCACATGGACGTTCCACATCAAGCGGGCCCCACCTGATGGACGGCCCACATTTAAGGTGGGGCCCACATGATGGGTGGTGGACATTGAAGGTGGGACCACAAGTAAGGTTAACATCGAAGGTGGGCCCACATGATGAACGGCTCATATTGAAGGTTAGGCCCCACATGATGAATGGTTCCCATCAAGGTGCGCCAACGTGATGCATGGTTCATACCAAAGGTGGGTCCCATATGATGGACTATCCACATCAAAATGTGGCCCTGCATGGACTATCCACATCAAGTGGGCCCCACACGATGGACAGTACATAACAAAGGTGGGACCCACATGATGGATGGTGGACATCAAATGTGGGCCTGCATGATGAATGACCCATATTGAAGTTGGGCCCCCCCATAATGAATGGTCCCTATCAAGGTGGGTCCACATAACGCATGGTTCACATGCTCCACATGATGGCCCACATCAAAGTGTGGCCTAACATGATGGACTATCCACATTAAGTGGCCCTCGCTGGACGGTTGACAAGTTGTGCCCACATGATGAGTGACCTATATTGAAGGTGGGGCCCCACATAATGAATGGTCCACATCAGGTGGGCCCAAATAATGGACATAGTGGGCCTCACATGATGGATGGCCCACATAAAAGTGTCTTGCATGATGGACAGGCCATATCCAAAGTGACCCAACATGATGGATGATCCACATGGGTGTGCCCCACATGATGGATGGTGGACATCAAAAGGGGGCCCCAAATGATGGACAACCCACTTTGAAGGTGGAGCCCACACGATGGGCACATCAAATGTGGACTCCATGTGATGGGTAGTGGACATTGAAGGGCTCCACAAAGGACAATTAGCATTGATGGTGGGCCCCCACATGATGGATGATCTACATGAAGGTGGGCCCCACATAATGGACGATTTATGTCAAAGGCCAGCCCCTAGTGATGGATGATGCACATCCAAGACAATGCTCAGATGATGGATGGTCCACTTTGAAGGTTTGGCCCACATGATGGACGGTCCACATCAAAGGTGAGCCACACGATGGACGATCTACATTCATAGTCCGACGTGATGGATGGCTCAAATGTCGTAAAACATGAAGATTGTAGCCATCCATTCTTTTGCCATTTAGGGCACAGTCCACCAATCGCGAGATCTATTAAAACAACTGTTTGGATTACTCTTATAATAAAGTGACATCAACTACCCCTAAAAAAAATCTCTTATTTGGACTATTACCAAATGTGCCTACTTTAAATGAGGGTTTAGGTTAAAACTGCCAAATGTGATTTTAGCTGAAGAGCTTACAATAAGACTAGAACTAGAACAAAAAGAGCTTATTAGCGTAGCTCTTACTTGAAAAGCTCTTATTAGATTAGAGATGCCAATTGAGCCCTTTGAGATTAACATCTCTAATGCATAATTACTGGTGAAGGTGTCTTCGGTTTTTATTTATTTTTTATTTTTATTTAAATGTGGATTATCAGTAAAATTTCAGCTTTTGGGTGTAGGTCGATGGATATGCTGTCTTCGAGAAGAGGAAGAACACAACGAGACAAAACTATCACACCATGTAAAGTATGCTGAGATAGTGAGAGCCGTCTCTGATTTTCTTTTTCAAATTTATAAGTTACAAAGATTTTAGGTATATTTTTACCTGTGAAATCATACAGGAAAAGGAAATTAAATCCCTGCCCTTCTGATTCTCTTCATATGTTTTGATTGCCACCTGTAATTTGTTTCCAGCATTCAATGGAGATTTTCATTTCCAGATATTTTCAATTTCAATTACCTCGGCCCATTTGTTTGGTTGTAAATGGAGGTAAGTGCATGCAAATAGATGTAAGTAGGTAATTATTATCATTTACCTGTGTTTGATAGGAAGTGTATTTACTTCTTGAAAAAAGTCTTTGAAAAAGATTTGAGTACATTTGTGGGCTGAGCCCAAAAACGAGATAGATTAGAAGCTCAAGTGGAAAATAGTAGTTGTAAAATGTTTTTAAAAGTAGGCATTCAACCAACTGTTTTGTGGCGTGGTCCACTTGAGCTTTGGATTTGCCTCAATTTTGGGTTCATGCCCTAAAATCACCTTGCAAAAGGGATGAATGGAATTGATAAGCCACATGTATAACAGTGGCCCCACATGAAATTCGCACACTCCTGGATTTTAGTGTGCAAAAAGCAAATGGTCATAGTCAAACTTTTAAAAACGTGTATACTTGTATTTACATAAATGCCCTAGAATGTTAAATAACATGATTGATGTGCAGCATTTCTATGCAGGAATCAATCTAGTGTGAAGCATCAACAGATACAAATTTCACCTTCCTGTCCTGTCAGGGTCTCTGTGGGGCCCACCGTGATGTTTGTCTACGTCGTCTATTTATTTTAAAAGATAATCTCAATTGGACCACACTGCAGTAAGCACCGTTGAAAACTTCTTAGGGCCCACTGTCATATTTATTTGCCATTGTGGAGATTGAACTTGTATCTCCACTCCTACTGTTGAAAACTTCCTAGGGCTCACTGTGATGTTTATTGGCCATCCAACCTGTTCATAAGGTGACATAAGCCCGGATGAAGGGATCATATAAATATCAGCTTGAACCTTTGTGGCCCCTGAGAACTTTTCAACGGTGGGCTTTCAATCCCCACTGCTTCCTGTGGTGTGGTCCACTTGACCTTTTAATCTGCCTCCTTTTTGGGCTCATGGCCTAAAATGATCTGTCAAAATGTACGGACGGTGCGGATAAAACATATGCATCACGGTGGGCTCCACATAAACCCTGACATGACCGTTGGTCTCTATCTAGGTCCTGATGAGAGTATATCCGATCGCTGTCCCTCCTGTTGCTGGGAGTGAGAGGTGGGCCACACGGTAGGTCGTGTGCGATTCATGATTCATCCAATGCGTGTTTCAAGGAACATAGAGCATTATTTTATGGAAGCGGATTGTGTCCGATCAGGGGCTCCTGTGGGGCCCACTAATGTATTTGTTTATCCACGCTGTCCATTCATTTTAAATGAGGCAGATCCAACGCCGAAGTGGAACACACCAAATAGTTTGCTTTAAATGCACTGCAAGAGTCATCTCTGGTGTGGTCCACTTGAGCGTTAGATCTGCCTGGATGGATGGCGTGGTTACATCAAGGTGGCCCTACAGGATTCCTTATTTTATGGGAAACTGCCTAATTCCTTTGGGTGAGGAGTGACTCAAGGAGGTCTATAGCAAGTCACAATCAACTAGTTGAATATAGTTAGTTATCGCCAAACTACCAAACTAAATGCAAACATGTCAAGGGCACAACATCCAATCCACCTCGCCCAAAAGATTGACCCACTATGGAAAAGTGATGCAAAAACCAGGCTGGTCCAGTCATTATGTGGGCCACAATGCAATAAACAATATACAACTGCCATTCTTATCCAAAGCACTGCTGTGGCCCAATTTTTTTTTTATTTTTTATTTTTTATTTTTTTTATGGGTAATCTTTACCCACGACCTCAATGTTGAAACGCAATCTATTGTGGCTCACCTGAAGATTGGATTAGCCTGTTTTCGCACTAGGTGCATAAAGGGGCTGACCCTTTCGAAGATGCCCACATGTTATGTTGCTAATTATGCCGACAATAACTATATTTTTCAACTAGTTGCGCAAGTGACCATAACCATCAGCTATCTCATCAAATCAATGGTTTGAATCCTCAAACATGATTCAGGTCCAATGGCTAATTTCCTTTCGATTTTGTCAACCCCCTTGTCATGTCATTTTGGTTTGCAGGTACAACTTTCATGAATTTCGAGAGCACAAATGTGAACTTTTAAATAATCCGTGGCTTTCTTTGTGGCGATTTTTTTTTTAATTTTTAAATTTGTTGCTTTTTAAGAGTTTTGACTTCCTCTAGAATAAGGCTCACCTACTGTCCGAATGATGACTGGCTGAGATTTAACTTATAGGAATGGTACATAGAGTTGTTTTGAATTTCGGGCAGTGTTGATTGTAACTGATTATAGTAACATTCTTTCTATTTTGTTTCCAGCATAAATGAAACACATTCCGAAATGTTTATGCTTCTGCACTTAGCATGCGAAAAGAAATTAGCCTGTTTGGTATGTGGGATTAGGTGGGATGAAATTGTATTTGGTTCTGCAAATTCCATCCAATATTTGGAGACGACAAAAAAGGTAGGATTCTGTGCAATGGAAATGTATTTGGTCACATACATGATTTCTAGTAGATTTTGAAATCTACTATATCTGTGGCCCTACATTGATGCATGTGTTTTATCCACACTATCCATCCATATGCGGCCTTTTCAGCGGACATTCGAGTTACATATGTATACATGTGATGGACATTAGTTGTGAATATGGTCCGTTGATTACAATTCCATGCTTCACAAAACATTCATTTCCCTTAATGCGGTATTTTTCCCCATAGGAAGAATTTGATCCCAAACGTGGAGATTGAATGGCCAAAATACCATGGTATTTCCAGACATGCAATCTTTGTGCGATAATGGTGTTAATTCCTTCTAATGTAATTTCATACGACTCAATCCCACAGACCAAACAGGCAAGACGGTCACCACATTGAAAATGAAAATTGGACAAAAAAAGAAAAAAAAGAAAAAGAAAAGAAAAAGAAAAAGAAAAAGAAAACTAGATTCAATCAGTTCAAACCCTAGATAGCAAAACTCTATTTTCAACTCTGTACTTTTTGAAAAAAAAAAAACCTCATAATTAATAAGTTTAGGATATAATTAGGAGAATTTTTTTATGCAACCACCATCAGCTGTTTGTTTATCCTTCTTAAATCAATGATTTGGATCACCAAACTTCCCCAGTTACAGTGGATATAGTCCTATAAATTACCAATGCCATGTGGTGGAAAGGTGTAATATCCTATGGGGAAGCAGATTGCCTGTGGCTAGGGCTGTGTGGGGTCGAAGGAGATGTCCGTGATAAATCCACTCCGTCAAGCTGTTTTGAAAGAACATGATAGGACAGGATTCTAAAATCAGGCATATCCAAAACACATGTGGGCTATTACAAATGAAGTAGTGGGGATTGAACGCCTGTGGCGATAGAAGTTTTGTATCAAGATGATATTTGTTCCTACAGTTTATGAGTGATACTAACCCTATGAACTGGCATATAAACATCACGGTCAGCTCCAGGAAAGTTTCAATGGTGAACATTTCTGTTCCCACTGTTTCATTGGTGGGGCCCACATGAGTTTTGAATCTGCCTGATTTTTAGAATCCTGTCCTACCATGGTCTTTAAAAAAGATGGACAGAGTGGATTTGTCACGGACATCTGTGGGCCCCACAGCCTTGGGAACAGGAATTTCTCTCTGCCAGCCATCAGAAGGGTACCACTATGTTGATACCCCATCCTAAGAATCAGGCTGGTCCACTAATCAAGTGGACCACAATTAACCGAATAAATTTGTGGTTGAGAAAAAATCATCCAAAGTTTATATAATCCGTCAGCTTATTTAATATCATGGCTCACCTGGTATGGAACTTAATCTTGATTTTGCAGGATTCCCTAGCCAAACGGATCCTTAGCTTTTGCAGTAACATCTACATGATCAGGTTCAGCTGATGGATGGGTTGGATATTTCACCTATGATACTGACACACATGATTGCCTGTGCATTAGTTGACTTGTATTTGAGTATGGACCCGTCTTCTTAACTATGGTTTGTGGGCCATCTATCATAAGTTAGGATCTTGTGATGTTGAAGATTTTGGAGGCAACCTTTATCACCTATCTATCTCGTCAAATCAATGCTTTGAATCCCCAAATATATATGGATCTAGTCCAATGGCCAATTTCCTTTCAATTTTACAAAAGCCCTTCTCATGTCCTTTCGTAGTGCACGAACAACTTTTTTGTTTTGCTTATTAAGATTTTTGGCTTCCTCTAAAGTAAGGCCCAACCACTGTCCGGATGATGAAGGTCAGAGACTTAACTTATAGGAATGATACAAAGAGCTGTTTTGAATTTTGGGCAGTGTTGATTGTATCTCATCATAGTAACATTCTCTATGTTGTTTCCATCCAAAATGAGACACTTTTTGAAGTGTTTTTGCTTTTGCACTTAGGGGCTGTTTGGTTTTGTTGAACACTGGTAAATGCAATGTAAATAGGTCATTATGACCTTTTATACCAGTTTGTTTTTCCGGAGAATTACTACCTCGTAAATCGTAATAATTTTAATTGAATTTCATTTATTTATACACGCATAAAAACATAGGGCCCACTGTGATGAATGTGTTATATCCATACCGTCCACCGGTTCCACAAGCTCATTGTAAGGCATGCCTAAAAAAATGATGCAAATTTATAATTAAAATGGACCACAACACATGAAACAATGGTTACAACGGACCTTAACCGTTAAAAGTTAATACCTTTCTAGGGCTTACACTAATGTTTATTTGTCATCTGGCTTGTTCATAATATTAGACAGACATGGATAAAGGAAAAATGAGAAAATCAGATTGATAAAATTTTTTTATGGTCTCAAGTAATTATTAACGGTAAAAGTTTAATTCTCAATTCTTAATCTGGTATGTGCATTGTTCTACTAGATCTGCCTCAATTTTTGTCTCATGCCCTAAAATGAGCTGGCGAAATGGATGGATGGCATAGATATGATCTATACATTATGGTGGACCTCACGATTTTTGGACCCTCAAATTTTTCCCGCCACTGTTTTGCACCAAAAGTTTCAATCCGTCAATGTCAACTTTTAAATAAGAGATGACAATTATTTGGTAAGTAATGATGACTCTTTACTCGTCCTTAGTATGTCAAATAAACTAAAAGCTTGACTATTACCACATTCAACATTTCAAATTGGACAAAAAATAAAAATAAAAATTCAATCAATTCAAACCATTTATAACAAAACTCTGTTTTGAACTCTGTATTTTTGAAAAAAAGAATACTTCATATAATTAATCAAGTTTGGGATCTTCTAATTTGGAAGATTTTTTATGCAACTATTTACACACATTTTTTGCGCATACACATGGACCAATGAGATGCTATTACATGTTGGCACTACATGCTTAATGATGGACGAAATCTTACTCGCGCCCCGATGATATGTTTTGCTTAAATTTTTCGATGGCACGCCACTTGCCAAAAGCATAATAGCACAGAGCCGTACACACATTTGCAGATAAGATGCAGTGACAAATGACACATATACCCTAAGGGGGTGTTTGGTGCATGGACTTAAATGGGAGTAGGTGGGATGGAACTTGGAATCCCACGTTGGAAACTGAAATGAGTGTTTGGGCAGGGCATTCCTCAACCAAGGGTGTAAGCATTGGAAATCATGCCAGTGTTGTGCAGGCTGAAGATGGGATTTGGTCTACCCCTCCCAGGATTTGAATAGCACTCAAGACATTGGATGTGAATCTCGCTACAGAAGTGTGTCACCAAGTTCTGTGGACCCACCATGATGTATGTGTTATATCCACTCCGTCCATCCATTTGGAGAGATCATTTTAGGCAATGAGCCAAACAACAAGGCAGATCCAAAGCTCAAGTGGACCCCACCGTAGAAAATAGTGGGGACAATGACGCTCACCGTTGAAACCTTCCTAAGGCCTACCATGATGTTTATTTGAGATCCAAATGGATGGACAGTGGAGATACGACACATACATCATGGTGGGGCCCACAGAACTTAGAGACATCACTTCAATAGGAATCTGTTACTGTAGCCGTCACTCTGCTGCCGTGCATGTCCAAACATCATATGAGGTTTATCCCAGGTTGCCTTATGGAAAATTTACATTCCAAACTGGAATGAGATTTGCCTTCTAATTCTCAATTCCCCGACAATCCCCTGACACCCCTAATTATCACCTTCCATGCAATTCCATCCCACCTATTTCCATTTAAGTCCATGCACCAAACACCCCCTAATATGTGTGGCGTGTGTGATTAAAGTCGCGTGCTCAACAAGGCTATAAAGACCCGCAGTGACATCAATCTTATCACAAATCCAGATATACTCGTCAAGGCAGTCTCATAGTCCGTGACAAATCTGAGTGTAGTGAGATTAATCCTGTAAGATTCAAGGATCTTTGCAGCCATGCTGACAAGGAGATTTGAAAATGTTTTCTAATATGCGAAGATTTCTTTGGCCAGGAAGGGATGATCAGAGAACAACTAAGAGGAGTGTGATCGCCAAAGATCTTGGACTAGCAAGGAAACCAAGCGAGAGTTTTGCTGCCTCTCAAAACTATAAAAGGAGCACGCGATGAAGAGCTACAAGCCCACACCAAATATAATCAATCTACACAACACAACATTGCCTTTATCTTAGTTTCTAGTTCCTCCACTTCTGTCTAGTCACGCTGCAGAATGTCCAAAGGTTAGCTTAGATCGCTATTGTCCAGCACTATCGCTACAATATGCTTGGGAGTAGGTTAAATATCCACGACCCACCATTGTTAGATCTCGATTAACCGAGTCCTTAGTCGGAAGATCACACCCTTGTCACATCCTATATACCAATCCGCCTTGATTGTTTGTTCGCACAAGCGATCGCAAGTATTTATCTTTTGTTTATTTCTCTACTTAATTGTTTATTTGTTGATTTACTGAGCTTCAAATCCATATATAGTCTGCTTTCACTGTTGAAAGAAAAGTCCTTAATGCAAGGTAAAAAGAATCAATTCGAAGGGATTAACCCTTACCTATCTAAACTCGCTTGATCGCTGTAATTGTCGTTGGTTGAGATTGTGACCAATTCCACGAGTTTGGTCTTAATTGGTCTATCTCAGCGAAGTGGGCACCAATGCTCAATAAAACTTGAGCCGAGTATGACTTTAACACTCCCTCACTATTCTAATTACATACGTTAATCGAATACTGACTCTCATTAACATGTGTGACCTCGTGTTTGATTGAATTGTGCAAGCAAAAATCACCATTAGCTATTTATTTATCCTGTTAAATCAATGATATAGATCACAAAGTGTGATCTAGGTGCTATGGCTATAGTCCTATAAATTGCATATTGCATGTACTGGACAAGTGTAATATCCAAGCCATCCATTAGGGAAATGGATTGCTTGTGACCTCAGGCATAGAGATATTCTTGTGCCTGCGACTGTGTGGGGCCCATAGAGATTTCGTGACAAATCCACCCCGTCCATCTATTTGAAAGACGATGATAGGACATGATTCTAAAAATTAGACAAATCCAAAACTCATGTGGGCCATACCATATTAAACAATGTGGATTTAATACCTAGGGGTGACAAAAGTTTTAGATCACGGTGATATTTGTTCCTAGTTTTCCTCTGAGTGTTTGAACCTAAATCCTCATTGTGGATCTACCTTGGTCTCACTGAGATTATTGCTACATCGCGGCCCTATACCTAAGGTTGTGAACACTGGTCCACTAGTCAAGTTGGCCACAATTAACGGAATAAATTTCTGGTTGAGAAAAAATCATCTAAAGTTTATATTCTGTCAGCTTATTTCTAATATCATGGCTCACTTGGGATTGAACTTAATATTAATTTTGCAGGATCCCTTTGCTAAACAGGTCCTTAGCTTTTGCAGTAACATCTACATGATCAGGTTCAACTGATGGATGGCTTGGATATTTCACCTGTGGTACTGGCATACATGATTGCATGTGCATTATTTGACTTGTATAGGCGCGTGCTTCTTTTCCTTTTGAGTATGGACCATCTCCTTAACTATGGTTTGTGGGCCATCTATGGAAGTTAAGATCTTCTGATCTTGAAGATTTTGGAGGCAACCATTATCAGCTGTCTATCTCGTCAAATCAATGGTTTGAATTCCCAAACATGGACCGGGTCTAATGGCCAATTTGCTTTCAATTTTGTAAAAGCCTTTCTCATGTCCTTTCAAATTGTAGGTACAACTTTCATAAATTTCTAGAGCACCAATGTTAACTTTTAAAAAATGTGCGACTTCTTTTATATGATGTTTTGGAAAAAAAGTTGTTGCTTTTTAAAGATTTTTGACTTCCTCCAGAGTAAGGCCCACTTACTGTCCAAATGATGCATGGGCAGATATTTCACTTATAGGAAGAGCTGTTTTAAAATTTGGGCAGTGTTTGATTGTATCTAATTATAGTAACATTTCTGAAGTGTTTGTGCTTCTACACTTAGCATGTTGAATAAACTAGAAACCTGACTGCTGCTACATTCATATTGAAAATTGGACAAAAAAGAAAAAAAAGAAAAAAGAAAAAATCGCAATTCATTCAGCTCAAACCATTGATAGCAAAACTCTGCTTTGAACTCTGTATTTAAAAAAAAGGAATTAGTATAATTAATCAAATTCACGATCTTCTAATCTGAAAGATTTCTTATGCAACCACCATGAGCTGTTTGTTTATCTTGTTAAATCAATGATTTGGATCACCAAACGTGACACAGGTGCTATTGCTATAGTCCTATAAATTACATATGCCATGTGGCGGACAGTTGTAATATCCAAGCCATCCATCGGGGAAGCGGATTGCCTGTGACCTCGGCATAAAGATATTCCTATGCTTGGGGCTGTGTAGGGCCCATAGAAATGTCCGTAAAAAATTCATTCCATCCATCTGTTTTGAAAGACCACAATACGTCAGGAAATCAGGCAGATCCCAAACTTATGTGGACCACACCACATAAAAACAGTGGGTATTGAATGCTCGGGGTGACAGAAGTTTTCTATCAGGATGATATTTGTTCCTACAATTTATCTGAGTGGCATTAACCCTATGAACAATTTGGATGGCATATAAACATCACAGCCAGCTCCAGGAAGGTCTCAATGGTGGATGTTTCCGTTCCCATTGTTACGTTGGTGTGGACCACATGAGCTTTGTATCTGTATGATTTTATTTTTAGAATCCATTCCTATTGTGGTCTTTTAAAACATATGGATGGAGTGGATTTGTTATGGACATCCTTGTGCCCCGACGAAGCCCCAGGTACACATGCAATTTTCTTTCGTCCATTAGAAGGGTACCACTATATTAATTCCCTATCCTAAGAACCAGGTTGGTCCACTAGTCAAGTGGACAGCAAGTAATTGAATAAATTTACGGTTGGGAAAAAATGATCCAAAGTCTACAATCCCTCACCTTATTTTTAATAAGGTGACTCACCGGACATTGAACTTAATATTGATTATGCAGGATTCCCTAGCCAAATGGATCCTTAGCTTTTGCAGTAGCATCAAAGTGATCAGGTTCACCTGGTGGATGGCTTGGATATTTCATCTGTGGTGCTGGCATATATGATTGCTTGTGTATTAGGTGATCACTTATATAGGTGTGTGTTCCATTTCCTCTTGAATATGGTCTCCTTAACTATGGTTTGTGGGCCATCCATCTATTGGAAGTTAGAATCTTGTGATCTGAAAGATTTTGGAGGCAACCACCATCATCGGTGTATCTCACCAAATCAATGGTTTGAATCCCCAAAGATGGTCCAAGTCCAAGGTTAATTTACTTTCAATTTCGTGAAAGCCGTTCTCATGTCGTTTTGATTTGCAGGTACAATTTTCCTGAATTTTGGGTGCACCGTACTTTTCCGAAATCTCTGCCTTTGTTTATTGTGTTTGGAAAACTATGTTGCTTTTTAAGATTTTTGACTTCCTCTGAACTCCCACCCACTGACCCAATTATGACGGCTAGAGATTTAACTTATAGGAATAATTGAAAGAGTTGTTTTGAATTTTGGAGTGTTGATTGTATCATTATAGTAACATTCAGTTTATATTGTTTACATTAGAAATGAAACACTTTCCTAAGTGTTTTTTGATGTAGGATGCCCTAATTATGATGTATGCTCATAAATATAATTAAACAGCGGAAAAAAAAAAAAATCTAAAATTCAGAATCACTTATCACAAACTAAGAAAATCCACAAGGAACTTGCAATGGATCGGGCCAATTGTCATAACCATGAAGTTTGAGTTTCAAGTATAACTAGGGTTGGATCCGGCAAGGGGTAGGATCTCCCGATCTTGCATGGCTATAACCTAATCAATCAAGAGGAATCTCAAATCCAAGAAATCAAGAGATTTCGGATTAGGGATTTGAGAATCTGAAAACTTTGGGGTTTAGGCTCAAAATCAGATTTTGGGATTATGGTGAACGAAACAAGTAGGTTAGGAAAGATAAAATTACTTGGAAGAAGGATTAAAGGGACATAAGAAGCAAGTAGAAGAAATAGGGATCAAGGAAGAAGAAATATCACCATGAGAGAGAGAGAGAGAGAGGAAGAGAGAAGCACCAAGAGGCTTTTCATTAATTAATAATCAAAGTTAATCTCGAGTTTAGAGGGCTTTAGCCCACTTAAATAAGCAAATAAAGACATAAAAGTACTAAAATACTCCTAAAACTAAGCAAAACGCATAATTAACATAAGTGCGGGAAAGTTCGGACGCTCGGTCGGGCGCCCGAGCAGGCGCCCAAAGTCATTTGAAAACCTTCAGAGAGGTTCGGGCGCTCGTTATACAAAGTTCGGGTGCCCGAAGGCTATGATCGGGCACTCGATCTGGCGCTCGAAAGCAGTGGTCGGGCGCCCGATGGGCCCCCGAATTCTCCAGTTTCTTCGGCCTTCTTTCTCCTTTCTTTCTTCACACGTGTCTTTCCTGAGTGGGGTCTTCTATGTGTCCAATCACATGTGAAAGGTCTTCAGCGGGTCTTCAGTTCTTCAATAATCACCTATCCACAAGGACGGTAGTTGTGGTTGGCGCTTTCGTCGTTGGTACACCTTGAATGCTTTTGTGTTCGCATCAATTTGAGTGCTCAAATTCTCCAGTTTCTTCGACCTTCTTTCTCCTTTCTTCCTTCACACGTGTCTTTCCTAAGTAGGGTCTTCTATGTGTCCAATCACATGTGAAGGGTCTTTAGTTCTTCAATAATCACCTATCCACAAGGACGGTATTTGTGGTTGGCGCTTTCGTCGTTAGTATACCTTGAATGCTTTTGTGTCTGCATCATTTTTACTTCTGCATTTATCATATGGAATAAACTAAAAGCTTGATTGTTACCTCATTCAAATTGAAAATTGGACAACAAAAAGAAACTCCGATTTGAACCATTGATAGCAAAACTCTGTTTTGAACTCCATATTTTTTACACAACTATTTACATCCATTTTTGGCACATCCACACGGACCAATGAGATGCCATCACATATCGTCACTACGCGATTAATGATGGACGAAATCTTACTCATACCCCAAGGATATTTTTGGCCCATATCCTTTGGTGGCATGTCACCTGCCAAAAGAAGAATGTCATAGAGCCGTACACGTTTCTGCAGATAAGTCACAATGATAAATGACACATAGCCCTAATACGTGTGACACGTGTGACCAAAGTTGTGTACTTGACGATGTTATAAAGACCCGCTGAGACAGGGATCTTATAAAAAAATTGGATATGCTCGGTGAGGCCGTCGCACATAATTCTTTCAAAATGAGAGATCCTACCATAGACGATCAGTACTCTTACGGCGATTACGAAGGTTTGAGAAACAGATTCTTTTTAGAGCAAATGGGAAGCAAAGATATTGTGATGGATTCGGGTTTAGTGAGACTGATCCAATAAGATCCATGGATTTTTACGGCCAAGCTAGCAAGGAGATATGAAAATGGTTTCTGATATGTGGAGATTTTATTGGCCAAGCGGGGATGATCAAAGATCAACTGAACACAACTAACAAAAAAATCCAACGAGAGTCTTTCCACCTCCCAAAGCTATAAAAGGAGAACACGAAAGAAAACTTCAGGCCTACTCCAAACACAATAAATTTATATAGTGCAACGTTGCTTTTATCTTCATTTTTAGTCCCTCCACTTCTGTCTAGCCACGCTATGGAATGTCCAAAGTTTAGGTTAACTTAAATTGCTATTGTCCAACGCCATCATTGTAGTATGCTTATGATTAGTTTAAATATCCGCGACACACCGTTGTTGTTTCCCAATTAACCGAGTCCTTACTTGGAAGATCATACCCTGGTCACATCCCGCGGACCAATGCGCCTCGATTGTTTGTTCACACAGGCGATTGAAGATATTTATCTTTTATTTATTTATCTACTTAGTTGTTTATTGGTTGATTTTACTGAGCTTCAAATCAATGTTAATAAAATCAGCATTTCTTATCCTCTAGGTGACTTGTACATGTGTGTGCTTCTTTTCCTTTTGAGTATGGTCTCCTTAACTATGGTTTCTGGGCCATCTTTCTATCAGAAGTTAGGATCTTGTGATCTCGAAGATTTAGGAGGCAACCCCCATCAGCTGCTTGTTTTTCTTGTTAAATCAATGTTTTGGATCACCAAACCTGACCCAGGTACTATGGCTATAGTCATAAAAATTACATATGCCATGTGGTGGATATATGTAATATCCAAGCCATCCATCAGGAAAGCGGATTCCCTGTGATCCCAAGTAGAGAGATATTCATGTGCCAGAGGCTGTGTGGCCCCACGGAGATGTCCATGACAAATCCACTCCATCCATTTGTTTTGAAAGAGCATGATAGGGCATAACTCACCATTTGAGTTTTAGATCTGCTTGATTTTTAGAATCCTTACCTATTATTAGAATGAATTTGTCGCGGACATCTCCGTGGGCCCAACACAGCCCTGGACACACGAATATCTCTATGCCTGGGGTCACATGCAATCTATGTCTGTCCATCAGAAGGGTACCACTATGTTGATTCCCTATCCTAAGAATCAGGATGGTCCACTAGTCAAGTGGACCGCAATTAACTGAATAAATTTCTGGTTGAGAAAAATCATCCAATGTTTATAATCCGTCACCTTATTTTTAATAGCATGGCTCACCTGAGATGGAACCTAATCTTGATTATACAGGGTCCCCTAGCCAAACGGATCCTTAGCTTTTGCAGTAACATCAAAGTGACCAGGTGAAAACTTTCATGAATTTGGTGTGTGGCCGAGCATGAACTATCATTGTGAATGCTTATTAGCCCAATTCAGGTAGGCTGTTTAAGTTGGGTCGGGTCGAGTCGAGTTGAGTCGAGTCTACAATGTGTCCTGTAGGGTTGGGTTTGAGATTCAGGAATCTTAAAGTGGGTCAGGTTGGCCTTTGGGTAATGGGCTACTGGTTGTGTTCTTTTAAGACTCGAATGAGTCCCATGTATTGACTCATTTGAGTCAACTCAGACTCAGTCTGACCTGATTGGGTTCATACAATGAGTCATTCTATACTTCAGTGAGTCCGGCTGATTCACCCCAACTTGGGCAAGTTGCAACTCAACTCAAGACTGGACAAGTTGGTCTGAGCCGTCGAGTCTTTTTAGCCATGCATGTTCGGGCCTAAGTTCATAGCATATTTAGAGAATGCATGGGTCTATCTGGGGCCAACCTGGTCCATTGTCACACATAACCTTACATATGACGTGGACCATAGCCCAGGTGGGAGCGGATTAGGTGAGACCTCAGCCTCACTCAAGACGGTGCGGCCCTTATCATGGGCCCCACCTTGATGTATCTATTTTGTAACCATCCTTTTTTTTTTTTGTTTAATTTAATTTAATTTTAAGGCCCGATCCCAAAAATTTAGTAGATATAAATCTCCAGTGGACTACATTACAGGAAACAGTGGTAATTGAACGTCCTACCATTAAAAACTTTTTAGGGCGCACCTTAATTTTTAAGGTATTACTTATTTTCCATCTAATCCCTTTATAAGGCCACATAAGCCTGGATGAAGGGAAGAAATAAATATCAGCTTGATCCAAAACTTTTGTGGCCCATTAACAGTCAATCACCACTGTTTCCTATAGTATGGTCCACCTAATAATTGAATCTACTTAATTTTTGGAATCATGAATTAAAATGATTTGAACGGCGTGGATACAGAATAAATACATCAAAGTGGGCCCCATCATATGAGAAGAGCTTGCACGACACGTAGCCAACCAAATATCCCTGTAATAGCCCGTTTGATTTTTCATATTACCAGTAAATCTTTGTAAATAAATAATCATTACTTTTTTACTTAGTTTGAAAATGTTGGTGTATTTTTTCCTCTAGTCAAAAAAAAATAAAAATAAAAAAATAGTGGTTTAATTTGTAGGTCCTACTATGATGCATATGACATATTTACACCGTCCATCCATTTTATCATAACATTTTAGGGGATAAGCCGAAAAATGAAGCATATCCAATACTTGAATGGCCCACACCAACTGAATCATTGGCCATTCACCATTGAAAGTTGTTCCCTTCACAAGGCCCACATTGATGTTAATTTATCATCTAACCCGGTTCATAAGGTCACATAGACATGGATAATGGGAAAACACAAATATCAGCTTAATCCAAAACTTTTGTGGGCCTCAAGAGGTTATTAACGGTAGGCGCTATATTCCCATTATTTTATGTGGTGTGGTCCAGTTGAACTTGGGATCTGCCTCATTTTTCTCCTTATGTCCTAAATTCAGCTAGCATAGTAGATGGACGGTGTGGATAAGCAACATACATCATAGTGGGCCCTACATTTAGCCTATAAATTCCTCAATTTTAGCATTGAAAAAGTAGCTGTAACTTTCTGCATCGGGAAATATGTGTGGTAGGTAAATAATTATTACCCATTTAAATAGAAATTACGGTCAACCCAAAAAATCAAACGGGCCAGCCTGTTTGGAAGAGAATGTGAAGAGTCAAACCCAGCAGTTTAGCTTTCATGAGGTCATTCATTCCATGCATACGTCTGCAGATAGAGACTAGTTGCTAAGCACACATGTCATTGAAGAGGTGATCCATGACGCGGTACGTGTGTGGGATCTGGGTCATTTGCATGGTGGGCCTTGCCAAATGAATGGACTGGATCTTTGAATCTCTCTTGCGCCAGTAGCCATCACCATCACCATCTTCTCTATTCAATGCTGATGATTCTTTAGGTCTTTTGACTGAGGCCGGATTCTATGACGGACTCGGATTGCGTCGTGCAGAACACAGCACCGGGTCGGTATTGTGTTGACGGGGCAAAATGATCTGTGGGCTTCACCATAATGTATGTGTTATATCTATACCGTCCATCCAGTTTCCAGATCAGTTTAGGGCATTAGCCCAAAAAATAGGCAGATCCAAAGCTTAAGTGGACCCACCACAAAAGCAGTAGGAATAATGATGCCCACCGTTGAAACCTTCCTAAGATTATTTGCCAATTGCCATCCAACCCGTTCATAAGGTCACACAGACCTGGATGAAGGGAAAAAAAAAATCAAATATCAGCTTGATCTAAAACTTCTGTGGTCCTCGAGAAGTTTCCAATGGTAGGAGTTCAATCCCCACTGTTTCATGTGGTGTGATCCACCTGAGCTTTGGATCTTCCTCATTTTTGGACTTAATTCTTAAAATGATCGGAAAATGTGTGTGGGGCCATCACATTTTGTATATGCCATCTAATCGATTCATAAGATGTGATCCACCATTCTTAACTGGAAGCATAAAAATCAGGCTATTCCAAAACTCAAGTGGGCCATACCATGTGCTATTATAAGTTTAATTAGCATGATTTTACATAGGGACCACCTGAGTTTTGTATTGGCCTGATGTTGAGGCTGAAATGAGAGAATGAAAGGGCGCATATGGTGGATCGATTGATGCACAGATCATGGTGGGCCCCACATTCTACGTTACAGAAAATAAGCTTATCCTGGATCCGATCTGCTTCTGAGTTCTGACTTACCCCAAGCAAACTAATGTTATATTTTCTGAAGAAAAAAATATTTGTGAAAATCACGAAAATCAATTAATTTTTTTTCTTCAAAATCTACTCAAATTTGAATTTTTATTTTAAAACACATAAACATCAATAAATTTTTTGCCAAAAAGTACCTCTTTAAACATGATGATTTTTTTTGTTGCTGCTAAAATGTACCTCTTTATGCTTCCACTCATATACATCTTAACTTTCATTTATAATTAGAAATTTCTCCAAGAGCTCTTTCCGTTCTTACATAATCATGAATCTCTTTATTATTTAGCTCGTTAAGGACTTGTGTGCGCAATCCACCCTCTCATCAGGAACACCATCCCTTTTTTGGCCTTGATCCAAAAAATCAGGCCGATTCAACTCTCAGGTGGGCCACCCCATAAAATTATACCTAAAATCTCTTAATTCATGTGTATGGCTCACCTGAGTATTGGAATTATGTGATTTTTGGGTAGCATCAAATTAATGGATTGAATTGTTTAGAAAAACCAAGGTGAGCCCTACACAAAACTAATGGCAAGTAGAGATGGGCGGGTCGAGTAAACTCTGTTGACTCAACTCGTCCGTTAGACTCGACTTGAGCTGATCCGCCATCAATAGATGGTCTAGGATCGAGTATTATGAATAGGATCCGAATCCAAATCGACTCGAGTCCGGTCCATTATTTTATATATATATATATATATATATATATATATATATACATATTATAAAATAATATATAATACATTATATATATAATACATTATATATTATTTTATAATATATATTATCTTATATGCACCTTAACTCATAAATAATTTTAAAGCGTGTGTGTGTGTGTGTGTGTTATGTATAGTATATTATATAATCTAAATTAAATGGGTGGATGAGAGGGAGAGAGATTATTGCATAATCTAAATTATATATATATATATATATATATATATATATATATATATATATATATATATATATATATATATATTATAATTTCTTAATTTGGATGAATGGATGGATGATTGTTAGATTGTTTTTAATTTGTTAGATTGTTAGATTATTTTTAATTTGTTAGATTGTTAGGTTGTTTTTTATCCGTTGACTGTTAAATTATTTTTAATTTGTTAGATTGTTAATTTGTTATATTGTTAAGTTGCTAGAATGTTAGATTGTTTTTAATTTGTTAATTTGTTAATTTATTAGGAGTGTTAGATTGTTTTCAATTTGTTAATTTGTTAGATTGTTAGTTTTTTTTTATCTGTTAGATTGTTTTAATTTGTTAGACTGTTAGATTACTTTTAATTTTTAAGGATAGATAATCAGTTGTCCGTTTGAGGATTTCCATATTACTAGACATAGATACAATGTGTTCTTGGAAACATAAAAATCGTTAAATTGTCCATTTTTTACATAGTTCAGGGTTAAATATATTATAATATCTTCATTTATTTCAATTTAAATGCATACCCTTGTCCCGATTCATCTGTCATTTTCTCTTTTGATATATTTTCTGTATTTATTTTTATTGTCAAATGTCCACACTTTGTATGAATCCTGACATGGGAATTAAATACATGATGAATATATATGAAGAGATATGGGGAGATAATACTAAAATTTTAACGTGGTATTTTAATTGAAAAATGAAAGCATTATAATTTATCCAACTTTAAATGAGTGACTGATTTAGACAATTAAGCAAGTCTAGCCATTTAGGAAAACATTACAATTTACAATCTATAGAGTGGTGTGGTGAAGATTATAATCTATCAAAATTTTATCTTATAGATGACTAGTGAGAAAGTCTTAACTACCCCAGTACCGATATATCAGCCACATCTCTTCTTATTGTGGAGGGAGACGCGTCTTCAACTGCAACCAGAGGAAAGAGAAGATCAACGGTGTGGGATAACTTTGAAGAAGTCATGGTTAATGGTGTGGTGAAGATTATATGTATTCATTGCAAGTCATTATACAATAAGAATCTTGGGGGGTCAACTACACATTTAAACAAAAATAAACAAAATTATTCAAAGAGACCAAGAATTTCACTTTTAGGCTAACAATTGTTGTCAATTAGTAAGTCTATTGGGGAAGACTCCCAAAGAATAATTTTCACTTATAAGTTTGAGAAGGAGAAGCTGAAAGAATAGTATATTAGATAAGTGATCATTGAAAAAAACATTTTAGAATCATAAAGAGCAAAGTGTCCATGTCTTTATGTTAAGGAAGTCAATTCCCTAACCATTGAGTCGAGAAGGTCTCCCACATCACTGTGTAGAGAGAGTGCATGAAGTTGTATACAAATAAAAAGATGAAACTAAAAGAAGTTTTAACATTAGTCTCCAAAATAAGTTTGACACTTGATTTGTGGACGGAGTCCAATTAAAAACTGGATACATTTCATTAACTGCACACTGCATCGATAAAGATTGGAAATTCTGCAAGAGAATTTTGAACTTCCACCACCTTTCTCCTCCTCACATTGGTTTAGTTATTTCAAATTGCATTTACAGTTGTCTACGAGACTGGGGCATTGAGAAGAAAATTTTTACTATAACTTTAGATGCTATTTCAACAAATGACAGTGTAATTTCATGTCTACGTAACTAGTTCAAGGAAACTGATTTTTTTTTTTTATGGAAAAATATTTCAGGTCAGGGGTTGTGTTCACATACTAAACTTGACTATACAAGAATGACTAAAATAATTAACAATACTATAGAGAACATAAGAGAGAGTGTGAAATATATAAGGGAGCCACCTTCGAGATTGAGTATATGGAGTGACATCATCCAACGTTTGAATGTGGCATCTAAAAAAATGTTGAAGTTAGATGTATGTACATGTTGAAACTCGACTTATGAAATGTTCGATACGACGGTAGAATTGGAGCTTCCATTTCCTAAATATGCGGTGCATGATAAAACGCATTCTTAATTGTCGAGTGTAGATGATTGAAGCCAAGTAAAAGAAGTTCACAAGTTTCTCAAAGTTTTTTATGAGTATACAATGATTTTCTTTGAAAATAGGTATTCAACCGCAAATTTGTTTCTTTCGTCTCTTTGGAAGATTAATAATGCTCTACAAAAAAAAATGCCAGTGAGGGTTCAGATTTTCTATAACAAATGACAATTGATATGCAAATGAAGTGTAAAAAGTATTGCAAAGAATGTCATTTGTTGATAGCCTTAGCAGTTGTTCTTGATCCTTGTTGCAATATGGGCTTGGATAAGTTTATTTTTATGAAGATTTATTTTGTTGAAAATGCAGTAATGGAGACTTCCAAGGTTCGTCATGCACTTGAAGAGTTGTACAATTCATATGCTATTACTTATCCACAATAGATACTGAAGAAGTTAGAGCTACAAATGTTTCTATAAGCGATGACGATGTGCCCAATGAATACATGTCTTTCTTATTACAAAAAATAGAATATCAAACAAAGGAATTAGAGCTAGACTTGTACCTAAAAGAGCCAATCATAAAGCACTCGACTTTGATGTTTTGGAATAATGGAAGATAAGAGTCAGAGAATCAAAATACCCTATATTATCGATGATGACACATGATATATTGTCAATACCAATTTCAACAGTGGCATCAGAATCCACTTTTAGCACGGAGAGTAGAGTTGTGAGCAAGCATCAAAGCTTACTTTCACAAAAACAACCGAAGCATTAATTTATACATATAATTGGTTGTGTCCAATTTGGGAAGGTAATATTTTTTATATTGAAGATGAGAAAGATGAAGTGATCGAGAATCAAGACAAGATTGTATATGCGCCTGTAACGACAACTACATGAAGGCAATTATAAATTATTTCTAGTATGTTAAAAATTGATAGTATAATGTTACTTTTATTTACTTTTTTTTTTATACATTATATGTCAAGTTATTCATTTCTAATTTTTGTTTTATTTTTAGAAATCTTCAATATACTATTTTTTTTAAATGGAGTGTAGATATGTCGTTATCCCACTCATCAACCAACATTTAGGATTACGGTTTCCGAGTCGAATCTCCAATGTCTAAAAGAATGAAGATTGTGTGTGGGTTAGGTGGGGCAAAGTTTGTTAATAAAATTATTTGGCTTCAGTTACACCTGACATGTTGGGGGTATTGATGCAAAACCGTATCCTAAAGCCTCAAAAGAGGTCCAATTTTTTTTTTCCAGGTCCTTCTAGATTGAAATAAGAAATATTCCATCCAAACCTTCAGGTACATTGAGAATTATTAGGGAAGAGGCGGAGGATGAAGTCAGATTAAGAACATTGGAAGAAGATAAACTCTAACTCTCTTTAAAACGCAGTATGGAAGAGGCTTCTAGACATCAACGATGTCCTCTAAGACACCATGATGCTGAAATAGGATCGAGCACGAGCAAAAGGAAGAAGAGTAACAAATCAAAGTTTCTTACTCATTTTGGTGAATTTTATAAGGCGTTGGGTACTACATATAAATCTTCCCACAAAGAAAGTTTGAAAAATCTAGTTCAAACTATATAAAAGTATGAAGGAAACCTCTCTTCACCTTCCAATTCGAAAGAGGCAAACCAATACATATATAAAAAATTAGATAGCGCCTCGGATGAATAAGAGGATGAAAGTGATTAGTCCGATTCAGATGCAAGAGTATATAATTATATGTTAGGAAAGCACTCTTCTTGTGAAGGATAATTATATGTTAGGAACGCACTTCTCCGTAGAAATTAGAATGGATTATTTATGCATTTGGTTTTATGTTCAACCTAGAACTCAAATTTGAACTCGACTCAATAGATCGAACTCAAACTCGGCTCAAGCTGGCCTGAGTTGCTGACCAAATTGGGCTGAGCTAGATAGTTAGGCTCGAGAACCGAGCCCAACTGAGTTCAAGCTGGGGTTGGCTGCTGGCTGAGCCGAGCCGAGCTGTGATAAGCTCAACTCGGTTTGACTCGTATACAACTCTAATTTCACCACTGGGGTTCAATTACCACAGTTTATTATGGTGGGGTCTGCCTGATTTTTTTTAATATAGTGTGATGGTGGACCCCAAGATGTTTTTAATGAAAATGCCTTCAACCACCATTATTTCTGGTAGTGGGGGTCCACTTATACCTTAGATCTGCCCCCTTTTTAGCTAAAAAATGGACGGACGGTGTGATTATAACACATAGATCACAATGGGGTCCACCTGAGGCTTGGATTTGTATCATTTCTAAGTTGATGCCCTAACTCGATCTAGAAGAACGAATGGGCGGTGTGGATATATAACACATAGAACAAGGTGGGCCCTACTGGATTTCAACGGTGGCTTTAATACCATGGTTTCTAACACTGTGGCCCACAAAAGTTTTGGGTCAAGTTGATATTTGTGTTTGCTTATCATTTGGGTATACGTAACCTGATTAACAGGTTAGATGGAAAATAAACATCAAGGTGGGGGCTGTCGACTACCAACGGGCTCCATAGCGTGGGGACATGCTGTGTGGACAAAGTGGAGTGCACACTATAATAGTGGGCAACGCGACACGCTGTGTGGACAAAGTGGAGCGCACACTATAACAGTTCGCAACGCATGCTGTCTTCACAGCGTGGCCCACTCTATGGTGGGTCCCGTTGTATATCAGGGGGAGAGAGGGTATGAGGGGAGTGTACTCATAGATTGGTGTGTGGGTATGATGCGTGCAACGGGTTGGGTTCCTTTATTTGTATTTTCTTCTCTCTCTCTCTCTCTCCCCCTTCCTATCTTTCTTTTCTTCTCTCTTCCCTTTTCTTTTCTTTTCTTTCTTTCTTTCTCTCCCTCTCCTTTCTTTTCTTTCTCATTTTCTATGAATCGTAAGTGTGTAGAGAACTAACTATAGGTTAGGGGTGATTTAGCTAATCTAACTTAGGTTAAGCGAGAGGGTAAGTGGGATGTGTTGGAGTTCATGCATTAATGATAAGGGAGGTGTGTGGTGAGGTAGCAAGCATGCATGGTGGATGTGGGTAAGGTGGCTAGCATGCATGATGCATGGGGTGAGGTGGAGAGGAGAGTGAGTGAAGGGTGTAGTGGATGTGATGTAAGGGTAAGCTAGGGTGAGGTATGAGAGATAGTTAGTGGGTTGTGTTGGAATGTTCTATGGGACAATTTCTTACATGGTTTTGCTAGGTCCAAGCCCACCTCATGGTGGGTGGGGGTATGACCAATGGTTTTATCTTTTGGTTCTCCTTATGTATACACTCGATGAGCATTCACGTGAGTTTACACGTGTGTGGGGTTATGCAGGTGTGGGAATTTGGTCACACATGCACCGAGGGGTCAATCATGCACACATAGGGGTATAGGCGCATACGCATAGGGGTTGGGGCACATGTAAAATTAGGTGCATTACACAGGGGGGCTCTTACTTTAGTTTGGACTCTACTAAGTTGAGTAGAGTCTATTTATCTCTTTGTAACAGTCTAAGACATTTAAAATGATCAAAGACAAAATCATCATACTAATACCGTTACAAATATTTTTTTAATTAAAAATACATATGGTAAGAAACCACACACTACATAACAATGCACTACACCACACCTATAACTCGGCTTAGCGTTGTTCAACTCGGTGCACGTGTGTTTGAAAATTTTCACAAGGCACACTCATCTCCATGCATGCTCCTCAATACAGTCTTTAGAAGGGTTTAAGTCCCTTAGGAAGCTCATTTACTTATAAAGGTGATTTAGAGCTCTTCCTTATCTATATAGAAACTAAAAAAAGAAAACTTTATTATATTTATTTTAAAATCACTATGAATACAACAATCTTTTTCATGTTTCAAAATAAATAAAAATTTCTTATTTAAAAGAAATACTTTATGCAACAAAAAAATATAAATAGATAGAGGTATCTAATGATTTGAACCTATATTCATGACTTAACATGATTTTTATAAGAATATTTGTGTACCAATGTTGAACTACTGTCTATAAGAATCAAGTTAATTTACTAATATTTTTTAACCATAAGATTTTTGTAACTGATCCACAAGTTATGACCATGTGTAAATGCTATTTAATAAACGCTGTAGAGATTTAACTTCAAATCTCATAGGAAGTGGCCCCACTTCGACATTCATATAGGTGGGTCTATTATGAATACCTTGTATCAAGTATCCCACTATAAAGCTATGAACTCATCAGAGAATTTAATCCAACCTATCTCACATTACAATAATAACACCATTTCGTACCTTCAGAATGAAACTTTAAAAATATTACCTTTCATTTACATTGATGAATTAACTAAACTTCCAATTTTAATTACCCGTTAAACGTAAATTTCTCGGGATCCCCAGTCATCAGGTTGAGTTCTTAAGGTTAAAATTTATTTTAAGGGTCACAGTCCCATTTCTCTCTATTTTCTTTTTATCTTTTTCCATACAAGGCATTTTTTATTAGTGTCAGTCAGATTCTCGCATGATCTGACATAGTCGACGATTATCATTATAATATAAAAATTGTCTTATATACTTGTGCTTTAGTTATACTTGCACTTGCCTGAATTTCTCATTGTATATTTTATTTTAGGCTTTACTGACAGTTGGATTACAATCACATTCTATTACAATAGGAGGAATATGTTCCATCCTTAAAACAAAAATTGCTCGATAGAATCTTAATCCACTCAACTTCTTCCCCAGTTATTCTTAAGAGTATAAACTTAGATTTTATAGTCAAATGAATACATATCAGTTTCTTTAACTTTTAATTGATCACACCTCCACCCAAAGTGAAGATATATTCACTCGTGGATTTATACTTGTTATTGTCAGAGATCTAGACTACATCACCGAATCATTCTAAAATAGTAGGATGACTAGAAAATTTAGGGGCACAATTTAGAATTTTATTTAGATATCTTAATACTCCAAGTACAACATTTCAATGACTTTTATTAAAGTTACGAGAGTATCCACTTAATTTATTGACCGCAAATGCTATATTAGGTTTTGTACAATTCATAGCATATGTGAAGCTACTAATTAGAATTGCATATTTATATTTTGAAACTCCACGATCTTCATTTTTAGTTAATTTAATATTAGGATAGAATGATGTTTTCACCAATTTATAATAAAAATTATTGTGATTTTTTAAAAATATTCTCAAGATAGTGAGATTGTGACATAACAATTCTACTTTTATTCTTCATAATTTTCATTTGTATTGTTAATTATGCTTTAACTAAATTCTTTATTTTGAATACTGATAATATTTTTTTTCTATAATTTCATTTAGATTAGTACAAAAAATTAGCATGATATCTACATTTTTTTTTTGGTCAGTCATGCAACCCGCCCACCCAATCAGTCATGCAACGCATCCACTGGTGTTGTCAGCAGAAGGAATTTCACCTTGATGGGTTTCATCGAGACCTCTTGTTGAAACTCCGCAGAGTCTACCAACAAGGCAAGGCCTCGAACCCTAATATGATATCTACATAGATACATATAATAACTGTATATGTATCAATTATTTTTTAATATATACAATTGTCAACTTCATCTATTCTAAACTTATGCGATAACATTTTCTAATAAACTTTTTTTGCCATTATTTTATTTCCTCTTCTGATACTACAAACCCTTCAAGCTTATCGATACTGATTTCTTCCTCTAGATCGTCATTTATGAAACATACATTTGATGAATTAATAACTTATGGATAACATCTAACACCATAAGCATTAATAGATATTTTTAGTAATAGGTGAATTTGTGTCAAAGAAATTAAGTCATGTTTCTTTCTTTAACGAACAATTTGACTTTGTACGGCTTTGTACTTCTTTATAAAGCCATTTACCCTATTTTAATTCTAAGGTCTTCACACCTTGAGGTAGATAAATTAGGATCCATGTTTTATTAGAAAGATGTAATTTATTCATAATTTACTGCTTCCTTCTGAAAAAAAAGCATCACATGAGGTCATTGCATCGTTAAAGGTTATTAGTCTTTTACTATGTAAGTCTTAAAATCGGGCCTAAAGCTAGTAGTTGTCTTGACTCTCTTACTTCTTAATTTACAATCTAATTTTTCTAGAGGTATTTCGCTAATTCTTATATGAACACTAGAATAAGTTTGGGATTAAGTTTCTATATCATCTATCTTAGATTTAGAAAGACATGAAAATGTATCTTCCAATAAGGTGATATCTATCGATTATATAATTTGGTTTGTATTTATATTAAAAAAACCTATACGACGCACTATTTTGATAATACCCTATAAATTTATGTTTTCAAAGTTTAGGTCATAGTTTGAGTCTTTTAAAATTTATCATCCTAAAATCATCTAAACAACCCCATACTATGAGGTGACTAAGATTAAGTAATCTACCATTCTAAACCTCATATGGTGTCTTTATTATTTAAATATGTAATTTTTGTTTAAGCATGTAACATATAGATAAGAGAACTTCTCCCCCAAAGGGTTTTAGGTAAGTTAAAACTAATTAGCATCATATGTATATACTCTACTAAGGTTCAATTTTTTTTATTCAAATATTTTGTTTTATTGAGCGGTGTACAAAGTTGAGACTTGTTTCTTAATTCTATTAATTTTATAGAATTCTACAAATTCTTTATAGGTATATTTTTTACCTTTATTGCTTCTAAATTTTTTATTTTACGACTAATTTGATTTTCAATCTCTTATTTATGCACTTTAAACTTGTTTAAAGTTTCATCTTTATTTCTTAACAGAATATATGGATAAATTTTAAACAATCATTTATAAAAGTGAGAAAGAATGATTTATTACATCTAGCTATTATATTTTTTAAATCACATATATTTGAGTGTACTAAATTTAGAACATTAGTATATTTTTCAACACTGTGCAAGCTTTCCTAGTGATCTTAAATTAGGTAAATACTTTATGACCTTTCTGAATTTCATAATAGGGATATGTTACACTCAATAGATTACATTGAAGAAAATGTGGAGATAAATAAAAGAGAGAAGAGAAGAAAATATTTTCTTTATATCTCTCTTCCTCTACTTAATTTTATTTATAAATCATTTGTTATAGAAAATAAGCTCAAAATAAATAGTATCAAATTTAAAAGATACACCATTTAAGATAACTAAATATATGTGCACTCTCAGACAAATAGATTATTATTCATGTACATGGAAGACATAATCTAACATTCCCTCTTAAGCTAGATCATGTATAACATTCATGCTAATTGCCAAGTTTGCTAATGATTTCAAAAACTGCACTATACTTTTGATTACTATGATAGCTTGGATTTGAATCAGAGGCACTACTGGTGGTTAGGATGTGGGCCACAAGCATTTTTTGTAACTACTAAAGGAGTTATACTCTCCTGGTGGATGATGTATTATGGACAACATTTTTAATGCCTAGAGGATATTACATCAACATCTAGTGGTGGATGTAAAATGTTCTAACAACATGTCCAGTGGTTGTAGAATGTTCCGACAGCACTTCTAGTGGCTAGATGACAATCTGGTAGCACTTTAGTAGTTGCCAACACACGTATGACCTATTTTATTTTCTAATAGATATAGAAAGATTATTGGATCGCCGATGAGGGCAAGCATTTTAAAACAACATGACATGGTTGTAAGAAAGAAAAATTAGGAAGGAAAAATGATAGAGATTAGAAAGAAGAAATGTATCATGGTTCTAATACCACATTACACTAAAGAGACTACGTTTAAAAGTTGTGAAGACAAAGAAAAGGGAGAAAGTAAAAAATATTTTCTTTATATCTACTTTCATTTACTTGTTCTTATTTATAGACCACTCGTTGTAAAAGATGGACTCCAAATAATGCAAATCAAATTAAATGATACAACCTTATCTACAAGGATATGTTGAATCACAAAACAACTAGATATATGTGCACTTTTCACAGAAATACACTAAAACAAACATATATCGAAGATTGTGTACTCTAACAAGATAAAATCATGTTTACTCATCTCCTTAGCATTAGAAGTTAGTATGTCCTAAATGTCTGTTGCACACATCTAATGACTCAATAATAGAAGTAGAAGAATGTAAAGCTACATTGTTTTAATAACATTCAATTTAAACATTTCATTTTCTTTCCAACAAGTACATTTTTTTTCTGAAAATAATAAACTGATTGGATTTCATCATGAGTTTAAATCTGACCTTGTTAAGGAGATACCCAAAGTTTAAGTTTTTCCTCATTTTCGGTGTATGGGTGTAAATGCAGGGATCCGCATTTTTCGGACGCAAATTGTCGCTTTCCATGAGTTTGCCTCTTTCAAGGGCTTTCTGGTGCTTTATTGTATACTTGAAGAGATTTTATAGAAGACTGGAGTCGCCACTAGCTAGTTACTTTGAATCTACAATCGGCTAGACCCTATAAAAACGTTATAGAAGAGAATCTAAAGATACATTCCTCTAAAATGATTCATTGATCCGCGGTCAGAGATTTGAGGTAAGGGACCACGATTACAGGGTGGGAAGGTGTTAGGTACCCACTCTACCCATACAAATGTACGGTCTCTACTTCAATGAATCGAACTAGTCTTTGAAAGTTAGGATCAATTTTCATACATTCTCATAAAAGATATGCAATGATATATGAATATGAGTCTGATCAGTAAGAGTTTTTTATGGGCAGGTTCTAATCAAGTTGGCAAGCCGTAGAACGTACACTCGAACTGATAGGTGCTATGAATGATATATGATGGTGTGTTATATCAGTCAGAGTTTCTGATGGGTAAGATCCGATTGAATCGGTAGGCCGTAGAGTATACGCTAAGACTGATCAAGTGCCAATGATAATAATAGGATGCAAGGAGCAGGGGGTTGAAAAAGTAAGAAGTGTTGCACTATGCTAGATATAAATGACATGTTGTTGTTATATGAATGACTAGATGGACGGAGGTGTCACGTAGTCTAGATGGAGCGGCTTGGATTGAGACTTAGATGACTTATAGACTCTTCTCACTCACTTGCGCTCTCCTCAATGTAAGAACAAACTAAGGAAGGGAAATGAGTCGATGCTCGAGGTAGAAGGCTCTGGATTTCTGGATGATGAAACTGAAGAGGGGAGGGGGTATTTATAGCTGTCCAAGTGGCAGTTCTCGTAATTTTTCTGGATTGGCACCCTTGTGCCGCCCGTATGATTGCTTTTTCCCCAGCTTCGGACAGCTAGTGCGCCGAACTTAGAGCAGTAAATCTCCAGGTTCGGTGTATTTTTAGGTTCAATCCTGCTCAGAAGCGGAGGGTTGGATTTAGGCTTGGGTTTTGGTTTGATTTTGGCTTTAACTAGGTGAGTCGACTGGGTTGAAAGGGATGAACTGACTGGGTGAGTTGACTTGTTGGGGGACTTTTGCCCAGTTTTTCCTATGGGTGGTTTTTCGGGTCGATGATTCAGGGTGAGTTGACTAGGTTTGGCTTAGATCAAGGCCATAGATTAGGGTTTGGAAGGGTGCGTGGATTGGGTTTGGACCTAGGGTTTTGGATATGGACTAGGTAAGTTGATTGGGTTTGGTCTTAGGGTTTGAGCTATGTATTAGGGTTGCAGACCTCCATCCTTCTAGTCATTCAATCAGCTTTTCATCCTGGGGTAGGGTGTCTACAGATGCCCCTCTTTGGTAGAGATTGTGTGCAATCAAATGCCAAAGCGAGTGGACACTCCACCTTTAACTTGGTCATTCATAGATTGTGGTCTAGAATCATTGCTTGCCTTTATATCTGTATCGGTTGGTTATCTAGAAATAAATAACTCACACATACCGCGGGGATTTAGAGAAAACATTGTGATTGTCCCTTCATGCGCTACAACCCGGGTACCCAATCGCGATCCTTTTATTCCCGATCGATACTACGATAGGAAAGGTACAATAGAGCCCATGCGCTTTGGGCGGCCTTACGAGGTTATTGACCTTGAAATGGATTATCCCTTGCTTCCCGATCACCATATGAGTAGTTGTTTTGCTTGATCATCAAAGTGGTTAGCTGCCCTGTACTTTTTATGGCCTTACGGGAGATCCACTCTGCCGACTTGGACTCGATCAAGTTCCACAAGTATCCAGGACTAGGTATGTGTAGGTGACATTTTCCATACAATCTTTTGATTTTGACACTTAGGTTACAATTAATTGTTCCTATCATTCAAATGGTTTCTTTGACTGAGTTCTTTTTGGCTTTCATCTTTTCATACCTTGGCATTTGGTACAACTGCACTGACACTGGAGTTCAGGTCAATCGTACTCTAAGTGCATTGAGATCCGATGGTCTCTCGAGAAGCTGCGAGACATAGGGTCTTATTTGACTTTGCATAGGCCCCCACCGAGCGATATGGAAGATCTCTTAGTGCCTTGGAAGCCTAGCGCTTTACTGGGGAAAATATTTTTTGAATTTTTGGAACGACCCATTTTGGAGAGTGATACTACGTGGGGTTTTTATTACAAAGAAAAAAAAAAGGTTTTTGGAAGATAGAGTTTGGCTTGCTTATACCTCCACTGGGGATACTTGTGGTAGGGTTGCACATTGATTCGATCAATTTGATTTTAGATGAAATTGAAATTGAATTGATCTTAAATTTCGAAATTGAAATTGAAATTGAATTGATCTTAATTTTGAAATTTCAAATTGAAATTGAATTGACCCATTTTTTTTGGAATTGAATTGAGATTGAATTGATGAATTTTTCAATTCAATTTGATTCGATTTTTCACACAATGTAAATTGAAAACTTATAGGTTTTATAGGTTTGGATTTTATAGTACCTCAAATAGTAATATTAGTAGAAATACTTCTGAAAACATATGCATAATAACTAGTCCATACATGGAAATTAGAAAGATCGTATTGATCCAAAGCTTTTGAGGCCCGAAAATGTTTTTAATGGTTATTCATCACTCTTCTCTTGGTATGGTCCACCTGAGATTTGATCTTCTTATAATTTGAATCATGTCCTAAAATGAGACGTAAAATTAGATGGACGTAATGTATATACAAAAAATACATCAAGGTAGGCCCCACACGATAGGGGTAACACCCACTAAGTTGTTACCAACGTAACACTTAATTCACTCTTGGACGAACTTCAGATTGCGTACTAAGTTAGTACGCTTTTGTCGTACTAAGTAAACTTAGTTGGGCTTACTTTGGATGCATTTGGTTTACCACACCGTCCATTCATTTTGCTTGCTCATTTTAGCCGTTGAGCCCAAAATTGAAGCATATCTGAAACTTGGGTGGACCATGCCACATGAAATAGTGGGAATAATGATTTCCATCGTTGAAACCTTCCTACGGCCCACAGTGACGTTTAGTTGTCATCCAACCTGTTCGTAAGATTAGATAGACATGTATGAATGAAAAACACAAATATTAGCTTGATTTAAAACTTCTGTGGCCTACAATAATTTTTCAATGGTAGAGGTTCAATTCACACTGTTTCCTGTGGTGTGTGCCACTTGAGCTTTGTATACGCTTTAATTTTAGGCTTGAGCCATAAAATTATCTTTTAAATTGGATGAATGGAGTGGATAAAAAGAATAAATCACCGTGGGCCCCATAGAGTTTACTCGGTATGCCAAGCGCATTGAGTTACTAAGTACGCAATCTGATTCGTCTTGGTCTCTTGGGTGGGCGCGGATATGCAGAAGGGTGGTTTCAAAGCTCTGTTGGCCCCGCCATGGTGTATGTGTCTTACCTAGGCCCTCCATCCATTTTTCCATTTGATTCTAAGACATTATCCCAAAAATGAGACGTATCCAAAACTCAAGTGGACCACACCACAAGAAAACATTGGGGGTTGATGCTTATTGTTGAAAACTTTTGGGGGCCTTAGAAGTTTGGTATTAAGCTGATATTTATTTTTTCCCTTCCTCTAAGTCTATGTGACCTTATCAACAGGTTCGATGGCAAATAAACATGACAATGGGCCCTAGGAAGAATTTAATGGTAGACGTTCAATCCCCATTGTTTTGCTGTGGTCTGGTAATCTGAGATATATCTTTTTAATCTTTGGAATCTTTCCTTAAATTCAAATGTAAAAAATGGATGGACGACATGGATAAAACACACTATGATGTATCTATTTCATTCATACTGTCCATTAATATATATATATATATATATATATATATATATATATATATATATATATATATATGCAATTCAATTCGATCAATCGATTCAATTTGATACAAATCAATTCGATTTAATCAATCGAAACTGAAAATTGAAATTGAATTGAAATTGATTTTTTTTTTTTTAAAAATTGAATTGAATTGATCTTGGACAACGATTTGATTCGATTTGTTCAATTCGATTCAATCGATAAATTGATCATAAATTGAATTGTGTGCAGCCCTACTTGTGAGGTTGTGAGCTGACCAACTTCTATTGAAAGATGTAAAAGATGATGATTGATGCAATGGATTATGGATGGATGCATGGGTGAATGTGTGATGCATGGATTTAGCTCATCATCTTTCAATCCAACAATTGCGATTACAATTGCGATTGCTATCGCTGGGGATGTTTGGAATCTTAGCTTATTGCTTTTAGGGTTTTGTTTCCCTGAGGATTTTTACTTTTTTAAGGTGAGGGTTTGATTTGCGGTTTGGTCAAGATCCCGATCTGTGGTCGATCAGGTCTATCGTCCCAAAACGTGGTTGAAGGAAGTACTTTAGGTTGTAATTCTGAGGTACTCCGCTGGGGATGTATAGGCGAAATGTGACTAGATGGAACTTTATCATGGTGATCTGATCGTTGATCTTGGTCAAGATTATGATCTATAAGGGATAGGGTCCGTTGTCCCAAGATTTGAAGAGTCGGATGAGGCGCCCCACTGGGGATGGTGAATTTTTATGAATTTTAATGATGATCCAGATTGTCGGATCGCGACCTGAACAGTTGCAATTGACACCTGGTTTTTATTTGAAATAGTTTTAAATTTTTTTAAATGATCCGAATCGTCTGACCGCAACTCGAATGGTTTTGATCGACATCGTTTTTTATGTGAAATCTATTTTTTTGTGTTTTTTATTTTGTTGAAAATGCAAGAAAATAATGTGAAATTTTCATCTATCCTCAGCTTCTACTACAGATAAGGCACCCGATCCATTTTACATTAGTGAGCAAGACAGTCACACACATTTAAGTGCCATAGTTTTACATCTTCGGATGAGGAGATTGAAGATTTTCAGTCAACATACCCACAAAGTTGTCTGTTCCTTCTGTGCAATGCACAAACCCCATATCATCCAACGAACTCCTTCAACCACAAGATAGGCCACATCCTCACATTTCCCTTGATCAATTCAGTTTGAGGTCTTACACTGCTCATAATGCTATGAGGGTGTGTTTCACCTCCTAGTTGCCTTAATCCCTTTTATGACTTCCAGGAACAGGGAACATCCGTCGATTTCAACAGTGACTTCTAATTCAAGATTGTCTATCATGGTGCGTTCAACACAAATAGGATTGTATAATTTCCACCTGCACTCAGCTTTGATTGTCGAGAAACTCCGGATACCTGTATCATCAAGTGTCAGATGTGCCTGGAAAGAATTGGAAAACCCCCGAGAAATTAATCCCAGTGTAGTTTAAGGTCTTCGAACCACTAGGATATATTTGGGTAGTTGAAACTGATGTTGAAAATTTTCTGTGATTTTTGGAATGATCCGGGCCATTGGGCCTCGGCTTGAATAATCGAGACCGATGTCGGTTTTTATTGAAAATATTTTTGTGATTTTTATGGAGATGATCCAAATCATCGAATCTCGACTCGAATGGTCGAGATCGATGCCAGTTTTTTTTATTGAAAATCTTTTTTTTTTGGATTTTTAAAAATGATCTTCACCATCGGATCTCGACTCGAACGATCGAGATTGATGTTGATTTTATTGGGAATGTTTGTGTATTCTTTTGGAATGAACCGGTCCCTTGGATTTCGACTCGAACGGTCTAGACCAAGGCCGATTTTTATTGAAAATATTTTTATTAGATTTTTTTTTAAATGATCCAGACCATTAGATCTCCAGTTGAACGGTTGAGATCGATGTCAATTTTTATTGGAAGGCACACTTACCTTGCTGCATTTGGCTTCTCGTGTGCTCTTGATTGACAAATTTAACAATTATTTTCTCTCCTTGCTTGCTTTGAATTTGATTTTTGAGTAATCAAATGGTTGGGCTTGATGACTTGAACCTCTAGGAAGAAGTTCAATAGTATAGATCATGGTGATCTTGCCTTTAGATGGTTTAGATTGCTTGAAATGGTCATAGAACCCCTCTTGAAACCTAGCCTTTTCTTTTAGGTGCTTGACTTTGGTGATTAGTTGGCCAGGGAAGACTTCTGACAGAGCTGATTGTAATTTGAATGGTGCAGATTGCTTAAATTGGACATGTAGGCCCTCTTGTAGCTCAAATATCCCACTTGGATTATAGATCTTGATAATTGCACCCTTGATTTATATGCTTGGTAGCTTGAGGAAGCTCTCCAATGGCTTGGATTGTGATGGTTTAACCTAGGAACGGTCCAGATCACTTGTGGATCCCACTTGATCAATTTTCACGCTCTCTAGACCATTCAGACCCACTTCGGTCGTAGTTCTTCGTGATTTGACTTGTGGGGAATGCTTCGGATGGTCTGGATCAACTTTTGTCAAAATTTGGGGCGAATCAAAGATTCAAGCGGCCCCAGGGTGCCATATGCTAACATGGACTAATAGTCTCACCTACCACTGGGCTCTGGAGCCAATTCGGTCGCGAGAGGGGGGAGTGACCATATCGGCGGCCCTAGGGGGCTGCTTGTCTCTTAGCTCACGAGTTGCTTTAGCCAGCTTTGGTTCGGACGTTTGGGACATTCCACTGTCGTTGTCCTTACCATTCTCTGCCTTTTAATCTTCAATCTCAACCATGTTTCTTCCTTTTGACTCATTCTTCCGTCTTCTTTTGTCTTCTTCTACTCTTGTCCTTTTTATGGGTACCAATGGTGGGGATTTAGAGAATGTTTCTACTGGTTTTAGTAGGCCCCACTCATCAGAACTTCAAGGGGCTTTGGTTAGAGTTGAGATGCTCTTTATGGAGGGTGTAGATGAATAATTGAATGGGGCATTGAATGGGAGTTTAGAGGTGGTGGTTGAGAGAGCTTTGAATGGCCCCATTAATGGTAGTATTACTGAATTTTCTGATTTGGTTGGTGGGGCTTCAACACCTATGAGGAGAGAAAGCACTTTAGCAAGATGATTGAAGTATTGGAGCAGGAGGAGAGATGCTTACCTTTTGGGGAGGATAGCCAGGAGAAAGACGCTCACTAGAGGTACCGCATGTGTTGATTGGAGGATGTTTATTTTGGAAGCCTTGTAAGTTTTTTTTCACATATATGGATAAGGAAAAATAATTTTCTTTTTGAAAAAATTATATATGCAAATTGTTAATGTCAAAAATTAGTAACAGCTTTCCTTCCTTCAGATGCATGATCCTCTTGAATATAAATTCCTCTCTTACCCCTGAAAAGCAAAGAGGAAACTAAGGGTGGCCGGCGTTCGGCCGTTAGCCCTCCGATGCTTAAGTTAGAGATGGGCTTGAAAGTAAGATGAAGTGTGAAACGTAGGTTAAGATGTTGTGTACCTTCCTTCTCAATGAAGACCTCTATTTATTTACATCTAGTTAGAGTGGTTTGTTACACAGATGGTTAAGATCTTCCCGATTTTGTGGGATAAGATACTATCTGATCTAGTTAGACACCTAGTTGATTACGTTCTTCGATATAGACCCCTTATAATTCAGAGCCAATGAGTAGAGACAGATCCAAGCAGGTCTGTAATCTGGGCTAACTCATGAACTATATGAGCTGCTGGGAGTATGACCTAGGAAACGTCTTCATCAAACGATCGTCGACCAGAGCTGCTCGAATATAGATAGATAATTGGTTAACAAGTAGATTTAATTAAATTACAAGATACGCCCAACCTGTCTCTCTAGACGATGTATTATTTTGTCCTGCTCACATTTTATAATACCAAGGAGGTGCTCGCATGTCGCGTGTGAACCATATGAAGCTGCTCGAGAGAGTTGCTGATCGTATGTGTCTTCAACCAACTTTATTCTATAACAGATGCTCCCCAAGTCCTTTACTTTGAGCAACTAAGCGAAGGACTTGACCATGCATGTAACCGCCTGACGCGTCTTTCGAAGGAGAGAAGTCGTATATGATTGAACATCCGTATTAATGAGCGCCAGCTTTTCAGCTGAAGAAAATGAAGGGGCGCTTGCCATGTGTTCAGAAGTTAATGAGCATGCCTGTTCGACTGTCGCGCCAAACGAAAAGTCGCCACGTGTTGCCCAAATCTTAAAAAGAATGGTTGTGTATATATACGAGCATTCGTCGGATATTTTCTTCACTTCAAAGTTTCTAGTGGGAATTCAAATTCTTCCCCTTCTCTTCTCTTCCTTTAGCGAGACCTCCTTCCTGAGGTACTTTTCTTCTTCATATTCCTTCTAATCCTATTTCCTTCCTTCAATGGCGTGAGGGACTAATAGTGAGGTTGTCCCTCTGGGAGACGTAACTTCAGATTCTTCCTCCTCAAATAATGTACAGGTACCTGCTCGGTGGTACTCTGCATCCGGGTATCCTTCTATAATGAGGGAAGAAGAATTAAGGGAATTACATGAGAGATATCGAATCCCTGATTCGGTCATACTCAGATTGGCCGGGGAAGGAGAAACTACCGATTCACCACCATCAGGGTGCATTGCCATGTACAAATATTTTTTTGAACTTGGCGTGCATCTTCCTTTCCATCCCTTTGTTAGAAATGTTATCCATATATATAAAATAGCCCCTGGACAACTTATTGTAAATGGCTGGAGAGTAGTGTTAAGTGCTTACGTCCTCTGGAAACAAGCTGGTAATGGAGGACTAATCATTAATGAATTCTTGAGGATGTTCCAGCTAAAGAAGGCTCCATCCAGCGAGGGCTGGTATTACTTATGTTATTGGCATCGGGATAACTAAATTCTTGAAAATCCTTCCTTGAATTATCCCGGGTGGAAGAAACAGTGGTTTTATGTATCCGAGAACTGGGAATCCAATAAGGGTTCAACACTTGGAGGTCATAATGTTAATCGTTTCTTCTGTGAAGGTTGGTGAATTTCTGCTTCAATTCGATTATCAATATGATTTTTCCCTTTAAGCTTATCAGTTGGTCATATTGCAGGTACTTTGGATGGGAGAAAGCCTAGTTTGAGAGGTGGGATCAATGAGAAAATCGTCAAAGTATTTAAGTTATCGGAGGACGTGAGAAACATTAAATTCACACTCACGCTTCCGCGACTCGCTGAGTCTGGTCTCATTTCAGGAGAAGAGATCATGGTCGTAAGCAAGAAAAGAGATAGGGGAGTCCTTCCTCGTTTGAAGGGTTCCACTTCGAAGAGACAAAAGAAGACAGTAGCGGGCCCCTTTCAACCAACCGAGCAAGTGAATGAACCCGCTCGAAGCTCACGGCAACATGAGCCACCTACTCCATTTACAGCCGCAGCCTCGACTCGGCCGGTTGTTCCTCAGGAACAACCAGTCATCAATCTTACCAACATTCCTTCAAGGGAAGATGAGCTTGGACCAAGTCGTCTATTGGTAGAGGAAGATCGTGAGCCTTTGGTTGCTCGTGAGTCAGTTCCTTGCGAGCCAGCTCCTGTTCAGGAGTTGACATCTGTTCGAAAATCTTTTCACCTGAACACTGCTAGAGGGGGAATGGTCGTAGCTCAATCCTCAGGGGTTAGGACTTTCACCATTCCAGGTCACTTACACCCTATCTGCAAGTTTCTCTTTGATAATGTCACTCCTCAGTCCCTTGGATATCTTCTGGAGCCTAGCCCAGAAGATCTTTCTTTAGACGTTGGGATGAGGATGGTCCAGGTATGAAGGAGATTTATAATTTATAATGTTTATTAAGAAGATTTTTCATACCTATTACGATCTTCTCATTTATTTTTGTGTAGGGCTTGGACCTTATTATAAGGACGAGACGCGACATCATGGCTGCTCGTTGAATAATAGATGAGGCGGAAGAAAATAAGAAGGCTATGGAGCACGCGATCTAAGGGAGGGACCAGGTCCTGAAGGCTTGTGAAGCCTTGATCGCCAAGACAAATGAGGAGAAGAATATCCTTATTACGAAAATACAAGTGCTGACCGAGAAGTATCAAGCATTGGATTTGAAGCTTTCCCACCTGGCTAAAATGAAGGAGAAGGTCGAGAAAGAAAGGGAGATTTTTCATCAAGATAAAATCTCTTTAGAACAGAAGAATGCTGATCTGACAGCGCAGCTTGCAGAGTCTAAGTCGCAGCTCAAAGAAGTTAGCAAAAATTTGGAAAAAGAGAGAGCTGTTCTTTTGATGCTGACTGCTGATTCAGTCCACTGGGAGGAGGAGCGAGTGGCCTTAGTTGGGATGATCGCTAAAGAAGGTCCCCGTGCTATTCAGGAGTTTCGAACTTCCCAGCTATATGACGATGAGCGTTATGAATTGTATGACGTTGGTCGCGACTTCATTATCAAAGTGATGCAACGGATTTCTCCAACTTTCAACTTGGAGGAATTTAAGAGAGTCGCGATTACAGTTGTTGATGAAGAGAGAGAAGCCGCTGCCAATGAAGTTACGAAAGCTATTGAAGTCATGGGGGCTCCTTAGGCTGATCCTAAGGTCGAGAGCTGCACACCTCCTCTACACGATATGCAAGAGCGGGTGGTGGAAAATCAATCTTGATTACTTCTTTTTCATTTTGTAGGATCAATTCTGGTTTGGTAACCTCTTTGAATTTTAATGAAAAATCACTTTGGCTTTCCTTTAGTTGTTTTAATTCATGAAGATGAATTATGTTTGAGTGTATGATCTCTTAACTCATGAAAATGAATCGGGCTCAGTCAGGGAGGCCTCAGTGGCTACGTCCACACAGAGATAGACTGATCTATCGACTGAGTCTTTGGCTCTGCGGCAAGCAAATGTCTTGGTAGAGAGAATGTCAAATATTCTCCCCAGAGCTATTCGGGTCCTAAAGAAAAATAGGAATCGTGACCAAGTTATATAGATTCGTAGCCGACGGACTAGAATGAAATTTATCTTTATTAAAAAAATGATCCATGTGTCGAGTACATGGATGTTTTATGGATAATACTGGAGAAAATTTTCTTGGTGCCAAGGGCGACGCATAGCTCTTCCTCGCATGTCTTCCAAGTAATAAATTTCTGGTCGTACGACTTTAGTAATTCAATATGGGCCTTCCCAGTCTGAATCAAAAGACCAAGTTGTCATTCCAATACTCTGCCTGAGCACGAGATTACCAACCTGAAAGGTTCTAGGCTTAACTTTAGAATTGCGATATGGGGTGATTCGTTGCTGATTAGCTGCTGCTTGAAGTCGAGATGCATCCCTTCTTGCCTCTAGAAGATCGAGGTGGAGTTTTAGAGAATCTTCATTTCCTATTGGATCATATTGTTCCACTCGATAAGTGGGTATTTCGATTTCGACTGGGACGACCGCCTCAGTGCCACATGTAAGAGAGAAGCGTGTTTCTCCTGTCGAAGTGCAAGTTGTTGTCCTGTAAGCCCATAAAACTTCTGGTAGTCGTTCTGGCCATATGCCCTTACATTCTTCAAGTTTTGTCTTTAAGTGATGTTTGATGATCTTATTGATCGCTTCCACCTGTCCGTTGGCTTTAGGATGATAAGGAGATTTTCGTACATTACGTATCTTCTACTTTTCATAAAAGTCTGTGAATGCCGTATTGTCGAATTGTCTCCCGTTATCCGTGATTATAGTGTGAGGGAGGCCATAGCGGCAAACAATATTCCTCCATATGAACTTGGGAGTTTGCTTCTCGGTGATCGTGCTTAAAGATTGTACTTCAACCCACTTGGTAAAGTAATCAACAGCTACAATCGCAAATCTATTTTGGCCCTTTCCTATGGGCAATGGACTGATAATGTCAACCCCTCACTGGGTGAAAGGCCAAGGGCCATCCATAGGTGTCATTCGTTTGGGTGGTTGATGAGGTATTGGGGAGTAGCGCTGACACTTATCATATCTTCTTGAGAATTTGATGGTGTCCGCTTTCATAATAGGCCAATAATAACCTTGCCTCATAGCTTTGTAGGCCATTGATCGCCCTTTAGGGTGGTTACCGCATACACCATGGTGTCTTTCTTCAAGAACACGCTTGGCTTCTTCTGGATGAAGACATCTCAGATACGGGAGAGTATAATTCTTCTCAACAATACACCATTTTGGAGAGTATACCTGACAGCACGATATCATATTTGTCGAGCTATTTTCTTGTCTGCTGGGAGCTCTCTATTTTGAAGAAAATGAATAATAGGGTCCTTCCAACATGGGGATAATTGCACTGCGGAGACCTGCTCGCTCGTCACCTAATCGATTGGTGTAGAGAGATGATCAATAGGTGTAATTCGAACTATATCACCTTTGGAAGATGATGCCAATTTTGTCAAGGAATCAGCTAATTTACATTTTGCTCGAAGAATATGAGTTAGCTCGTATTATCTATTTTGGCGAGTAATTCCAATACTTTGGATTTATAGGCGGCCATCCTTTCATTTTTGTTTCGAACTCGTCAATGACCTGATTAACAACGAGCTGCGAATCGCTGAAAATGGGGAGGTTTTTTTATCGAGAGCATGTTAACCGAGTGAAGACCAACGATCAAAGCTTCATATTCTGCTTCGTTATTTGAGGCACAAAAATCAAATCGCAAGGCGTATTCGAACTATGAATCATCTAGAGTGATGAGGATCAGTCCAGGCCCGCGTCCAGATGAACATGAAGACTCATTTACATATAGCGACCAGGATGGTTGGTCGCATATAGATAATTTAGTTCTAAGAGATTTGGCTGGAGGAGCCGTTGCTTCGATATGACCATGGACTAGATATGTGAACTCGGTAATGAAATATACAACAGCTTGCCCCTTTATAATGGTTTGCAAGCAAAAGACAATCTCATGCTCACTAAGCTCGATTGCCCATTTAGTTAATCGTCCAGACACTTCAGGTTATTGAAAGAATTGTCTTAGTGGTTGATCCGTAGGGATTATTATAGGATGGGCCTGAAAGTAAGGCCATAGCTTCCGTGCTGCGACTACAAAAGCCAAAGCGAGCTTTTTGATATCGGGGTATCTAGTTTCAGCATCCACCATTGCACGACTGAGGTAATAAATGAGCTTTTGCACCCCAGAATCTTCTCTTATTAGAGTGGCACTAACTGCCGTGGAAGACACAACTAGATAAAGGAAGAGTTGCTCGTGTGAGACAGGTTCAGACAGGATGGGTGGTAAGCCCATGTATTGTTTCAATTGCTGGAAAGCCTCTTCACATTGTTGAGACCATGCCCAATTGGACTTCGGGGTAGCACGAAGTAGCTTGAAAAAAGGTAGACATTTGTCAGATGCGCGCGAGATGAAACGATTCAAGGATGCAATGCGTCCGGCCAAACGCTGGACCTCTTTGACAGTGGAGGGTGACTTCATCTCTACCAAGGCCTTAATCTTCTCAGGGCTAGCTTTTATGCCTCGTTGTCCGATCATAAATCCAAGGAATTTCCCAATGGAGACCCCAAATGTGCATTTTTTTGGGTTCAGTTTCATCCGAAATTTACACATCAAGTTGAAGGCTTCTCGAAGGTTGGTGAGGTGATCGTCTGCTATAACACTCTTGACGAGCATGTCGTCGACGTATACCTCCATAGTTTTTCCAATTTGCGCAGTAAACATCTTGTTGACTAGTCGTCAGTAAGTTGCTCCAGCATTCTTAAGACCGAACGGCATTACATTATAACAATATAGACCATGGTCCGTAATAAAAGCTGTCTTCTCATGATTCGGTGGATGCATTATGATCTAGTTATAACCAGAATAGGTGTCCATGAAACTGAGCAAAGCGTGTCCAGCTGTTGAATCAACTAACCGATCAATCCAAGGGGTCAGAAAACTATCTTTTGGACATGCTTTATTCATATCGGTATAATCTACGCACATCCTCCATTTGCAATTCGCTTTACGAATAAGGACAACATTTGCAACCCAGTCAGGGTAATCGACCTCTTCAACGAAATCCACCACCAGCAACTTGTTAAATTATGTCTTTATAACCATTTGCCTTTCGACTGTGAATGTGTTTAAATTTGGGATCAACATTTAGTCGATGAACAACAACTTCTAGGTAGATGCCTGGCATGTCTTTGTGCGATCAAGCGAAGACGTCTTAATAATCAACCAAGAAATTGGTCAATCGAGCTCGAAGAGTATGCTCTAGAGACGATCCGACATGGACTTTCTTAGTCAGATCTGCCTTGGATAACTAGACTTCGATGGTTTCTTCCCTTAGGGTTCCTGCTTGATGTGTATCTTCCATCGGGTCCAATGTTGTCGTGATTGAAGAGTCTGCTGGATATCATGCAACTGTTATAACAGGAGTGACTTGAGCGCTCTTCCGATCTTGGACTGTTATCTCATAACATGCTCGAGCTTCTTTTTGGTTCCCTCGGATTACTCCAACGTCATTCAGAGTAGGGAATTTCATGCACAAGTAAAGGGGATGTAATGCTGCCCCTAGTTTTGTGAGCGATGGTCATCCTAAGATGGCATTATATGCAGACTTCCACTTTACTATAAGGAAATTGATAAATATAGTAATATTGGCAGTGCTTCGACAAATGTGACCGGGAGATCGATACTTCCTTCTGGTATAACCACCTTACCTCCAAAGACGATGAGAGGCGTGGAGATAGGCTTAAGCAGGTTTTTGGCTAGCGTCATCTTGTCATAAGCCTCGGAATAGAGCACATCTGCAAAGCTACCTGTATCCAACATGATACGATGGGTTAGATAATTAGCTACCTTTTGGTGTTGCCACGATGGAATCTTCATGGGGAAAGTGAATCCCTTCGGAGTCTTTTTCGTAAAAGGAGATTGGTTGATTGCTTGGTGCTGATGAGCTGGATGATTTCTCCATCCAATAAACATGTTGAGGTTTTTGATATGCTTTACGAGTGTAAGTTTTCCTTGCAGCCTGGGAATCACCTCCATAAGCAGGACCGCCCACAATAGTTCTAATTTCGCTAACTGACTCTGCATCTTCTTGCTATTAACGGTGTTGCGGCGACCTTTCCCTCCGAGGTTGACTGTCTCGACTCGTTGATGTGCTAAGTTTCTGGGGGGATTGATTTCGCTGTGTAACATAGTCACGAAGATGCCCCCTGCAAATCAGCGATTCTATTTGATCTTTAAGGGATATACAGTCTTGAGTGTTATGCCCATAATCCTTATAGAAGTAATAGAACTTCCTCTTATCTCTCTTTTTCGGATTAGATTTGATCCTCGGAGGCCACTTAACATAAGATTTGTTCTTAATTTCCATCAGCACCCTCTCTGGAGATCGATCAAGAGGGGTATAATTATGATATCTCCCAGTGAACGGCTTCCGGGGAGAACGATCATGTTGATCACGACGATACTTTTTATCGGAGGGTGGTGTTTCTTTGAATTTACGTTTTTTCCTTTGGCCGTCATGTCGAGCGAGAGCCACCTCTTCAGCGTTGATGTATTTTTGAGCCTTAGCTTGGAATTCGGCCATCGTTTTCGGAGGATTTTTATCTAGGGCGAAGCGGAACCTTTCGCTCTTTATACATGCAATTTGAGTGATGAGGCCTTTATCCTCGGTGTAACCTTCGGCTTGAACGGCTTCGGCTGTAAATCGAACTATAAATTCTTTGATCGTCTCATTGTGACGTTGTTTCAGATCTGATAAATGAGACGTTGGTTTCTTTGTGCGAATGCTTCCCATAAACTGGGATAAGAAGAGATCCGAGAATTGGGAAAATGATTTTATTGACTGGGGTTTTAAACCACGGAACCAAGTACGTGTAGCGTCCTTCAGGGTTAAAGAGAAAGCTCTGCACATAATCTCTGAGCTATATCCTTCTAACTCCTTGAGAGACCTATACGTCTCTAGATGCTCGAGAGGGTCACCGATACCAGTATACGAGACAATGCTGGGCGTTCGATACTTTTTGGGCAAAGTGGCTTCCATGACTTCGCGAGTAAATGGAGGTTTTGCTTGATGAATTGATGTGAGAGTCGTGGCCGAGAGGTTGGATTGGTATCGTTGCTCAATATGAGCAAAACGATCCTTGATTCTTTTGAGGTCTCCTTCCCATGGTAGAGTGTAACTGGAAGTTTTGGCGTCAGGCTCTTCCGATTGGCATTGCCTAGACACGCTGGAGCGGATAGACTGCGACCGCTGGATTGGGGCCTGATTGTCGTGGGAGATACAGTTTAGAGGGGGGTTGTGTTGGGCTTGAGGTTCACCTGGAGAATGCTTGGAAGTCGCAAGTGGAGGTTATGACGGAGGTCCTTCAGGAGCTTGTTGCGGCTACGAAAAGTGTTCATCGAATCGGTTTGAAAGAGTTTGAAATCCAGCTTGGAGAGAAGGAGAGTATCTCCTAAATAACGCATAGCACCATCCGCCAGATAAATCTTGGAACGGGTTTTGGAGCACCGGGTTTGGTGAATTGGGCTGCAGCAGAGGAATTCCTGATATAGATTGAGGGGGATTTGGATTTGGTTCAGGGGCTTCCACCAGAGGCAATGTCTGCCTTGAGGTGGAAGGATGGTTCATTTTCTTTAGAGGCATGAAGGAGGGTAAGGTATTATAGTGAGAATGAATTGAACGTTGTTCCCATAGACGGTGTCAATCTGTTAACATAAAAAACTAGTAACAACTTTCCTTCCATCAGATGCACGATCCTCCTGAATATAAATTCCTCCCTTACCCCTGAAAAGCAAAGAGAAAACTAAGGGTGGCCGGTGTTCGGCCATTAGCCCTCCGATGCTTAAGTTAGAGATGGACTTGAAAGTAAGATGAAGTGTCCAACGTACGTTAAGATGTTGTGTACCTTCATTCTTAATGAAGACCTCTATTTATTTACATTTAGTTGGAGTGGTTTGTTACACAGATGGTTCAGATCTTCTCGATTTTGTGGGATAAGATACTTTCTGATCTGGTTGGACACCTAGTTGATTACGTTCTTCGATATAGACCCCTTATAATTCAGAGCCAATGAGTAGAGACAGATCCAAGAAGGTTTGTAATTTAGGCCAACTCATGAACTATATGAACTGCTCAGAGTAGGACCCAGGAAACGTCTTCATCAAACGATCGGCGACCAAAGCTGCTCGAATATAGATGGATAATTGGCTAACGAGCATATTTAATTAAATTATGAGATACGCCCAACCCGGCTCGCTAGACGATGTATTATGTTGTCCTGCTCGCACTTTATAATACCAAGTAGGCGCTCGCATGTCGCATGTAAACCATATAAAGCTGCTCGCGAGAGTTGCTGATCGTATGCGTCTTTAACCAACTTTATACTATAACACAAATCACGCGTGAAATGAAAATTTGTGCCAAGTGCTTTTCTGTCTACGCATGATTTGGACTTGTGCTTGTAGATGTAGGAATCAGAATATTTAACTTAGATGGATGTTATACTCAGTTTTTCAATTGTTCACTAACAATCCCAATCCCGATCCCTTAAAGTAGTGAGTAATGGTATCCTGCTACTAGAATTTGGGTAGAGCTTAAAAGAATTCTTGACTCATGACCGCCATCTTCGCTTCTGTTGAATTCTCGTGTTACCTGAATCTTTTATGTACCTGCTTTTTTTTTTTTTTTTTTTTTTTTCTTTTTTAGCCATTGTTACCGCAACACCCTTTCGGGTTTTCACCGTATCCGGCTTGCCCGTGGTGCCCTTTCATGTTTTCACCACGTCCTAGGTATTTGATTTTGCTTGCCCATTGGAAGTCATGATGTTTTTACCCTTGACACCCTTTCAAATTTTCACCAAGTCCGCTATGTTATCACTGTTTTTACTCAGAGCGCCTTTTCAGGTTTTCACTCTGCCCTTTTGTTTAGGCAAATCTTTCTCTTTTTATTTTTCTTTTGATTTTCATGATCTTAGTAGTGGTGGAGTGCTTGAATTTTCATCCTTGCCAGTTGATTAGCTTGCTTCTCTGACCTTGTTTTAAGTCACAATGGTAAAGCTGTCGACTTTAGCTAAGAACCTTTTTAAGAGGGACGAGGGAGTGGAGGATTGTGCTTCCTTCAGAGTTGATTTTTCTATTTTCTATTTTTTTTTCTTTTTTTCCTTTCTTTTCCTTTATTCTGTTCTTTACTTTGTCCTCGTTCCCTTTTCTTTTTTGCTTCTTTCATTTTTATTATTTCCTTTTCTTCTTTTTTTGACCATTTTGTTGGAGCACTTATTGGGGGACTGGGGAGGATGATTCTCAGAATGTCCAGCTTTAATCACTTGACTTCAGCTTTACTAATACAACTCTTGACATGGTTAGATTAACTTACCCGTGAAAGATTTTCATGTTGTCTGCATTGATTAACTTTAGAAGATCCTTACCCCTCAGGTTGGTGAGTCAAAGAGCGCCTCTCGAAAGAACTTCTCTGATCATCAGGTTATCTCATATGAGTTGGAATTTTCCCCTTGAGTGCGATAGATGCGGCGGTGCTTGTTGCAAACTCACTATGATTTTTCTTTCTTCGGTTACCTTCTCCATCAGCACTTGCATTGACAGGATTTTGATTTGAACTTATAGGATTGTCTTCTAATTTTAAGCTTCTCGAGGAACTCTTCCATCCTTAGATTCATGAAGGACATCCCATTGCTAATGTCGATAGCATGTGGGAACCTTTAGTAATGGATGATATCATTTTTCATGAGAATTATCACGTAAGATCAAAATGTTACCACCATCGATCGTGAAGTAATTGACTGCCATAAGTATGTGCCAATGACCACTAGATGTTGCCAAGTCGATCTTTCTCCTGATGTAGATGCCTCGTACAGGGAATAGCTGGAGCGTTGTTAGGTTGTAGAGCTTCTACGCACGCAAATGGATCTGATGTGCGTGCTGCTGACACTTGAAGTACTTTCTGACATGTTAGCAACAATCTGTCTTCATCGAGCCGTAAGACTTCTTCTGTCATTGTGCGTCTGTTTGTGTGTAAGCCACACACTCCAATGTGAAATGCTAGCATGGTCTTGATAGCTTCTGATCGATAGGCTTGATAAGTTTTTGATCGATTCTGAATAAGTCTTCATAGGATGCAAGATTGGGAAGTCATCATTCTCTGCTTATTTTTCAGGAACAATGATTCTCAATGCAAACTTTCTTAAAGCCTATGGGAGACCTTATGTTTACAATTTCGAAACTCTCCAAGATGACATCGGCTTTTGGTTTCGAACTTATTGAGGAGATCCCTTAGTTCGGGAGTCAATCCATCATTTTTCATATCATTGGCTTTGTCCAAACTCTTGAGTTTGAAATCCAACTCTAAATCGAAATCATATGGGTTGACTTCAAACTCAAGTGCTTTGATTGACAGACTTGGTACTTTATTGCTTGAGATTTTTTATAGATTTTTTTTTGCTTTGAAAGATTTTCTGATATTTTTGGAATTTTATAAATATTTGGATTTTTCTTTTGAATTTTTTTATCTTTTCAGATTTTGTGAAATTTTTAAATATTCGATGTTTTGGGTTTTTATATCTTTTGATTTTTTTGTTGTTGTTGAAATTTTGGCTATAAGGGACTCTGACCAAGACGGCGATGCGAACTAGGGGTTGCCTGATCCTGCTTAGGGGGCCGAGTACTGCTTAGATAAGCTTGTATTGCACTGCCATGGGGACTACGAACTAGCTATTGCCCTGCACTCCCTCCCCTTAGGAGGATGGGCTGAAGGGATCGATAGTTCGACCCTTACCATCATGCCCAAACATCATGATAGATCTAGGGTTGGGCTTTGAGTCAGTGTCGGATGCGATTTCTCCCGGTTTATCCCCGATGCATTGGAGCTTTTTGGGTTCTTCCAGCTTGGGTGGGACCAAGACTACGATCCAGTCAATAGATGAAAATTCATGCCCCTTGCTTGAATCTTCTTTGTGTAGCTCCATCAGACTCAATCTACTCACTTGATCATCAAAGGTGGAATCCAGCCCATCACCAGGGTAGATAATTATAACGACCCGAGATTTTCGACTCTCGTGTATAACACGACGGTCGAATTCCCAAGTAATTTATTGAATAACTAATTTTTCAAATAATGAAATCTAGCATTCAAATACAATGGCAGAAACAATTATCATCTTATTCTATCAAACTTACTACATCATCATCAATGTTTAAATAAGGGAACCAACCAATATCCATACTGACTAATTAAAATACAAAACCATGTCTTCTCTTGAAGACTTATTACAATTCCATAAATGTATCAACTACTCAAAAGAAATATTTAATAAATGATAACATCAATTAAGTTTCTCTAACATCGTCATCTGCCATGTGATCGTACGAACCATCGAACTCTTTTCCTTAAAAATCGGGTTCAATACCTGGATCTTCACCTGCATCATCTAAATTGTGTTTGGGATAGCGTTAAACGCTATCATAGTGAGGAATATTTCCTCCAGGACAATCAAGAATAATAATAATGATACAAAGTAAACGCAAGCAGGATATTATCATTTAATCAAATAAAAACAACAAACTAAAAATCTTTGTTAATGCGATGCATGGAATGCATGCTCTGGCTAAGGCACCCTGGCTAGAATCACAATACATGAAGTGGGAGACTCCCTGTTACGACTTCATGCTAGCCACTAGTCACCAGAGGTTCCTGGGACGCACAAGCCCATAGTTTTGCCCGACCACGTGAGAAACGGGATGCTCATAGCCCAAATCTACATCTGACAGTATACGGGAGAAGTAGGACACTCTAGCCTATTCTCAATTTCGTATACCCACATGGAGCCAAGTGAATGCATGACTTTAGTTTCACCTTTATTTAAGTGTTTTCGCATGCAACCGATTTAAATAAAACTCAATGGTCACTATGGGGAGTGGCAAGCAACCCAGCATAGGTCGACAGCACGGGATTAGTGTCCATAGCACCAACCCCGTCTCATGAGAATTTGTATACCATTAGTGTCCACTCATTGTCCCGTTTTATGATTTCATCATGTCCTAAAAAGCCAATGTCGTACATCATGACCAAATTCATAAAAATACCCATGTACTGTAAATGGATCAAATTAAGCATCATGTACATGTAAGGATCCATTAACAAACAATCACTTCATTCTCTCAGTTAAGTCAAGATATATTCTTCCATCATGGATACCTCTCACAGGTTCCATCTCTCTACATCGAATAATTTTACCAACTTAGGGACAAAGAGTATACAATAATGGGATGTCCATATGATGATCTTATACACATATTTCATATCACAATATGAAAACCAATGTTACTTGTAATACATGGACTAAGAAAATAAGGGCATAGATTTAAAAAAAAAAAACACAAATACACATGCTTCTTAGTTAAAAATCTAAAAAAAGGAATCACATCACCGTATAATGATATTCATTACAAATCTCACATCAAACTTCATGTTATATGGATAAACAATTCAAAACAAAATAGCTTCACATGCCACAAAAGAAACTTATGATAATCGTGGTATTATTAATGAAAGGCTTGAAGGAAAATCCTCACCTTATGATGGACTTAGAAGAAGAGGGTTGTAGAAGATCCTAGCCGCTGGAAAAATATGAGAAAGAACTCTCTCTCTCTCTCTCTCTCTCTCTCTCTCTCTCTCTCTCTCCAGGGCATGGAGGCTAGGGTTAGGAGAAGGATTTGGAGGTGCGTAGTAGAAATATGGAGAGTGATGTGCACGCGAGGTCTTGTGTAACAACCTCTTAGGGTGGGTTTCTCAAATCTCAATATTCGGATGATCTTTGATCAATTCCAATCCATTCATCTTATCAAGCTCAAAGAGTAGAGTCAGAATACGTAAATTTCTTGATGATCCACATTCTAGATGGGCCGATCCTTAAAAATGGCCTGGCGGGTGCTAAAATGGGCTAGATCTCAATTAACAGTCTACGCTTGATGATCAGGGCCCAAATTTTGGAAAAATATGTAGTCATGATAGGAAAATAATTGTACAAAGTTTAGTGATTGATTGATGGTGAGAAATGTCTAGATTTGAAATTTTAACTTTTGGCGGAAAAGGAAGGGGCTGGCTTTGTGGTTCAACGGTGTAGGATTATAGATCGGGGTCTAAATTTTGTATAAACTCGTAGTCATATGAGTATAATGGGTGGTCCAAATTTGAGAAGCGATTGACGGTGATAAGTGGGTAAATTGAAAGGTTCAGATTTAAAAAGAGTTGGTAACTCGTTAATTTCTAAAACGGGATAACTTCGCGCATAAGAAAGAGGCTTATCAAGGTGGGGCACTCCAATCACACTATTGGTCCATGACAAAGACGATCCAAGTTACTCATATGAATAAAAATATTCAACTACGACTAACCATCTACTTTCCTCACTCGATGGAGATGAAAATCAAGGGTTAAGTGGCTGATTTTTTGACAATCGAACCACTTCTACTATGATTTGATGTGTACGGTTAATATGTGTATGGAGATGAAAATCAAGGCTTGTAATTTGATGTGTATGGTTAATATGTACCCAAAAGCTTAAATCCAGAGTTTTGCGTGAAAGTAATCGTCAGAAACTATAATACTTAAAAATGGCATCAACTTAAGTTTAACTAATGGCATTTTTGTAATTATCTGAAAAATGCGTGATTTTTGAAATCTGATCTTTCTAGGATGTTTATGGGATCATTCTAAGCAACGTTTGTAAAGGGTCCCCTATCGGATCTCCAACGGATGTCCCACTATTCGCAAATCAATGGTAAATGTACGATAATTAATAAAAAATAAATTAAAAATGAATTTTAAAATTTTTTCAAATAAATCTAAAAAATCTGGGGCGTTACAATAATCCCTGCATTAATAAATCGGATTGGTGTGCAGCCGAAGGGATCCTCTTCTTGACGACTTCGTCTTCTTCTAGTACTTCTGCGCTTTGATTCTTCCCTTGATGGAGGTGGATATCCTAGTCTTCTCATGTTCACATTCCCTTGATCTGCAATGGCTGAGTCTTGGTATTCAAGATGATAATAGAAGATTTGGCTATTGGTAGGAAGGAAGACATAATTTAATCCGATGGGACATGCAAGAGGAATGTGGTTCAAAGTCTTAAACTCAGGAATATGGTATGGGATGTCATCATCGAAGCATTATATGTCTATGGTTGGGATATTAGGCTCCTGAGATTCAGCTGCTTCTGCCATGGAGATTTGTTCGACGTCAACCATAATTGTGAGCATGTTGTCTTTAAAAATGTACTTGACCCCTTGGTGAAGGGTTGAAGAGATAACACCAATTTTGTAAAACTAGGCCTGATCGGGAAGTAGATGGAATGAAGATGAGATGTCCAAGACCTGAAAAGTGATGGTTGGTGTTTTTGGACTGACTTGAACCTTGACATCAATCTCCCCTTCGATTTTCTCGATAGTATCTACATAATTGAAGCTGGGCCCTGACTCTGCTAGGACATGAGGTATGCTGTCCAAGAAAGGATCTTATTTTTTTAGGATAATGGCTGGAGTAGGTGTCGAATAGGCAGGTGTTGCGGGAAAGTTGTTTCCCCGGTTGTTTACTGGAGAGATGGGCATGTTGTTCCCTTGGCTGGCTAGAGTGGGCAGGTTGTGCCCCTGGGTGAGTGATGCTGCGACGGGGAGGTCGTCCCCTTAGTTAAATGGAATGGCAGGTTGTGTCCTTGGTTGGCTAAAGTGGACAAGTTGTGCCCCTGGTTGAGTAATGGCATGAAGAATGAGCTGACTGTAGGTGTCCCTTGTATATTTATGGGTGCAGAGATCGGACCGATTGGGGGTGCCCCTTGCATGGTGATGGGCTCTAGGATTGAAATAGCTGGGGGTGCCCCTTGCAGGATGAGAGGCTTTGGGATTGAAATAGCTGGGGGTGCCCCTTGCAAGATGAGAGGCTCTGGGATTGAAATAGCTAAGGGCATGTCCCTTGCAGGATGAGAGGCTCTAAGATTAAAATAACTGGGTGCCCCTTGTACGGTAAGAAGCTTGAACTCCTAACGAGAGTCGATGTCATGGATAAACTGGAAAGGAGGCTCTTCTTGGCTGATGAAAGCTAGATAGGTAGGAGGTGCCCCTTGCATAGTTAGGGGTGCAGAGATTGAACCAATTGGAGATGCCCCTTACCAGGTGAGGGGTTATGAGATTGGACTGGTTGGGGGTGCCCCTTTATAACCTTGATTAGGGCACTGTGAGTTCTATCTTGGCTGTTGTTGTTGCTGTTGCGATTGTCCATGCTGAGGGATGAATAGTGCACCTTCGGTAGAGGCGACAAGATCGTCTTCTAGAGATTTGCTCCTCATCATCAATGGGTGTCTTCATTCTTGCGGCCATGGCCCGCCACCGTCCAATGTAAGCTGATAATGAATCATCATTCCCTTGCCTTAAAGCAGCAAGATCTGCCCTTCTTTGTGTTGATTTAAGATCGTATACGAAATGGTCGATAAATGCTTGAGAAAGATGTTCCTAAGTCTTGATTTGATGGTAGTCTAGTGGTGTGTACCAATCTAATGCGTCGCCTTTCAGGGACTTTTAAAAGAGACGGATCAACGCCCCGTCATTGCCTACCACAACATCTACCTCGCCATAAAATGCTCTTAGGTGGTCTATAGGACACCCTGTCCCATCATATCTTTTAAATTTTGGTACCTCAAAGCCTTGAGGCACCATTGCATTGGGAAATTAATGAAGGTCCCTGAACTTAATGGATGGAAGATCCACCCCCTTTTGCTTTTGCAGCTTCCTCTTCATCTCTTGCATCTACTCTCAGAGTTGTTCGAGTTCAGAGGGACTAGATGAGGGAGATCTTACCCCTTGTCAGGCCTGAACTACCCCAATTTCATAATAATTGGTGTCGTTGATGCCCCTATGATTTCTTCTTAAAGGACGTTGGGCTTGGCGATTATTTTCGTTATAAGGACTTTGTTGGACTAGAGCTGAGAAGGGAGACTGCAAAGAAACCCTGACCACAGGAGGATGTTGAAATTGATTGGAACTCTCATTAGGGAGAGATGTTGGAATTGGCTGGGAGTTCTGGTTGTGATATGTGACTGAAAATGGCTCCCATTTGCAGGAGAATATTGCAAGAAATGCCCTGAGGTCGAGGTCTGTTCTGACTGAGGACCTCCATTAGGAGGATATCGAAAGTCCTGCGTAAACCTTGACGGCTATGGTTGGGATGAATTGGAGGTCGGTAGAGCTGGTTGTTGTTATTGTGCTGGGCCAGCCTAGGTATTGACTGTTAAAACCTAGGCTTGTGTGAACCGGAGAAGTGTTTCCTGCATGGCCTTTATGCTTTGCTGCAGCTCTTGGATGCCAGGAATTAGCATGAATTTTGTCGAGTTACACTGCAGAGATGAGGTCTCAGGTATTTCAAGGGTTGGACAGGGGAGGGCCATGGTGGTTCTGAATGTGTATGGACTGAGCTGTGGTGGAAGGTTGTTTGGAAACTTCTGACTCGAAAAGGTGCAATAGTGAGGAAGTATGTTTTTGGTTTTGGGGTTTTCTAGATTTTTAGGATTTTTATGTTTTTACGAATGTACAGATATGAATGAGAATGTATGAGGACTGTTAACCTTCAAGGATTTAAGAGATACTGCTTTTCAAGTCAGGTCACAACTAGAGGGACTAGCAGGTCCCTAATGGAGTCGTCATTTTGTGGATGCCGGGACTCGTATTTTTGGGGTGTGAATCGTCCCTTTCCATGGGTTCGCCTCTTTTGAGGGCTTGTTGGTGCTTTGTTGTGTATTTGAAGAGAGTTTATAGAAGACTGGAGTGGCTACTAGCCAGTTACTTCGAATTTACAGTTGGCTAGACACTATAGAAACGTTGGAGGAGGGGATCTGAAGATACCTTCTTCTAAATGACTCATTGATCTGTGGTCAGAGATTCGAGATAAAGGACCACGATTACAAGGTGGGAAGGTGTTAGGCACCCACTCTGCCCGTACAAATGTACGGTCTTTACTTCACTAAATCTAACTAGTCTCTGAAGATTAAGATCAATTTCCATACATTCTTACAAAAGATATGCAATGATATATGAATATAGGTCTAACCAGTAAGACTTTCTAATGGGCAGGGTCTGATCAAGTTGGCAAGCTGCAAAGCATACGCTTGAACTGACAGGTGCTACGAATGGTGTATGATGGTGTGCTAGATTAGTCAGAGTTTTTGGTGAGCAAGATCTGATTGAATTGGTAGGCCGTAGAGCATACGCTAAGACTGATTGGGTGCCAATGGTAGTAATAAGATGCAAGGAGCAGGGGGTTAAAAAGGTAAAAAGTGTTTCACTATGCTAGATATGAATAAGATGATGTTTTAATATGAATGACTAGATGGACGAAGGTGTCATGTAGGCTAGCTAGATTGGCTTGGATTGAGACTTAGATGGCTTCAAAGGCTTGGACCGGGTCAAGATAGACCGGACCAAGGCTAAACTCTTCTCGCTCACTCACGCTCTCTTCGGTGGAGGAACGAACTAATGAAGGAAGGGAAGTGAGTCGTTGCTCGAGGCAAAAGGCTCTGAATTTCTAGATGATGAAACTGAAGAGGGGAGGGGGTATTTATAGCTGCCCAAAGTGGAAGTTCTCATAATTTTTTTGGATTGGCACCCCGAGTGCCGCTTGTACGATCACTTTTTCCCATCTTCAGACAGCTGGTGCACCGAACTTGGAGCAACACAACTCCAGGTTCGGTGTACTTTTAGGTTCAGTCATGCTCTAAAGCTGAGGGTTGGGGTTAGGCTTGAGTTTAGGTTTGGTTTTAGCTTTTACTAAGTGAGTTGACTAGGTTGGAAGGGATGAACTGACCGGGTGAATTGACTCATTGAGTTGACTCACCGAGTTAGCCTGTTGGGGTACTTTTGCCCGATTTTTCTTATGGGTGGTTTTTCAGGCCGATGATTCCGGGTGAGTTGATTGGGTTTGGCTTAGACCAAGGCTATGGATTAGGGTTTGATCTTTGGATTAGGGTTTGGAGGGGTGAGTTGACTAGGTTTGGACATAGGGTTTTGGATATGGACAAGGTGAGTTGATTGGGTTTGGTCCCAGGGTTTGAGCTATGGATTGGGGTTACAAACCTCCATCCTTCCAGTCATTCAATCAACTTTTCAGCCTAGGGTGGGGTGTCTACAATGGGCTACCCCAATGTGACTAATGGTCTTTCTTAAAGTAAACTTCAACTCAATTATTCATTTACCAACAACTTATTTGGTTATGTTCATTCTTAGAATGAGTTTTGAGTTGTTCACAACCAGTTCGTATATTTTAAATAGTTTCTATCAAAGCACACATGAGTGGATGCTCTTGATATACACGTAGCAACTACCATCCTTACAAAAGTTAGATATTTTCAGTTCTTAGCCTTTTGAAGTAATAACTTTAGGACTAGTGCCACCTCACAGGAGTACATTTGCTCGACAACATAAAAGCATTTAGTATTTAAATAACCCACTTCAGACTTGTACTCAACTCTAGTTGCACGACCAAATTGAGCAAAAAAAAAAAAAAAAAACTATAGGGAACTAGTTACATAATGATTTGAGGGCCTATTTGTTTCGCCAATTACCCTAGCAATGTAAAAGAAATATGTCATTATTGCAATTTTACTGCTACCAAACCTACCACAGGAACCATCGGTCAAATACAAATGTATTCATGAGATAGGTAAAAGAGTTTGTAATCATTACACTTTTTCATGGCATTATCGTAAAAATCTAGAATCCAAACAATGACATCATTGTATTTGGGTGATGATTTGATATTAAAGCAATGTAAAAATAACATCATTATAATTTTATTATCGATAAATGTCACACCTCAAAATTCGACACCCAAGTACGGAGACTTCAATCCTGACTTCTCGGGTATGAACTTAGAAAATTGCACATGGACGAATTTCCACATACCCATGCAAACCAATTAACATTCAACCAATAACCAATAATCAGAGTAGCTTTTAATCAGCGGTATCATAAGTTAAGCAGTGATAACTAAATCCAAAGTTATATGGCTAATATTCAAAATGCACAAATCCAAAAGCAGTGTCCGTTAAATAAGGATTATATAAACTACAATACACATCTAATAAAACCATGGAGTCCACCCAGCTGGGGACCCCATCATACATATCCAAAAATATATTAAACCCAAATGTCTAGTGTCTCAACCTAAAACTCTAATAACGGAGTTTTCATGAAGAACTTCGCTTACTCCAACCCGCCTAAGCCTCTAACTAGACCTCATCTAGTGCGTTGACTCCCACGGTACCTACATCGATAATGTCGTCTGGTTAATGTTTTAAAACACCGTCCTAAGTGGGAGTGAGTAGCTAACTCAATGGTTCTACTGTAAGACCCATATCCTTATTTGCCCTCCGTACGCTTAATTTTCGGTGCCGGTACGTCCCGGATGGACCAGATTAGCGAGCCTTGATCGCGACCCTGTTTTAGTACCGCATCGACCCGAGACCTATACCTTGGCGACCGCGTAGGCGCTGCGATTCCAACACCGTGCGGCACGCCCCATTGCGATACCCGGTGTGTAAGTTGTGTCATTTGCGTAATGCGAGGTGGGTCGCGCAACGCGCGTGTGGCGTAGGCCCCACTTGCACAAATTCCAAGATCATGTCAAATCAATCAAATCCATCACCATCATTCTCACCTATACCCATCCCATACCCCTACTCTACACACCCCATACCCCCCATCCCTCTCTCTCCTCCCAAAGTCAACTCTCACCCATACCTCCCATACCCCCCTCCCATGCACCATCATGACCCCATGATTCATTCTCCGCCCCCCCCCCCCCCCCCCCCCCCCCCATACAAGTCCATACGTAGGGGGAGAGGAGAGCTCATTCCATATTTTCAATAGCTAAAGGAGAGAGAAAGAGATTTGAGAGGAGAGAGAAAGAGAAAGATTTGAGAGTAGAGAGAGAGAGAGATTAGAGAGATTGAGGGTGGAGATCCAAGCTTGGAGGACCTCAACCATCATTCAGACCGTCTGGATCGTCCGATCGTCAACCTGATCCAATCCAACCGTCCATCCTTCGAGGTGAGTGCAAGGGGGACATAAATCCCCCATTTTCTTATTTCCTTTCGTTTTCCTTTTCTTTTGGGCCCACCTGGTGGTGGACAACCTGATGGATGGATTGGATCATCCATGAATAGGCCCCACAGCTTAATAATAATAATAATAGTAATAATAATAATATATATGTATTTATATAATAAAAAAAAAAGAAGTTACCCGCTGGACAGACAGCGTCCAGAGGACGCTGCTGCCCAGCAGGGCAAGCCTTTGGGCGTGGAAGAGGTCCCCACACGTGGGACCCACCTTGATGTATGCGTCCAATCCACGCCATCCAGCTGTTTCTCCATCCCATTTCAGGGCAGGGAGCCAAAAATGAAGAAGATCCAGATCTCAGGTGGACCACACCATTGAAAACAGTAAGGCTAATGAAGCCTACTGTTGAGGCTTCTTGGACCCACCGTGATGTTTGTGGACCACATCACCTACCACATAATGGGCTCGTTAGGACCCCAACGATCTGGGGAATATGATGAATGGGGTGGATTGTCCCTAAGTGGGCCCCACTTGAAATAACCACAAAAAGAAAAAAACAAAACAAAAAAAATATATAGGAAGACGCTGGAACGTCCAGCGTCACTTGGATGCTGTAATGGGGTCCCCACTCGTGGGACCCACCTTGATGTTTGTGTTCCATCCACGCCGTTCATCGATTTTCCCAAATCATTTTAGGGCCAGGGCCAAAGTATGAATCCGATCCAAATCTTAAGTGGACCGCACCACATGAAACAGTGGAAACAATGATTCCTACTGTCAGAAATCCTTTGGCCCACCTTAATGTTTCTAAACTGATTTACATATCCAATATGGGGCTTATTGGGTCCCCCATAAGATGGGGAACCTGATGAACGGAGTGGATCAGACCCATGTGGGCCCCACCTGATATAAGCACAAAAAAAGAAAAGAAAAGAAGAAGAAAAAGGAAAGAAGAAGTAACGTCGCTGACACTGGTAGTACCAGTGTCCAGGACGCTGGCTCGTGCAGCTGGTGGCCCACTCGTGGGTCCCACCATGATGCATGTGCTGTATCCACACCGTCCATCCATTTGGGGAGATCATTTTAGGGCATGACCCCAAGATTGAGTCAGATCCAAGTCTCAAGGGGGCCCCACCACAGAAAACAGTAGGGACAGTAAACCTACCGTTGAAACCCTCCTATGGCCCACCATGATGTTTATTTGAGATCCAACCTGTTCATAACTTCACACATGCACGGAAGAAGGGAGGGCAAAAATATCAGCTTGATCGAAAACTTCTGTGGGCCCCACTTGGTGAGAACACAAAAAAAAAAAAAACAAAAAAAAAAAACAAAAGGGGCAGCTGGACAGACAGCGTCCAGGGGACGCTGCTGCCCAGCAGCCTTGTGGGCGTCACCCCATGGGCCCCACTCGTTGGGCCCACCTAGAATGTATGTGCTTTACCTATTCCGTCCATATGTTTTTCCTAGCTCATTTAGTGGCTGAGCCCAAATTTTAAGCATATCCAAACGGCAAGTGGGCCATGCCACGGGACAACAGTAGGAATGATGATCTCCACCGTTGAAACCTTCTCCGTCCTACAATGATGTTTATTTGTTACCCAACCTATTCATAAGTGGCTGGGCCCAGAAATTTAAGCATATCCTAATGTCAAGTGGACCATGCCACAGTGGAAATGATGATTTCCAACGTTGAAACCTTTTCGGGTTCTACAGTGACGTTTATTTACCCTCCAACCTGTTCATAAGATCACATGGATATGGATGAAGGAGAAAACACAAATATCTGCTTGATTCAAAACTTCTTGGAACCAGTTGGGTACCACGCTGCCCAGCAGGTGGCCCACCCTATGGGTCCTAACGTGATGTATCTATTAGCTCCACCATGATGTATATGTTTTATCCATGTCGTTATTTTGACGGCCTATCTTGTATGTGCAGGCCCAAGTATGGGGCCGATGTGGTCTCAAGTGGGCTATGCCGCAAAGACCTTTACATTTCCAATGGGACCCACCGTCAGGATCCCACTCTCCGTATATATTGGGCCTTTTAAGGCCAATGTTACATGGTATGTTTGGTAACATGCTAGTATGATTAGCTTGATATGTCACACTGATAACATGCTTAGTATAATGAATATCATGCTCATTCATATGCCCATACGCATCATTTGTATGCCTGTTATGGATCATGATTAACCATAGCATATGCTAGTTGGCTTGTTATACTTAGGGGACCCGTGTGAGACAGGGTCGTCCGACATGATTGCGCAGTATGCGTAAGTTTGGTGCATGATTTGGATTGTATGACTCACGCATTTCGCATTATGTATGTCACGATCGCTTTCACACTCTAGAAACATCAGGGTGGTGGCCACCATAGTCACATCATGGTTGGCAGTGTTGGACACCGAAAACTTGTTCTAGTAAGTGGGCGCTATGGATGTCCTTGGGTGAAAGTCCCTAAACCCTGTGGTACCAGTAGGATGCTCCAGCGTCGAGACCGAGTGGATAACATGAGCGCCCGTGTGCCAAATACCAGTAGGCCACGTCTCCCACTGTGTCAAGGTCGGTTGGAAAGGGGTGTGACCTTATCCGCCCGGGTGCAGTGGGCTGTAAGCTAGGTCGAGTCTGACCAGCTCATGGAATGGGTCCGCTATCGGCGAGCCAGGTGGGCATTGGCATACCACTGACGAGGCGGATAGTGAGGTCTTTTCTACTCGCTTGGTTATGCGCGCGATGTGCGGCGGCCAGTATTAGAGTATACTAGACCCCGGTGATGTCCCAGATGAGAACTATTTTGATATGTGGATCAGTTGAGGATTGACGTGTTTGCATTGCATCTCTAGCATGTGACACTCGGCCATGTAGGCCCTTGCATCGCATAGCCTTGGGATGGCTGATAGCATTCATAAACTTAGTAACTTAGCCCTCTACTACTTTCGCTTACTCTGATATCTGTATACTTGTCATATGCATCACACGCGCACACACGCACTCTACTGAGCTTCATAGGAAGCTCATGCGCGTTTGTTTACACTGCAGGTACTAGAGCATATCAGCAGCGTTGAGCGCGGTTCATGTACCTGATATTTTGGACTTCTGCTTCATGTTGTATTTCCCTTTCCAGTACTGTACTCAACAAACTTATTAGTGAATATTTGATGATATTTTATGCTTTTGTTTATGCTCTTGTACAAAAAAAATTTACCCTGAAAATCTTCCTGGTAGGATCCCAGGATTGGAACCTGGCACATGAGAGCTAGAAGCCGAGAATGGGGTACTATGGAGGCTGTTGGCATCAAGGTCGGCGATCGGGAATTTAGTGAGCCCGGTCCCCGGGTTTGGGGCGTGACATCTACTAACCTAAGTCACACATGTTATCAATCACAATCAAGCATAGGTAATGATAGCATACAAAACAATCAACCAAACACCTGATAATGCCCATGTGATGTATGCAAGCTTTAACCAAACCTTTATTATATACAGCCATATTGGGGAAGCTAGAGTACTACCATTATATTTCGAGTCTAACCAGATCATGAGGCTCGTTGCGGCCGTAGCAGTTCCTCACCCATGTCCCTTGACCCATTTTTGGGTTCGTCACTCAAGAGCTATCACAATAAGGTAAGGGCTCATCGGCCAACACTAAATCAATTCGAAAAGGTCTCATCGCCAACATGGTAGGCTCGTCACCTCCATTGGTGCTCAATGGTTACTACGGGGAAGATCATCACCCCGGCATAGGCTGACAACTTAGACACGATATCCCATACCACCATACCCGGCCGATAAGTCTTTGTAGGACCGTAATTCACTAATGGTTTTAAGTAGACTTAATTCAATGGAAAAGCTGGTATTTTAGATTCCGCAAAGTGTGATTTAATGGAAAACATAATTACGATCAATCTTATATTAGATTAATCCGATTGATGACGGAGAATTTTGAAAAAAATCGACATTGGGCGCAAAGCATCTCGCGTATCTCTAGACTACTGTTGGTCGCCCGTGTTCACTTTTGATAGATCGAACAAGCCTGGAATGGCCAACCCAAAGCGGGTCATTTACTTAACATTTTGTAGTGGTTGATCCACCACAACAACAATTTAGAGTATCAAATACATAATTTAAACTTTGAATAAAATTAATACTACATCAGGGTATATCAATAAAACACTTGTATGAATTAGTGTAATTCAATATATTTTGATGTAATCCAAATTATATCCATAACATAAATTTATACCACACTAGGGGTATACCAATAGAACACATGTAGGAATCAATACAATCCAATGTATATTAACACAATTTACCTATTAACAAACAATAAATCAAGTTTCATAGATAGATTTGATAAACATGAGTTTCATTCATTCATGTATTCATCGAACATGTAGACAACCAACCATACTAAGCATAGACCATACTAAGCATAGAAATTTGAAATAAGAAACAAACCTATCAATTCTAACATAAGCAATCCCAAACAAACATAAATTCATTATCTAGGGCTATGAAGGTTTAATAAATGGAAACCTAGGAGTAATAGTTTGCGCCTTAAAAAGAGATTTCTCAATCTCCAAGACTTAGGGTTAGGATTTTGAGTGAAACACCGATTTCTAAACCAAATAGAAAGGATAAGATAAGATTCATGAAATTCTAACACTAAAGGAATTAAAATTGAGAGGTAGGATTCATTTCATACCTCCAATTCTAAATGGGGGTGGATTCGACAAAAAAATCAATGACTCCTACTGCTTGGTTGGAGCACTAGCAACCCACAAGAACAAAGAATCCAAAATCCAACTCTCACAATAATCTCACCCTCACTCTTCCTCTTCTTCTCCTTTTCTTTCTCTCTTTCTCTCATTCTCTCAAACCCTAGCAAATTTGGATTTGGGGAGGGGAGCCAAAATGAGATGTATTTATAGGCTAGATGTGGCACATTTGGTCATAAAATCTAGGTTATTGGTTAGATAACCCCATGGTAGGTTGATTTTAGCATTTGGGGCCAACTTGGGTCCATATGAATTAATCTAACCCATGGAATAGTTTCCATAAGTGGTGATCTACGCAGGGCTTCGATCGTTTTGAAATTTAAACGTGGCGATCAACGGATATAATGCGGGCCGATCATCGATTGGGGCTAAGGCTTTAGGGATGTTTGTGGAATAATAATAAAGACTAGTGTCTTGAGTTTAGTCACGATCTAACGGCTTGAAAACCACAACATCGAGTAAGTTCGAATGTGCATTATTCACTTAAGCTTTAGGTAATTTCTTAGCAGCTTCACATATCATATGTGCTACCCTCTTGGCTTTCAGTAGAGTGATTTGGCGCATAGTCTCGGCTCAACGTCCCATGATGGACGACAAGCCGGCTAAGACAGGCGATTTTCCTTAGTTTGACGTTGATAGCCCACTAATTAGTGGCCCAAAGCTTGTTTGATGATTTTGGTTATTTTTGGAATGAAGTAAAAGCGAGATCTTATGTGTATTATGTGTGGGGTCAGATCAACTTATGTTTAAGGTTTGGTCATTAGAAAGTTAGTGAAAATGGTGTTTTAGCCTAATTCACCTTCAATCATTGATTTTTAAGTTTTCAGGTCCTTGATTAAGTTGGGTCATGCACCTAATTTAGACCATAAGTTGTGTTGGTCTTAGGTAGCTCTTCATTATGTTCGATTATGTAGATTTATTGACAGTAAGGTCCACTAGATCTTATCCCTAGATTCACAGTTCACATGATTAGGCTCAAGCTTTTGATGATTGGGCGTATGCATTAGCTTCCAATGGTATCTAATCAAATTTATACAGTTCTTTTAGTGGTAATATCGGTGTATTTGTTAGGATCGAGTATTAAAGATCACTAGGTGGTGAAATTAAAATATTTCTAGTGAAAAATGTGAATATGAAAACTTAATGCGGAATAATCGGATCGTCTATGCATCGAATAATAGAGATTCCATACTGTAATCTGAAAGTCATACCTGATTGGGAAGACATTCCCGATACCGCCGTGTTGTCGAGAGGAACTCTTGGTCTTCCGCACCTTACACCTTTAGGAGAAACTCTTAATGGGACTAGGGTTTTCTCTCATGTGTTGGTGAGGGGACCAAGACGTATATTTATAGGAAAGAGGGCCAGAGAAGCTTACCCATCACACTTCTCTCCTCTAGGGTCTCCACATCGTAGGTTTCCATATCAGGCTTAATAACCATGTATAGGGAACACGGTTCAAGCGTCCCGCCCCAAACCTATTTGCAATGATCACAACTATAGTGGGGCCCACTGAATCGCTCAATCTGAATAATCCAACGGTCATGATCTAAACCGATGATCATGTGTGGCCCACCTAATGGAGTCTTACATTCTCCCACTTGGGCTACACTGATCACCAAAAGAAAACAAAACATTTTATTTTATTTTGTGAAAAATAATTTTATAAAACGCATTTGTTTCAAAAGTTCCTAATGGGCGCCCTACTGATTTCAAAACAATACCGTTGGATAATTATGAGCAACGCTTGTCAGATCCGGTCCATCAAGACCACTGATATTGAATTGTGGTAGTCAACACAACATTTAATATTTTTGAAGTGTGACGAATCACAATCACAGATACCAATAACCTTAACGACATGGATCAATGATATGGGGTGTGGTATGAAGATTACACGTCTTATGTGATCATACGTGTTTATCTTCAAGTGGTCCTACTGAATGTGTCTCCAAGACACAAACCAAAGTCTTGCTTACTCAAAACTGAATGCGCACACTGAAGGAGAAGCAAGATATAGACTGAATAACAGAATCATCAAAATAAGATCTCCAATGTCTATACCTGAATCGGATCAAACTGAAGCTCCCACTAATCCAATATTTCTTTGGGTCACCAAATCCCATGAAACACAAATGTCTCAAAAGTTACGTGACAAACTGACCTTTAAGGAGTAGATCCATCATCATCTGCTTTATGCAAATGAGTTCTATAGACATTAGACAATTCTGTACTGAATAAAACTTGCAGCCATATCGCCTCATGCGTAGGCTCAAGAGAAGCTACATATTCCACTTTCATCGTAGATGAAGCAGCAAAATCATGTCACATTTTTCATAGTATAATTTCATTATGAAAATGTAGCTCGCAATGGAACTCTCGCTGAAGGCAGCTAACAAAATCTGCATTTGTATATCTAACCAGCTCTAAATGGTCAGACCTTCTATATGTGAGTGCGAAGTCCTTTGTCCTTTACAGGTAGCGCAATGCTTTCTTAACTATCCAATGGTTCATACTTGGATTGTTAAGGTACCTGCCCAACATTCCAACCACAAAAGCAATATCTGGACGCGTACAGACCTGAGCATACATGATGCTCCCTACTGCTGACGCATACAGAATAGCTTTCATCTTGTCCTTTTCTAGGTCATTCTTAGGACACTGAAATTGACCAAATTTGTCACCTTTTACAATAGGTGCTTGGCCAGGAGCACAATCTTGCATGCCAAACCTTTCGAGAACCCTATCAATAAACGGGCCAAAAACTTTGGGGTCTGTTTTCAGTATATGTTAGGCCCGTTATTAGCCTATTCTATGCCCTTTTTCAAGGACAGTTTAGGGCCCATCGGATGCTTGTTATGAGCCCAACCCTTGGGCATATTGTCCATTCACTCTTTGGACATTGTGCGGACCGCTTTAGTTAACTTGGGCTTGTTGATCTTAACCATTTAAATTGTGTATACTTGGGTCATCCTTCCAGTACAAGTAAAAGCCATATATATATATATATATATATATATATATATATATAATTGATGGTTGGTATGTTTTACTTAATGGATGGGCCAAGTAAATCAAATGAAATGGGTTGGATTTCCAAGTGATTTTCATTGGGCCGTTGGGCCTGTATATTTGATCCAGCATATGGACTCTCTTTTGAGCCTGTTTCCAACAGGTTTTGGGTCTGTTTCCAGCAGAGTTGGCATACTTTTGGGCCCTGGTCTGGGCCTTCATTGTAGGCCTAACCCATGAGACATGGTGTCTTATTACTTCTTTTGGACTTTGAGGGGCCCACTTTAGGTACTTGGGCCCATTGTTCAAGATGAAGTAAACCATTGTGTTGGTATACCTGGGCTGTCTTTTTAGATTCAAATAAAACCTAATATATGTTTATGGTTGGTGGGTTTTACTTTGTGGATGGCCTAGGTAATCAAATCATCTTGGTTATAACTTTTAAGTTCAAATTTGGTCTAAAATAGAGCCATTACCCATTTTTCATGGTTGATATTCAGGGTTGACCATTAAATATAATCCAACCATCATTCAGTTAAAGTTGTTTAAGCCTATGGGCGACCAACATCAGCCGTGTTTTTTGGGCCGAATCAGAACTTTTGCAGTATGGTCTGTTGTGGGCAAGACCATTAAGCAATCCTTGAGTCTAGGACTGGGGATTGGAGCTTATTGTGTTAGCCACCAAAGTGACCTCAATTGGCAAAGATTTCTACTTCTAGACTTCTGTACTTGAAATTCAGTAACCCTCCATTATAGGATTACATTCAGTTGCGTTCATACTCAAGCGAGCGATGGTCAGAACAAAGAAGTATCATCGTTTGGCTAGGTGTGAGCGGGATGAAGTGATTGGTGATGGTGATATAGGTATGAGAGATTCATTTCACCTAAAGGTGATGGACGTCTTAGATTTATTTCACTAGCATAGATCAGCTTCATGTTCAGTAGAGCCTCCTGTATGTTATAATTTTGCCCAAAGGAGAAATTGTGATGATACGCTGGGCTCTTGCCAGATTTTGATGATTATGGCCCATCATCATTCTGGGTCATTTGATTGAAGGCCCAAATCAATCGAATGAATATACATGCATGATATTTGTGGTTTATGTTTATGCATTGTTATATGGGACTTGTTTATTAATGTGAGTTTTATGCTTTGAATGTCCAGCTATGACTGTTTCCAATATTCCAACACAATTTAATTCCATACCTTTGCCTACTGGGTCCAACTATTCCAAATGGAAGTCGTCCGTTGAAATAGTCCTAGGTTGCATGGACTTGGACTTGGCCCTGGAGGAAGTAGAGCCTCCCATTCCAACTGACTCTAGTATGGAATCAGCAAAGGCTCACTTCAAGGCCTGGACCAAGTCAAATAAGATGTGTCTCAAGATCATAAAGAACTCGATTTCTGAGACCATGCAGGGTGTCATGCCCGACACTGAGAAAGCTACAGATTTCTTGACTGAAATAGGAAAATAATTTCAGAAATCGGATAAAGGTGAGCTGAGTTCACTTTTACATAAATTGACTCAAGCCACCTATAACGGTCAAGGAAATATCAAGGAGTACATTGGTGGATTGTCTGATGTGGTGGTTAAAATTCGCGCATTAGACCTTAAGATTGAGGATGAACTCTTGATTTTCTTGGTTCTGAACTCCCTCCCTCCACAATTCAGTTAATTCCAAATCAGCTCTAATACTCAAAAGGAAAAGGGGACATTGAACGAACTGATATCTCAGTGCGTTCAGGAGGAAGAGAGACTTAGAAGGTCAGGCAAGACACAAACTGCTCACCTAGTGACATCTGGTCAAGGACGAAAAGGGAATAAGAGAAGAAAGCACACTTCAGGAAAAAAGTTCTACGGGTCCTGCGGGGGGCAATCAGCCTAAGGCTGTAATGAAAACTCCATATGAATTGTGGACAGGGCGAAAGCTTAGTCTATGATATTTTCGTGTATGGGGTTGTCCTGCAAAAGCCAAACCATATAACCCACATGAAAGAAAACTTGACCCTAGAACTGTTAGTTGCTTCTTTATTGGATACCCAGAAAGATAAAAAGGATTCAGATTTTATTGTCCATCATATTCCATGAGAGTCATTGAGACTGGGAATGCTAGGTTTATTGAGAACACTGAAGATAGTAGGAGCACAAATTTAAGAGATATTGTATTTGAGGAAGAGTGGATTGTGATCTCCACCACAATCATTCAGAATAGCATGGTTGTCCGTCCAGCAGTGGACCCTGAGATCCCTATGGACGACCATGTACAACCTCAAATACAACCCACTGATGAGGAAATGGAAAACCCAATTCAGAATAATGAGCCATTAAGACGATCACATAGAGAGAGAAGATCTGCAATACCAGACGATTACGTCGTCTATTTGCAGGAGCATGAGTTTGACATTGGGGTTGAAAAGGATCCTGTATCCCTTTCACAGGTCGAACAAAGTGCGAATTCTTCTCATTGGTTCGATGCAATGAAGGATGAATTGAAATCCATAAAGGACAACAAAGTTTGGGACCTTGTTGAATTGCCCGAAGGGATTAGGCCGATTGGTTGCAAATGGGTATTTAAAACCAAACGGGACTCTAAGGGCAATATCGAAAGGTATAAAGCCAGGCTAATTGCAAAGGGTTTCACTAAGCGTGAGGGCATTGACTTTAAGGAGACTTTCTCACCTGTATCTAAGAAAGACTCCTTTAGGATCATTATGGCTCTTGTGGCTCATATGGATTTGGAGCTACATCAAATGGACGTGAAAACTGCGTTTCTCAATGGAGATCTAATGGAGAACGTATATATGTTGCAGCCAGAAGGTTTTAAAGCCAAAGGCTCAGAACATCTGGTCTGCAAACTTAAGAAGTCCATTTATGGGTTGAAACAGGCATCATGACAGTGGTACCTAAAGTTTCATGAAGTTGTTTCCTCATATGGTTTCATTGAAAACACTGCGGATGAGTGCACATATGTGAAAATCAGTGGGAGTAAGTTTATCATTTTGGTCTTGTATGTTGACAACATTTTATTGGCCAGTAGTGATATAGGATTGTTGCGTGAGACTAAGAAATTTCTATCTCAAAATTTTGAGATGAAAGATCTTGGTGATGCCTCCTTTGTCATCGGCATTCAGATTAGCCGGGACAGATCACGTGGATTACTTGGCCTGTCGCAGAGGGCCTATATTGATAGGGTTCTCGAAAGGTTTGGCATGCAAGATTGTGCTCCTGGCCAAGCACCTATTGTAAAAGGTGACAAATTTGGTCAATTTCAGTGTCCTAAGAATGACCTAGAAAAGGACAAGATGAAAGCTATTCTGTATGCGTCAGCAGTAGGGAGCATCATGTATGCTCAGGTCTGTACGCGTCCAGATATTTCTTTTGTGGTTGGAATGTTGGGCAGGTACCTTAATAATCAAAGTATGAACCATTGGATAGTTAAGAAAGCATTGCGCTACCTGTAAAGGACAAAGGACTTCGCACTCACATATAGAAGGTCTGACCATTTAGAGCTGGTTAGATATACAAATGCAGATTTTGTTAGCTGCCTTCAGCGAGAGTTCCATTGCGAGCTACATTTTCATAATGAAATTATACTATGAAAAACATGACATGATTTTGCTGCTTCATCTACGATGAAAGTGGAATATGTAGCTTCTCTTGAGCCTACGCATGAGGCGATATGGCTGCAAGTTTTATTCAGTATAGAATTGTCTAATGTCTATAGAACTCATTTGCATAAAGCAGATGATGATGGATCTACTCCTTAAAGGTCAGTTTGTCACGTAACTTTTGAGACATTTGTGTTTCATGGGATTTGGTGACCCAAAGAAATATTGGATTAGTGGGAGCTTCAGTTTGATCCGATTCAGGTATAGACATTGGAGATCTTATTTTGATGATTCTGTTATTCAGTCTATATCTTGAATCTGAAAACTTAATGCGGAATAATTCCCGAGTAGGCGGAAACTTGAGGTGTTACAATAAACCAAACATAGGAATCAAAAGTTAAATGCAAATGTTGTCAAAAGACAGTAATTTGTGGTCATTGCACGTTTCCTTTAGGGGTGTTTGATTTCTCAATTATTTGTGTAAATCAATGTAAAACAGTCATCATGAAGGCTTACCATCATTTGATGGACTAACCGTGTACACATACCTTGATGCCCTTCCTTCCCTTCCTTTCTAGAGTATTTAAAAAATAATGGTCTTGGGAATAGCCATTTTAGGAGGTAAATCCTCTCCGGATTCAGCCATCTTTCAGCTGACATCGAAATAACAAGGGTCTAATATAGTGGTCCCAAGGACTACTATATTCTACTATATCAGTACTTCCCTCACTTATAAAATAGACTTTCAAACTCTCTTATAACTCTCCCTCTCCACTATAAACATCATTCCAAATGAAGGTAGATGTTGGGAAACACTTGCTTTCATCTTCCACTTTTACCTATGACATGTATTTTTTTATGCAATATTCATCATCTGTTGTAAGACTCACTGAATAATTCATCGTCGAAAAAGAGTTGTTCTTATTCAATTCGGACACATGACCACATGTGCAACGAATGACCCAATTTCATTTATGCATGTGCGAGTATGTATATGCCAGGTGTGCCAGAGTCATATTCAACTCGAATCGAATCTAACGCCTTGTGACCTCAGGCACCAAAATAGCTTGATTAGGACCAAGTTTATGAAGTTTAGCCTGACTACTCAGCCACTTATCAATAAGATGATTAGACAATTTATGAAGGAGAGTGTTAATCCTTTAAATGGATTCTTTTTTTGCCTTGAAGACTAACTTTTATCACAATGCTGATAGTTTAATTACGTTTGTCCACAAAAATAACATAATAAAAGTAAAGCAAGAATTTTAAAGGATTAATGTCAATTTTATTAATATGAATGAAGATTCAGTATAATCCACATATAAAAGTAAAATAAAGTAGGAAAAATTATCGACAACGGTTCGAATGGGCATGATGGTTGTGGATTGGATGATCTTCTAGACCTGAACGATTTTGAGATGGTCGTGGAAAAACCCTTATGGTTGTGGTTTTGGGTCAGCGTGACGTGACGTAAAAATCACAAAGCACTTATGGCCCGTTTGGCACCATGGATTTGAGGAGAAGTGAGGAGAAGTGGATTCCATGATATGAATTCTCACCGATTCCACTTCTTATCAATTCCAGATTTTCTGTTTGGCAGCCAAGATTTGAGAGAAATCAAACATGAAGGAATGGACGGTGTAAATTTTAATCCCACCGTATGCCTACCGTATTAGCCTCGATTTTTAAATCCATGCCATTCATCCATTTTTACATATTATTTTATGCCAAGATCCAAAAAATAAAGCAAATCCACATCAAAAGTGGACCATAAAACAAGAAAAAATGGAGAGTGAGACCTTTATGATGCACAAAAGTCTTCGATTAAACTGAAATTTGTGTGGTCCCTTCATCCCGGTCCTTGTGACCTTATCAACAAGTTGGATAGAAAATGTACATCATGTTGGGTCCCATAGTTAGGGACACATTATAGTGGGTCCCACGTTGGGAAGGATTTCTCCTCAAATCCCACCTTTTTTTGAGGAATTGAAAAAGGGCTAAAAGTGCCTTTTTGAGTTCTCCTGGATTCCACTCAAATCCACTTCTCTTCAAATCCATGGTGCCAAACATAATAAAGCAACCAGTTTCTCCTCCTTTCCCTCACTTTCTCCTGGAATCCAGGGTGCCAAACGGGCCATTAGGGATTTAGAGGGGATCCAATGACAAGGTCGTGGATATTTATCTAGAACTAAATTGACTTGCTGTAGCAATGTGCTTGTCAAAAATGAAAACTAAACTAGGCTAAACTAATCAATTTAGACTTGCTAAAGCATGGTATTGGACAAAAACGGAAAGCCTAAAAATAGGCTAAGCCAAGATATGTGTCAATGGGGGACAAAAAATATGCAACGTTGAGCTGAAAAAGTTGTTTGATTTGGATTAGCGAAGGCCTGAAGCTCTTCGTTATGTGCCACTTTTATAGATTTGAAGAGGCGGTGGCTTTGTGTATGGTTCTTGGGCTTTCGGAGTTGACATTTGACAAGTTAATGACCTTGGAATGATACATTTGTTTTCTGAGACCTGGACAACTACACGACATACTTCCACCACATATGAGTGTATCTCCAATTCCCAGACAAAGTCCTTCTTTTAACACTTTGCTTCATAATCTTTGGCTAGGCGTGGCCAATCTTATGGCCATGTGTCACTAGATATCACTACAACATCAAATACGTCTTTGAAAATATGATGTGTATGCTCCTTTTGTGTTTGCTTGTCATGTGTTGTCGGGAGAATGACCACCTCTAGATTTTCAGTCGTGCGTACATATCTAAGCATCTTAATCTTCTTAGTGCGACACTAATATCCAAGAAAAAGGTGTTTGGAATCCTCATGATCTTTCTTTTGCGCTTCGCTAGTACTTTTCCGTGTTTCCATACAAGGATGCTGACACGTTGCTGCATTTTACTTGTTGGTTCTGGCTACCATAGGTTAAGTGTAAACAAGGTGTAAACAGATTCATCCTGGAAAGCCCGAAGTATTAGTAACATAATCCAATGGCTAGAATCTTTGAAGTTGCAACAATTTATTATACTTTTCCACGACGCCCTGAAAGGAATATTATCCTTCCTTTCCTCTCATCTAGAAACTTTGAAGATGTTGAGTGTGGTAAGTATGAAAGAGGTCCAAGTCATAAGTATGAAAGAGGTCCGAGGACTATGACTTCTATATACAAAATTAATGCACTTAAGAACCCTAAACCCTTATAAGGAGTCCTAACCCATCCAATCTCCACACTTTTAGGCAGCCTACACTTGTTAGGATTCCACAACATAATCTCAGTGTATAGGGTGCCAAACTGACAAACTTTAGAAAATAAAGAGAAAATGTGAGATTGCATTCTTTGCTGTATTATTTTCATTCACCACGTAAGGTGTAAATATACAATGAGAGTAGAAGCCAGTTGTACAAAATCAACTAAAAATAGGCAATGAGATAACATTGCCATCTTGTATAGAATCAGAGAAGATAAGATAAAGATTTGGAGAATAAATTAGATTTTATTCATGCGTAATACTCCCCCTCAAGTTGGAGCATGGAGATCAGTAATGCCCAACTTGCTAAGAAGAAGATGGAATTGGTCTCGACCAAGAGCTTTGGTAAATATATCCGCAAGTTGGTGTTTTGTAGGAATATATGAAGTGCGGAGAATCCCAGAAGTGATCTGCTCTTGAACAATATGGCAATCAATCTCAATGTGTTTAGTTCTTTCATGAAACACTGGATTGGTTGCAATATGGAGCGCAGCCTGATTGTCACAATAAAGGTGCATCGGTTGATGGTGAGGGACACCGAGATCATGTAAAAGGGCTTTGAGCCAAATGAGTTCGCAGGTGGCGTTGGCCATAACGCGATATTCAGCTTCTGCAGAAGACCTGGAAATGGTTGATTGTTTCTTCGTTTTCCAAGGGATGGGGCTATGACCGAGCATCATCAAATATCCTGTAGTGGATCTTCGTGTCGTGGGGCAAGAGGCCCAATTAGAATCACAATAGGCAGATAATTGTAGAGAACTATTAGAAGACAAAATAATCCCTTTTCCAGGAGCAGATTTGAGATAGCGAAGCACCCGGATAGCCACATCATAGTGAGGTTGACGTGGGTTCTGCATAAATTGGCTAAGAATGTTGACAGCATAAGCAATGTCTGGTCGAGTGATTGTTAAGTAAATAAGGCGACCAATAAGCCGTCAATATGTACTTGGATCAGAAATTGGGTTTCCATGGTCATTGGATAAATGCAAATTTTGTTCCATTGGAAAAGAGGCAGGGCAAGCCCCCAAGGTGACCACTGTCTTGGAGTATATCAAGTGTATATTTGCGCTAATTGAGAAAAAGACCTTTTGGTGAGCGGGCCACTTCAATACCTAAAAAATATTTTAGTGGGCCAAGGTCTTTGATGTGAAACTTTTGTTGAAGAAAATCCTTTAAATTTGTGATGGCGTTGGGATCATTTCCGGTGAGGATGATATCATCGACATAGACAAGAACTGCGGTGAAGTGAAGTCCATCAACAAGGGTGAAAAGGGAATAGTCAGCTTGTGATTAACGGTATCCAGCTTCTTTCATGGTAGAGGAGAATTTTGCAAACCAATTTCTTGATGCTTGGCGAAGTCCATAAAGGGACTTGTTGAGACGGCATACTCGTTGCTCCCCCTGTTTGGAAAATCCAGGAGGGATTTTCATGTACATTTCTTCGTGGAGATCGCCATGGAGGAAGGCATTATTGACATCTAATTGATGGAGAGACCAATGACAGATGACTGCTATGGCCAGGAGGCATCGGACATTAACTACTTTCGCAACGGGCGCAAAAGTTTTGTGAAAATCCAAACCTTCAATTTGATTGTATCCTTTGGCCACTAAACGAGCTTCATAGCGTTCAATGGTACCATCAGCACGGTATTTGATTTTGTAAACCCATTTGCATCCAATTGGCTTTTTGCCAGATGGTAGTTCCTGTATAGTCCATGTATCATTTTGTTCTAAAGCTCGAATCTCAACTGTCATTGCCTCACACCAATGAGGAAATTTAACGGCCTCTGAAAATGATGTTGGCTCAGTGTTTGAAGACAAGGCAGTGAGAAGAGCAACATGGTTGGAGGAAAAACGAGTGTATGAAAGAAAATTAGATAAGGGATAAGTAGTACTTGCAGAGGGCTGCAAAGAGGGTGAAGTAAGAGAGGCGGTGGAGGGAAGGTCGGTGCAGATATAATCTTTGAGATGTAGGGGACGAGCGATTATGCGGTGGGACCGACGAAGACCAGTGGTGGAAGGGGGTGGATTAGGAATGGCAGGGGTAGAATCAAAAGAAAGGTCAGGTGGACCGTGGTCAAGAATTGGCATGGGAATTACAGGTGTAAATGTATCAGGCATAGTATGGGATGTTTTGAAAGGAAATGTGTTTTCAATAAAAGTGACATCCCTAGATGTGAAAATGCTTTTAGTTTCCAAGTCATAAACACGATATCCTCGTTAACCAAAAGGATACCCAACGAAGATGCATTTAGAAGCACGAGGAGCAAATTTGTGACGTTGGGCATGAAGAGTTTGTGCATAGCACAAACATCCAAAAATACGAAGATGGGCATAGGATGGTTTATGATGAAAAAGAATCTCATAAGGGGTTTTGTGACCCAAAATTGGTGTTGGTGTCCGATTGATAAGGTAGGTGGCGGTTAGGACACATTCTCCCCAAAAAGAGAGAGGTAGATTAGCCTGAAAGCGCAAAGCAAGGGCCACTTCAAGCAAATGACGATGTTTACGTTCGACAACCCCATTTTGTTGAGGTGTCTCAACACATGTTCTTTGGTGAAGAATACCCTGATCATGAAGGAAGGTTTGCATTGAAGTGGAAAGAAATTCAGTGCCATTGTCACTGCGAATTTGGCGAACTTTACAATTGAATTGTGTTTGAACCATAGCACAAAATCTTTTAAAAAAAGAAAATGTTTCTGATTTAAAACGCATTAGATAAACCCATGTGCGTAGTGTATGGTCGTCAACAATAGTAAGGAAATAGTGTGCACCAGTGTGTGATGGTGTTGAATAACCACCCCAAATATCGTAATGTACCAAATCAAAAGGGTTCACACTTCGATTACAACTCAAATGAAAAGAACGACGAGTTTGTTTAGCAAGATGACAAACGTCACAAGGAGAATGAAACGAGAAAATACTACTTGGAGAAGAAGCTGGTTGGTGTCTTGACGGGTGGCCAAGGCGCATGTGCCACAGATGAGAGCTGGTGGGTTGTGAAGCGGGCATAGCGGAAGGTGGCGGAGCTGGTGATGGTATGTAATGATAAAGGCCGTCTCGAACTTCACCCACTCCAATCAGCGTCCTCGAAGACAGGTCCTGGAAAACACAAAAGGTGGGAAAAAAATGGCAGCACAATTCAAGCTTTGAGTTAGTTTGCTGACGGACATGAGGTTGAAGTGGAATTTAGGACGCAAAGGACATCATGTAAGGATAAATTGCTGGAGAGAGAAACTGAGCCAATATGAGTGATAGCAGCAACATCACCAGTGGGTAGGTTGACAGGTTGCGCATCACTAGTAGGCAAAGAGCTAGTAAATGAAGACAATCTGGGTGTCATATGATTAGATGCGCCACTATCTATAATCCATGTGCTAGGAGATATGACTGAGTTACAAGAGAAGGATGAAGAATTACCAGCGAGATTGGTGGCAGGTGAGCTTCCATTGACATTTAACAATGACAACAACTGATTATATTGATCCATTGAAAGGCCATGTAAAGGAATTGATTTGTCTGTCATGTGAAGCTTTGACTCTGTGCTTTCCTTAAAGACTTCTGGAGTGGAAGCAGAGGCGGCATGAGATGAGGATCCAATTGGAGACTTTCGAATGTTGTGGCGTCCTTTATTCCAATGAGGTGGGAAACCCACTAGAAAATAACACTTGTCTTTTATATGGCCAACTTGTCGACAATGATCACAATAGAGGCGACTACGTCCATGACCTGTGCCGTGAGAAAATTGAGGTCCATTAGTTGTAGGAGCAGCCATAGCAGTTATATCAGTGGAAGTGGGATTGATGATATGAAGGAGACGTTGTTTTTCTTCTTGATTGATAATCGCATATGCCTTGCTAACGTTCGGAAGGGGGTCCATGGCAAGAATCTGACTGCATATGTGGGAGTAAGTTTCATTGAGTCCCATCAAGAATTGGTAAACACGCTCAGTTTCCTGGTGATTTTTTAAATTTTTGAAAGCTCCACATGTGCATTCGGAGATGACTACATGAGTACTCAATTCGTCCCAATAAGACTTGAGTGTATTGTAATAAGCCACAAGGGATTGCTGATTTTGTTGAAGAGTGCAGATAGCTCTCTTTAACTGAAAAATCTGAGGGTTATTGCTTTGTGAGAAGCGTTCTTCAAGATCCAGCCATATGTCGTGAGAGGTTCCACCATAAATGATGCTATTAACAAGGGATTTGTCAATTGCATTTAATATCCAAGAAGAAACCATATCATTGCACCAATCCCACACTTGCATGTCAGATGAATTGGAAGATGGCTTTTTTAGTGTGCCATCCACAAATCCAAGTTTGTTTTTTGCATTTAAGGCCATCTTCATTGCCTTTTTCCATGTGGGGTAGTTGTCCCCAATAAGAGAAGAAGAAACAAGAATCACACCTGGATGATCAGAAGAGTGCAAGAAGTATGGAGAGGACACGTCATTAATGAAGCTTGATGTGGTGGAAACCGTGGCAGAAGTTGTGGCCATGACAGGGTTTCAGCTGGCGCGGTGCCGAAACGCATGCAATTGCTAGGTACTAGATTTACAGATGCTGGATTCAGAGAAAATCAAGCCAAAAAATAATATGAATTAAGACAAATCCGTATTGTACAAGGGTAGCTTGTGATAGGTCGCATTGCGGCTATAGAGGTTGTGGCTTGATTTAGATACGGATGGTGATGGTGATGCCTATAAAGCTGATTGTGGTTAAGAGGGCTGGATCACAGGTTAGATACAGGCAGAAGAGTAGTATGACAGGTAAATGGTTCAGATGTACCGAACCTGGCTTTGATACCATGACAAACTTAAGAAAATAAAGAGAAAATGTGAGATTGCATTCTTTGCTGTTTTATTTTCATTCACCACGTAAGGTGTAAATATACAATGAGAATAGAAGCCAGCTGTACAAAATCAACTAAAAAGAGGCAATGAGATAACATTGCCATCTTGTATAGAATCAAAGAAGACAAGATAAAGATTTGGAAAATAAATTAGATTTTATTCATGCGTAATACAAACCATGTCATATGAGATACGATCACATCATAACCAGCATGTTCGTTGCCAAAGATCAAATCGCTGTACTCAAGTCTGGTTTGAATAAGATCAGAAATCTTACTTACCATTGATAATAAGAAAATCTAGAACCCATCTCAAAAGATTTGTCAGATGGTCTGTAAACCACACCTACAGGGAAGCTAATGCTCTTGCAGACGTTTTGGCTGCTTTCACACCAGCATAATATTAAAAATGGCAAAGAGATTCTTAAAAATATAATAAAAATAATAAAAAAATAAAATAAAAATTTTGTAGATATTTTTATTTTGGACTCTTATGGTTGTTCGTTTGCGGTGTTTAATATAAATTCTATTAGGTAGCAAGAAGGAAATTAATTATAAAACTAATTAATAATCAAATAAAATAATTATAATTTAATAGCTATAATCCATTTTGAATTGAATAAATTCAATGTACCTTCAGTTTATAATAGAAAAAAAAAATTCCAAGTGGACCTTTAAAGGTCAGCAAATTCACAATAGCAGCCTTCATTTTATAACGAAAAGGGAAAATTCCAAGTGGACATTTGAAGGGGGCGCGGATCAGCTAGTCCCACTAGGACTAGCATGAGGGGTGGTTTCAAATCTCTGTGGGCCCCACCATGATGTATGTGTTTTATCCACACCGTCCATCCATTTTTCCATCTTATTTTAAGGTACGAGCTCAAAAATGAGACAGATCCAAATATCAGGTGGACCACACCACAGGAAAATAGTGGAGATTGAACGTCCACCATTAAAATCTTCCTAGGGCCCACTGTAATGTTTATTTGCCATCCAACTTCTTGATAAGGTCACATAGACCTAGATGAAGGGAAAAAATAAATATAGGTTGATACCTAACTTCTGTGGCCCCCAAAATTTTTTCAATGGTAAGCATCAATTCCCACTGTTTTCCTATGGTGTGGTCCATCGTAAGATTTGGATCTGTCTCATTTTTGGGCTTGTACCTTAAAATAAGATGGAAAAATGGATAGACAGCGTGGATAAAACACATACATCATGGTGGGGCCCACAGAGATTTGAAACCACCCCTTATGCTAGTTCCAGTGGGACTAGCTGATTCGCGCCCATTGGAAGGTTGGCAAATGCACAATCGTAGCTACCACGGATTAGGAACTTTGGGACTGGCAGCGATGATGTGGCACTCATGTTTGTAATTCCGACGTGGGCCCATTTTTTTGTAATCGAGACCTTTGGATTTTTCAATCCCACCTGCCCAGCGAACATCCTTCATTTTGATAACCCGATGACCTATACTGGACCTTTCTCGGATGAATGTGGACCCTTAAACATATATTTTTAGGCTAGAAATCCAAAGGCGAAGATTGTCATGTTGAAATGATTTTTTATGCATAGTCCATCCAAGGTAGGCTACAACAGACCAATGGTCTGGATTGCTTAGCCATGGGTCGCACTTGCTAGAACCATGTAGACCATGCAAATACGCGGCCAACCATCTTACAATGGCAGCGGATTAGGTGCTGCCCAGGCCCTCACACAGCCCGGTGCGGTCCTAACCAGTGGCCCTCCATGATGTATGTGTAATATATTTATGCCGTCCATCTGTTTTTCTATATTATTTTAGGGCATCAGACCAAAAAATGAAGCAGATCCAAATCTCCATTTTTCACACCGTCCATCCATTTTTCCATCTTATTTTAAGGCACGAGCTCAAAAATGAGACAGATCCAAATATCAGGTGGACCACACCACAGGAAAACAGTGGAGATTGAACGTCCACCATTAAAATCTTCCTAGGGCCCACTGTAATGTTTATTTGCCATCCAACTTCTTGATAAGGTCACATAGACCTAGATGAAGGGAAAAAATAAATATCAGGTTGATACCTAACTTCTATGGCCCCCAAAATTTTTTCAATGGTAAGCATCAATTCCCACTGTTTTCCTGTGGTGTGGTCCATCGTAAGATTTGGAACTGTCTCATTTTTGGCTTGTACCTTAAAATAAGATGGAAAAATGGATGGACGGCGTGGATAAAACACATACATCATGGTGGGGCCCACAGAGATTTGAAACCACCCCTTATGCTAGTTCCAATGGGACTAGCTGATTCGCGCCCATTGGAAGGTTGGCAAATGCACAATCGTAGCTACCACGGATTAGGAACTTCGGGACTGGCAGCGATGATGTGGCACTCATGTTTGTAATTCCGACGTGGGCCCATTTTTCTGTAATCGAGACCTTTGGATTTTTCAATCCCACCTGCCCAGCGACCATCCTTCATTTTGATAACCCGATGACCTATACTAGACCTTTCTCGGATGAATGTGGACCCTTAAACATATATTTTTAGGCTAGAAATCCAAAGGCGAAGATTGTCATGTTGAAATGATTTTTTTATGCATAGTCCATCCAAGGTAGTCTGCAACAGACCAATGGTCTGGATTGCTTAGCCATGGGTCGCACTTGCTAGAACCATGTACACCGTGCAAATACGCAACCACCCATCTTACAATGGCAGTGGATTAGGTGCGGCCCAGGCCCTCACCCAGTCCGGTGCGGTCTTGACCGGTGGCCCTCCATGATGTATGTGTAATATATTTATGCCGTCCATCTGTTTTTCTATATTATTTTAGGGCATCAGACCAAAAAATGAAGCAGATCCAAATCTCCATTTTTCACACCGTCCATCCATTTTTCCATCTTATTTTAAGGTACGAGCTCAAAAATGAGACAGATCCAAATATCAGGTGGACCACACCACAGGAAAACAGTGGAGATTGAACATCCACCATTAAAATCTTCCTAGGGCCCACTGTAATGTTTATTTGCCATCCAACTTCTTGATAAGGTCACGTAGACCTAGATGAAGGGAAAAAATAAATATCAGGTTGATACCTAACTTCTGTGGCCCCCAAAATTTTTTCAATGGTAAGCATCAATTCCCACTGTTTTCCTATGGTGTGATCCACATAAGATTTGGATCAGTCTCATTTTTGGGCTTGTATCTTAAAATAAGATGGAAAAATAGATGGACGGCATGGATAAAACACATACATCATAGTGGGGCCCACAGAGATTTGAAACCACCACTTATGCTAGTTCCAGTGGGACTAGCTGATTCGCGCCCATTGGAAGGTTGGCAAATGCACAATCGTAGCTACCACGGATTAGGAACTTTGGGACTGGTAGCAATGACGTGGCACTCATGTTTGTAATTCCGACGTGGGCCCATTTTTCTGTAATCGAGACCTTTGGATTTTTCAATCCCACCTGCCCAGCGACCATCCTTCATTTTGATAACCCGATGACCTATACTGGACCTTTCTCGGATGAATGTGGACCCTTAAACATACATTTTTAGGCTAGAAATCCAAAGGTGAAGATTGTCATGTTGAAATGATTTTTTATGCATAGTCCATCCAAGGTAGGCTGCAACAGACCAATGGTCTGGATTGCTTAGCCATGGGTCGCACTTGCTAGAACCATGTACACCGTGCAAATACGCGGCCAACCATCTTACAATGGCAGCGGATTAGGTGCGGCCCAGGCCCTCACCCAGCCCGGTGCGGTCCTGACCGGTGGCCCTCCATGATGTATGTGTAATATATTTATGCCGTCCATCTGTTTTTCTATATTATTTTAGGGCATCAGACCAAAAAATGAAGCAGATCCAAATCTCACGTGGACCACACCACAGGAAATAGTGGTGATTGACCATTGAAACTTCTTGTGGGACACAAGAAGTTTTCTATCAAGCTGATATTTGTTATTTCCCTTCAAAACTTTTTGTGTGACCTCATCAACGTGTTGGATGGGCAATAAACATTACCTTGGGCTCTATGAAGTTTTTAATGGTAGGCGTTCAATCACCACGGTTCCATTCATGCCCTGAAATGATCCATAAAAACGGATGGACAACATGGATATACTAAACGTACGTACATTGAAGTGGGCCCTACGGTCAGGGCCACAGGAGGATGACTTGGCTGCAACCTAGAACCAGCGATGTAGGTGGGACCCTGACCATAACGCCCTCCTCGATGCATGCATTGTATACCCACGCCGTCCATCTATTGTGCCAGTTTATTTCATGGCATAGTCCCAAAAGTGAAGAAGATACAAAATTCAGGTGGACCACACCACAGGAAACAGTGGTTGTTAAATGCCCACCATTAAAAATTTGATCTAAAATTTTTGTGACCCACAAAAGGTTTTTAATGATCAATAACCATTGTTTCCTGTGGTGTGCACCTGATATTTGTATCTGCTTCATTTTTTTAGGACCATGCCCTAAAATAGAAGGACGGCGTGGATAGATAATGCATACATCAAGGTGCACCCTACAGTCGCACCCGGCCGCACCGCGTTGGTTGAGACTGAGGCCGGACCTAATCCGCTTCCTCTTGCAATACCGGTTGCCATAATTTGTGAACGCTATTAAATAACAATTCTGCTCTACTTCTTGTCTGTGTACATCTGATGAATCTTAATTAATCAATCCTCGGCTGCACGATTGGATGATCGAGTCCATCCATGGCCCCACCGTGAATGTTTGTGGTGGGATAAACGGCATTTACTGGAACATCTATTTAATCTGGACCATTAAATAATTATCCTTTTAACTGTTTATATGGGGAACAGATTGGAAGTCTGGCTGGTGCATATTCATTTAATAAACGGTCTAGATAAAAATCTGAACCTGACATCAGCGGCCTATCTCTGACGCGGATTGCCTGCTAAAGCCTTTAGCAGGCATCTCCTGCGCTCGGAATCTAGGTGGGCCCCACCGTGATGTTTGTGAGAAATCTACGCCGTTCAACCGTTTTGTGAGATTAGTTTAGGCGTTGCGACAAAAAATGAACGGAATCCAAGACTCAAGTGGGCCGAAAACATGACGATTGAACTTCCACAGTTGAAATATTCGTGGGGCCACATAAGTTTCAAATCAAGATAATATTTGTGTTTTCAGTTCATCTCAGTAGGAATGACATTATGAACGGTATGGATTTCACATAAACATCATTGTGGACCCCATAAAGGTTTTAACGGTAAGAATTTCCTTACCCACCTTTTGCTTTAGTGCAGCCCATTTGAGACTTGGATCCCATTCAATTTTTTGTCGCAACGCCTAAAATGATCACACAAAATGGTTATATGGTATAGATTTCTCACAAACATCATAGTGGCCCCACTTAGATTCCTAGCGTAGGAGATGCTGCCAAAGGCTTTCACAGGCAATCCGCCTCAGCCTATCTCGTGTGAACAATGGGACACGATTCCCTGCGAAAGCCTTTTGCATCATCTCCTCCCCTAGAAATCTAAGTGGGGCCATCATGATGTTTGTGAGAAATCTACACCATCCAACCATTTTGTGAGATCATTTTATGCGTTGCGAGAACGGGATCCAAGTCTCAAGTGGGCTAAAAGCATGACGATTAAACTTCCACAGTTGGAATATTTGTGGGGCCACAGAAGTTTTGAATCAGGATAATATTTGTGTTCTCTGTTCATTATAGGAACGACATTATGAACGGTATGAATGGCATACAAACATCACTGTGGACTTCATAGAGGTTTCAAAGGTAGGAATTTCCCTACCCACCTTTTGCTTTAGTGCGGTCCACTTGAGTCTTGGATCCCATTCAATTTTTTGTCGCAATGTCTAAAATGATATCAAAAAATGGTTGGACGGCGTAAATTTCTCACAAACATTGATGTTTCCACACGTTGTTCCTCCATTGTCACTCTAGTACAGGTTGCCCTTTCCACACGACGTCCTTTCCTGATGGTGTTGGCCCTGTTACTACTAATTGTTAAAATTTAATCAATATGGATGAGACCTATTAAGTTAGACTATTAAACCAGTAGAATCGTAATAACTTACCTCATATGAAATGTAATGTATTTTTCGATTTCAATTACTGGAGGCTGGCTCGCGAGCACCTGCAAGTTCACACAAATCTATCCAACCATGTGATGATCTAGACCGTTCATCTAGAAATTTTCGTTTTATATGGCCCACATAGAAAAAATTTAACCGTTATTAGAGAGGAATTATAAGTTCCTGAAGCATAGGAAGATGAATAGTGTTTCTATGGGACGCAGATTGCATGGTGACTGTTCTTGCTACTAGGCGAGGCTCTATATTGGCCCTGTGAATGCTGCCCACGGGCTCAGGCGTTTTGTCCTCTGATGCTGTCATCATGCGGAGAGATAGGATGGAAATTCACGTCCTCATCACTCTTTTTTGTACAGGGCAGTATGATGTATATATGATTGGTTTGTTTGGTTTGGTTTTGTGGGTTATGCAATGTCTTTTTAAGGTGGCTAAAATGCTACATTTGGATATTTGGATTCATCACTACTTTTATCTACGGTTGACTAGGTCCCTAGACTTGCCTTATGGTTGAAGAATTATGAAATTTTTCGACCTAAATGACTCCAGTAATTCGCTTACGATTGCAAAGGTCTGGGTAAGGGTCTCAGTCACAAAAGAGGAAGGGATTAGGCACCCTCTTCTGCTTGTGCTTTTTATGGTCTTTACTTTTAAGGGGCATGCAGCTTTTAAGGGAACTTCAAACCTACAATGAGAATGTATGTCTAGCTATGCTTCACATAACCTTGTAAGAGTGATGGGCATGCAAAAATAAAACACTTCCCTTGCCTTGCTATGCAAAGTCAAGTGACCTCGGGCAACGAGTAAAATAAATAGACTAAATGATAAAAGTAAATGCGATTATAATGAAATAGCATAAGATATGCTGGGATGTGTGGAGTGGACTACGCTCTAAGCTTGATTGAGATGTGAGAAAGAAACAAAAAAAAAAAAAAAAAAAAAAAAAAATCAGACACCCTTCTTTATCAAAAAGGACGATCTTATAATGTCTCTGAGTCTGACTCTACTCCTAAAACGGTTGGCTTTCTTTGACAAATTGCCTTCGTGTTAGGTAGGATCTAGGCATAAGCAAAGCAGTTTTAGGTCTCCTAGATGGCATGACCCTTGGCTTAATGGGTGTTTTGACCTAGCTTTAAATCTCTCACAGGTCTATACTGCTTTTGATGGGCATTGGGGGTTCAAATTTATAAGAGAAAAATGTCGGCCCCTGGTGGGCCGATGGTTGACACTTAGTGAAATTTGGCCATGCAAGATTTGTCAAGGGGTATCTATATCCATGGTTGGTGTAAAAGGGTGACAGGTGGTCGTTGGCTTGCAATAGGTCGATGATTTTGTTTTCTCAATTTCGAACCAGTAACAGTGTCCCTTCCCCTCTCCTTTGGCTATTCGGGGCTGTTTTAACTTCCAATGGTTAGGGATCGGGGGATCCAAGCCGTTCATTTTCTTTGGAAGGGGGTTCAGCCCTAGTCTTTTTTAGTTAGCTTTCAAGGGTTATTTTGGCGGATAAGTGCAGTTTTAACGAAATGCCACCAAGATAATGAATTTTGGTAAGTGTTGCTCAATGGCTCCTATAGAGGGACCAAGAGTCAGAAATCTCTATATCGGGTCTGACAACCTCATCTAGCACGAGTCGAGGGTTCTACCTCTAAATTTGCTCAGCTGTTCGACGATGGCTAAGGATTCTAGGTGCAGCTTTATTGAGGTCTAGCCAGTTAGTGCGGGAGTAGTGTTTTTTATATTTAGGTGGGGTATTATGTAGCCCCACCATGACGTATGTGTTTTATCTATGTCGTACATCAATTTTGGATCTTTTAGGGCATGAGCCAAAAAATGAGGCTGGTCCAAATCTAAGGTGGAACACGTCATAGGAAAATAGTGGTGATTGAATGATTATCATTAAAAAAAACTTCCTAGGGCCCACTATAATGTTTACTTTCCGTCTAACCTACTGATTAGGTCACATGATGAGGGGAAACCACAAATATTAGCTTGATCTAAAACTTTTGTGGCTCCTACGAAGCTTTTAATGGTGAGCATTCATGTAATGCCCCAAAACCAAACACCTGAGTATCGATGACTTAGATCCTGAATTCGAAGGTGTTAGCTAAATAATGAATGAATGCTTCATTATCACACCTTTTTTTCACTTTTCACATTTGCATAGTATTCATCATACAAAACTAATATAAACCAAACTTTGTAAATAGAATTTTAATTATTACATAAACCAACTACTTGTCCACTTATCTGGGGACTTAATACAAATTGAAATAATCAAAAGTTCTACTAAAGCATAGTTAAATTTTAAGAGTTCCATCATGCTCATGTAAGGCTTCTTATGTATATCAATTAGTTCTTCAGGCACAACTCTGTGTCTTCTAGTCTTGCATCTGCTGTTGGTGTGTTTGAACACTAAAAGGATGAGTGATAAACTCAGGGAAAACTTTCTTCCAAGATTACACATCTATTATCATAGTCAAGTATAATTTACAAATAGAAATAAAGAAAATATAATAATCTTTTCACAATGCGAATCTTGATTAATGCATGAATGCACATTAGCTTAGGGATGCACATCCAGCTAACAATGTGAGTAAAACCCACGATGTAAGTAAACAACCGAACAATGGCCCGAATATCGGTGTCATCCAACAAAGTTTCAAAAGTGAACATTCGCACAATGAACCAAAAATCACAAGGTGATGGGGTGTTCCTCCTCAGGAGAAGAGGAGAGAGTGTAGTTTGGGGATCATCGGGTGCTCGACCATACATGGTCGGGTGACCAAAACTACCCGGATGAGGCAGTTGATTGTTGGACTATTTCGAACAATTTGGGGCAACCGATGGACTGGTGATCAGGCAGCCAAGGCCCAAATCAAGCGACCAACAATGGAGGTTCGGGCAGTTGAAACTCAATAGTTTTCTCAGTTTGCTCTCTAGACAGTTTGGGCCATTATCGAGTTCCCGACAGTGTCGAGTCGGGTGATCGACGACCGCGCGGACTATGTTACGTAGTTTCATGTTTTGGCTTTAAATTTTGTGAAGTACTATATAATCATTTCCTAGTTGGGATTAAGGCATGGGAACAGAGATTCCACGTCCTGAGAGAGAGAGAGAGAGAGAGAGAGAGAGAGAGAGAGAGAGAAGAAGAAGAAGAAGAAGAAGAAGAAGAGTTTAAGAGAGAGAGAGAAAGGAAGATCGAAGAGAGAAACATCTGGGCTCGTGACGATTCATCCATAGCGCCGACGCGTTCAAAGCCTCTTCTACATCCTCGAATCGATGAGGTCTCTCTAGTTTCATTCTCTTTTATTGTAATCCGCCATTGGGGGTGAATAAAATCAGATCCAAGCATGTGTGCTTGTGATTGTTGTGTAATACGTTCTTACATAGTGGATTTGTTCATCTGAACGAGGTCCCACAGTTTTGACCTCTGTTTGAGGGTTTTCCACATAAAAACTCTTTGTACCATGGTGATTGATTGTTTGGCTTACATTTCTACATTATTATATCTTATAATTCACGGTAGTTGGGATGCGAGATCTTGAGGTTTTATGCATCCGTCCCAACAAAAGTGATATCAGATTGTCAAAGTTGTCTAAAATGAATAGTAGGATCGGTATGAATTATAGAGGGTGGCTCATCAAGGATGATCGGCCTCAATGGGTCTAACTGGCCCATCTGAAAGGCTAAGATAGAAGATCTACTTTATTATAAAGACCTGTATGCGCCAATCACAAGTGTGAGTACAAAACCAAAGGATATGTCCGATGAAGACTAGAAGAAGTTGGACTGAAAGACGGTGGGGTTTATTAGACAGTGGTTGGATGATACGGTGTTCCACCACATGTCTATGGAGACCTCAACCGCTAGCCTATGGTAGAAACTAGAAGGTTTGTATGAAAGGAAGACAATCAGTAATAAGATATTTTTAACAAGAAGACTTCTAAACTTGAAGTTCAAGAAAAACTGTTCCGTAGCTGAGCATATGAATGAAGTCAGTAGTATTGTGAACCAGCTCTCTGCTATGAAGATGGTTATGGACGATGAGTAACAGGCCTTGCTATTACTTAGCTCATTGCCTGATAGCTGGGAGACATTGGTGGTATCTCTAAGTAACTCCGCGCAAGATGGAAAGGTGTCCATAGAACAAGTGACAAGTTGTCTCTTCAATGAGGAGACAAGGAGGAAGTCCCATAGGTCATCTCAGCAAGAGGCCCTTGTGACAGAGGAACGAGGGAGAGGAAAACAAATGAAGGGCGATAAAATCTGAGATAAATCCAAAGGCAAGTCTAAGATAAGAAAAGAAGTTGAATGTTGGAACTGTGGTAAGAAGGGCCACTACAAGAACAAATGCCGCAAGAAAAAGAAGGACAAGAAAGGAAAAGGGAAGGAGAAAGATGGTGAATTAGATTCTACTGCATTCGCCCCTGATGACGACATAGTGGTTATACTCTTGACTGACCACGATGTTTGTCTCACTGCTACAAGTCAAAACACAGATTGAGTGATAAACTTAGGAGCATCGTATCACGCTCCTCCATGTAGACAGTTCTTCACAAGTTACAAGTCAAGCGACTTTGATACCGTGAAGATGGAGAATTCTGGTATATCCAAGATAGTGGGGGTTGGTGATATCCATGTAAAGACCAATGTAGTTTGCACATTGGTGCTAAAAGATGCAAGGCGTATTTCTGACCTTCACGTCAACTTGATGTTGACAAGAAGATTAGACGATGATGACTATGAAGGTCATTTTATTGATGGGCACTGGAAGCTCATCAAGGTCTCGTTGGTTGTGGTGAGAGAAAAGAAGTGTTGCACCATGTACAAGACAAGTGTGAGCGTTTACAAGGGTGAACTGAATGCATCAGAAGATTTAACGATGGATGTGTGGCACAGGCGACTAAGCCACATGAGGGAGAAAGGGCTTCAACTATTGGTGAAAAAGCAGCTCTTAGATATGAAAGGCATACCTCTAAAAACCGATTATTTATTTGGAAAACAACATAGAGTTTCATTTGTTAAAAATGTTTCTCATGTTAAAAAAGTGAATGCATTAGATTTGGTTTATTTTGATACATTTGGTCCGATGAGGACAAAAATATTGGGTGGGTCTTTGTATTTTATTATATTTATAAATGATGCATTTATAAGGGTTTGGGTTTATGCATTGAAAATAAAGGACCAGGTCTTTAAGGTGTTTAAAATGTTTTATGCTATAGTCAAGAGAGAAACAGGAGGACCATTGAAGTGCATCCGCACTGATAATGGAGGTGAATACATCGAGGCGTTTGATGAATATTGTAAGACCCAACGTATACGACATGAACAGAAGGTGCTCAAGACCCCTGCACAATGATGTAGCAGAGCATATGAATAACACTATTGTAGAGAGAATCAGGTGCATGCTTTCACATGCCAAGTTGCCCAAGACATTCTTGGGAAAAACAATGCGCATAACAATGTATTTGATAACTAAGTCTCCATCAACCCCTTTGAATGGAGAAGTTCCTGAGAAGATATGGACTGGACATGATGTATTGTATAATCATCTCAGGGTGTTTGGATGTCGGGCATCCGTTCATGTACCCAGAGATGAGAGGTCCAAGCTTGATACAAAGATCAGGCAGTATGTGTTTATGGGGTACAGAGACAAGAAGTTCGACTACAGATTATGGGATCCAATTAAGAAGAAGCTCGTCAAGAGCAGAGATCTGGTTTTCTTGAAGATCAATGTATTGAAGACATTGGAAAGCTAGAGAAAACCCAACCCAATTCAAGTGAATTGATGGATACGAATCCGATCACTCCTCTCATGGTGCCTGATGAAAGGGGAGTACAACAAGGTGTAAGGGACGAGGGTGTCCTTATAGCAGATGAACTGGGAGAGAAACCCCCACTTGATCCACTTGTTGAGCCACGGGTGAGGAGGTCATCTAGGGAGAGACAATTGTTTAAGAGGTACTTGGTCAATGAGTACATTATACTTAATGATGAGGGAGAGATAGAAGACTACTCTAAGGCCTTATATGAATTGTATAAGACGGAGTGGTTGAAAGCTATGTAAGAGAAGATGAAATCCTTACATAAGAACCACACATATGAATTGGTGAATCTACTTAAGAGAAAGAAAGCTTTGAGCAACAAGCGGGTGTTAAGAAAGAAGGTAAAGTAGAAGAGTTCACATCCAATGTTCAAGGCCAAGTTAGTGGTGAAAGGCTTTGGACAGAAAAGGAGGTTGATTTCAACGAGATATTCTCACCTATGGTGAAGATGATATCCATACGGTTGTTGCTTAGTTTCGATGCAAGTATGGACCTAGAGATAGAACAGCTAGATGTGAAGATAGCTTTTCTCTATGATGACCTAGAAGATGAGATATATATGAAGCAAACCCGAGGGGTTCGAAATCAAGGGCAATGAGCACATGGTGTGTAAGCTGAAGAAGAGCTTATATGAATTGAAGCAAGCTCTAAGACAATGGTACCAAAAAAATGACTCCTTCATGTTGAAGCGTAGGTATGATAGAACGGAGTCGGACCACTGTGTGTTTACGCGATGGTTCTCGAATGATGACTTTCTCATCCTTTTGTTATATTTTGATGACATACTCATCATTGGAAAAGACATCAAGAAGATTGGCAGGCTAAAGCAAAAGTTAGGCAAGTCCTTTGCGATGAAGGACTTGGGCCCGACTAGATAGATTCTAGGAATGAAGATCACCCATGACAGAAACAATAGGAAATTACGGTTGTCACAAGAGCGGTATGTGGAAAAGATCCTAGAAAGGTTTAATATGAAGACATCAAAACCTATCAGGTCTCCACTGATGGTTATTTTAAATTGAGCGACAGGTAGTGTCCCAAGACCAAGAAAGAGGTGGAAGAGATGCAGAAGATACCCTACGCTTCAGCGATAGAAAGTTTGATGTATGCTATGGTGTGTACATGCCCAAACATAGTATATGCAGTAGGTGTGGTGAGCTAATATCTTGCCAATTTTGGCAAAGAGCATTGGACAACGGTGAAGTGGATATTGCAATATTTGAGGACCTTTTCGAAGTTGAGCCTATGCCTCACTAAAGGAAAACCTGTGTTAGAAGGCTACACAGATGCAGACATGAAAGGTGATATAGACTCCAGGAAGTCTATATCGGGGTATATATTCACGTTTGTAGGAAGAGCTGTCTCATGGTAGAGCAAGTTACAGAAGTGTGTGGTGTTGTCTACGACAGACAGAGGCATGCAAAGAGATGCTTTGGATGAAGAGGTTCCTACAGGAACTTAGCCTAAAGTAGGATAAGTACACGGTCTATTGTAATAGCCAGAGTACAATACATTTGAGTAAGAATCCAAGCCAAAAGTCCAAGTCGAAGCACATAGAGGTTCGGTATCACTAGATCAAGGATACGTTGGAGAACAAGGTGTTACAGCTTGAGAAGATCCATACAGATAATAATGGATTTGACATGATGACCAGGGTATTGGCCAATGGCAAGTTTGAGGCTTGTAGAAGCCTGACAGGCTTAAAGACAGTGAATCCCTCCTCCTGAGTCAGAAGGGGGAGACTTGATGGGGTGTTCCTCCTTAGGAGTAGAGGAGAGAGTGTAACTTGGGGAACATCGGGTGCTTGACCAGATTGGGTCGGGCGATCGAAACTACCCGGATGAGGCAGTTGGTTGCTAGACTATTTCTAACAGTTTAGAGCGATCGATGGATTGGTGATTAGGCGGCTAAGGCCCAGATCCAATGACTAATAGTGGAGGTTTGGGAGGTCGAAACTCAACTGTTTTTTTCAGTTTGTTCTCTGAACAGCTTGGGCTATTATCGAGCTCCCGATAGTATCAAGTTGGGTGACCGACGGTCGTGCAGACTATGTTACGCAGTTTCTTGTTTTGGCTATAACTCTTTCGAAGTACTATATAATCACTTCTTAGTCGAAATTATGGTATGGGAACAAAGACTCCACATCCTAAGAGAGAGAGAGAGAGAGAGAGAGAGAGAGAGAAGAAGAAGAAGAAGAAGAAGAAGAAGAAGAGTTTGAGAGAAAGAGAGAGAGGAAGACCAAAGAGAGAAGCATCCGGGCTCATGACGATTTATCCACAGTGCCAGCACGTTCAAAACCTCTTCTACATCCTCGGATCGATGATATCTCTCTAGTTTCATTCTCTTTTATTGTAATCCGCCCTTGGGGGACTATATCCAAGCGTGTTGTGCTTATGATCGCTATGTAATACGTTCTTAAATAATGGATTTATTAATATGGATGAGGTCTCGTGGTTTTTACCTTTGTTTGAGGGTTTTCTACGTAAAAACTCTGTGTCGTGCTGATTGATTGTTTGACTTACGTTTCCGCATTATCATATCCCATAAGTCAGAGTAGTTGGGGTGCGAGATCCTGAGGTTTTGTGCATCTGCCCCAACACAAGGTGACGTACAACAGTGTCATTCGATAAGTTCTATCAATGAATGTCCACACAATGACCCAAAATCATAGTTAACTTACTTCAGAGCCATTCGATAAATTAAAAAAATGAACGCCGCACAATGACTTGAAATCACAAGTGACATACATTGGAGCCATCTGGGAAATCCCAAAATGTCATGCATGCATGATTAGTGAATCCTTTATTAGTCTAGTTTACAAATAATCAATTATAGAAAACATTTATCCTTAGTAGCCTCTTGTGTTACCATATCATGAAGATGAAATAATAAACATAAATAAAAGTCCGTTCATGGACACCAAATAATGGGCTCATCACCCGTTTCAATTAGGCATAAAAATAAGTCACGAGTGGACACAAATGAGGGCTCGTCACCTAAACCACATAAGGAATCTCATAAGTCACAAAGTGATGTTCGAATTCATAAACCATTACAATATTAGGTTCATAACAATAAAGGCCAACTAAGTATCAAGGTATAGTCCCAAGACAAGTATTCTCATTAAATCAACACAAAGTATTCTTATAATTAGTTTTCCACACTCGTCCTCCACATGGATGTGTCTTAAATCGGGTCCTTAATATAGAAAATCATACCACATGTCCCAAGGTACATAAATCAGTCCGTAATCATTGTTAAATTATTCCTTAACATAAATTGTACAATAATCTCCATCATGTACATAATTAACACACATGACTTAACGATGTAATAAATCGATCCATAATCATTGCTAAATCATTCCTTAACATAAATTGTGCAATAATCTCCATCATGTAAACACACATGACTTAACAATGTACATAAATCAGTTCATAATCATTGTTAAATCATTCGTTAACATAAATTGTGTAATAATCCCCATCATGTAGACAATTAACACATTGGACTTAATAATAAAGTAAAATTTCTAACAAAGCAAATCTAAATCGTACTTGGTTAATTCCTATCCATGTTAGATTATGTAAAAACAGACCACTTACGAGAAATAAACATGAAATAAAGAGTGTAACTTAAAATAGTAAATTAATGAACTATAGGTTTTTCATAAATTAGGTGATAAGCTTGAAGGGGTTTTCTCACCTCTTGAGTCGGATCGCCCTCTAAGGTTGCTAAATGATCATTTACATGCCTTAAAATAAAATTTTACCCTAAATCACAAAATTTGTACAGTGGGGATTAAAACTAGGGGTTGTTCTATGATATAGGGTTAGGTTTAAACTAATTAACAATTTAAGTAAGAAACTTAAACTAGGACATATCGTAGATGGTAGACTTACCTCATTTAACTCCTAATCTTAACCTGACAAAACACTAAGTTCAGCGAATCCCTTTGTCAAGTCGACTCAGTTCGACTTAGCTGAGCTGATTCGGTGAATAATACTTAATTAAAATCTCTCTCATTTTCTATTTTCTTCTTTTCTTTCCTTCTCCTTCTTTCCTTCTCTTCTTACTCGGCAAGACTCTTAGACGAGTCAGCGACTCAGCCTCTCTTTTCTCTCCCGGTTTCAGTCTCTTTTTCTCTTCTTTTTTTTTTATTTATTTCTCTGATGTTTGCGTAATCTCTATTTCTTGCAACTAATGATTTTTATAGATCTATCTAGAGCCACAAGAGGGTTTCATGAATCCAGTGCAAAAGAGGAGTCTCACGTATGTTCTTGCGCAAAGAAGTTCTTACGCACGAGTAGTTATCGCGATAAGTTTTCAGATTAAATTGCTACAGTTTTGAAGTGGCATGATCTTGCTTGTATACCAGTGAACATTTGATGACATCGTGGCTCACCGAATGTCATTTTAGATCTTGATTTGGACCCCATGCAAGAACAAATAGTTCTGAGTTTTTTGCAAGGAAGATGATCGATGATTATGACATATTTTGATCTGGTGCTTCTTCTTAATTCTACCATCTATGGATGGTGTGGATTACTTGTAAAATGCTTGTAGAAGCAAGAAATCTGAGTTCTGTGGAAATTTATCTGGTGGGTTTCACAAGAAATCAATTTTGGGCATTTTTTGTATTCAAGCGTAAGAAACGGGAGATGGGGAGGTTCAAACTGGTTCTCTTTACTTCTTTTAATTCGATTGCTTAGAAATCACTCAAATTATAATCAAACTGTTAGGATTTGATGATGATCTATTGGTCACGTTTGTTGTAACAACGTGGTTTCGAAATAGAGAAAACGGGAAGGAAGCCAATTTTTCGCATGCTAGAGCTTTACATGTACTCCAATTTTGACACGCATGTGATCGGATGCTGATCCTAGAATCAAGATCGGATGGAAGATGAGGATTTCTCAAGAGTCCATTGTTGTTGCACTTTGTCAAGACAAACCAAAGAGAATGAATGGATTTTGGGTTTTCTGGTAGCCTGTTATTTGAGGAATCGGACGGCTATGATTTTCTTGATGGATGGCTGTAATTTCCCTTATGAATAGTTATGATTCATCGAATCCAAACCTCTTGGATCATAGGTAGATCACGCTTTGACTGGAGAGGAGAAATTGAAAATGTCTGTGTTTAAACATTGTTCGTACATGGAAACCTTGTTGGAGGTTGTTTGGGTCCTCATGTGCACATACACAAGCTGAGTCTCCAGACTGTTTCTCCCATTAGGATCGCTCGTGGTTGATTTGTGGTTGATCACAGGTTAGGCCCCTTTGTGGCCCACTAAACGTAACATTTGGATCTTTGAAAATCGATTTCAAACTGATCCTTCTAGCTTAGATGGTTGAGAACAGTTGGTTTTTATAATTTACAGTCAGATCGCCTTAAAAATATGATCTTAGGGCTTACAAGGTCTATGAGGGTTTTTAGTGTGTTGGTGAGTAGATGTGCAGTTGATCTTTTTAATCAACGATTAGATTGGGCAAAATGAGTTGAAGGTGCACTATATAGGGTACACATATTACTCTGCGAACTATTTTTTGTTTTGGAAAGTGTAGATATGTAGAATTCTTTATGGCTAACTTGTGATCTCAGGAAATAGGTTTAGATGTAACCCATTGTGAAATGAAATATGTTATACTCAATGGGGACCACCTATAGATCACAAGGAAGTTTGTCGCATGAATTTCGGGCGGGTCACCCAACGGACATAATGAGAAATTCACTAGATAATGGATCTTATGAGTTAGGTCCTAAAATTGATAATGTATAGCAAAATTAATCTAATAGAGCATTGTTTAAAATTTCATCATTATCAGGTTCTAAAAAGAGGTTTTCTATGATCTGATATTGGGTATGAACATATACAACATAGAAAGCTATAGATGATCAATGATGTATTTCTACCCATTAGAATTTGATTTCAATAGTATAGAACATTCATCTATAAATTACGATTATGACCTAACATTCAAATTCATTGATGATCGTATCTAAAGGGCTTAATTGCATCCATTCTCTATTTTACGATGAACTGATGCTCCATCATAAAAATTAACGGTTGAATAGGTTAACCTATAAATGGAGAATACTCCAAATGGTTGGATTTAGGATAAAGTGTGGATGGAAGGTTAGAGTAAGCTAGATTAATGGGTGTGTAAGTTGTGTGTCCCCACACATAAACTAAATGAAGTTTTCATGGTATCACTTGAGGACTTTCAATACTTAAGTATTGAAAAGTTTTGGATGTTACAATATATCCTCTAAAAAAGAATTTTGTCCTTGAAAATTAACGCTTCTGCCATGAATACAGATGAGGTTACTCCAATTTTGGTGCATCTAAGTGTTCATTATGTTCCTTGCGAGTTAGGTTTATGTGTACAAGTATATAAAATTGGCCACACGAACTCAAGTTGTTATAGTTCAATCAACACCTTTTCTATAGTGTGAGATTTGTATCTGCCTCATGTTTTGGTTCATGCACAACAATGAGCAGAAAAAACAAATGGATGCCATGGATAAAACACATACATCATGGTGGGGACCACAAAGCATTGTCTAGTAGCAACTGTCTACCGGCAATGTCCATTACTATGCAATCCATGTATGTTACTATGCACTCATTTACTACAAGTGAGGTTGATGGTTCATTAATTCTGATTGTTGATCTTCTTCGACCCACCCACATGAGGATGAAATCGAACATCTTCCACGTCGGAGGTGTTGTTGTTCAATCTGGACATGTGGCCACACGTGTAATGAGCGACCTTATTTCGGTTAAATGTGTGCAATTAGATTATGTGTCGGACATGTCAGAGTCATGTTTGACTCGAATTGAACTGAATGTTTGTGACCTTAGGTGTCGTATTAGATAGATTAGGATTAGATCCATGAAGATTGGCTTGACTATTCTAGCATTGATTGTTACAGTGATTAGGTGATTTTAGAACTAAAGGGTTAGTCCTTTTGGATGAGATCATTTTTTTTTACCTTAAAAAGACTTTTCTTTTAGTAGTGATAACTTAAATCATATTTCTCAATAAATTAATAGAAGACATACTAAAAATAAGGCTACATCACTGATTTTATTGATTGGAATATCAAAGTAGTACAATTAGCCAAGAAAAATAAAATAATTAAAAGAAAAATACTTATGGTGTCTATGCGTGCTGGCAAAGCAGCCATTAAAAATACCAAACTACCCTGAGATGGTCATGGTGTGAGGTTGTTCGCTTCCCCAAGTGTAGGGTTGCGATGTAGTAATAAACTCGGTATGACCGAGGTCGATCCACAGGGAAGGAAGTAAACAATTCCAACTATCCTAATAACTAGAATTAAAGAGGTTTGTGAAATTGATTTTTAACACAAAATAGAAAATCTGATAATGAAAAGATAACTAGAGCATCAAGGATCCACTTATAGCTCTCCTTAGATGCATAATTCGCTATGGTTTCTCACTTTCTCAACTAGAATCAATATTAAGATCTATCTAGTCGAATGATAGAGCTGTTAAACCAAACAATCTGTCATATGTAAGTTCAATGCATAAGATTCACTCAATGTAGGCTGAGCTGAGCATGCTCAATTGCATAAGTCAGTCCCCATTCCAAAAGGTTCAGTTCACAATCATAACCATCCTCAAGTCCTGTCACAAGACAAGGCTAGATCATGATTTGAACTTGATTCAAATCACATGCACAATCCATACATATTACAGAAATTCAGAAAAGTAGAACTTTGGTAGGAAGTCCCCACATGAAGATCATAGTACTAGAGCGCACTCCAATTCCTCGGATCATACAGGTCTAGACTGATGCAAACCAATTAAGCAATTAAGTAATTCTCCCAAACATCCATGAGTCATCATAAGACTAAGAAAAACTACTTAAAGCTTGTATAAACTTCAAACCATAGTTCATAATCATGAATTCCAACTTTAAAACCAACAAAACGAATTAAACAATCTAAATAAAACTATAAGGTTCACCTCTTAGCTCTAGCTAAGAGATTAGCTAATGAAAAGCATATTAAAAATAAAACTAGAACTAAGAAAAGGAAGAAAAGTTAGCTGGAGGAGGCTAGGAAGCCTCCTATGACTTGAACTCCTTGCTCCCCACGTCCTTGGTTGCCCTGGAATAAAAGAGAGCACCCCCTTTTATAGTGCAGCAATAGTACAGCAACATAGCAGAATTTGTTTCGCTTGGTACGGCTTAACCAATGGTCGGATTACCTTCAAAATTGATTTGTACCTTCCTTGTAATGTGATCTTCCTCATAGATGATTTAGATTTTCAAGATTATCCTCTGAATGGGCCCACCAATCACATCACCGACCGCCTCTCAAAATCGCGCACTTCAGGTACCTTTAGAACCAGTCATCTTGCTTTCAACACTCCGGAGTGTACAGACGTCGGATTGATCCCAGATTTGGAAATTAGTAGAAAACTTCCTCCTCTACATGATAGACGGATTAGATTGTCCAAAACGATCCCAGAATGTGGTCCGAAAATTAGAACAATTAGGGCTTTTATAAACTCTGCGCAGTTAGAGCTTTCTGAATGGTCCATCTTTCTTCAACCGGTACGATCAAACCACACATCCTTTTGATCTGAAACTTTTTTGGTTATTCATATATGTATGTGGTCTAAAATATGGTCAAAGTAGATTCTTCATATCATCAATGATGGGCCACCTGGACAGGCCCAGAGTGGAACAGCGAAATCTAAAACTTTCTGGACAGTTCGTATTGTTTTGGCCACCACGATCAATCTGTAGCTTCGATCGACACGAAACCACTTGGTTTAGTTCGGCGTCGAGCTCCTCTTCGACATGGATGTGTTGGATTTTCAAATATCATCAAAATGGGCCCAGAAAACTGGTCCGAAAAATCAGGTACGGGAATACCTTGCTGTTTTAGAATCTGGAATCTGAAACTTGCATGGCCGACCGGTCACGACCGGTCGGACAGGGCTGGCCGACCGGTCATGATCGGTCGGACAAGGCTGGCCTTGTTCCAGGGAGTGCATCCGACCGGTCATGACCGGTCGGGCCTTCTTGGCCGACCGGTCTTGACCGGTCGGACCCAATTTGGCTTTTTTTTCTTCTTTCTATTCTTCTCTCCTTCCTCTCTCTTTGCTTTCTTCTTTCTTTGGTCCACCTTGGGCCTTCATCAAAGGCTCTAAATGGCCCCTTTTTGGTCTCTAATTGAGTGAAGTCCGCTCTCATCCCTACAATCACAAAACATGTATTTGATTAGTCTTTAAATCATGAAAATCTTGCTTAATGAGTGATGAATTGGGGTTAGAATATGCACTATTAAGAGCTCAACAGAGGTCTGCATGACGTAACCAGAGATATATCAAGTATGGACTCAATAATCTAGATATCTGATGATGGGATTATGAATATTTAAACTACTCTTATGTGCGTATTGTTGGGATAAGTCTTCAAACTGTGCACGAATTGGGTGGTCCGACCAGCCGGATGGTGTGACCCAGATGCATGTGAAGAGCCCCCCCATGGACAGTTTCCTGTGCCTAGACCAGTCGGCGACAGGTCGTCAATGGGCTCCGACCGGTCGGCTGTGAGGCAGAGACGGTGTTACATCTCCCTGGAGTGTTGTGCATTGGCCGACCGATCGGCTGTGTGTGTGGATTTTTTACGCAGTCCGCACTACTGTGCAAGGTGTTTCTAATTTTGGATTTCTGCTTATTTAAGGAGTTGTAATCCGACCTAGATGTGTATCCTAAGGTGTCCAAGGTTTCCTATTCATACTAGGAAGAGGGGAGAGGTGTGTGTGAGAGAGAACTTGGGGTTTTCTCTGCTTTTCCTTGCTTGTGGGCTGTCAATCTTCTGATATTCATAGTGGATCGTTTTGTGCCATGGGTTTTTACCCGTTGAGGGGTTTTTCCACATAAAATTTGGCGTCTCTTATGGTGAGTGCTTGTGTGTGATTGACTGCATCTTGTTTACTTGTTTGATATTGCATTGCTTCACGTGTTCGGCATTCCGCTTTCGCTGTCGGCTTTCCCAACAAGTGGTATCAGAGCTAAAGTTGGGGTGGAGTAGATTCGAATCTGAGACGAGAAGATAGGATCAAGCACAAGGTTCGATATAGAGAAGTTCTCTAGGAAAAATAACTTTAAGCTATAGAATGTGAAGATTGCATCCTTCCTGGTTCAGCAAGGGCTTGATGGAGCTCTTGGAAAGCGACCCGAGGCTATGAAAGACGATGAGTGGACGAGGCTCGACAAGAAGGCTAGAACCTTAATCCTGTTAAACCTTACGGATGATGTTCTCTATCATGTCATGAAGGAGAAGACTACGGCTGAAACGATGGCGAAGCTAGAGAAGGTTTATGCCAAGAAATCTCTAGAGAATCGCATGTACTTATTGATGCAGTTGTTCACCTTGAGGATGGATGAGGGAACTGAGGTGGAGGACCACTTGAGCACGTTCAATAGGCTGGTTTGTAAGTTGGTGGAGATTGATGAATCGATGAAGGTGAGTACCAAGCATGCATCCTGTTGAATTCTCTACCAGATTCATATGAGTCGTTTAAGGACTCTGTGTGCGCAAGGAGGGAAACCATTAGCGTCGAGATTGTTATCTCAGCCTTCTAGTCGAAGGCGATGAGAATGAAAAACGGTGATGTGGTTTCCCGTTATTCCTCAGAGGCACTAGTTATGAGGGGAAGAAGTTCTGAGCATAGAGGATATTCAAAATTGGGATCCAGGGCCAAGGGCAAAGGTAAGGCTAAGGTGAAGTGCTGGAATTGTGGCCAAGAGGGCCACATGAGAGGGGATTGTCAAAATCACAGGTTCAGGCAAGAGAAGTTTGGAAATTTTCTGGAGATGGAGCCAATACCGTAGAGGACGGTGGCGATTTTAGTGAAGTTCTGACTGTATCTGGTAAGGGATCTCACGGTAGTGAGTGCATTCTTAATTCAGGGGCTTCATGCCACGTTTGTCTTGACCGGAGTTCATTCATGACATACAGGGAGTATGGTGGAGAATCGGTGTTTGTGGGCGATTGAGTCGCTCATAAGGTTGTGGGTATTGGTACCGTGCACATCAGGATGTTCGATGGGGTCGAACGAGTCCTAGAAGATGTGAAGCACATTCCCAAGATGAAGATGAATGTGATTTTTCTTGGTGCACTCGAGGCTAAAGGGTGCGTGTTTATCGATCGCGATCGTTGTTTTGAAGTGATGAATGGGGCACTCGTGTGTATAAAAGCACGGAGATGTGACCATCTTTACATATTGATCGGGAGCACAATTCACGGTGGAGTTGTGGGTGAGGTAGCGAGATCCACGGTTGCTCGTATGTGGCAAGTGCCCAAGGGCCACATGAGAAGAGCGGAAAATGGCATGAATTTGCAAGGATAAGGTCGATGGTGGCACGAGAAGTGGTGGAGCTATAATTGAAGATGAGATGACGTTGCAAGGATGGTATTGATTCGTTGTTTGAAGCCTCAGTGGAGATTGTTAGGATAAGTCTTCAAACTGTGCACGAATTGGGTGGTCTAACCGGCCGGATGGTGTGACCCAGATGCATGTGAAGAGCCTCACCCCCCCCCCCCCCCCATGGACAGTTTCCTGTGCCAACCCGTCAGTGGGCTCCGACCGGTCGGCTGTGAGGCAGTGACAGTGTTACATCTCCCTGGACTGTTTGTGCATTGGCCAACCGGTCGGCTGTGCGCGCGGATTTCTTGCGCAGTCCGCAGTACTGTGCAAGGTGTTTCTAATTTTGGATTTCTGCTTATTTAAGGAGTTGTAATCCGACCTAGATGTGTATCTTAAGGTGTCCAAGGTTTCCTATTCGTACTAGGAAGAGGGGGAGAGGTGTGTGTGTGAGAGAACTTGGGGTTTTCTCTATTTTTCCTTGCTTGTGGGCTGTCAATCTCTGTAATCTTCTGATATTCATAGTGGATCGTTTTGTGCCGTGGTTTTTTACCCGTTGAGGGGTTTTTCCACGTAAAATTCAGAGTCTCTTGTGGTGCGTGCTTGTGTGTGATTGATTGCATCTTGTTTACTTGTTTGATATTACATTGCTTTACGTGTTCAGCGTTCCGCTTCCGCTGCCTGCATTCCCAACACGTAATGCGGCGATGTGCTTGACAGTAGTAAAGTAAAGCTAAGATTTAATGGCTCCGAACTTATTGCAGCATGGGCAGAAAAAAGTAGAGTGAACTAAGTTAATAAACCAAACTAATAATTGTCCATGGAGGACTAAAGGGATAAATAACATATAGCTAAAAAAAGAGTGATTGATTTTACATGTGTTGCTCAGGACCTGAAGCACTTCTTTAAGTCCTACTTTTATAGGAGTATTTAAAGTTTGTGCGACTAACGCATGAATTTTTTGAATTACACCTGGCTATATCCTACTAGGATATGGAGTATTACTTGCTTGGTTATGCCAATTTACTATTATTTTTTTGGTAGTTTTCCTTTTATACTCCTTTCTTGTGATTTCCTAAAAAAAATCTCATACGTCCCTGGAATTTTTCCTTTTAAGTTGGTGAGATACGTGTCAGTATTATTTCCTGCTGTATTTTCTTCTTCTATCTTTCTAATGAATTTGCCAACACATGGCAGCTTCTCATTCACTTAGTTGGAGTCAGTTAGGCCAAGTGCAAGCATGAGTATTCCATACCTCAAAACCTTAATTTCCATTTCTTCGAACTGTCACAGCATTTTCCTCTTTACCATCTATTTTTTAGAGTCATTGTTCGAAGAGCAACCTCTGTACTGGGTTATTTTTGGTGAGTCCTTCATCCACAGTGGCCCTGATACAGTCATTGATCGAGGTCACCATTTGTACTAATGTTGGCATCACGAGCTTATAATTTGGCCTTCCCATGTGATTGCCGAGACCAGATCTAGTGGGCAAAGTTTATGGAAACATTTCCATGCATGCACCGAGTTGCATTTTGACGTGTTGGCATTCACGTCACCTATCTAAACCGTCCATCAGATCCATTCGACTTCTTATAGGCAGCCTTACCGAATTGACGATTCAAACCATAAATAGGGCTCTCAATGAAGCAGGTCAGGTCCAAGTCCGATTCGCTCTGAATCCGTATAATGCGGATTTGGATTTTAAAATAGGCCCGATTAGTTAAATGGACCGCATTTCGATCTTAAAATAGGTTAAAGATTACTTAAATGGACTGGATATGGATTCACAGGAACATATCCGAATCCGATCCGAATCTGATTAAGCTCCTACTCATTGTCACCTTACAGTATGTGTTATATTCATGCTGGCCATCCCTTTTACAAATTATTTTAGGCCATGTCCACCATACCATAGTAAATAGTGGGATTTGCATCATCTTCCTACTAAATTAATTATATCATATTATATATTTTATATTATATATTTTTTAAATTTGTAATGGGGTAGATTCCGACTTGGATCCCACCCGAATCCCATGGTTATATGGATTTTGGATTGGAAATGGATCTAACAATTTATAAATGGATTGGATATGGGTATCACCTTTTGGATCTGAGTTGGATCCCAATCCAATCTGAATCCGTGTAGATATACGGACTTGGAGCCGGATCCAACTGGATCCGATCCAGATCCGACCCATTGAGAGCCCTAACCGTAAAGGTAGTGGAGTGAAAGAATGAATAGGATCGTTTGGAAAATAGACACGCATGTTTACGACTACAGATTGTATATTTTTTCATATATTAGAGAACGAGTGGACTGAACCCAACAGACGGTCCAGATAGATGGTGTGGATACTTGCAAGCCCAAATCCAACTCTCGATGCATGAAAAAGTCCAATACTCTTGAGCGCAGTGGATCATTGTCTGCCGTCAATATGGAGGTATAAGCGGCTTTTGTCGACCATTGTTTTTGTGGACTTTGTAGGGACCATAAATGTCTGGCAAGTGAATCTTTTCACACAGGGAATATCTATGGTGGAAGTATTCAGATGAACGGCCTGGATCATCATGTGATGAGGACCAAGGGGCGAACAGATTGGACGGTCTAAAAAATATGATAAAAGGTCTAATTCAATGCATACTGGTTCCACAGATAATGCATAGATCAATATAATTATATTGACCATGGGAATTTTCATGGTGCACCCGAACTATTTAATGGCTTAGATCTCTTCAGACCACAGGCCCAACCTGTCTCGTCCTGACACCTTGCACCTCTTAGATGGAAGCTGATTGCCTACAGGCTACAGCACCCGTTCGTAGGGATATCCCTGTGGCCTGACTTGGCCAAGCTATGTAGGGACGATCGTAGTGTATGTATTATATCACACCGTCCATCCGTTTTTCCAGATCATTCCAGGGAATTATCCCAAAAATGATGCAGATCCAAACCTCAAGTGGACCACACTACATTAAATTAACATTGGGGATTGAACGCCCAACGTTGAAAATTTTTTGGGCCAGAAAAGTTTTGGATCAGGCTGATATTTGTGTTTACCCTTAATCCAGGTCTCAGTGACCTTATCAACAGGTTAGATGACAAATAAAAATTACGGTAAGCCTTAGAAAGGTTTTAACGGTGTGTGTCATTATCTCAATTATTTCCTATGGTGTGGTCCACTTGAGAGTTGAATCTGCTTTATTTTTTGGATTCGTGCCTTAAAATAAAGTGGAAAAACAGATGAACGTCTTGGATATCAACCAAATACATGAAGTTGGGCCCCACAGCGCCCAACAAACCACTGCTGGGTGGTGTGGGCAACAACCGCTAATACCGTCCATCTTTAATCGGTTTAATATTTCTTCTCCCCGCAAGCCCAACCTGTCTCATCCCGACACCTACGATGTATGTGCTTTATCCAGGCCACGCAGTCCATTCGTTTTTTCAGATCATTTTAGGGCATGAGCCTAAAAAATGAGGCAGACCGAAATTTCAGGTCGACCAAACTACAAGGAAACAGTGGTGATTGGACCCCTACCATTAAAAACTTATTGGGCCCACCGTATGTTTATTTGCCATCCAACCTGAAAGTCGGATTGCGCATGGGTAACTCAGTAATAGATACTAGGTAAACTCTAGAAGGGGACACGGATTGCCTGAAAAATAGGGCTCTCAATGGGTCAGATCTGGACCGAATCCAGTTGGATCGGCTCCCAAGTCTGTATATCTGTAGACGGATTCAGATTGGATTCGGATCCAAAAGTTGATATCCACATCCAATCCATTTATAAATTGTTAGATCCATTTCTAATCCAAAATCTGCCGGATCTAAGTCTGAATCCACTCCCGTTGCAAATCTAAAAAAATATATAATATAAAATATATAATGCAATATATTTAATTTAATAGGAAAATGATGCAAAACCCACTGTTTACTGAGGTATGGTCAACCTAAGCGTGACATGTGACATGGCTTAAAATAATCTAGAAATCAGATGGCCAGCATGAATATAACGTATATAGTAAGGTGACAATGAGTTTGATCTTAATCAGATTTGGATTAAACTTGGATATGTTCTGTGAATCCAAATCCAGCCCATTTAAGTAATCGGACCTATTTTAAGATCCAAATCCGCATTATACGGGTTCGGAGCGAGTCGGATCTCGGATCTAACCCCTCCATTGAGAGCGAAAGGCTTTTGCAAGTATGTTCTACGCTCGGAATCTAGGTGGGGCCCACCGAGATGTTTTTGAATTCTATGTTGTCAAACCATTTTTTGAGATCATTTTAGGCGTAGAGACAAAAAGTGAATGGGATCCAAGACTCAAGTGGGCCACAATAAAGAAAAAGGTGGGTCGGGAAATTCCTACCATTGAAACCTCTGTGGGGTTCACAGTGATGTTTACATGCCATCCATACCAGATGAACTGAAAACACAAATATTATCCTGATTTGAAACTTCAGTGGCCCCATGAATATTCAACTGTGGAAGTTCAATTGTCATGTTTTCGGCCCGCTTGACTTTTGTATCCCATTCATTTTTTATCTCAACGCCTAAAATGATTTCAAAAAATGGTTGGACGCGTAGATTTCTCACAAACATTATGGTGGGCCCCACCTAGATTCCGAGAGATGCCTGCCAAAGGCTTTCCCAGGCAACCGAGTTCTCTGTGAGGCTATCCATTAGTTATGTGTCTTAGCCATTCCGTCCATATGTCTTACAAGCTTATTTTAGGTACGATCCCAAAATCAAAGCATATCCCAAGCTCAAGGACCCCATCATGGGAGACCGTGTGCATTAAACACCTACCATGGAAATATTACGAGGGCAATAAAATATTTTGGATAAAGTTGATTTTTGTGTTTTCCTTTCGTCATGCCGGCGTGACCTTGCGAACTGATTGGCTGACAAATAAGCGGTGTGGTTTGTGTCCTTCCTTAACATGGATGCATACTGATATGTGGAGGGGGCCCACTTTGATGTATCTATTTATCCACGTCATTCATCTCTTTTCTAAGATCATTTTAAAGTTTGAGACCAAGAATGAGGTAGATCCAACGCTCAAGTGGACCACATCAAATCATTAAATGCAAGAGTCATTTTGGCGTGGTCCACTTGAGCATTGGATCTTCCTCATTCTTGGTCTCATTTCTTAAAATAATCTTAGAAAAGTGACGAACGTCGTGGATAAAAAGATACATCACAGTAGGCCCCTCCACAGATCAGTATAGATGCAAAATACCGAAGAAGGACACAAACCGCGTCCACAAATAAACATCTCTCCCTGGGAAGGTTTCAATGGTGAACATATCATTATCCCCACTAGTTCCTGTGGTGGGGTCCACTTGAGATCTTGATACGATAGAACGTACTGAGTTACGCGTAAGACAATCCGATTTCTTCCACTGTTGACTGAGTCAAAACCAATACGAAGGAAAAATACAAATATCCAACAAACAGTGGTGACTAAACGACCGCCATTGATTAGGTCCCAAAAACCTCGATGAAGGGAAAAATACAAATATCAGTTTCATCTAAAACTTTCGTGGCCCCCTATAAGTTTTTAATGGTAGGCATTCAATCACCACTGTTTCCTGTGGTGTGGTCCACCTGAGATTTTGATCTGCCTTATTTTTGGAATCATGCCCTAAAATGATACGATAGAACGTACTGAGTTACGCTTACGACAATCCGGTTTCTTCCACTGTTGACTGAGTCAAAACCAATACGAAGGAAAAATACAAATATCCAACAAACAGTGGTGACTAAACGACCGCCATTAAAAACTTCATAAGGCCATCCAACCCGTTGATTAGGTCCCAAAAACCTCGATGAAGGGAAAAATACAAATATCAGTTTCATCTAAAACTTTCGTGGCCCCCTATAAGTTTTTAATGGTGGGCATTCAATCACCACTGTTTCCTGTGGTGTGGTCCACCTGAGATTTTGATCTGCCTTATTTTTGGAATCATGCCCTAAAATGATCTGGAAAAATGGATGGACAGCATAGATAAAATACATACATCATGGTGAGGCCCACAAAGCACCGTCAAGTAGCCACGCGTCAGTAAGCAATCCGCGTCCACCTAACCCTGGAAACGGCAACGAGAAATTAAATAGAGCCCGCGAAAATACCGAGCAGAACCGTCTCTTTGACAGGCGCGACTTGGGTGAGACCCCGGAACCAGCAATGTGGGTAGGACCCTGACCGTAGGAGCCCACCTCTATGTATAAATTGTATATTCCTGCTGTGCATCTTCTTGTCCGTATTATTTTATGCCATGGTACCAAACATGAAGTAGATGAAAATTTTGGGTGAAACACACCATAAGAGTCACTGGTTAATCACCATTAAAATTCTTTTCTGAGCCACAGAGGTTTTCTGTCAACCTGATATTTGTATTTTCCTTTCGTCACTGTCTACGTGATCTTATCAACAGATCAGATGGTCAATAAAAAATTACGGTGGACTCCAAAAATATTTTAGTGGTGGGTGTTCAATGAACACTGTTTGCTGTGGTGTGGTCCACCTAGAACTTCCATCTTCTTCATTTTTGAAACTACATATTAAAATAAACTAAAGAAATAGATGGAAGGCATAGATATACAACAAATACATCTAGGTGAGCCCTATGGTCAGGGTCCCACCCACATCGCTGGTTACGGGGTCTCACCCAAATCTCGCCCCCTCTTTGACTCGGTCCGAGTTTGTGCCATTGGCTCATGGGGTACAAGCCCGTCGTAACGAAACGTACCGAGGCGATTCGCGAAATGAGATATTGAAAAACAATCGCGGCATACATGGAAATCTATTCTACGATCGTGGGATCCTGTCCATCCATAAGATGTTGGGCACTGTGAGTATATCCATGTTAAAAAATCAACGAGATCCATTGATCATAACACACACATGATTGTAGACCATTGCTCATACTGTTTTTCTAGGCGGGTTTTGAATTTGATGGTGTACGGGTTGCCCTGCTAAAGTGCCATGCGGTCTCGGGTTTTCACCCCGATTCATCTGAACCGTTCATATTCTCATCACTACCTCATAGAAGCTACAGTGTTGTAATCGTTCATTGATGACATTCCACTTTCAACTTCATACACAATCCACAGTTCTTTCGACAGAAGTTCAATCATCACGACAGCACGTGGTAAGTGTACGATGGACTACAACATTTAGCAGAGCGGCAGCAGAGGTTCTCTGCTCGGTTTCAACCGAGGATTCGGACTCACAACTTTTAGTTCAGTACGTGACAACCGTAACATTTTTTTTTTGGAAATATGCATTTTCACCGTTGAAAAACAGATCGGTGGTTGCGTCTGTACCATACATGTGTATGGCAGGGGGATGCGGATTTCCTGTAAAAGAAGTTCCTGCACTGGGAGCCTAGGTAGGAAATCTACCTCGTCCATCTGTTTTGTGAGATCATTTTAAGCCTTATGATAAAAGATGAGCCGGATCCAAGACTCAAGTGGGCCAAAAATGTGAGGATTGGACGTTCACAGTTGAAATATTCGTGGGGCACAGAAGTTTTGTATCTGGCTTTCAACGCTATGATTTTCCCTACCCACCTTTTACTTCAATTCGCCCACTTGAGTCTTTCTCATTTTTAATCACATGGCCTAAAACAAGCTCACAAACGTGTAGACGGGTGAATTTCTCAAAAACATTCTCCACCTATCGCAGGCAATCCGCGTCCGTCGAGGCGTAAGCCGTATGAAACCCGTAGCCCGGATAAGAGTTTGGGCCTTGCCGGATTCTTTTCGGATTCAGATTCGGATTCGGTAGTGATTCCTCCGGCACTTAGTTCTCGTACTGGTCAGTGCTTTTGACCCGATTATGATGTATGTGTTTTATCTGTACTGTCAGTTCATTTTTTTCATATCATTTCATGACAAGAGCTTAAAAATGAGGCAAATCCAAATCTCAAGTTGACTACACTGCAGAAAACAGTGATAATAAAAGCCTGCTTATTCGGGCCAACTGTAATATTCATTTTCCTTCCAGCCTAGTAATTAGGTGATGCAGATCTAGATGGACAGAATTGCGTCCGACCAGATCTGTGCGGGGTTCCACCGTGATGTATTGGTTTATCCATGTGGTCCATCCCTTCTCTAAGATCATTTTATGGCATGGGCCCAAAATTTACGCAGGTCCAACCCTTCAATGAACCACACCAGAGATTTAAGTTGCATTTAATGCTCTTGCCTGCATTTATGCAAACCAAGCTGCCTTGGCCCATACCTTAACATCACCTTATCACCTTAGAAAAGGGATTGATGATACATAAAAGTGGGAGCCAACACAGATTTGGTGGAACACAATCGGCATCAGATCGGGATGAAGGAAAATCATAAATATCAGCTTGATCCAAAGCTTTTGTGGGCGTTGGAAAATTGAATGGATGGCATGGATAAAATACATATATTACTGTGGGCCCACAGCACATGCACAGTACTGTAGGGGTCATTGTTGAGTACGAGTCTGCTTCGTTTTCTAAGGAAGCCGATTGCATAGTGAGTAAACTCTGTGGGCCCATCATGATGTATGTATTTTATCCGCTTTGTCTATCCATTTTACCGGATATTTTTAGGTATTTATCCAAAAAAATGAAGCATATCCAAAGCTCAGGTAGACCATTGAATTAAACCGTCCAATGGTTTAAAATCTTGGGTGCAACATAAGTTTTGGATCAACCTAATATTTGTGTTTTCCCTCCATTCTTGTATCTGTGATCTTATGAACAGGTTGGATGACAAATAAACATCTATGTAGGCCTTAGAAAATTTTCAATGGTGGAAATCATTATTCCCACTGTTTCTGTGGTGTGGTCCACTTGAGCTTTGGATATACTTTAATTTTGGACTCAACCACTAAAAGGAGTTGGAAAAAAGGATGACGGCATGGATAAAACAAATACATTCAAGGTGGGCCCAAAAGAGTTTACTCATAATTAATCCCATTTGGTTTTCTGAGTCCCATGCGGGAGCGGATTGATTCCTGCACCCTTGATGAACTCCATCAAGATAGGTGCTCTGTGTGGTCCACCGTGATTATGGGTTTCATCCATACTGTTCATCTATTTTTCCATATCATTTTGAGTGTACGAGCCCAAAAATGATTCAGATCCAAGGCTTAGGTGCATTACAACACAGGAAGCAGCGGGTACAATGACGACCATCATTGAAACCTTTCCAGGTCCACTATGATGTTTATTTTCCATCCAACCTGTTCATAATATCACATAGATCTTAACGAAGGGAAAACACAAATATCAGCCTGATAAAAATTCATGACGCTCCCATAAAACTTTTAATCCACCGTATCGTCCACTTGAACCTTGTTACTTCCTCATTTTTGGGCTCATAACTTAAAACGATATGAAAAAAAAAAAAAAAAAAGGATCAATGGCATGGATAAAACCAACTCATCATGGTGGACCCCACAGAGCTCCTGCCTGAACCGACTAGGCTTCCACGCATACCCGAATCTAATCAGGTTTATGTATCCACCGGATCTCTGGGTCTTTGTTTTGTGTTGGGTTCAAAACAAATAAGATCGTAGCTGGGCCCACCCAGTTGAAGCATTAGATCATACAAGTGTGCCATTTTCACATGTGCACGGTGCGGGAGGGAACTCTCACATGTCAGTGGTTTAGAAAACCACGTTTCTTAAATTAGAATGATCAACGCATATCAAATATACATAGTTAGCTTGACCCGATCTGACCTGACTTCGATCGGTCCTATCACATGGATTTGACTAGACCCAAAAATGTGAGGCCCAGCTGGACACGATCTTTTAATGAGTCCAGTGAATGAGAAGGGGGACTAGGTCTTGCCCCAAACGAACCGTTTTGTGGGGCCTATTATGATGATGCATGGGTCGTTTTTGCCTGATCATTTTAGGATATGATCCCAAAATAAGGTAGATTCAAGGTTCAAGTGGACCACACCACATGAAGCAGTGGTGATAAAGACGTCAACAGTTGAAACCTTTTTAGGGCCTGCCATGATTTTTATTTGCTATTAGCACTCTACGTGAACCGAGCCGGCTCAATTAGCTCAATCGACTCAGTTTGAAAAAGTTCAACTCAACTCGGGTTATTTTTTAGGTGCCCGAAAGAAATCAAATTGAGTTCTGAGCAAGACTGAGCTCGACTTGTTTTTAGCTTGAACTTGACTCGATTTGGTTTGGTTTGACTCGACTCAGTTCGGGATCGCCCCCGCTGTCAGTGCTCGCCCGAACCCCCATCAGCCCACCCTCGTTGACTTGTTGTTACTTGTCAGCTTGCCCAAACAGCTGAATCCCAAACCCTCCGGACTCGTCCCTGCTGGCTTGCCCTGCCCATTTGGTGTCTGTCGTCCGATATTCTCCTTCTCCCCTCCTCCCTTCATCATTTGATTTTGCATTTGGCTCGGATCAAAAACTCAAATTCAATGTGGCTCGAACTCACGATAAAAACGAGTCAAATCGGACATTTAGGCTCGATGCCAAGCCAAGTCAAATACCGAGCTGGAGTTGGCTGTTGGGCGAGCCAAGTCAAGCAATGCCAAGCTCGACTCAGTTCAACTCATGTACATCACTATTTGCTATCCAACCTGTTCACAAGGTCCAAAACCTCAGTGTCTTTGGAAGAGTTTTCAATGTTGTGCATTTAATCCCTACTGTGTGGTCCACTTGAGCCTTGGATCTGCCTATTTTTTTGCCTATACCGTAAAATGATCTAGAAAAATGGATGCGTTGATAAAACCCAAACATCACGGTGGGCCCCACAGAGCCCTTGTCTGGACCGATTCCGTCCAGCAGGAGCCGCAGGACGCAATCTGACACAGATCCATTTAAATTTGGGTCGGGTCGATCGGGTACTCGGGTCCGGGTACTCATTGACAGCCTTACACACGTATGCCACATTGTCACGTGTGAAGCGGGTCGAATAGTCAATACATTTCTCGCGCCATTCTCCCCAGCAGTTCGCCGTTGAAAATTCATAGCCTCTGTCGTTTTCAGCCTCGGACTGTGTCCGGCGCCTAGCGGAAATATAACTGCTCCTTGTCCGATGGGGAAGTTTTTTTATTCTGAGCACGCATGCTCTAGCTAATCTGCGCCCCCTTCGCCTCTTCTCTTTCGATTCTGCTGCAGTTCTTTGATCTGTGGGATCATTTTCAGGTAATTTCTTTTCGGGGTTTTCTTCAACATGTAATTTCACGCTGAAAATCCTTTTTTTTTTTTTCCCTTCCAATAATAACGGTGGTGATAGATTTTTATTATTTTTTTAATTTCTTTTATTTTGAAGTCTGGGTTTGAGAACAGATTCCAGCATCAGATTCTAAGTATAAACGGAGATTTTGATTCTTTGAATTATCTGGGTTTGTTTTGTGGACTTGATATCTAGACCCCCCCTTTTTTTTACTCGTATGCACCCATTTTTCATTTCGGGATTGAAAATGATTGCGAGTTCAATTCCAAAAAAAATGGAAACTGGGTTTATGCAAGTAAAAAGGTGGGGGTAGATATTTGTAGAATCCTCTCGTTTGGTATGAGATTGGGAAGTGTTTGATTGTGATAATTACAGCTGATTTCTTTTTCTCCAACTTCTCTATGTATATTTTTTCTTCTTCTTTTTCATTTTATTGATTTAGTAATTTAGGAGTGTTTGGATGTCCACATTAATCAGGATTTGGGTGGATACAGCTGCTTTTTTAGTTAAAATATGAGGGAAAATGTCAGTTTTGCTCTTTTAGTAAAAAATGAGGAAAAATGTCAGTTTTATCCACTCCCTTTTTTTTTTTCCTGAATTTTGGGAAAAGGTGCATTTCCAGTCAAAATCAGGAGCTGCATTGTTTCAAGTCCTACGCGAGACAATGCTATCTTTTTTTTGTGTGTGTGTGTGTGTGGGGGGGGGGGGGGGGGGGGGGGGGTTGGAAGCATCCGTTCTACTTGAAGTTTCAAGTCCAGCACAAATGCACCCTTGGTATTTTAATTCTTCTTTTTATTTTGGTTAGGTACCGAGGATGGAGACGGGTCTAGAAAGTTGACTTCCATTTGAGGAATTCCCAAGTGGGGATTTGTTAATAGGGATTCATTTATTGGGAACTATCTTAAATGGAAGAAAATGAGTCTAGAATTCAATTCAGAATGAAACCTCAATGGGGATTAGTAATTGGGTCACATTCTAAACAGAATTGGGTGATTTTAGAATTCAATTCAATAGAAACCCGAATTGGGATTTGGTTGGGTTCTTTTGCAAACAGAAGATTATGAGACTACAATTCAAGAAAACCCAGAATGGGGTTTTTCTTCAAATCCAAGCCTATTTCCAAACAAAAGCCTATTTTAAGAGAAACCCAAATCGGAATTTGATAATTGGGTCATATTCTAAACAGAAGATGAGACTAGAGTTCAACCTGAGTAAAAGCCCAGATGAAAATTTGATAATTGGGTTATATTCCAAAGAAACTCTCTTTTACTCTTTAGGAACTGTTTTATGTTCAACCTGAGTAAAAACCCAGATGACAATTTGATAATTGGGTCATTCTCTGAACAAATGCTTTCTTTAGGTATGGTTATATGTTTACAAGAAACACGTGTTTTAATGTTTTATTTTTATTTTTCATGATTTAGAGCTTGGTCAAAGAATTGGGGATTTTATTAGGATTATAGGCTCAATTTGGGTATGGATCCTGCAAAATTGTGATGGTGGCAACAAATTAGGATTTTATTAGGATTAGAACCGAAATTTCATGATATTTTGTACCAAATTACTGATTAATTTCATGATATTTTGCACCAAATTACTGATTAATAATAAAATTTCATGATATTTGGTGCAACCAAATACAACCTAAAATAATAGGAAAAAAATAGGATAAAGTTTAAGTATAAAGATAATGAGAGGGTAGAGGAATTGATTTAATACTGTTACTTGTATATTTTACTAAAGTCATTGAAAAGATTAACTAATTTTGTTGAAAATAGCAAAATATCAGAAATCATTGAAAATAGCCTTAACACTATGTAGCTCATGAAAATAGGCAACACTGCATACTACATAATGTACGCTACACGCTACTTAGGGCCTGGTTGATTTCTATTTCACATTGCAAGTATAGTGTAATTGTGTAAATAGTCATCATATTTACACTGCTATGTCCTTCTCTTGTTCCAAAGTTGACAGTGACAGGTAAAAAGTTTTGGCGGAAAATAGACACGGGAAAAAGTTTTGGAGCGCAAAACTTGTGGGGCCCATCATGATGTATATTATATCCATGCCGTCCATCAATTCCACCAGCTCATTTTAGGGCATGAGACCAAAAATGAGGCAGATTTAAATCTAAAGTAAACCACAACCAGATTAAAAAGTGGGAAGTGAACTTTTACCGTTAATAGATTCTTGGGGGGCCACAAAAATTTTGGTTCAAGCTGATTTTTTTTGTTTTCCTTTATCCATACCACTTTAATCTTATGAAATAAGTCGGATGACAAATAAACATAATGTGGGCCCTAGGAGGCATTAACTTTCAACAAATTGAGGCCCATTATATGGTGACAAAGTACACAACACCAGGTAAAGTTAATATCTAAACGGAGTAAAAACCTAAGTACGTGATTTTACCCGAACACCTTGGATACCTGCCGTACCTATATGTATAAGTAGTACCACCCGGAGTGTAAAAACACGCACATGTTTACCTACTTTAAGTTAATTTCATTAATGTTAAAACTCCGTCATTAAAGAATTTTTTTTTTGATCACATTTTCTTTTATTATTGGATAAATGTAACGTAAATGTCCATAAATCGTTTTAGTTTGTCGGGAATCGAGTGTGATTTTTAACAAAATTACTTGATGAGTTGTAATTCCGAATGTATCACAGAATTCGATAAAAGTACTCGATCGTAATTCCATTCGATATATGATGTATGACACTGGATAAACTTTAACACACCCCATCAGATTGTGCTGTGGAATTGTGCGATACACAAACGTCCTCGAACTGTCTCAATAATCTTGATACTGATTCAGGATGCGCCCCCCCCCCCCCCCCCCCCCCCCCCCCCCCCCCCCCCCCCCCCCCCCCCCCCCCCTCTAATCCTGCAAAATTTTTGATAACGGATTTAATTTGATTAATCGTTAATTTGACGAATTCGTTCATTATGAATCGAAGGTTCGAATTCACCCAGGTTAGTGTTCCCGATGTTTACTGCTTTTGTCAATTAGTGATCGGATTCGCGTATCTAATATTTACTATGTTGATAAACTTGTTGATTAGATACACGTTATAGATCTGATGTTTACTATAGTAATTAATTCATTGATCAGATCTTTCACTTTGATGTTCTACACATACACTTAGATGGATAGTCAACGTATCGTATGTAAGGTAAGTTCGTAAGTATATTAATTGTTACGATCTTATTGTTACACGAGTTTAGTTAGTGTTTGTGTTCGTACATATCACCAAACTGATGAACAGATAAGGTGAGGACCAACGGTAAGAGTTGGGTACTCTTTTGGTCTAAAGTGATATTACCTTCAAAATTTAGTCCAAGTGAAGAGTTGGAAAGCTATCTCCAAAATGTGTATCCAAGTGGAGAGTTGGACTTGCCTCTAAAAGGTCCAAGTAGAGAGTTGGATCCACAAAGTTGGCCAAGGTGGTTGGCTCCACAAATTGCCAAGGTGGATTGAGTTCTCAAATTTCCAAGGAGGGTTGGTAAGTCAAGGTTAGGTTCTTGGATATTACCAAAGAGTCCGATTGGTTATTGAATGTGCATGTGTGGGCACAGCAACCGAGGGGAACCTCTGAATCAGCTCAAACGTTAGTTTGAGAGTATGAGTTAGGAGAACGTATGGATGGCATATAAACATCACTGTGGACTCCATAGAGGTTTCAACGGTAGGGAGTTCATTTTTTGTTGCAACGCCTAAAATGATCTCACAAAATGGTTGGATGGCGTACATTTCTCACAAACATCACAGTGGGCCCCACCTAAATTCTAAGTGGAGGAGATGCATGTTGGCATGCAATCGCGTCCCTAATCCGCATCCCACTGGAGAGTGGCCACCCACACAAAGCATATTGGAAAGTTGTACGGCCAAGTGCATACTCAACGGGCTCGGATCAGGTAGTACCCCCACCAGGACACATGAGGAGACGAACGGGTATTTGGTGTGTTGGCCTCCACAGCGGGCCTGCACCTTGGGTTTGTCACATCTTATCAATACGGAGGTGTGGGGCCTGCTGTGTCGCCCAAGGCTACGCGCCATATACCCGTCTCCTCGTGAGTCTTGGTGGGGGTAGTACCTAATCCGAGACCATACTCAACATACACACCAATCAAATTGTACCGCCACCTGTGTCCATCTCAACATCCGTGCTAAGGCGGCGTTTGGCATATCTACTCTAATTCAATAAGAGCATTTTAAATAAGAGCCACTTCAATAAGCTCATTTTGTTCTAACTCTTGTTTAAAATAAGCCCGCTTGGTAAAATCTCGAAAAAAAGCTCTTATTTAAAATAAACACGTTGGGTGAAACTTTCAAATAAGAGTTTTTTTAAAGGTAGTTGATGTCATTTTTAAATATTACAACTACTTAAATATCAATTGACTATTATGTGGGCCCTACCTTTGTTGTGGACCACTATCATGTGGGGCCCACATCAAGTTGATAGTCCATCATGTGGGACCCATTTGATGTCCATCATCCATCATGTGGGTCCCACCTTGGCTGCGGACTGTCCATCATGTGGGGTTCAACCTTCAATATGGGTCATTCATCATGTAAGCCCACCTTTAATGTCAACCTTTCATCATGTGGGTCCCACCTTGGCTGCGGACTGTCCATCATGTGGGGTTCAACCTTCAATATGGATCATTCATCATGTAGGCCCACCTCTAATGTCAACCTTCCATCATGTGGTCCCACATTCAATATCCACCATCCATCACTTGGATCCTACCTTTGATGTGGACCATCCATCATGTGGGTCCCGCCTTTGTTGTGGACCATCTATCATGTGGAGCCCACTTCATGTGGAACCCACCTTTGATGTCCACCATCCATCATGTAGGTCCCACCTTTGATGTGGACCATCTATCATGTGGGGCCCAACCTTCAATATGGGTCATTCATCATATGGTCCCACATTTAATGTCAATCTTCCATCATGTCACATTCAATGTACACCATTCATCATGTGGGTCCCACCTTTGCTATGAACCGTCATCATATGGGGCCCACTTGATTTAGATAGTTCATCCATCATGCGGGGCCACATTTTAATGGGTCATCCATCATGTGGACCCACCTTTGGTGTTTCACCGTCAATCATGTGGGGCCCAACCTTCAATATGGGTTGTTCATCATGTGGGCCTACCTTCATGTCAACCTTCCATCAGTGATCCCACCTTCAATGTCCCCCACCCATCATGTAGGTCCACCTTTGATGTGGCGTTCATCATGTGGGGCCCACCTTGATGTGACCATACATGATGTGGGCCACCTTGATGTGGAAACTCGCCTTCAATATGGGTTGTTCATCATGTCGGCCCATCTTAGAAATATTATAAAAAGAGAAGAGGGCAAGATGGAAATTACTTAAAAAGTTTAAGGACAAACTTATTCAAAAATTAATTAAAAATGTCTACCTGCTTAAACCAAATAAGCTCTTAAAAAAAAAAGTAACCTCCCTATCACTTATTATTTAAAAGCTTCTTCACTAGTTTCTAAAAAAAAAAAGCTCTAAAATGAAAGCTCTACGGAACGGTATATTTTTATAATAAGAACTTATTTTTTTAAAATAAGCAATAAGCTATTATTAATAGATTTGCAAAACGCCCCTAAGTCACTCATAATTGAGAGGAGCGGATTTAAGTGTGAAGAGGGGCTGTGTGGGGCCCCAAAGAGATGTTGGTAAATCCACTCATACATTTGTTTTAAAAGACCATAAGAGGACAGTATCTTGAAAAATCAGGCGAATCCAAAACTCAGGTGTCCCATGCCACACGAAACAGTGTGGATTGAACGTTTGGAGGTGACAGAAGTTTTTGTGTCAGGATGATATTTCTTCCTACCGTTTATCTAATTGGTAATATTCCTATGAACGGTTTGGATGGCATATAAACATCATGGTCAGCTCCAGGAAGGTTTCAAAGGTGGACACTTTTGTTCCCACTGTTTCATGTGGCATGGCCCACCTGAGTTTTTGGATCCGCCTGATTTTCAAGCTCCTGTCCTATTGTGATATTTTAAAACAGATGGACGGAGTGGATTTATCACTAAAACCACTGTGGGGCCCACACATCCCGGTCAAAGGCAATCCGCTCCCATAATTGAGAGAAGTCGCTATTGGGAGAGAATCTTATCACTGCCCACCTGATCATGCCGAAAGTGGGCCGCACTCACATCGGCGCTTTAGGATTTAGTTGAATGAAGTGGGGCCCACTTGCTATCGTCGTGGGATAAATTCTCTACTTTCTGCAGTAGTCTTTTCTGGGATTCGGATTCCAAATCCACTGCATTTCCCTTTATTCTCTTAGGATAACTCTGTGACAGGTTTATGCGTACCTTTGGATTTGGGGTCATCTTTCAATGATATGAACCGTTGATACGGTGGGCCTCAACTTGGATGGGGAATGGAAAAAGTTTATAAATCTTATAAGTGGAATATTACAACCATTTGAAAATTTAACTCTCAGACGCTCTACCTGGGGCGCGAATTAGGTGTTTACCCCGGGAACAGCTTAGTGGGTGTTACCCATACCGTATGGCCTACATGAATGAATGATATTTTGTATATCCACTCCGTCCATCCGTTTCTACAGCCCATTTTAGGCTGAGGTTCCAAATATTATGCAGATCCAAATCTCAAGTGGACCATACCACTAGAAACAGTGTGATTGAGTGCCTCGCCATTAAAAATTCCAAAGAGCCCATCGTAAGGTTTTGATAATTTTCATTTGCAATCCAAGCTCTTGATAATGTCAATAAGGTCTTAATGAAGGAAAAGTACAAATATCAGATTGATCCAAAACTTTTGTGGCTCACAAACGTTTTGAATGGTTATTCATCACTGTTTCTAGTGGTATGGTCCACCTAAGATTTGGATCTTTTTAGGCTTTTGGATCACATCCTCAAATGATATGAAAAATCAGATAGACAGTGTAGATATAAAAACAATAGATCAATATGGGCCCCACACGGTTTAGGGTAACACCCACTAAGCTTTTCTCAAGGTAATACCTAATCCGCGCCCCTCTACCTGACCTTTTAATAATCAAGAGGGTTGAATATCTCAGTTAGAGACTGGAGTACGTCTGTTAACTTCCCAATTTCAGTCTTCAAAAGTCTTTTGATCAGTGGCTAGGATGAGCGTATGAAATGGATGGTTTGGATCTTGTACATGTGTCCCAGATGCACTAAGACTTAGGGCTCGTTTGGCATCTCTACTATAATTCAATAAGTGTTTTTTGAATAAAATCTCCAAAAAAAAAAAAGAAAAAAAGAAAAAAGAAAAAAGCTCTTATTTAAAATAAGCATGTTTGGTAAAACCTTCAAATAAGAGCCTTTTTTCTAGGGTAGTTGCTGTCATTTTTTAAGATTACAACAACCTTAATATAAAACCAATTCAAATGGTTGTTTTGGTGGACTGTCCATCATGTGGGGCCAACATCATTCCTAATTGTTCTTTATGTGGGGCTCCTCAATGTCCACTACCCATCACCCATCACGTGGACTCCACATCTGATGTGTCCATAGTGTGAGCCATACCTTTGAAGTGGATTGTCCATCATGTGGGGCCCACTTTTGATTTCCACCATTCATCATGTGGGGTGCACCTTCTATGTGGATCATCCATCATACGGCCCACTTTGGATATGGGTCATCCATCATGAGAGACCTTGGATATGGACCGTCCATTTGGTGGGGCCCACTTGATGTGAATTGTCCATTATGAGGGGCCATACTTTTATGAGGGTCATCCATCATGTGAAGCCTACTCTGTCCATTATGTGGGCTCACCTTGATGTGGACCATTCATTGTGTGGGGCCCCACCTTCATTATGTGTCGTTCATCATGCGGGCCCACCTTCAACGACCATCATCCATCACGTGGGTCCCACCTTTGATGTGGACTATCCATCAAATGGGACCCACTTGATGCGCATGTTCCGTCATGTTGGGCCACACTTTGATACGGGTCATCTATCATGTGGGGCCCACCCTTGATGTGAACCTTTCATTATGTGGGCCCACCTTGATGTGGGGCCCCACTTTAATATGAGTCATTCATCATGAGGGGCCCATCTTTGATGTCCACCATCCATCATGTGGGTCCCAGCTTTTTGTGGACCACTATCATGTGGGGCCCACTTGATGTGGATAGTCCATCATGTGGGACTTACCTTTGACGTCCATCATCCATCATGTAGGTCCCACCCTGGCTGTGGACCGTCCATCATGTGGGGCCCAACCTTTAATATGGGTCATTCATCATGTAGGCCCACCTTTAATGTCAACCTTCCATCATGTGGTATCACATTCAATGTCCACCATCCATCACGTGGATTCTACCTTTGATGTGGAACTTCCATCATGTGGGTCTCATATTTGTTGTGGACCATCTATCATGTGGGGCCCACTTGATGTGAATAGCTCATCATGTGGGACCCACCTTTGATGTCCACCATCTATCATGTAGGTCCCACCTTTGCCATGGACCACCCATCATGTGGGGCTCAACCTTCAATATGGGTCATTCATCATGTGGGCCCACCTTTAATGTCAATCTTTCATCATGTGGTCCCACATTCAATGTCCACCATCTATCATGTGGGTCTCACCTTTGATGTGAACCATCATCAAGTAGGGCTTGCTTGATGTGGATCGTTCATCATGTAGGGCCACACTTTGAAGCAAGCCATCCATCACGTGGCGCTCACCTTTGATGTGACTGTGTATTATGTAGGCCCACCTTCACTATGGGTCGTTCAACACGTGGGCTTGAAGAAATTGTAAAGAGAAGAGAAGAGGGTAAGATAGGAATTACTTGAAAAGTTTAAGTGTAAACTTGTCCAAAAATTAGTCCAAAATCTCTACCTGCTTAAGCTAATAAGCTCCGTTTCAAAAAGTAACCCCTCCCCAACTTACTAAATTGGAGCTTATTTGATACTTTTTAAAAAAATAAGCACTTCATTAGACTTTACGAAACGGTCTAAAATCTTATTTTTTTTAGAAATAAGCTAATAAGCTTTTATTTATAGAGATGCCAAACGCACCCTTAGTGCTCAATGACTTGGATATTTTTGTTTGGCAAAAAATCAGAATGCAAATTTTCTTGCTTATCAATTACTCCATTGAGTAAATTTCTTACAGGTTGCAAGGTTGGAAGGATGTGAATAACAATCCCACCTAAATCTAAAGGGATTTTAGCTTGTTCTTTACGCTTGTATTTTAATTTCTCCGTTCTCCCTATCATTGCTAGTCTCATAAGAAATTCAATTCAATGAAAGTTATAGATTTTTTTTTTTTTTTAGGAATTTTTTTTTTATCAAAGCATGCATGCCTAAGGTTTGCTTTAAACACCAAACTAGACCCCATTTTCAAATGATTGTTTTCTATTTAAACATTTGCCACTTTTTAGACATTTTCTTTTACAAAAATGCCCCTCACTTATTTTAGTGCCTATAAAAGCAATTGCATGTCGAGAATATTGGTGGGGGCCATATCTAGTTTGATGTGGATCGTTGAAACCTCTCTTTGGTCTACTACTGGAGCCATTCGGCTCATTTATAACGTCACACGGGTTTGGATGAGAGGAAGACACAAATTTCAGCTTGATCTAAATACCTTGTTGCTCCACAAGCTAAACGGTAGATGTACAATTCTCACTATTTATTAAGGTGTGGTCTACCTATGAGTTGGATACCTCTTATTGCTTGACTTATGCATTAGCTTTAAAATCCAAAATGGATGGATAGCATGGGGTAGGACACGAACCTCATGACGAGCCCCACAGACGGTGACTCAATGCCATAGAGTAGACCCCACATGACAACCATGACTCCTAAAATGTGAGAACTATGACCCCTAAAACATGACAACCATGATCCCTTATATGTGCAAATTGGGGGCCATGGTTCTAATGTAGTAGGGGTTGCGTCGGGTCGTTTTAGGGACCGGGATTGCATGTGGAAAGGCTCACAATTGTCACGTTTTAGGAGTCACGGTTCTCACATTTAGGAGTCATGGTTAATATGTTAGATCTACTATATGGCCTTGGGTCATTATCTGTGAGGTCCACCATGAGGTTTGTGTCTCATCCACATCATCTATCTGCTTTAGCTTTTAAGAGTAGGGCATGGGCATAGAATGAAAAGTACTCAATTCACAAATAGACCATACCTTAGGATCAAACAATGGGGATTATACATCCCCCAGTGTGACCTTATGTAGGGCTCTTAATGGAGCGAGTCAGATCCGAAATCCAATTCACTCCGAATCCGTATATTGCGGAGTTGGATCTTAAAATAGATCTGATTAATTAAATGGATTAGATTCAGGTTCACAAAAATAAATCTGAATCATCTTCGGGTCGAATTCGGATCTAGTAGTGAGATCCGATCCGATCCCCATTTGAGACTTCAATACTCCCGTATCTTGAGAGGAGATTTTAATTTAGAGAGAGCGAGCTCCTCTCTTCTCTCTCTCTCTCTCTCTCTCTCTCTCTCTCTCTCTTTCGAAAATTCTCCAAAAATCTCTCCTAGAATGGAAACTGGCAAGCAACAACGTGGCTACATCTTAGTGAGTGCTACCCTAACAGTGTGGGGCCCATATTGATGTATTTTGTATATATCTACGCTGTTCATATGTTTTTCCATCTCATTTTAGGATGTGCTACCAAACCCTAAGAAGATCCCAATCTCAGGTCGACCATACCACTAGAAATAGTGATGAACGACCATTAAAGACTTTTCCTGGGTCGCAGAAGTTTTTTATCAAGCTGATATTTATATTTTCCCTTCATCCAGATCTTTTTGACATTATCAAGAGGTTGGATTGCAAATAAACACTACTAAAATCTTACGATGGGCTCTTTGGAATTTTTAATGGTGAGGCACTCAATCACCACTGCTTCCAGTGGTATGGTCCACCTGAGATTTGGATCTGTATAATTTTTAAAACCCCATCCTAAAATAGGCTGAAGAAACGGATGGACTGCGTGGATATACAAAATGTCACCCACGTGGGCCACACGGTAGGGGTAATACTCACTAAGTTGTTCGCCTATTCCCCAGGTAACATGCGGATTTCCTTAGAAGGAGAGAGACAGAGAGAAAGAGAGAGAGAGAGTTCCTGTTGGGAACTTAGGTGGAACCCACCATGATATTTGTGAGAAATCCACCATGTCCATCCATTTTGTGAGCTCATTTTAAGATGTGCGACAAAAAATGAGCCATATCTAAGACTCAATTGGGCTGAAAACATCAGGATGGAATGTGCACAATTGAAATATTCATGGATTCGGACCTAAATTCGACCCGAATCTGATGTTTTTATGGATTTTTGGATTGGAAATGGATTTGGCTATTTCTAAGTGGATCGGATATGGATATCATCTTTTGGATTCGAGTCGGATCCGGATCCTGATCTGAATCTAGCAACACATATTCGGACTTGGAGCCAAATCCGATCCAAATCTCACCCATTGAGAGCCCTAACCCTAAGAACAGATTGGATAGCTCTAGCAATAGACCTAAGAGAGGTTTCAATGGTCCACATTAAACATAGTCGTAGGCCTCATGAACATTCCAAACACACAACTACCTTTATAGGGGCTTTTTCATCTTAAAAAAGTAAAAAAGATGTCAGAGGTCAAAAAAATAAACATTTGGAAATGAGGTTTGCTTTTTGTGTTTAAAGTAAAAAGTGGATCTACTTCAGTAAAAATCCCTTTCTTTTTTTTCTTTTTTTAATTGAAAGAAGATTTCCAAGGAATTTGCAACCTGCTATTAAAGGAACTACCCTTATATATGAAGTGGGAAAGGACCCAGTGCTAAGCTCTCATGTCTATGTTAGATCCAAGCCATTCATTTCTTTGGCCATACCATTAGTGGCCCATTTCCCATAAAAGAAATTGGTGGCTATGGATTTTTTTCTTTAAAAATTCCATTTCTAGAATGATATCCAATTGCTGGCTAACATCATTTGACCAATACAATCTTTGCCGTATGGCCCATCTATTTTCAGGCCAGATGATAAATGGTCCAGATCCTGTGCTTGTGTATGACATGTTGAGAGTCCTTATGAGGGCTAATTTGGATTTGTGAAAAGCCTAGAAATGAAAAAAAGTATTTTTCCATAAATCTTATTTCTAAGAAAACGGAAAGGAAATATAGTGTTCCTCTTCTGTTTTTTCATCAAGATTTTTCTAAAAAATTTAAACCTATTTTCAAATTTATTATTTGGCATAACAGAAAAAGAAAAAAAAAAATTACTAATAGTTATTAGCATGTACCAAATGAGCAAAATTGATAGCATGGGACACTCCAAAATAGACAACTACACATGTGGCATACACAAAATATTTGGGGTACTTGAAGCTGAATTGTGACACATGTGAGGCGTCCGAAGGTATATAATAGCACATGTGGCAGAAGGTATATGATAGCACATGTGGCAGAAGAAACATTGACACCTTTGACATATTTGGGTACTTAAAGTTAGAGGGTAACTATAGCATATATGGACTCACTTTGGTCTTGGTATCAATTCCCAAGTGAGGGTGACTAACATTGTAATGTGACTAACTGGGATGGTGGGGTGTACTAACAGTGGGGTGCGTGCGCGCGCGCGCGCACACACACACACACACACACACACACACACATATATATATATATATATATATATATAGAGAGAGAGAGAGAGAGAGAGAGAGAGAGAGAGAGAGAGAGAGAGAGTCACTGGAGATGGATGGCACATGTCGCATTCGCTTGTGTGGGGTACAAGAGAAGATGGATGGTGGTACATGTGGAACATTGGCAGATGCGGAATGCAAGAGAAGATGGATGATGGTACATGTGGCACATAGGCATATGGCATAGTAGCACATGCTAAGGATAACCAAAGATGGACAATGACACCTCTTACATCAACATATGTGATATATGTGAGGTGATTGAAGATGTATAATATATTTGGGTTTAACCCTTAAAAAACTCATTTTCCTTTCATATTGGGATAAAATCTTTCTTAGGTTAATTAAATTTCGAACAAAAAAAGTAAGTGAAAAATTCTATTTCCCACAAATTCCAATATAAATAAAGGCTTCGGAAACAATGGATGATTAGTTTTCTAGGAAATGGTTTCCTTTTTTTCTTTTTCGTGAATCCAAACATATAAGCATGTTTGGTTTTCTAATTTCCTATGAAATGCAAAGTATTGAGCTATTGGCACATATTTATTTAAAAAGGCATTATGGCTCATAAATCAGGAGTAAAACACATAAGATAATAAGTAAATTATAATCATTACATTTTTTTCGTTATAAAACAGCCACTTTTATAATTATTTATGGAAAACAAGCAATATAGTAAAATCACAATTGCAGTTAGATGTAAGTGATGTCATTACACAATTACAAAAGTAATCATTATTTATTTAAAGTCATTTATCATTGTAATTGGAAAACCAAAGAGGTCAAGATGAAAGTGAGAATTCTTGTAATTGGCAAAACTTGCACAATTCCATGTTCCTTTTCAATTGCAATTCCCTTGCTCTTCTACGGTGAATAGAATTCTAACGTCTCAAATAGAGAGACTCACAATGGATGTGTTAGAATAAAAAATATAGCATACATACCTTGCAAAGCCAGGATTGTACATGGGCTCATCAGCATCAAACCTATTCAATGTCCTCATTTTTCGTTGGGCCTGCCCTCTGGGGATAAGCTTTGATACTCTGCTGATGCGGCGAGGAGCCCCACTTGGCTGTGACCCGGAACCAGCGAGGTAATTGCGGTCCTGACCATAGAGCCCACCTCAATGTATTCATTATATATCTATGGTGTCCATCGGTTTTGCCAGCTTATTTTATATCATGGTTCAAAAAATGAAGCAGATCAAAATTTCAGGTGGACCACACCATAGGAAACAGTGGTCATTGCATGCTCACCATTTAAAAACTTTCTGGGTCCACCATGATGTTTATTGACCATCCAACCTGTTGATAAAGCAACACAGACCTGGATGAAAGTAGAAAACAAATATCAGCTCGATCCAATACTTTTTGTGGCCTGCCAAAGGCTTTTAATAGTCAATAACCACTGTTTCCTGTGCTGTGATCCACCTGAGATTTTTATCTACTTTATTTTTTGAATCATGGCCTAAAATAAGCTCTCAAAACCGATGAACTGTGTGGATATACTATGGTGGTGGGCCCCAAAATAAGCTGGCAAAACTGATAGACGGCGTGGATATAAAATGAATACATTGAAGTGGGCCCTACTTTTAGGACCACACATATCGCTGGTTCCGGGTAGAAATTACACACGTGGCACTCATGTAATTGAAAATAAACTGCACGAATTATCATGAACCCAAAGTCATGGCTATTTGATTATCTGGATTTCTGATTGAAGGACTTATATTGGACGGTTTAGGATGAAAAGCATCCAAACAAGTTTCCACGTATCAAAGGTGAGGATTATCCCACCAGAGTGGCTTAGATAGTCAGTTTAATTTTAGTTAATTGTATGCCACGTCTACAATTTTTTAAGTGCATGTGTATCAAGCATCGCACTCGGTCCGAATATCAAACTATGGGATGCTTTTGAACAGGGCTATCAATATGCCCAGCCCAGGTCAGCCGAAGCATCATGGAATGCGTGTTGCTTATCATGCGAACTGAGGCTTGACTCAAAAGTCAGATTTGTACATCAAGTGGGCTACACGTTTATGCTGAGTAGTGTTTGTCATCTTTTTTTTCTATCCGTTTGCTTAACACGCAAGTGGTTCGCCTGATGATTGAACGGGCATGATTTTTTTCGGCAAGACATGGTTCCAGTGATCCACTTGATGAATGGTTCAGATCTCACACGTAGAAACGCTCTTGATTTTTCACCAGGATCATCGTACACATGTGCCACGTGTATGGTAGCCAACATGCGAATGGCCCACTTGTAGGTTCCCTGTCATACAAATGAGTCTGATTGCCCAGTGATCCAGACCATTGACCTGTTGGACCCCGCCCTGGATGGACCACACCTCTAGAATCTGGTGGATGGAGCACTAGTAATTTTTCAATGTATAGTTTCCAAATGGACATCCAAGAAGAACATCAAGTACTCGGCTAACACCTACCATTGACGTGGGCCCCACCTTTATGATGTGTTGTAAAATCCATGCTGTCCATCGGTGTCTACAGCCCATTTTAGGACATAGTCCAAAAAATTAAGCATATCCAAATCTCAGGTGGACCACAACATAGGAAAAAGTGGTGATTGAGTGCTTCGCCATTAAAAATTCCAAAGGCCCTTAGTAAGGTTTTCATAATGTATATTTGCTATCCAACCTGTTCATAATGCCAAAAGGATCTGGATGAAGGGAAAAATACAAATATCAGCTTGATCCAAAACTTTTGTGACCCAAAAAAAAGCTTTTAATGGTCATTCATCACTATTTCTAGCGGTAGGTCCACCTGAGATTTGGATCTTCTTAAGGTTTGGGATAATAGAAACACAGATGGACGACATGGATATACAACAAATACATCAATGTGGGCTCCACACGGTTAGGGTAACACCCAGTAATGTCATGTGTTGCCTCGGAACAGCTAATCCTCTCCCCATCCCTGACTATCCCGAACGGTCGACATTCTCCTTTAAAGAGAGAAAGTGGCTTTGAAGATGGTGGTGACTCAATATTAGCAAATACATGGCACTCGTGAACATCCAAATTTCTGAGCTTCTCATGGATGAACCATTTCTCCAAGTGACACTATATAGGTAATGCTAATCATATCAAATGAACGGTTAAAGAAAGATAGCTGTACAAATTTCAAGGGAAAAATTAGTTGTCAACTCTCTTTGGTGTGGGGGATTCCCAGCTAGTCCCATGCACAAAGAGAAAGCCCACAAGCCCAAAGGCTCAAGTATAAGACATTTGCCCTTCCTCGTAGTTGAGTATCAAGGGCGAGTAGATAGATCAATGAGCCCTTTAAGTTGAGAGGTAACCACCAAGTTTCCTACTATAGCTCTACCAACGCCAATGCTAAAGCAAAGTCTGTCTTTGGTCCTTTGTCAAGCAAAAGGATTGAGTAGCTATCTATAAGTGCTCCGCCAATCGGACTGAAGAGTAGCGACTAGTGTCCCGAGTTAGACCAACAAAGGCAGAGATTAACCTCATTCCTCGAAAAAGATTTACAATTCGGATGTGCCCGAGCTCCCATCCTGAGCAGACCAGGACGACCACTGCCAGAGAGGTGACGCGACAAGTCCATGGTAGATTTGCCAAACGCGGATCAGATAAGGATCTGGCTCCATCTCAACCGTAGATCTCTCTCACGATTACCAGATGAGACTGTCACCCACTTATGACTCTCCTAAAACATATCTGTGAATGATTCTAACGCCTGAAACCTCATCCATGGCCTATAAATGGAGCTCCCTTCTACCGAACAAAGTATGCACTCCCTCACCTACACAACAACTACATCTGAGTTCGACTGGCTTGACTTAGGTATTGGAGAGTCTATAGCTAGCCACCGACACCTCTCCGCTACTTGTTTTCGTTTTCTCTTGCAGGATCGATGATCCATAAGTGTCACAAGCTTCTTCATCTTGGGAAGACGAGGGTGGAAAAGATCATAAAGATGGCCTCGACAGACCTTATTTGTTGGCCAAATCCAGGTGACAATAGTAACTTTTTCCGCTTCTTATATTACATCAAAAATCAAATTGGGCCAACGATTTTAACGGCCTAGATTCCCGATTACTATGCCATTTGGATGGCAAAAGAGTTACCTCCATTTCTTTAAAGCGGTGGTAAACTATCACGTGAATCCATTCTTCTCTCGTTTTAACTTGTAACTGGGAACCTTGTCACTCCGGATGCAGCTTCGGTGGATCCTCGACTATTGGTCCCAACGTGATGTATGTTCCTTACATCCATACTCTCCATCCATTTTAATAACTTATTGTAGGACATGATCTAAAAAATAAAAAAATAAGGAGGTCCAAATCTTAGGTGGACCGCACCACAAGAAATAGTAAAGATTGACCATTGAAAGCTTTTTTTGTGGGCTCCAAAAGTTTGGATGGATGATGCAAATGGTGCGTTCAATCAATAGTGAGCCCTAGGAAGTTTTTAATGGTGGACCTTCAATCATCACTCTATAGTGTGGTCCACCTGAGATTTGGATCTACCTCATTTTTGGGCTCATGCCCCAAAATATGATTCAAAATGAATGGATGACATGAATAAAGCACACAAACATCGCAGTGGGGCGCACAAAGCACCATATATGCAATCCATGTCCCAGTATAGTAAATGATAATTAAAGAGGAGATATATTGGGGGTAACTTATTGTGTTTTCAAAAATCCAAACCGATTTAATTTTAGGAGTAGGTATAATGTGCGATTTAAGTGGACTATATAATTGGAAATAGTGTACATGAGCATGCCCACCCTCAAAAGTGTTTCCCTGTATGACTCATCTGAATCATGGATTGTCCCGATTCTTGGGCTATAGGCCTAAATGTTTGTGGAAACTATTGGTTGGAGTAAATTTTTTATAACCTTCAAAGTGCCCCAGTGAAAATCAATGTTGGACATCTCTCCCAAATGTTTCCTTTGGTGTGGCCCATCTGAATCATGGGTTAGCCTTATTTTTTGGTCATTGGCCTAATGTTGGATTATACAACTAATGAACGAAGTAGATTTCCCGTCCACATCATAGTGAGCCTTGCCAAAAATTGGCAATGGTGTCCTCCTTGCATGGTGTGTCGAGCACCACTAGCTTAGGTGGTGTGTTGACGTTACCAAGTACTATGGCCCCACCATGATATGCTTGTTATATCCAAACTCTCCATCCATTTGATGAGTCATTTCAGGGCATGAGCACAAAAATAGGCAAATCCAAATGTCAAGTTGATATTTGTTTTCTCCCTTCATTTACACAGTGACCATGTGAGGAGGTTGGATAGCAAATAAACATCATGGTGGGCCTATAAAGGTTTCAATAATGGGCATCGTCGTTGTTGAAAACTGGACAGCAAAAGAGGTCTTCCTAGGACCAGTTGATGCCAAAGATCTCTCGTAGATGAACGAACAGGATGTGGACTAAGGGTCCTCTCAATCCTATGGGACACGAAGAAATGCAAGAGAATGGTGGATGAGGCCCAGCCGTTAGCCCTCCGATGCCTAAGTCAGTCGATGAGGGAGATTAAAGGTAAAGGTCTTTAGCCAGAATAGTTGCGTACCTTAAGTAGTGGGGGAGTCCCACTATTTATAGGTCATCAAAGAGCTGTTGAGATCCTGTGATCATTGACGTAATATCCACTAAGAGCATGATCTTTGAAGATGCAGATCATGCTCTTATCTGTTTGATCTCGACTCCTTCGAACCTTGTCCCTAAACCTCTGTTGGCCACAATGGCAGTTATGGCCCAAGTCAGCCTAAGAGCAGTGTGGCCCGAGGCCGAGCTATAGGCCTATGGGCCGAGACCAACTTAGTCTTATAAGGGCCGAGTTATCGCCGGATCGGTTCTGGTCCTCGACTCTCTCTCCAATGTGGTTGACTGTTATCTGGTCGATGTCGGTGATTGAGTTGGAGGACTTACATCTGCACCTGTGGGCCTTCCATTCGACCTAAGGTCAACTCAGATTTACCCATAACAATAGCCCCACTACTCCCTAGTTTGAGCTAGCGAGGGGTAGGGAGTAGCAAACAGAGGACAAGTCGAGCTGTTGAATGGCGGGAATTCCAAAATTTTCAAATCATATTCTCAGTCCATTATATGAGGAACGAGATTCGAAGCATTAATGACGGGATCCTGAGTATTGTTAGCTAAACACGTTTTTCGAAGCGTCACCATCATGAGTGTACGACGCTATCAGCGCCTCTTGAGCTTGGACGAATCAACGGGTGACACGCAGCGACGGTTATGTCAAAAGATACGGCGCATTAAATGCTCGGCTTTCCCTGTCACACCACGTGGCAATGGCTCGGGTTGAGGAAGCGTCACGCTTGATATGGTCGAACAGGAGGAAGATATGAGGATAGGTTGAGAACCGAGGAGGTGTGCCTCTGAATGAGATAATCCCCTACTGCCATGTACGGACACAAGGGCCTTGCCTATAAATACTCCCGTCCCTTAGCCATTTTTCACTTTCTAGAAATCATATGCCCTCTACCGATCTACTCCGAGCTTGTGCCTTAGTTTGATTTGCTTCTTTGATCAGTCTTCTTGAGTTCTCTTGCCAGAAGCTCTAGTACAGTTCCTAACACCTTGTCCTTCTAAACGTTTTTCCTCTTCTTTTACTTCCTGTCTTGTTCACCATGTCTAAGTCATCAAACTTTGATGACATTCCCAAGTTGGGGGGGGGGGGGGGGGGGGGGGGGGGTGTTTGGTGAAGAGGTGAAGACCTTAAACCCTCCGTTCCTTCTCCAGACTCCCGAACTCCCGAGAAGAAAGACAATATGAGGAGTCCAATTCTGAAACTGAGACCGAGGACCATGGTGGAGAGGTCACATCTTGTCCTCCAGAGCAGACCCTTGAAGGAGAGGAGGATGCTCTTAGGTCTGTAGTTCCTGATGTAGGTGAAGGTCTGAGCACTGCTTCGCAATTTGAGATGGACGAGGTAGTGTACACAATAACTAAGGTTGAGCTCGAGGGGTTGAGGGAAACGTACCAAATTCCCAAGTCAATAGGTCTTAGAGTTCCTGGTCCTGGGGAGTTTCCTAGCCAACTTCCAGGGTGGAGGTTGCTCTTTGTCCCATCTTCTTCTCTTCAGGTCTTTGTTTACCTCTCCACCCATTTATATGAGAGGTTTTAAGTCTCCTAAGCTTGTTGCCAGTCCAGTTGCATCCCAACGCCTCAAAGTGTAATTTTGGCTGCTAGGTCTTATGGCAACGAGTCGGGAATAAGGAGCTTATTACATCGGGCAAGCTCCTTTCCCTCTTCAGATCCAAGTCCCTCAGAAGTAGGGGGCTATATTATTTCTTGGCATGTTTATGCCAAGGTGGCCCCCTTATCACCGGCCTTCCGACCTCCACCAAAACATGGAAGGAAAAATGGTTCTTTGCCTCGGGAGAGTGGGAGGCAACACCGATCAAACATTGACCTCTGGAGTATCGAGCTTGAGCTGAGCTCGCCATACCAGGTCGGGATACTTTCCGACCTCTTTGACTTGTCTTGTTGGTTAACTTCTTGGTTGTCAACTTACACTAACATGACAATGTTGTCTATCACAGCTTCTGTGAGACATCGACCAGGCCTTTCCTCCGAGCAAGAGTGTCAAATCGAGGTGGACAGGGAGTGCTCAATGGAGGAGAGGGACTACAGGAAGCTCATCACCCCCCAATCCATATCCAAAGCTAGCCTATGCCCTAAAGGTGAGGTTGATGGTGATGCTTATAGTTGGAAAAAAATTGTTTGAGTATTGGTCTTTTGACTAGCTAGTGACTTCTGCGCAGGAATGGCTCCTAAGGCACCTAAGGTTTGGAAGCTTCCCGCTGGCATCATGGAACGAGGCCAGGTCTCCTAGATACCAAAGAAGAAAGTGGTCGCTAGGCCATGAGCCGAGGACGTGCCTCGACAACGATAATCCCAACTTCCACAGGCCTTCATTTGCGGGCATGGGCAACTTCAGGGCCCTTTGGCCTCACCTTCCCCAATTCGAGTTGTTCCACTAGTCTTAGTCGCTCCTCCCGCAGCGGTTGTTGTGGCTCCACCTACTCAGGAGCCGGTGGTGATTGTTGATGAACGACCCTCAGCTCAAGCCAATTCTTCTAGACCAGCCATGACTCCTCAGGGTGATACTTTGAGGGTGGTTATGCCCTCATTGTCCAAACAGTTTCCATCCTGGGTGGATGGTCTTATGTTGTATGTGCACATGAGCACCCGCATTGACGCAAACTTGGACGCCTTGTCGGCGGAGGATCCTGATCAGATGGTCAGGACGTTCATCGAGAGCAACATCAGAGTGACTTCACTTCTGTGAAGTAACTCTCCTTTTTTATTTTTGAAGTCTCGAAGTTCTTATGACGCTTAATGTTCTTCTCTTATAGGACGTGGCCTCAAGGATAATGATCCGCCAAGCTGTCACAGATCAAACAAGGCAGTTAAAGGAGGCTCTCCGATCTGCTGCCTCCTAGAAGAAAAAGGCTGAGGTGGCCGAGAAGTTCCTAGCAATGGCCAGGTTTGAGACTAAGGTCGCCCATTTCGACCTTGAGGTTGCACAGGTCCAAGTCAAGACTACGGAGGAGGCTCTGGCTTAAACTGAGGCAAAGCTGCAGTTTACAGAGAATAAGGTTGAGTCGGTGGAGATCACTTTAAAGGTGGTCGAGGAGGAGAAGGTGAAGCTGGCAACCCTATTGATGGAAACCCAATATGGGATGGCCAAAATAAAGGACGTTCAAGAGAACGTCTATAATTACTGTTTTCAAGATTGTTGGGCTCTGGTCGAGAAGCACTTCCCCAACTTGGACCTCAGCCCCCTTGACGAAGATGACAACGATGCTCATGCTAAGGGTAGAGGAGCTAACGTTGGGGAGTAGGGTGCGAGCATTGTTGAGGCCGAGGACCAGGGCGTAGCTTCCTAAGTTTTTGCTTCTCCTTTTCTTGCTTTTTCTCGACCCTTTGGGCCTTCAAAGACTTTTTTACTTTTGCAATATTGTAAAACTTTTGGTGTACCCCTTTTTGTTGGGGTTTTATTTTTTGTGGATGATGCCTACTTTTGGGGTTTATTTTTATTTTTTTAATTCTGTATTGTTTTTGCTAATCACTTGTGCATGTGCATTTGATACTTTTGTGCTTGTGTGATAGCTTATATTCCTCCCCCCACTCCGATGTTGGCTAGGCGATTGGTCGGTCGTGGGAGTTCCAACTGTGATCACTGAGGTGTCTCACTTAGGTTTTATCCCCCTTCTCTTAGAGAGGGTTTTTGGGTGGCCCTATGGGCTCGGGTACTTAGGCGTTCCAACCGTCCCACTAGTAGGTCAATGTTTGCACCTGGGGTCCTTGACCTCAGGTCCGACCTACTTGGCCGACCTTGAGTTAGGCATTAAAGCTTACCTTCATGGCCTTTTAGGCTTATGTGTGCTGCTCGGATCGAGATGACGCACTTGTCACAATGTAGAATATAAGTAGTAGACCTTCAGGTGCTTGACGTTCCATGGATGAGGAAGAGGTCTTCCTTCCATGTCCTCTAACCAGTACGTGCATGCTCGAGCTACCGCAATGACATTGTAGGGCCCTTCCCAGGTCGGAGCCAAGGAGCTTGAGCCCTTCTCTTTTGTCGCTTTGAATTTTTTTGTAGAACTAAGTCTCTGACCCGGAAGCGTCGCTTCTTAACCCGAGAGTTGTAGTGTCGAGCTACCCATTGCTGGTAAGCGATGACCTTGAGTTGGGCGTTTTCTCTGATTTCCTATAGTAGGTCGAGGCTTAACAGCATTTGTCCTTCATTGTCCTCGAGCTTGAAGAGTTGTTTTCAGTAGGTCGGCATTCCGATCTCCATCGAGACGATTGCCTCAGCTCCAAAAGCCAATTAGAATGGGGTTTCCCCGAAAGTAGACCAGGCTGTTGTCTTGTAGGCCTAGAGAACATGAGGAAGCTCGTCAACCCACACTCCCTTGCACTGACCAAGCCTCGTCTTCAGATGTCCCTTGGTGATCTTGTTTATAGCCTCAACTTGGCCATTTAGTCGAGGATGATGGGACAAAGAGAAAGCATGTCGAACACTAAGCTCTTCACAAAATTCTCTGAAGTGGGCATTGTTGAACCGCCTTGCGTTGTCCGTGACAATGGTGTGGGGGACTCCGAACCTACAAATGATCGATCTCTGAATGAAATCGGTGGTCCTCTTCTTGGTGATCTTAGACAATGACTCTGCTTTTGCCCATTTTGTAAAGTAATCGACAGTGACGATGGCGTACTTAGCATGTCCTTTCCCTTTGAGCAGAGATCCTATGATGTCCACCCCCCACTGGGTGAACGGCCATAGGCCAGTCATGGGGGTGAGCTCTTCTGGCGGCTGCCAAGGGACTAGAGCAAATCGTTGGCACTTGTCGCACCTCTTGATGATCTCATGCGTGCCTTTTTGTATTGTCGGCTAGTAGTATCTCTGCTGAATTACTTTGTGATCTAGGGCTCTATTGCCGAGGTGCTTGCCACAAACACCTTGATGGACCTCTTTAAGGACATACTCAACTTCTTCTGGGTGCAAACACTTCAAATAGGGAAGGGAGAAGCCCCTTTTTGTTAGTGCATCTTCGATCATAGTATATCTTGTCAAGCATTATTAGATCTGTCGCGCTTCACACTTGTCTTTAGGCAGCTCGCCCTGCCTTATATAGCGGATGATCAGATCCATCCAGCTCGGCCCGGCATTGACGAGCAATGACTCCTTTACTTCTTCTCGAGAGATGCTTCATTTCAGCAGGAATTTGATTGGGATCGTCCGAGCTATCCCATCATCGACTGCTGACATGAGCTTTGCTAGTGAGTCAACATTGGCATTTTCCGACCTTGGGACTTGGACTATCTCAAAATATTCAAACTATTTTAGCAGGTCCCGAGCTCTCTCCAAGTAGGCGATCATCTTCTTGCCTTTTGCCTGATATTCTATGGTGACTTGGCTGACCACCAGCTGTGAGTCATTGTGTATTTTTAATCTTCAAGCTTCCAGTACTGCTGTCAGGCGCAGCCTGCTAGGAGGGCCTCATACTCGGCCTCATTGTTGGAGGCTCAAAAGCCAAATCTGAGGGCATATTCCACCTTTATCCCCTTTTGGCGAAGTGAGGATCAGCCCTGCTCCATTGCCCTGGGCATTGGATGATCCATCAACATGAGGGGACTAGGGCTGTAAATGGTCAGGTTTAGCCAAAACCAGACCCACCCATTTACTAAATGGGTTTGGGTCCAAATTTTAGACCCATACCCTTTTACTAAATGGGCGGGTCTGGGTCGGGTCCGAGTCAACCCATCAGACCCATTTATAACTGGGTCTGGGTCTAGTAGAGGGAGATCCACCCAGACCCATTTATAAATGGGTCGGGTCAATGGGTCTAGGTCTAGATCTAGTATGCAAGCATTTTTACAAGGCTTAAAACTAAGTCTGGGCTGGATGGGTCCCTTGAAACATAGACCAAACCCGCCCACTTACTAAATGGGTTCGGGTCAAGTCAGGTCGGGCCTAATATAAAGGAAATCAGACCCATACCGGTTTAACAACTGGCTCTGTTCTTGGACCTTGACCCGTACGATTTAAAAAATGGATCGGGTCTAAATGGGTTAGGTTTGGGTACCCCATCGGGTCCGCTGACCTATTTATAGCCCTAGAGGGGACCATATTGGCTCTGATGAACTTTCACTTCCCTCAGGATCTGCATGAAGTGTCTCCGTTGTATCGGTGAACTCGATAATGAAATTGGCCACGGCCTACCCTTTGATAGCAGTGTGGGTGAGGAACTAAATGTTGAATTCGTCGAGTTCCATGTCCCACTTGGTGAGGAGACCCAACGACTCTGGCTTCTGGAGAACTTACCGCAGAGGTTGGTTTGTTAAGACGACAATTGAGTGAGCTTGGAAGTACAGCCTCTGGAGTCTGTCCGAGGTGATCAGGGCCAAAGCCAACTTTCGATGTCATAATATTTGGTCTCGGCGTCGAGCAAGGCTTTGCTGACATAGTGCATGGGTTGCTGGACAACTTTATCATTTCTAATCAATTCTGAGCTCCCGACAAATGCCAAGACAGTGAGGTAGAATAATAATTCTTCTCCCTGGATGAGTTTGGACAATAGAGTTGGGGACCCGAGCTAATATTTTAACTGTTGGAAGGCTTGCTCACACTCATCGGTACATATCGATTTCTGTCCTTCACTTGATTGCTTGAAGAAGGGGAGACATTTGTTAGTCGCTTTGGAAGACAAACTTGTTCAAGGCGGCGACCCACCCCATGAGGCTCTGAATCTCTTTAGTAGTGGCGAGCTCATCTCGATCAGAGCTTGAATCTTCTCTGGATTTGCTTCAATTTCGTACTGGTGTTCTATGAAGCGAGAAACTTCCCCGAGCTGACGCCGTATGCGCATTTGTTCAGGTTTAACTTCATTTGGTACCTCCGCAAGATGTTGAACATTCTCGGAGGTCAACTACATGGTTAATAGGTCGGATGCTTTTTACAAGCATGTCGTCGACATAGACTTCCATTGTCCACCCTATCTGCTAGGAGAACATCTTGTTGACGAGCCTCTAGTAGGTCGCTCAAATATTCTTTAGGCTAAAGGACATCACCTTGTAGCAGTAGAGGCCTCGATCTGTGATGAATGTTGTCTTCTCCTTGTCGGGATGATGCATCCGGATCTGATTGTATCTAGAGTACACATCCATGAAACTGAGAAATGCATATCTTGTTGTGGCGTCGATTAATTGGTTGATTTGAGGGAGTGAAAAACTGTCCTTTAGGCAGGCCTTGTTGAGGTTCGTGTAGTTCACATAGACCCTCCATTTTTTTGTTTGCTTTTTTTACCAGCATAACATTGGCTAACTAGTCTGGGTAGTAGAACTCTTCGATGAAGCCAGCTTGGAGCAACTTATCGACCTCTTCGTTGATGGTCGCGTATCGTTTTGGATTGAAGGCCTATCTCTTTTGTCATACTAGTTTATTATGGGTCCACATTGAGACGGTGGACCATGACTTTAGGATCTATGCTGGGCATGTCTTGGTGTGTCCAGACGAACGTATCGGCATATTCTTTTAACAGGTCGTCGAGCTCATTGTGGAGCTTAGGATAGAGTTGGGACCTGACTTGGACCATCTTCGTGGGTCCATATCATCGACTAGCACCGCGACTAGGGCTTCAGATGGTGAGCCTCTTTTCGTGGCCTCATTTTTTGGATTCAGAGAAGTGTCTCGTGCGACAGTGGCCACTTGGCTCTTACCTTAGAGGGCTAGCATGTACAACCGCCGAGCTTCCTCTTAGTCACCCTTGACAGTTCTGCGCCCTCCCTCAGCTTGGAACTTCATTGTCAAATGGTAGATGAAGATTACTGCCTTCAAAGCTCTCAAGGAAGGTCGGTCCAGAATCGCATTATAGACCGACGGCGTGTCGACGACAAAAAAAATCAACCATTAAGAGGACCTTTGGGGTGCCTCTCCAGCTGTAATTGGAAGGGTAATCTTCCCTTCTAGCGTAATACTCTCCCTAGTGAACCCAAATATAGGGGTCTTTATTGGTTGGAGCCTTGATTTACCAATCTTCATATGATCGAAGGCCGACGCGTAGATAATGTCGACCGAGCTTTCGGTATCCACCAACATACGGAACATCTTCTAGTTGGCGACCACCATGGTCACCACTAGTTGGTCGTCGTGGGGGTATACGACCCCCCTTGCATGTTCTTCAGTAAAGGTGATGGGGCATGAGCTGACTTTGGGCGCTTTCCTTGGTCGAGCGGTCAGGTTGACCAAGTGCATGTCTTCGGCACCCTTTGCTTCTCGAGCATATGCCTTACGGGCGTTGTTGGAGTCTCCCCCATTGGGTCCACTGAAGATCGTGTGGATCTCTTCGACTGGGTCATTATTAATCCTATCCTCCCTCTGTCCTTGCTAAGGAGCCGATCTCTGGTCATCAGAATGTTGGGCAACATACTCTTGTTAGAGGCCTTTGTAGGTAAGTTGCTCGCTATGCTCTTTCAGATCAAAGCAATCCACTGTGTTGTGGTCGTGATTCTTGTGAAAGAGTCAATACTTATTTTTACTCCTCTTGTTCGGATCGACTCTCATCTTTCCAGGACACTTGAGCACGTTATAATCCTTCACCGCCATGAACACCTGGTCAACCGGTACACTCAACGGTGTATACCGACCAGAATGGCTGACAGATGTCTTTGGTGCTCGGGGTGCGCCACCTTGGCTGGATTAGCTGGGGTCATCTTTATGTCGCTTGCTGTCGAGATCCTCCTTGGACTCCTTTCTCTTTTTGGAGGAGTTGTGGGAATTGACAAGTTCCTTCGCATTCATGTGTTTCTGAGCCCTATCTAAGAGCTCGGCTACAGTCATTGGCAAGTCGTGTCCAATTAACCAGATGAACTTTCCATCCTTTAATTTGGAGATCATTGTGTGAAGCATTACTTTCTTGGACATGTTTTCGATATGGACAACCACCGTGTTGAATCGGGACAGATATTCCTTCAGCGACTCTTCTTCTTTTTGCCTGACAGTGGAGAGATGCGTTGAATGCTTTCGAAGGTTGGTGCTTCCCAGGAATTGTGTTGCAAAGGCCCTACTGAGCTGTTGGAAGGAGCTAATGGATCTCGGCTTCAAAGTTTGGAACGAGGTCTGAGTCAAGCCCTCCAACGTTAGAGGAAAGGCCTTACACATGATGGGTCTGCTGGTATCGTGGAGTTCCATCTAGATGCGGAATGTCTCCAAGCGCTCGGTAGGATCTGACATTCTTTTGTAAGGCTTAATTTGAGGCATCTTGAGTCCCTTGGGGAACTTTTCAGTTCTAATTTCGTTCGTGTTTGGGGACTCTATTTACTCAACCAGAGTATCAATAGTAATCGAGGCCTTAGTCTTGTAAGCCTGTTGTAGGTCACTGAGGCGTTCCCTGAGCTCACATACTTCGGCCTCCAGTGGGTTGGCACTACTCTCTGCGACATGCTCTAAGACCTGGCTTTGATGAGCTTGGCGTCATTCCTCCAGCACATGGCGTACGTCTGACGCCTAGAGCTCGGCTGCGGGACATGCCCACGTAGTAGCTCGGCTGTTGTGATCATCCTCGTCCGGTCTTGGACCTTGCTCTTGCTATTGGCGGGATGGTTGAGGCCAATCTGCACGCGAGGCCTCCCCCACACCCTCGGGGCTACGATGTGTCCGAGCTAGTTATGCCAGGAACATTTACATCTCATCTAGTTGCTAGCTCACCCCTCTTATCCCCTCATTGAGGGCGGAGAGCCTGACTCTACGATTTCGGATCCTCTGGAGTTCGCTACTCTGGGCAGATTGCTGGGGTGATCCTAAATGTCGAAGAGGCGTCTCGAGGACACCTTCTACTGCCTGTTGATCGGGCTGGGATGACCTAACCCCCATGGGCGCCTTCCCCTTGTTCTTCTTCCCACTGCCTCCACCCATTGAAGATTAGGTGAAGAGAGCATTACGACATGGTCGGGGATGCGATGGATAGTTAAGACGAGTGAGAACATGACTTTGTTGTCGTTTCCCACAGATGACATCAATTTGTTGTCGTTGAAAACTGGATAGTAGACGAGGTCCTTCTAAGATCAGTTGATGCTGAAGATCTCTTGTAGATGAACGAACCGAATGTGGACTAAGGGTCCTCTCGATCCTATGGGATACGAAGAAAAGCAAGGGAAGGGTGGCTGGGGTCCAACTGTACTGACCTAGGTTTGCTTAAGTGTTGTATTGACCTAGGTCTAGCCGTTAGCCCTCCGATGCCTAAGTCAGTCGAAGAGGGAGATCAAAGGCAAGGGTCTTTAGCAAGAATAGTTGCGTACCTTAGGCAGTGGGGGAGTTCCACTATTTATAGGTCACCGGAGAGCTGTTGAGATCTCGTGATCATCGGCATAATATCCGCTAAGAGCGTGATCTTCGAAGATGTAGATCAGGCTCTTATCTGTCCGATCCCGACTCCTTTGGGCCTTATCCCTAAACTTTCGTTGGCCATAATGGCGGTTGTGGCCTAGGTCGGTCTAAGAGCAATGTGGGCAGAGGCCAAGCTATAGGCCAAGGCTAGGCTATGGGCCGAGACCAACTTAGTCTTATAAGGGCCGTGCTGTTGCCGGATCGGTTCTAGTCCTCGGCTCTCTCTTCATTGTGGTCGGCCATTATTTGGTTGATGTCGGTGATCGAGTTGGAGGACTTACATCTGGGTCCCTAGGCCTATGGGCTTTCCATCCGACCTGAGGTCAACTCGGATTTACCCGTGACAAGCATCATTGTCCCCACTATTTTATGTGGTGCGGTACAATTAAGCCCGAATGGGCAGACAGTGCAGATATAACACATTCTCATCATTTTCAACCAAAAAGCTTTTACATAAATGACAAACAGGTGTGACTCCATAGTGACCCTCAAGTTCTATGGCTCCATCATGATGTATTCGTTGTCCATCTATTTTGCCGGTTCATTTTAGACCGATCTAAATCTCAGGCAGACCACAATGATTGAACACCTACCATTAAAACTTCCCAAGGCCCGTTGTAATGTTTATTTGCCATCCAACCTGTTGATTAGTTCACACCAACCTAGACGAAGGAAGACACAAATATCACCCTGATCGAAAATCTTTTGGGCCTTTCCAATAATTTTTTTTAATATTGGGGCGTTAATCTATGCTATTTCCTTGGTGTGTCCACCTTAAATTTGAATCTGTCTCATTTTTGGGTTCATGCCCTGAAAAAAGCTGTGAAAATAGATGGACGGCATCGATCGAACACATATGTCAAGGTGGGACCCACAGTGCTTTTCCAACTCGGACCCGTACTGACCTGGTACGGGTCACACGGACCAGTACCCACCCGGGCCCACAGATCTTTTCCAACACGGATCAGTCCGGACTGGGCTCGAGACGGGCACACAATCCACGCAAGGTCAAGATTAGCAAACGGGCTTGTATTTTGTGATTTGCCAAGCCCAAGGCCCGCAGCCAGCTCGGCCCATTTGCAGCCCTAGAAATACTCAGCGATTTCCTTTCTTCAGAAAATAGCCCTAGAAAAACTCAGCGATTTCCTTTCTTCAGAAAGCAGATTTCTCTATTTACAACCCTAGAAAAACTCGGCTATTTCCATCTTCAGAAAAGCAGCAGATTTCTCTACGAAGAAGCCCGTTATTAGGTCGAGGCAGGTCGGAGCTGAGCTGAGATCGATGCGGGCTACCCATTTCTTCTGCTGTGACTTTAACGATTCCGCTTACGTGATGTTCTATTCGGAGGTCAAACGGATAAAGAAGAAGCTACTCGAGATCTCTTGAAGGAGGTCAGCTTGCGGTGTTCAAGATCTTGGCGAGGGTGGAGAAGTATAAGGTTCCATGGGTGGAAGATTGCGAGAGCAGAGCCGAGCTTCTTTACCAGAAGAAATAGGAGTCATTGGTTTCTTTCAAAAAGATGTAGAAACCTTGATGGTGCGGTTGATCGAGGGTGAGGGTGTCGGGATGTGTGGTTTCTGTAGTTGGAATGGGTGGTGTTGGAAAAAATACTCTCTCTAAGAGACTTTATAAGATCTTTTATGATTCTTAAGAAAGAACATATTGCGATGGACGTCGATCAGTTGGGGGAGAGGCTCTTCGAGCATGTGAAGGAGAGGAGATATCTTGTGGTGTTAGATGACATATGGGAGATTGATGCTTAGGCCTCATCTCCATGAGCTACAGCTTTTAGGAGAAGAGGGAAGCTGGAAATTGTTTTGTAAGAAGAAAACATTTCTTGATGCTCTCCTTTTATAAGAAGCTGGAAAAGTTTTCTAAGAAAGCATTCTTAGAACAAGATACCCTCTGCTGTGAGAGGTTAGGAAGACAGATTGTGGAAAAATATTATGCCCTACCTCTTGCAATCGTTGTCATAAGGAGCTCCTATCAAGGAAAGTAAAGTTTTGAGCGAGTGGGAGAAGCTGAATTGTTGTATTAAGGGGCTCCTATCAAGGAAAGCAAGGTTTTCGAACGAGTGGGAGAAGGTACTCAAGAGCATTAGCTAGCAATTTGTTGAAGTTGATTTTCAGTTATGAAGATTTGCCCGAAGTCATGGTTTCTCTATCTTGCAGTTTTTCTAGTCTATAAGTTCTCTGCTAGGAAATGTGGGTTGCGGAAGGATTTTTTGGGTCAAAACATTGGAGTTAATTGCAGAAAAATGCTTGGAAGAGCTAATCCAAAGAGGTCTAGTTCAAATAGTGGAAAGAAATCCCATTGGGGGAGTTAAAAGCTACTGAATCGATGTTCTATGAGATATCCCCATAAGATTTTCTTACTTTCATCAAGGGACAGATTCCCTCTTTCCATTTAAAGCACACCAACGGAGAGTATTGGCATAAGATTCAACACATACCCTCCTTCAAGATCAAGCCTCCTTCGAGAACAATTTTTAAGATGTGGATATGTTGTTGTTGCGACTGGGGATTGAAGATGGATTTCATTGTTTGTTGCAGATAAAAGTCAGGAGATATGCAAAGCGAGATTTACTTGTAGCCAATCTCAGAAAGATGGGCCATACGGCCCATACGCTGAAGTCCAGGTGGTTGGACATTCTTATCCAGCCTATTGTTGCCATTGATATAGCAGCCACCATCTTCCGATTGCACAACATTTCGGGCGATACATGTATGTAGTGGTCCAAAAAATGTGATCCCCAAACAACTAGTTCACATGGTTGAATATGTTTTGGTCTGCTCTCTATGTATTCCATGAAAAGTATGTCATAATAGCATTCCTTGAGGAGAAAATTTGGATTTCCTAGATAAGTTGTAACATAAGAGAAGAAAAATGAAAGAAAGACAGATTGGTTTACTTAGTACTTGTTTATGTGCATTTTTACTTTTGCAGAAACCAAATTCAACTGTTTCAATTGAAATTGTACATATTGAACTCATATACAATAGATATACACATATGTGGCCATGCGCCTTCTTTTAATCCGTTTTATGAGTTGAAATTGTATTAAACCTGACTTCCTCATTGCCATTTTTTTTTTTGTGCTTGTTTGATTGACCATAATTTTGACCATGCATTTAAGGATCGAAAATAAACTAAGCTTCTCAACATAGAAAGTGGTGAGATGGAGAGAGAACGGAAAGAGAGAAAGAGAGAGGTGAAGGGAGGAAGAGAGGCATTTAGGGCAACAAGAGAAGTGTTGTGTTAGTCCAAAAGACTAAATCGCATGCATGCACACACTAACTCGAGAGAAACATATAATGCTACTCAGGGGTACATGGATAACGTTCACATATACCATTATGTATTTTCCTACACTCCCTCTAGAGCTGGAGCATGGATATTGATCATACACAGCTTGGAACCCATGCAAAGAAGACGATGCAAATTGGGCCATAACTCTCCCTCAAACACAACATGATGGGATACAAGTCTTTTATAGCTTCTTTTTTTTTGTTAATTGCGCCTATTAAACCCTCATCTCAAAGCCAGCGAAACTTGCCAACCATCGAGCCACTAAACCACCATTTATATGCAAAATCCTCTTAATGACACACGTGCAACATTGCCCAACAAGCGAGCGAACTATGCTCACAATGGCTGAGAGAGACTGCACTCACAACAACACGTGAACAGGTGTAATACTACACAACATGTCAGGGAACTGCCCTCATAGCTAATAACAAATGCCTAATAAAGAAAGAAACGATGAATGGAAAAGGAAAGCGCTAAAGCTTATAGAATTGCTCCATGTCAAGTCGGGCCAAGCATTAAATCAAACAGTTTGCATGCGTTGTACCTCAATGCACGGAATGAGAACAACAACCACACAGTCATCATCCTTAACATGAATCCAACTCATTTCATAGCCTCACAACATCAGGTCATAAAGACAATGAAATTTTAGTTCCTTACCAAAAAAATAAATAAATCATAGTGCTCCCAAATCCTGAGAACCCTTTCCAGCATCAGGCACTGATCTATTTTTAATGTCTAATTAGATTGGGGGTTTGAATCCCTCCTCACCCACAACCGGCCCAAAAACGAGATTCTTTGAAGAGAATGAACAACCATTGTTGTAGGATAAAGTTGGTCGTTGAAGGAATATGAGCAATATGCACCAGCATGCTTAACCACGAGCCTTCCCCACTCACACTTCGTATGTCATCTCATACCTCCGACCGCACCACCCAAATACATGCGAGCAGCTCAGCTCGGGGTCGTTAAAAGAGGTCGCATCTCTGCATGCGAGCAGCTCGGTTCGTGGTCGTTAAACGAGGTTATCTTCGAGCCCGAATATTTGTCGTTTTGTAGTTCCAACAGCCCGTATAGACTGGCTTTGGTTCGGCTCTATTCATAGTTCCAGACCACTGAAGTCGCCCATCAAGGAACGTAATCAGCTAGACGTCTAAAGTGGTTATACCATCTTCTCATCTAAGGATTATGAGGATAAGCTTCTCATCCCCCTAAATCAGGAGTGATCTCAACAGCTTGCGTAACACACTGGATTACCCGGATCTGTATAAATGGATGGTCCCACCAACGATAAAGGTACACAATCTCAAAATCTACATGACATATTTTATCTTACGATCAAGTCTCTTCTAACTTAAGCTTCGGAGGGCTAAGGGCCGAACGCCGGCCACCCTTAGCTTTCCTCTTTGGCTTTCAGGTCTGAAGGGGAGCTCGCCTGAAGGAAGGTGAACGCTTTAGAGGAGCCTGTTACTAAATTAGACGTTAACAACTATAATAGATGTTGGCTCAATTCGAAGGAAATTATGCAGAAGCTTTACAAAATTATTATGAAGCTACGTGACTGGAATTGATCTGCATTTTCTTCATGAAATGGGTTGGATTGGTATTATTTTGAATATGGCAAAATCATTCTATTAGATGTAATGTACTTATTCAATCTAATAAGTACCTTGTGTCAGGATTAAGAAATTCGATGGCTCACCACAATTACCACAAGCAAACATTAATGACGAGGAATGCATTTTTGCTTTGGTATTACTAATACTTGTATTTGCTCTGTTAAATAGGTAAGGTATGTACTGATATATGCGAGATATATGCAAATAGATAGGATCTTCATTCTTTATTAATCTTAATCTTGCTCCCAACTCTAGAGGGAATTTCATGATTCTTGTTTTTGGTGATTTCTAATGATCAACCGCACCTAATTCATGTGGCAAATCCCCAAAAAACACTTGGAAAAACAAGTGCCATGCATGTATTTAAGGAAAAATGCGATCCTTGAACATAAGTATCACACATGGGTGAATATGTTTTGGTCTCCTCTTCCATGAAAGGTGCATTATATTAGTATTCCTCTTTTATATTATGGAGAAGAAAAGTTGCTTTTCCTTAGTAAGCTGTAGCATAAGAGAAGAAAAACAAATGAAAGATTAGCTTACTACCTAATTGTTTATGTGCATTGTTACTTGTGCGGATACAAAATGCAACTGTTTCAATTGAACTTTTTTACATATTGAACTCGTGTACGACAGCATGTGGCTATGCACCTTCCTTTTATGAGTTGAAATTGTATGAACTTGATTTTTTCATTTTTCTTTCATTTTTTTTTCCTCTTCTGTTTCTTTGACCCATTTAAGGATCAAAATTTAAGTAAAATGAGCTTCTCCACTACCCTTTTTTTCCATACATTGTTTTACGAACTTCCGTGGACTCGATGGTCCTACCAGGCCCATTGCCAATATAAATAATATCGTGGTGTTTAGGTATGGTGTTGTAGAAGCCTGCATATACTCACAAATTTTTTTGGAGGTCACTGTTGCCAAGTTTACGAGAATCTGTAGTAAAATATTTTTTAAGTCTTTTATGGAAAATGCTGTTTTCCTTTAAAAAAAAATATTTTTAAGTCCAAGGAAAAAAAAAAAAAAAAATCTTTTACACTACAGTGTAATTGGGTTTGTGGGAAAGCAAAGAGGAATCAAAGAGGAAGCTAAAAGCGTGAAGAGGAACAAAATGGTTTCACGGACAAAAAAAAAAAAAAAAAAAAAAAACAAACAAACAAAGGCCCAAAGGCCCTGTTTTGTAGACACCTAAAAGTAAGTTCATCTCATTTTAGTTAACAGGTCTGTTAAATAAAATGAGGTGAACTAATTTTTAGGAGTCCACCAAACAGGGCCAAAAAGATTGTAGTATTTCTCAAGGACTTAACAGACATTAAACTTTCTTCTTTTCTCTATAGAAGTAGAAAAAAAAGAAGATAGGCCGCACCCATCTCTTTTTATTTCAATCCTCGGAATGTGCACTTTTATCCGTAGAATCCAAAATCACGAACATGGTATTTGCTTCACACAATCCACATCTATCATTCATTGTAATAAAAGCATGGGGCATGTGGCACATAGATGATCACTGTAATAGTAATATCTCTAAAAAAACTCCCAACTTCAGAATTACACCCGTAGAGACTTGCACAACAGGTATAATCTCACATAAGAATTCTCTTCTTCAGGATTCAACATGTAGAGTAACTGATTCATGTTGTAATAGAAGTTGCAGATGGCAATAGTGGTGCTAGATTGAGAAGCATGTAGTGATTTGCTGGGATAGGTAGGCCTCTGCCTCCTACTTGACGGTCTCCTTTCATGTGACACAGTGAATCGGCAATGAACCGACAATGGGACATGATGAAGAGGATGATGGGCCATGGTTGGTAGGGTTTAGGTCCATCCGAAGGGCATGCTTCAAGTTCTTAAAAGTCTTGATTTCAGTATCAGTCTACCTAGAAGTTGGGATGCGATCGTAGACCACCTGAAGAAGGGGGGGGGGGGGGGGGGGGGGGGGAGGGATGTAGGGTGTAGCATTAGATTAGATTTATTTGATATGCCTTAAAATTTAACATGTATTAACATTGTGTGCATGTATCTTAATGCAAAACATCCATCAAATCCTAAATTCACAGTAAATAGGGAAATCCCTTCGCTGCATGTTGCTTGGAGGTAGAATGACCCTAATAAAGGTGGCCATTTCTAACATGTTTTACATTACATGTGCCTATTTCATTGTCCAAAAGGCGTTCTTTGCAGGTTGGAAAAAAATTGTAGAGAGTTCTTGTTGAGAGACTTGACAGATGGCCATAAGTTCTACCTATTGCAGTGAAGTTTGTGGTATTAAAATTTAAAATGCATGAATGAGGGTCTTCTTGGGAAGTGGTTGTTTTGGAGATTTGGGATGGAGAAGGATTCATTATGGGAGAGCATTATTTCTTGTAAATATGGGGTGCATGTGAGAGGTTGGTTTACCAAGGATTCTTCCTTATAACTATCTCTAGGATTATTTAGCCAATCAGAAAGATTGTGTTTAAAGTGGGAATGGTTCTTACAATTGTTTTGGGAGGATGCCTAGTGCTCTGAGGAGCCCCTTAGGTTTTATTTTTTTGGGGTAAGTGTTGTGGTTGACAGAGAAGTTGCCATTCAAGTTGCTTCTCCATTATGGGGGCCCAGTCAAGGTATTATGTAATAGTATCGGCCAGCTTGTTGGCCAGTACAATGCAGGTTGCATTGGCCGGTATGGTCTTGTAATGGCCTTTTTTTTTTTAAAATCTAAAAAATTATTGGTAATATTCTAGAAAATGTGATGATCCAAATATGTAGTCATTTTTGGTTTTATACATGTATTTTATAGTGTAATGGGCCATTCTTTGGTAAGAATGCTTACGGAATACCTCCTTTTACAATTCAAACCCATTCCATTCCAAGCACAAAAGATGTCTCCAGAATGCTTAAGGAATACCTCCTCTTACAACGCAAACCCAATCCATTCCAAGCACAAAAGATGTCTCAGGGAAAAAAAAACCTGCAGAAGATGGCCAAGACTTTTGACTACATGGGTTGGGAGAATTGGAAGTGCATGAATGAACACAAAATTGGTTGTGCACACCCTTGCCGTAGGCTCGTAGGAGCTGTTTTGATGAGGAATTGGTTGATTTGGTGGGTTTGCAACATCATCTTCAGAGCTCGTCACTGTTAGTGCTTGAAAGTGACTGATGGACATGGAAGATGGAGATGTCAATGTGATTTTATGTTAGATCTTTCTACAAGGTGATTCATATTCCTAATCTGTGCAAGGTTCTTGTCCCAACATATTGTATTGCTTCATACAGAATCATTGCTTTCGGTTGGCTTGTGGGCAGGAATAAAGTTCTCATGGTTGACAATCTGTGGGAAAAGCAAATGAGCATTATGAATGTGTGAATCAGGTGCCTTAGGGATGCTGAGTCAAAAAACAATTTATTTCTGCATTGCAGTTTTGCCAGAGGTAGTTTGGGGCCTTCTTACTAGGTGCCTTTCTCAGTTTGAATTGTGCTTCAGACTCGCTCCCCCTCCTACTTCCTAGTTGTTTATATCATTTTGAAAAACAGATGCTTCCTTGCTCTGACACCCAAACTTGTTGCCACTTTGCTTAACAATTAGTGCAGTTATAGTGTGGGGCCGATTCTTCAATCTATTTCAATTTAGTTGGTGATGCCTTCCTCTGTTGGTCCTTTTTTCTTGGCATGGATGGTGCTTTGGTCTTAAAGGGAGAATTTTGAGTTTCTCTTTTTGTCGGCTTGTGTTCTATTTGGGTTTTGGAAGCTGCGAATATGGTGTTGGGAAAGAAAGGAGTTTCAAGAGGATATATTGACATAATTAAGGATATGCATGAGGGAGTGGTTACAACTGTGAGGACCACTAGTGGAGAGACAACTGACTTCCCAATTACTATAGGCCCAGGGGCCGACATCCAGCCTAGACCTCTTTGCATTGGTTACAGACGAGATAGTGAGGCATTTGTAGGAAAGGATCCCATGGTGTATGTTTTTATATAGTTTTGATTTACAAGACAAGGGATGGCATAAACACAAAGCTAGATTTACAGAGGGGTGCTCTAGAATCTGAAGGGTTTAAAATTAGTTAGACTAAAACATAGCTATGGAGTGCAATTTCGATAATGATAGGAGTGGAAACGAGGAATTTATTAAGATTGTTGACCAAGAAGCACCTCCCCCCCCCCCCCCCCCCCCCCCCCCCCCCAATTCCTTGGGTCAATAATTCATGAGTGGGAAGATTGAAAAGGATGTTGCCCATAGAATTCAAGTGGGGTGGAAAAAATGGAGATGTGCCTCTGGAGTTTTTTGTGACCGTCATGTACACTCAAATTGAAAGGGAAATTTTATAGGATAGTTATAATACTAGCCATGCTTTATGGGACAATGTTGGGTATTCGTAGTATGTGTAGCTGAAATGAGGATGTTGAGATGGATGAGTGACAAGATAAGGAATGTTAGAATTATTAATGAATGCATTCAAGGGAACTTAGGAGTATTGCGAATAGGTAATGAGATGAGAGAATAAGGAGTGAGTTGGTGCAAGCTGAAGGCTATTAAAGGGCTAGCGGAAGGCCCAAAATGACATGGATGGAGGTAGTGAGAAGATTTGATGACCTATGGTCTACCTAAAGGTATGGCCCTTGATAGAGTGGAATGGCGGAACATGATTCATGTTAGCCGACCCCAAGTAATTGGTATAATGTTTAGATGACGATGATGATGATGATGAAGCCATGAATGTAGCCTGGATGAGGTGGGTGTTGAGGAAGGCCAAATTAAATGTGGGTTGCCTGGCATTGGTGCTCGAGCATTATGTTTTGTCCCCCTCTTTATTTTGATTCCTATCGGTCTACCCTTGTTTAGTTTTGTAGGGTAATCATTTCTTGCCTTCACCCATTTGCTTTTAATGAAGTTGTGTTTCCTTTCCAATAATAATAATAATTATATATAAAAAAAAAAAAAATCCTCCTAACAACACTACGTGGATACCACATTTTTCCTACCCCCATATTTAATACCACTTACTTTCTCCTTTAGGCTTGTATCTTCCATGAATCTCCACCACCATTAACTCAGTAATACTATAATACCCAATTTCTTACCTTAAACCAATTTATAACCTCCTATGGTAATGAGAACTTATCACCTACAGACACCAGTACCACAACTTGTGGTGCTGTGCATCTTTCCAGCCCACGTGCCACTTTGTAGGACATCTGTACCATGAAAATGGTAGGCCCCACCAGGACGATTGCCTGGTACAGAAAAGGTGGGTCGGCTCATCAGATGGGACACACTGTGGGAGTCGATGGATAACCAGCGGTCTGACTCAACATACAGTTCTGGCCCACCTTGCGAGTGGATCAGTCTGATTTTTGTGCCAGGTGATCTGCATAGTCTTACAAAAGTGGCGTGTTAAGAGGCATCTCAAAGTTGTGGTGATTTTGCCTGTGGGTGATCAGTTCCCTTATGTACTTCCTTTCAAATGTCTAGTGTATCTTTGTTGCTCCCACTCTCCTTCTCAAGGAAAATCTCTTTGTAAAACTTTCAAGTCTTTCCAAGATCGAATTGGAATTAAATAGGGATATGGGCAACGGCAAGTTCTTCTAAATGGCTTTGATTAGTTACCTGCTTTCTAAATGGTAAATAGCTTCACTTGCATGTGGCCAATTTCTTCTGAAATCTCTCCACGATCAGGTCTTATAATGAAATGGATTGTTTGCCCATCTCCCAATGGAAGCCCAGGAGAGGAAATTAAAATATATCCTTTTATAACCTTCGTTAGATATTCTGCAAGCATTTCTTCTAATGCTGTTCCCACCATTGAGCTCTTCCGTAAGTTCATGCCAAGTGTGGAGTGCTTGAAAGCATCTTCAAAACCATCTTAGGCACGGTTCAAACTATCAGTGGATACATACAATGCATATCGACTGTTATGTATCATGTAATGAGGCTCCCCCAATTGTAATGGCCAATATGATAAATATTGTGTTGCAGGTACCAAATATGAAATTTGAAGGTCCTTGATTGATAGTTCTTTTATTTGTATTGTGTTCCTTGTAATGGTATTTCTGCGAGTGTGGTCTCTCATTTATTTGGCATTGCATGCCTTGTAATGGTATTTCTGTGAGTGTGGTCTCGGCGTTTTGTTTCTGTTTCTTTTAATAAAGTTTGAAGCTGTTTATCATAGAAAAAAATAAGAATTTTTTTTTTGAAGGTGAATTGGGGGACCCAAAGTCTATAATGAATCAGCCAATGTAGGCATTGATATGGCCTATTGCACACACAGCCTATGTGGGCATTGGAAGCTCCTTCTTTTATTTTTATCTTTTGGACTTCTCTTTTTCGTCTTTTACCTCACGGGAAGGGGTAATTAGGGTTTTTGATTCAATTTGCCTACATTGATGGATTAAATTTGGAAGCACGGATTCGGGAAGAACCTTCTTGAAACATAAAACATAGCAGTTTTTTTTTCCCCCTCTCCTCTCTCTTGCTAAGTTTTCATGAATTCCATCAAAATAAGCTATGAGCTCACAAATTTTGCTTGTTTTGAGTAACAATCTATTATGTTTACCTTCTTCATCATTTTGGGTCTAACTTGCATGTTATTCCTTCTTCTTTTTTTCTTTTCTTTTTCTTTCCCCTTTTGTTCTTTCACTTATATTTCTGCATTTGTAATATGTAATTATGTTTTTTTTTTTTTTGAAGGATACGGAAGTTTTATTGAAAGAGGAAAAAATAAAACTTTGCTAGCTGAAGCAAGAGTCAGGGTACGGACCAAAGCCAAACAGAGAAAGGAAAACCAAAAATAATACAACAATGCTGGCCCTACCCTCCTAAATTATCTAAGATCCTAGATTTTTAGGTCTCGTCGAGATGCCCCTTCTCTAGCAAGCGCATCAGCGTCCTCATTGGCTTCTCTTCCAAGATGCTGAAAGTAAATAGGATTTGCCTCTCCAAAGATCCGTAGCTTCATTTACCATCCCGGAGAGCCTCCACGGATCTTCACCATTCAACGCCCACCTGATAACATTTTTTGGGTCCCCTTTAACAACCATTGGCCATAATGCCTCTGCCGCCACCAGCTCAATCACCTGAAGCATCACTGCTACTTCCGCATAGGAGTCTTAGATCCCTACTACGCCTACAATTCAATAAGCTTCTTGCTCTCATGGTTCAATATGCACCCTCCAATTCCAAAAAATCCCAGATTGCCAAAACAACAACCATCAAAATTAGCCTTGAAAGACCGGGCCGCATGTGGTATCCATCGGGCACTTGGTATCTCAACGACTAAATGCCACTTAATGGCTTAGCCCCAATTGCTTCCGAGGAGAACACAAGGGGTACTCCTTATGCTGATGTCAAATGTATATATTTACGTAGTCAAGATTAGATCTAGACAAACAGGCTATTAATCTTATTAATATTATATTTATTGTATATCAACTAATATCAGTAGTTTGATTCATCTATCTATTGTTGTCCATGGTATGCAATATAGAATTTATAAACTTGTATATTTTTTACCCTTGTACGGTTATTAATTTGGGAGAGATTATCCACTTTGACCATCATGCACGCCCCTTTATGATTACCCAGGGGCCCAAAAATCAGGCCAATCCATTACTCAGATGGGCTACAACAACAATAACAGTTGGGAGAGGGACACTCCATGATTTGCACTGGCCCCACTCAAGTTTCATAATTGCTTGATTTTGAGGTGTGCCATCATCTGTGGTAAATGATGTATTTCAATGGATTGGATGTCATATATGCAAGGGCGGGTGTCCCCTCAAGTTTTTCCTATGGAGTGGGAGGGAGGGAGGGAGGGAAGGAAGAAGAAATCCTAACTCCATGGCTGAAGGGTGGAAAGGATCATCGGATCTGTGTGATTTTTGTGTGGTAGCCCATGAAATGTGTTTTGGACTCAACAGAAGGTTCAAATTGAACAATTCAACTGTCCAAATGACCCAATGCAACTAGGAGCAGTGTGACTTATAGTGCTCTGAGAGCATTGGAGCATTTCTCATATATATACAGAGACATATTGCATACATGTGTGAGAGATGCTCACACACAACTGGCTGATGTCCAACTAGTTGGCGTGTGTGTGTGTGAGAGAGAGGCTCACACACAACTGGTTGATGTCCAACTAGTTAGTGTGTGGGGCCCACCATGGTGTTTGTATGACATCTCACCTGTCCATCAAGGTTGTCCCATCATGAAAATGGGATGCCCCAAAAATCAGGTTGAGCCAACTATCAGGTGGGGCACACCACAAAAAACCATGAACCACCCAAAAACATGGGGCATCCCATTTTCATGGTGGGACAACTTTGCTGGAAAGGTGAGATGTTAAATAAATACATGGTGGGCCCTACAAGGGTTCAGTGGAAAAGTTAAAGCTAAGCACTCGACACAAAATATAGGGCTGCCAATTGGTAGGGTACTGGTAGACCCATATCTAGACCCAACTAAGGGAATTGGATTCAGGTCTTGTCCTGTTCAGATATGAGTACTGTATATGAGGTATCCAATGTGGTCCTGTCATGTCTGATTTTGAGCATAAATTAGGATTTAGGATGTGGTGTTTGGATCCTGAATCAGTTCCTGACTTTGGCTCATGTCCAGATCTTGGTTCTGTTCCATACTAGAAACATGCATTTTTGTTGCTTTTCTGAATGTTTTTTTTTTTAAATATTATTATTTGTAAACAACAGATGCAATTAAATAAAGGTTGAAGCGCCATTAAAAAAAATCATATATTTGGCTAACCAACCTGATTGATTTCTAATTGAATTCGAAGTTGTGGACTCAAATTTGACCTGATTAATAATCAGGCCCAAAATGTGGATCGAAACCTGATTAAGTCCACTTGGGTACTTCAGATATCCAGGGATATAGGTAGTCATTGATTGCATCGTTCTAAACAATGTTCAAAGTATTTGTATCACACCATTGGGATATGGAACTATCGCATGATACATAAGGAAATATCGCATGTATTACAATTTAAGGGAAACTTTCAGAAAATTGTGGAATTTTTCTGTGAAACTTCAGGAGATGTTAAAAGACACATGATTTCACATTTAGAACTCAAAACATTTGAAAAAAAAATATGTATAATATTTTTGCGTTGTTTAGGGGGCAACTATGTGCTGTTGGCCATATGTGATGCAATTATATAAAAAATGAGTTCATGTCATTCAGATGTCATCCAATACAAGTGATAAAACACAAACAATACAACCATGTTGCCACAAAAAGGAGTGTTGTTGACGTGTTGTGCTAAGTTTGATTGGCATCTTTTTATGAGTATTGGTGTCACAAGGGTAAAAGGTAGTTGAAGTACTAGGATGTTATGGAGCAAACTTCCCACAAATAAAAGGGATAGAATGTGGTTAATAAGATTCTACATTTGGTGGAACAACAGAAAGCAATTAAGGAAAGGCGTAGACTGAATAGAGAACGAGTATTAAGAGCTTGATAGGTAAACAATAGAAAAAATCTTCTAAGGAAGAAGACATGACAAGGGAGTAATAGCATGAGTGATTAGAAGTCACTTCCATGATGGAAAGATACAAAAGAAGATAATACTTGAAGTAGTGAAGATTGATTGAGAGAAACCAATTTCATTGGGTTCTCTATGTGGAAAATACAAGAGGGAAAATATTCACTAAATATCATAAATATCATGAGAAATATTGTAGGTATTGTGATACTCTGACATGTGTCGATAATATTGTCATCATCTCATCGATAGATTGGATTTTTTGTATTCCAAGATGGCATAGTATCGCTGACCAGTGATACCGAAAATATCAGCTGATATAGTCGATACATGGAACACTCGTTCTAAATATTGCCAGAAATTGATCCCTCGAGATGGTTTGGTGCATAACTAGCTTAATTGCCTTAGCTATTAGTTTTGGTTTTCTACAATGTTTGAATGGTTTTGAAATATTATTTGATTCCATTTGAATGGCCATATACACATAATCATGGTTTGATTCAATTGAGTGATTTTGAATTCTGATTTAATACATTTTGATGGTTTTGTTGAAAATTTGAATGGTTTAATTGGAACGATATATATATATATATATATATATATATATATATATATATATATATATATATATATATATATATATATATATATATAGTACACACACACACACACACACACACACACACACACACACATATGCGCTCGACCTCATGGAAAGTTCCCATGAGGTCGAGCTGTGTGGGCCCCAATGTGACATGTGATCAGCATCCACACCATCAGTTAGATGCACCATTCCGTGGTGGGCCACACCATAGACAACAGTTAAGAGTGGATATCCACCCATTGAAACCTTTCTGATCGTTTATCTTATCGACTGAGATATGGTTGAGAAATCCAGCCCATCCATTGTGCGTGTCCCACTTAAACAAGAGGTCACACCAAGTTTCAACCGTATCCAAAACTTAGGTGGGCCCCAAAAAGTGCTTGTAGATGTTGTGGGCATGATTTTACACTCTTTCAATTGGTATGGCCCACTTGAGTTCCCGATACAGCTGATTTTTTAGATATCCCATAACCAATAGGGGACCCACCAAATACATGGTGTGGATGCCCATCACACATCTCCCATGATGTTGAGCGCATAGTACCTTATCCCCGTGTGTGTGTGCACATGCGTGTGTGTGTGAAACGCATTGAAACTAGTTATATTTGCTTAGTTGTTGAGCTAAAACTCATAGAAACATCAACATGGATCTTTGCACCATGTACGATATAAAACACATTGCCTAGTGCCTTGGATATTCCCGGGACCCTTGTACCTTGAGTGCGACTAGCACCTTCTGTGGAGCTACAGGCTTTAACTCATGATCTTAATGCTGAGCTCTGTAGCAAGAGCCTCTAGCGCTAACTTGGGCATAAAGGTGTTGGATGGATGGTTGTCTCTGCCCAACTGGGTAGAGTGACTAGAGTCCAATCCACGTTGCTGACTTGCCTGGTTAAAGTGGGTCAGACGAGTCATGTAACTTGGGGGAAGGGTTGAACATCTTTTCTTAGAGAGAGACCATGTCAGACAGGCTTCACCATTTTGCTAGTCCTGAGAAATATTCAACATCCACATTTGCTACTTCGCAGGTGAGTATGTGGTAGGCTAATGTTTTTAAATATCTAAAATGTTGATTGTTCTGTCAGGTGAAGACATGATGCGATAGTAGTTGTTGTGTTCAACTTCTGCTCCCCCTTGACCACAAGTATCTTTTTCTAGTCGTCTTACCATGAAAGGGACATTTATTTTCTCAGCACCTACATACATGGTGTCTTATGAACCTGGTACTGGAAAACTAAGGTGGTTTAGTATTTTGCATCAGGTGTCTTTGTTTTTGGAAAGCAAGGATAACCATTTATTAATAAAGATGGCAAAGCCTAAAGAATACAAAGAGAAAAAAAGAAAAATAGGAAACAAAAAACAGCCCATGTCAAGAAGGACCAAAAACCAAGCCTCACCCGCAAGCCCCAAGCTAAGAAGAGGCGGCCTTCCACATTGACACTAGGGATCTTGCTACACACTGAAAACCCCAATCGGATTACCACAAATGTCCCAGAAACATCTGGAGTTTCTTTCCTTCCATAAGTCTCACAAAGCAGCCAAAAGAAAAAGTCTCCACTCCTTGTTACCCATGCTATTCTGACAGCCATCATGCCACTGCCTGAAAAGAGCCTCAATAGAATTTGGAAAAACCAAGAGACACTGGAGAACAGAAGCCCACACCTCCCTGAATGTTGGGATCCACAGCCACAAGGACCAAAGAAGGATAAGAATCTTGCAAGGCCCGATCGCCAATCCACACATCTTTCCAGAATCTCACCCTAGCCCCATCTCCCACCACGAAACCCACCCCTTTTAGAACCACATCTTTGAGCCTTAAGATTTGCTTTCAAATCCCCAAAGCTCTGTACATGGAAACACCATTGGGCCACCACCCACCCCGGTCCACCCCATACTTTCTAGCAATAACCTCCTTCCAAAGTCCCCCCTCTTCCGTCCTGAATTTCCAAATTCATTTCCCCAATAAAGCTTCATTCATAGACCCCATCGGGCCCACAAACATCGGTTCAATTCATGAGGTGGAATTTCTTTTTGACTTCCCCTCCTTGCTACAAGAAATCCCTTCCTCTCCAGGTGCATCTTGTTTTAGCTTTTATTAGAATATGCTGGTCACATTCTGTAGGAAAATTATATGACCTGCAATTTTGTAGATTGAATTATATTTCCTCTCTAATATGGTGACCTGCAATTTTGAAGATTGAAAATCCTGAAACTGAAGACCTTGCGAAGCCACGACATCAGTTTATGTCATCCTTTGAGCAGGTAACATATTCATATGATTTTATTATTGCAAATTCAATTCCACGGACTTATGTGCTCGCCATGCCATGTTGGGGATCAAGGAAGCTGGCTGGCCCAGCCCAGCTTGTGTCCAACCCCGCTTTGGTCTGGATTTGGTCAGTATTCTTGAATCTCAATAACTAATTGGGTAGGGCCTCGGTTTGGATATGTATAATGCCTGACATTACTGACCAGGTTTCCTGGACTTATTTAATGCTATCACAATGGCATGTGGGTAGCTAGCTAGCTGTGGTGGTCTTCAGCCTAGATTCTTTATTAGTGGGCCAGGCTGGTCAGGACTCAGGTATTTAGCTTATCCCGTTTATCCCAGTGCCAAATTGGCCGTCTGCACACTCATTTAGCAACTCATGCTATTGCATGTGAACCAACGGTGTAAACTCATGCTAATAGTTTCTCGCAGAAGATCAAGTCCAGGGATAAAAGATACCATGTGAGATCACCACTTTCAAGTTACACTTTGATACTCCAATGCATTTCTATGTCACATGTTCCATTTCAGTTGTAGACCATACTTGTTCATGAATCATGTATTTACTTACTGCTTTTCAGGTTCCTATCACAGAGATCGAAAAATCTACCCCCAAGTTCTTCTGACACTGGGATCCGGATTCCAAATGTTCATGGTTTGTCTAAATTCTTTCACTTTTGCTTTCATGGTCTATCTAGATTCTTTCACACTGGGATCCAGATTCTAAAATGTTCAGTCTGTCTAATCTCATCTTCACTCTTATGAGAAATAGAGCAGGTTATATGCAATACTAAAATTTAAATACTATCCCTCCCATCATGTGCTAAATATGGCATGGTGTTCAAGATTTGGGCTGTTTTCATCTGGTGGTCCCCACAGTCTATCTTCCATGGTAAAAGTCCAGTCATCATGTGGGCAGCGCATGGAATTGGATGGTTAAAAAAGATTGATCAATGGTCCCCATTTGACATTCACATGGAAGTACGGGGACAACACTTGAAACTCCTCCCATGTGAAGCCTTAGCACTAGTAAGTTCTTATTGTATGTTTTGGATTTAGTTGATTTGCAATTACAAAACATGTGATTTCTGAGTGTGGATAAGTGGGCTTAATTGACAGTTGCAATTGTATTTGAAACAAACCACCTGAAGCCAATGACCGCCAATGGCACATCAACTCCTGTTGTTCCTCCCAGGCCATTACCTCCAGTGTTCGCAGTATCGGTATCGCGTTACATTTCGCACCCTTGGGATACAGATACATATTGCGTATCGGTGGGAAATATCGGTTGTATCGCGGAATGTATCGCACTTTTTGGGAAACATGGGGAAACATTGGGAAATTGATTGAATTTTTCAATGAAACTTTAGGGATTGTTAGAATGGACCTCAATACACACATTTAAATCATAATATGTGAAAAAAAAAGTCCACATAAAGGAGTTCCTTTGTAAAAGGATCCTAAGCTATGCGCTATCTGACTGAACTGATGCAACCATTGTATAAATTGATTCCATAACATATACAAATGTTACAAGACATTAATGTAAACACAATCAATACATTGACAAAGTCAAATAAGCAAGAGAGCTGAGAAATATACCTATGGATGCAACTGACTGCTGCTTAGACCCACATAGAGTTGCGTGGTGGCTCGTAATCATCGTCTCCATCTCGACGGGGTTGGGAATAGAGCTGCTGCTCCACAAAACGACAGTATTGTGCCCAGGTCATAGTAGAATGGTACCAGTTAAGATACTCCCTAACATAACGCTGGTACTCATCCTCTCCAAATTGAACCAATACGCCCATCCGTGGGTACTGCGTAATCGTAACAGTCTGTGACTGATATGGAGCTAGGATGGGCATAAATGATGCTCCAGAATATCCATATTGTTCGCTATATGTGTATTGTGGCCCATGACCCTGCCCATATGCAGAAGCGAACTCCTGACCATAGTCGAAAAATGATGTGCCGTAGCTGCTGGAGTCGCTCACTGCATATCCACCAGGTCTGTATCCATACTGTGGCATGGAAGTCGAGCTCCCCTCCCCTGTCTGTGATCCATATTCATACTGTGGCATGGAACTCGAGCTCCCTTCCCCTGTCTGTGATCCATATCCATACTGTGGCATGGAAGTCGAGCTCCCCTCCCTTGAACGTGATGTAGATCTAGAGTCACGACGTGCTCGATCTCTAGTGCCACGTAGACACCCACGACCGTAGGTGTCTCTCATCGAAATAGCCAATAGTCGCTCCTCTATATCTGTAAGTGGCTGGGTTTTCTGTTTCTCACGCAACTTCTTTCTAGTGTATGCTTTGTTGATTACAAGCCGCGGACGTGGTTCATTTGGCCGAGAACTGTGGTCGCTGTCCTGTGTGGCATGATCAAACTCTCTCTCCCCTGTGAATGGGCTAAGTGGCCTTTGAGACTGACTCCCAGTATGAGACTCGCTCTCGCCGCCACCATCCCCGTCATCATCATCATCATCATCATCATCATCCTCGTCCCCATCCCCGTCGTCGTCGTCGTCGTCATCATCATCATCATCATCATCATCATCTCCACCACCACCATCATCACCATCACTCGCCGTATCTGATAATGTCCCACCGCCACGTGACCCGCGTGATAAAGACTGTCGCGGGCTCCCCTTCGGATCCCTCGTCAAAGGGTCGAATGCCTCAGGTGGAGATCTCTGCTCCTGTACATGGGCATCAACATCAATGCCCTGCTCTACTGCCTCCGCCTCCACATGTGGCTCTGGTCTCCCATCAGATGTATCCAAGTCGTCCGACCTAACCCACAAGTAAAGTGGGTCATCGTCGTTCGCATCCACATAAGCATGTTGTCCAATAGCCATCAGATTCAATGGGTCTTCCTCTGCCTTTCTTCGTCCTTCAGTACAGAGCAGCCTCTCTCGTAGCTTCATGTTATAGTGGCAGTAGACCAGCTTCTGGAGCCTGTCATACCCTATCCGATTCCGCTTGTTTGTGTGGATCAGTGAGGATGTACTCCAATTTCTCTCACAGGGTGAGGAGGACACCGTCTGTGCGAGCACACGAACAGCCAGGTGTTGCAAGACCTCGCAATCACAACCGTACATGACCCACCATTCACCTGCATGAATTGTTTCTCATTACTATAATATCCACCAAAATAGTATGAAAACTATAATTTGCTTCGAAGAGATTGTATGAATTATATTGCACGCAACAACTCACATGGCATCATGGACTTCCTCGACCTCATTGCTGCTTCATTCCCAAACATCCCCACAGCATCACGAAATCTAACAATCTGATAAATGTGTGAAGCAATAATAGTAAGTCCAGAGTGATTTAAGATATAAGATAAAACCAGTACTACGATAAATGCAGATATATTTACCTCAGAACCGAAAGTGGCTTTCCCTTCATAGTGGGGGAATAATTTTGCATACACCTCGTGCACCGCCTTCTTTAATGAGTTGTCTTGGTAGAGCTTGCGAGTGTAGTGGTACTTTGGATTCAGAAAGTAGGCTAAATGGCAACAACATACACATATTTACAGATTTAATCAATATAATGGTACATAAATATGTGTAAATGAATGATTCAAGTACATACCAGCCTTATGAAGTGGATGTGAAAGAGTCTTTTCCCAACGATCATCGATTATTTTATGCACCCATTGATACGACTTAGGATTTCTAACCTGGATGGCATCTTTCATCATTTGTATGGATGCATACAATGATCCCATTGATGGAGTCACCTCATTGTCGACCATCCTCAACACGCTATATATGGGCTCGATAATGGCCAACACACCGTGCACACGTTCCCAAAATGAATGACTCAACACAAGCTCCTCATACCTCCAAGTCACTTTCTTGAGACGCTTTTTCCAATCATCATACTCCTTAGAGGAGAAAAGCTCCCGTAGCCCCAGCTTGTGCTTCAAAATGCTCTTCAAGGCGATGTAATTTGTGGCGAACCGTGTTATCCCTGGCCGCACTATATCCCCACCACACCTTTTTCGCATCTCAGCCAACAACCATGTGTGGTTGTAAATATAACCCGTGATGAGTTGTGCGTCTGTAATAGTCGTCTTTACAGCTGGCCTATCTCCAATCGCTTCTAACATTAGATCTATGCAATGGACTGCACAAGATGTCCAGTACAAATTATATTTTTGTTCGAGATCCTTCCCTGCCTTCACAAAAGCACTCCCATTGTCTGTCACAAACTGCACAATATTCTTTCTCCCAACATCATCCATCACTCTGTACATTAATTTGTAGATGTAATTTGAATCTTTAATTTTATCGCTTGCATCTACAGATTTAAGGAAAACTGCCCTTCCCCTGCAGTACACCATAAAATTTATGATCGACATCTTCGTCGGTGCAGTCCAACCGTCACACATGACGGTGCAGCCATACATCTCCCATGACGGCTTGTACGAATCCACGTAAGCCTTCATCTCATTATGCTCTTCATCAAGATACGTCCCCATTATCTCACGGGGAGAGGGGGCAGCACACCCTCTCCCCCTCGTTGCACTTCAGATATCATATTCTTGAAGTGCGGACTCCCCGCTGCATTCGCAGGAACTTGATCATATATGAAAAATCTCGCAATAAACTTTCCAACTTTCTTTCTGACATCCCCCACTAAACATGTCTTTCAACTTCTTTTGTGTCCCCCCAGCCCCCTTATAAATCCTCGGCTCTGAAGGGGTATCCGGAATCCGCATACTACCACCACGTGTCAGTCCATAAAAACCTCCCCTTGTACTGCCTCTGGCCCCACTTCCCCCAGCCCCAGACCCACTCCCCCCCCCCCCCCCCCAATGCTCATGAGTAGACCCCTCAAATCTAGGCCTGCTCGCCTCCACCCTCCTCATTTGATCATCCTCCCAACGTTCTCGGATCGATTCCTCAACTGCATGTCTATAATCTAGATCCTCGTCCTCATCTAAATCCACCACATCTTCTTCAACAAATGGTGGCCACCCCAGCTCCTCCCTAATCTCCCTCTCTCTTGTAGCTCTTTGATCTTTTATCTTCAAATTTTTTTTAAAGCCCCCCTAATCTCCTCCCTCACATCTCTTGGACATTTGGGGCAATCTTTAACATTTCTGTACCCGCCTGCTAGATGCTCCTTCAAGCGGGTTACACCACCACTCTGTGAGACATGGCCACAAAAACTACATATGGCCCCAAATCGGTTATTGGGGACAACACGGCCATATTTCCATCCAATATCTGGCTGTCTCCCTCCTCTACGTTCTCCTCTATCTTCTTCCGACATTTTTTACCTACAAATATGAAATCAGCAAAAAACAACCACACTTAGGAATGGATTTACAATAATCTAACAAAAAAGTTGAAAAAAAATAAATTATTAAATATAATTATTAAAAAAGTAATTATTATTTTTTTTTGGGTTAAAATGACGCAAATTGATACATCAGCCCCCCTACGCCCTTACAATGTTGATTTGGATCCATCATTACTCTCAATTTGGGAGGAATTGGAAAATTTCGAAGTTCCCCCAAATTGGGCCACATACACTCGAATCATGAAATTAGAGTATGTGAGATTTATTAGTATTTACATAATAATTTTTAATTTGACTTACAAGTGGATTGACAACTATTCCAAAAGAAATTTTTGAAAAAAATTCATAATTAATTAATTTTTAATTAATTAGTAATTAAAAAATTATTTAAATATTTTTTATTTTGGGGGAAAATGTTGCCGATCAATAGATTAGCACTCTTACATCCTTTAAATGCTGTTTTGAATCCAACATTGCAAATAATTTGGGAGGAATTGAGAAATTTTGAAATTTCCCCAATTTCCCCCAAAACGGGCCACATACACTTGAATCATGAAATTGGAGTGTATGTGATGCATAATTACTAACATAATAACTATTATTCTGACTTACAAGTGGATTTACAACTGTTACAAAAAAAAAATCCGAAAAAATTTCATAATTAAGTATTTTTTAATTAATTAGTAATTAAAAAATTAATTAAATATTTTCGATTTTGGGGGAAAATGCTGCCAATCAATAGATCAGCCCCCCTACATCCTTAAAATGTTGTTTTCAATCCAACATTGCAGGTAATTTGGGAGGAATTGGGATATTTCGAATTTTCCCAAATTTCCCCCAAATTTGCCCCATATCTCAAATCTCGAAATCGAAGGTTAAAATACATGATTTTTCATGCAAAACATGAACAATTAAGTACTTCAACTCATTTAAAACAAGTTGTAGTCGAATTTCACGAAAATAAAACGAGATTGGAAGAAAAAATCCTCACCGAGTTCAATAGTGGGCCACCTTTGGATTTCCTTCGAAAGCAACCGTATCCTTTGAGATTCTTGCAATGGAAGCTCCGTAATCTTCCCAAAATCAATTTAAGTAGGAGAAATTTGAGAAAAATTAGACCTACAGACGTTTTTTCTCCCAAAAACCCAAAAAAACCAAGCTGCTCCCATGTTCCAGACGGTCTGGACGATATCTGGACGATATCGTCCAGATATCGACGATATCTGGAATCGCGTGCAGGAAAAAGCACGATATCGAGCCGATATATCGTGCGATATCGATACAAACTGCGATATTTTCGATATCGCACGATATATCGTGCGATACCAAAGAATCAGGCAGATTTTTTGTTACTACCCTGCCGATATGTATCGGCGAGCACCAATATTGATAATATCGGCCGATATATCAGCCGATATTATCGATACTGCAATCACTGATTGCCTCCACCACCTCAAGCCCTGTTGCCACCGCCTCCACCACAAGGATTGCCACCTAGTGCCCCTGTTGTGAATCCCCCTAGAGGCCCGCCACCTCTGATGCCTGGTTCTACGCTGCCTATGGATGGCCCAACATCACCTCCCCTGTCGATGGCAAATGGCCCTCCACATCCCCTGCCTCCTGGAGGTCTTCCACTCATGCCACCACCGCTGCTTGGGAGCAGTGCCATGGTGAACTTTACACTTGCCCCTCAAATGGGTTGTCCACCATCAATGCTTCCACCACAAGGCTTTTAAGGGCAGTAAATTCAGGGCCAAGGGATGCGACCAGCCCACCACCTCTTAACACGCCCCATCAGATTCCAAGGCTGCCAGCGTCAGGTAAGCATCTCATCAATTTTTTCTGGAAAGCCACTTGCTGACAGTTGCTATCAAAGCTTGCTGGAGATCACATGAATGACAGTAATTTTACAATTGCTAGTTAAGATGTTTACAGAAACTAGATTTGATTATCGATATTAAGTTTGCCAGTCTGTGTTCTCTAACTTCTAGGTTTTAAAGATGCAATGTAACTAATTGCAAAATAATGTTGTTACCTGCAGTTAGAAACTATGTGTGACCTTTATTCATCATCAGCTGTTGTTCTAGAGGATTGCTTAGTGTACTTTTTTTGCACTCTTCTCCCACATGTGGCGTAGCATCACACGTGTGATCCAAGTAGATCATTAGGCAGGTTCACCATGCAGATACCCTGAGAATTAGGATGTTCCAATTTCCTTTTTTGTTTCTTTGATAGGTAGGCCGTTCTTTTCTTCAGCTGGGCCAAACATGTCGAAGGATTCTACAGTCGAGAGAAATTAACCAAGGTTGGCATTCAGCCTCCATGTATCCAAGATCAGATCATCCTGATTTTTGTGACAACGATCTACATGGTGGGACCCACGGGATGAGCACATCGTATGTTGCACATGTGTGCCACATTGCCGTTTGAGAGGCAGGTACTACAAGGATGCACTCAGTAGAGTGCACCATTGTTCGAAGTATCCCTGATATTATTTGTATCTCCAGCTCGGTGATATGGATGACACTGGTGGCAATACCGATAACATTGGTAGTATAAAAAATTCCAGGTATCAACGATGTATCTCCAACTAGCGGTTGTGGTTTTGGTGTATGTTTGTACATTTGTATTTTCAGGCTGCGGCCTTTTTTCTTTTAATGAAATATCATCACAGTTTCAAAAAAACGATGTATCGCCAATGTATCGATATTGCCAATCTATTGCCAATATTTTTTACTGTAAATTCCAACTGTTGCTTATATTGCCAATTATCGATGTCTCCAAAAAAATGTCATTTTTTTAAAAAATTTCCATTTCATTTTTTTTATGGACACAAGGTTGTCTGCAATGTTCGATTTGTCAATGATAATATTGATAATATCACGATATTATTGTTATTGCAACATGGGCGATATCGAGACCACAATCTTTCGTTTCCTTTCCAGTTACTTATGATTTCTCAACCAAAAATTGTAGGTTGTCAATATTCCGAAATATTGATGGATGTTTGGATTGAATGTTGGATGGTTGGATGGATAGATGAAATGGTTGGATGGATAGATGGAGTGGTTGGATGGATTTCTTACGACAATACATGCTTTTAAGCCCCCATTAAATGAAAACTTATTATGTATGCATTCTTTTGCAATTTTTTAATTCCTAAATATGCAAATATGTGTATTTTAGCATCTCTTAAAGTTTCACTAAAAAATTCCACCATTTTCTCCATGTTTCCCCAATGTTTCCCCGTGTTTCCAGTTATCGGCAATATCAATATTGTTTTTGTATCCCCGACCAACGGAACTTATAGCGATACCGATACTTTGAACACTGGTGTGCACTCGGCATTGCGTTCGGCTTTCCTTTATGTTCCATGCTATTAACAATGAATAATTTAGTAAGAGCCCGAGACAAGTGCTTTGAACGATTATAAATCATGCATTTGACGAGATTCAGTCAAATCTTTGTTGGTTGATGCTTGTTCACCACCTTTCATTAAATGGTGACAACTCATCCACAATTCATATTGCATGATGCAGGTCAATTGCATATTTAAAAGGGGAAGAAAGGTCCATCAAGACATTCTAGGCCTACTATGGATGGAGCATAGGCTGATAAGTATGCAAATTAGATGATCCTAAGGGCCTGTTTGGTTGCTAATTGAAAATGAGCTCGTCTCATTTTACTTAATGATAATTATGTATTAGAGATCGAGTTGTTTTGGAAGGGATTAAAAATACTTGGGTGTAGTGGAGAGAAAGGAAGAGAGATACTAAAAAAATACCAATAAGCGATAAAAAATACCAATGTTCTTCCATTTCTCCTTCTTCACCAAAGAGAGAGCTACAGAGATCTATTTGAGTTAGATAAGCAAAACGGAGATTCACATATTCAAAGAGAGAGATGAGTGGAGGTTGAGAGATTACAAGATGGCTGGGTAGGGGGATGGGTGGGTGCGTGGCGGGTAAATTGATAAGCACAATTTTTTATTCCAAAAATGCCCTTCTTCAAATATGTTAATTATGTTATATCTAAACAAATTTCAAAGGACACCGACGTGGCGGAGGTCATATCTCTTAGAATCAGATCTCTCGTCATCGAATGGGCCTCTAATGCAGATAATTTAAAGGGATGTAATATGATGTTTCTTGGTGCTTAGTCAGTCCGGCATCTCGGCGGCCTAGCGAGCTCTTTTGTGTTCCTTTCTTTTTCTTTAATAATATTGCGTTATCTTTCAAAAAAAAAAAAAAAAAGAACACCGACACACCCATCTCTAGAACTAATTGCAGGGACAAAATGTCAAATGTTATCAGCATTTTATATAGTAGAGATAACCACCAATACATGTAATTATTGAATCTTATACCTAATTAGGATTAAATAAAATGAGATGTCATTTTTAAATGGCAACCAAACAGTCCAAGGTATTCCGTAACGGTAACAGTGGCAATATCGGCCACCACCATTACCTTTATGATATGGGTTGTAACGGCTGTTACGGCTCCCATAACGGCCGTTACAGTCTCTCTTTTTAAAAAAAAAAACTAAAAAAACCTATATCTACCTTGTAACATTGAATTTTTTTTTTTTTTTTGGAAAAATGTATAATTTGCCCCTAACAGGCCATTACGGGTTGTTACGGCCTTTATAGGGGGCATAATGGGCTGTTAATGGTGGTTATAGGTCCCTTTTTCCATAATGGCTGTTACCGCTGTTTCAACCCCGTAACATGTAATGGTTGCCACCGTTACCTTTACGTAATGGCCTTTATGGCCCTGCAATGGCCTTTACGACACACCATGAAGCAGACCCTAAGCATCTGAATTCAGCCACTGAATCTGGATAGGTGAACATCTCTTTCTCAACTGTATGTTTGATTGTCATCAGAAGGCAGTTTGGATTGTCCAGTCACTATATTTTCAGAGCTGTTCCATCCACAGGGGGCCTAAAATTAGATATTTTAGATTTAATTGCAATGGTGGTGGGTTGAGTTGCAACCATCGACTAAATAGTGAATGTACAACATGGTGGAACACATTTGGCCTGGTATATTTACTTTGGTTAGTGAATTGTACAAGTGGGGTCCATTGTTTTTTGATCCACAGCATTCCTCTGGTTGGGTTCACCAACGGATATTTGACGTCCCCCAAATCCATTGGACGATTCTAGCCACTGGCAGATTATTTCCCATTGAATGAAAACTCTGCTACTAAGTTGCAGGCACAAGTCAGAAGGTTGGGATTCCTCCTGTCCAGTGGATTTTTCCGTATGGCCCATCCACCATGAAGAACACTTGCTGTGGATCACTGAATAATGGGCCCCAAACATACGACTCCAAAAAAAGCAAAAACAGAAGCAGCTTGTTTGGCAGAGCCTTGAGCAATTTCTTTTAAGGTAATGCCTCGCTTGTTTAGCTGTTGTGGTTGTATGTTTGTTCCACGTTCTTAGAATTTTCTTGCCATGTATTCCCTAAAGAAATATGGTTGCTTAATATTGTGAATGTAGGAATACTCAGCTCCAGTTGAAGGCTGTGTCGGCTGCATGGTGTCTGTGCTAACATGTCACCCATGCAAGGTCTGGGCATTCGATTTCAACCACAGGTGTACTGTTGCATATGATCTGTTAATCTTTTCTAGTGTCCATTTTTTTTTCCTTAGACAGGCAGTGGCCTACACGATCCCTCGTTAGCCTGGATTTCTTTGAAGGTATGTCACAATTACATGTCCAATGCTTAGATCCTGCACACTTGTTCACATGCTTTGAAAACCTGAAAACTCAGCCTAACCTGAATTTGAAATGGAATGTATTATTATTATTATTATTATTTGAAGCAAGAAATGGTATGTATTATTTAATATTGTCAATACTAAAATAGTAGCGGACCCGAGATTGGTGCCCTACCTAACCTGAATTTGAAATTGTATGTATTATTTAATAGTTTGGCAGAGTATGACGCCTGAGATGCAGGCACTTGGAAATTGTACACACGGCATAAAATTCCTAACCTCTGATTGTAAACAGATATTTTCATTTTTTTCGACTGTCCAATAATTGTGCACCAATCCGATAGTCAGATGAACTGATAAGTGTAATGTTTTTTTTCTTCTTCTTTTGTTAATTACTAAAAGGCTGCTGACTGAGCTACTGACTCGGTTAGAGTTGTATCGAGTCGGTTGAATCGCTGAGCCGACTCAACGTCTCTTATCGAGTCCAAACCAAGTCAAGCTCATGACCGAGTTTCTTAGAGACAGGCTCGAATTCTTGTCGAGTCAAGTTGACTCGGCTGGGTGTCCAGTTGAGTCAGCGAATTTTACATAATGGCTTAGAAAAAAAAATCTTTGTTTCCATCTGTCCATAATCGCATAATGCCATCCATATGGCATATTGGATGGTCGCATATGCCATATGGATGTTATGCCATCGCATATCGCATAAAGCGATCGCATATGCCATATGGATGTTATGCCATCGCATATTGCATAAAGAGATGGCATAAGTGATTGCATAGTTGCTTATGCCATCGCATACTTTTTCATTTTTTTTCAATTTTTTTCATTTTTTATTTTTTTCAAAAAAAAAAAAGTCGTGCGATCGCATAATCGATTAAGCATAAGTGATCCCACACGATCGCTTATGCCATGTAACAACATTGGTCTCTCTATCATTGGAAACTTGTCATTGCAGATTTACATATGGCATAGAATCACAGGGGACCTCATAGAAGCATTGTCTGGGCATTCCGGTGCCATCATCTGTGTCAGCTGGAATCCCACAAACCTGCAAATGTTGGCGTCGGCCAGCAACGACTATACAATTCGTTTATGGGGATTAAGTAGGCCATGTCTGAAGCGCAAGGATACATTTAGCAACTGTGTGGTCCACTGCAATGGAGGCTCAAAATGATTAAAAACACACACATACATTGGGCGGTCAGGTATTTATTTTCTTTCTTGGGACTTCTAGATGTAAATTCTTTTCCCTGTCTTTGGCATGAATACCAAACAGACCTGTAAATTAAACACTGCTATCTGCCAATAAACCATTAATTGTGACCATTTTTTAGTTGTTTTTTTATTAATTTTCTTAATTAAAGTTTTTTGGATGTAAACCGTCTAAATCATCTAAACTGTTACCCACAATTTGGATAGTTCAATTTGAATTACCATTATCCACATACAACTTGTAAGTAATTCCTAAGCGCCTGCAAATCATCCATCTCCCTCTGCCAAAACATCAATGTTTTTTTCTCGAGTAGTGAAGGTCAAGCTTTGATTTCTGCATTGTGGGTCTTAGGAGTTAAGAGGACCTGGTCACACGATGAACGACCGTGATTCATTGCTGCTTGCTACTGCACCTGTGGCCATTGTTCAGAGTGTTGGTATTGATTACAGGGGATACCGAAAAATGTATCTATGTTGTCGATATTATTGCCAATATTTGGAAAATAATTGCTGACTGAGGGAAATATTAGAAAGGAGAAAATTTTCAATAAAACTTGAGGAGATTAAAAGATACATGTTTACTCATTTAGGAATCAAAACATTGTAAATACACACACACACACACACACACACACACACACACACACACACACATGATGTGTTTTTATTTTATAAGGGCCTAAACTTTGTGTTGTGAAGAAAAAAGAGAAAAAACAGCGCAATTATAACCTAAATAGATTAATATCATTGAAATACTATACAATGCAAATAATAAAACACAAGCAATACATCCATACAATGTGTTCATAATCTCTCTAGAAACATCATTTATAGGTTTTTCTAAAACAAAACAACATTCCATCCATCCATTCAGACATTCAGACATAATACAACATACTTGATTGGCCTGATTGGCGCTAACCATCTTTGCATTTATCACATAAGTGGAAATCTAATGTCTGCTAGCGAAAATTGGATTTCTGTCCACACTCTATTGTCCATCCCTTTAAACGGCAGCCATGGTTGCCGTTTTCTTCATTTTTCACTCTTTTCTTTTTCCTCCCCCATTTCCTTCATTTTTATTTATTTATTTTCATTTCCCTTCCCATCATCTTCACTACCTTCCAACTTTCTTCCTCTTGTGATCTCTTTCCATCCTTTGAAACCAACATTGATTTCGGGCCATGCATGTTCCTTGCTATTCATTTTCCCTCTTTAAGTTAAATTTTGTTATTTATCTTTTCTATTTTTTCTTTTAAATGTTGTCATGGTTGTCCATATTTGTTGCAATTCTGGCTCTTCCGGGCAATCCGAACGGTTGGAATTGATGGGGTAAACCTTAGGTATGTGTAGGAACTTAGCTTGGTGAGAAATGCTCTCTGCAGCCACCTGATCTGGTTGGATTGCTCATGGGGCCCATCGCGGGTGGTCAAAAATTATATGAGGCCCTTTTCGGGTGGGCTCAATGTGGGCCCCTCTATCATTTCATGCGGGCCTCATTTTTTATGATCAGACCTTTCTCAGGTGGATCTAGACCATTGAAAATGATGGTGATCCATTGGTGCCCGTGGGACCTTGATCAGGGCGACAAATGTCTATTTCGAATACTCCGATCAGGCTCGATTTTTTTCAGGACCTCCCCATGGCCACTTTTCATTGGATGGATTGTGGTCTGGCCACTAGGTCAATCTGAGCCATTTGAATGGATTTAAACGGGTCCACTCGATCAACCTTTTACATTGTGTATTCTACCTTCAATATTTTAGGTCGTGCTTGGATTATTAATATTCTGATCCTCATGTTTATAGGATGTAACAGGTGCCTCCAAGCTGCTCGGGCTCTTTCTCCGCAATTGGGGGGGCCACATGACCCAGAGGTCCTTGTAACTCCAAGCTCTGTGGGACCCAACATGATGTTTGTGTTATTTCTACAGTGTCCATCCGTTTTGCTTGCTCATCTTATAACAAGAGCTCAAAAATGAGGGAGATGAAAAGTTCAAGTGGGCCACACAATTGGAAACTGCCAGATGGAAATGCCAACAGTTGAAATCTTCATGAGGTACACCATTGTGTTTATATGCCATCCAACCATTCATTAGGTGAAGAGAAGATGGAAGCATCGGCCTGATACAAACTTCTCTGGCACTGTCTCACCTACTAGCCCAGCTGGAAGACTCTTAGGCGTTTCAACAGCAGGTCTCAGGTCACACTGTCTGGATCCTCTGTTGGCTGCCAAACAGGAAAACAGCCTTTTTATTGGTCCACCTCATCACATAGGCCTGCAATCATGTCACATCTGCAACCTGATCACACTGAGGTCATGCAGTGTGATGTGGACCAATGGAAGGGCTCCAAACTGGGTTTTCCTGTTTGGCAGCCAACAGAGGATCCGGACCTCTGGGCGCTGTTTACTGAGCCCTGTGACCCTCTTTGAGTTTTGGATTTTTTCATGTTTGGGCTCATGTTAAATTGACCTAGCAAAACGATGGCTGGAGTCGAATATAACCCCAACACATTGTGGGCACCACAAAGCTTGGAGTTACGGCAAATGGACGGGCTCGGAGGTGCTGCCATGATGTTATAGGTTTTATCCATGCCATCCATCCATTGTCATGTCATGCCCAAAAATGAAGTGGAACCAAGGCTCAAGTGGACCACACCACAGGAAGCAGCGGTGATAATGACACCCACAGATGAAACCTTCTTAGGGCCCACCCTGATTGTTAATTGCCATCCAACATGTTTCATAACTCAAAAGGTACGGAAAACACAAATATCAGCTTGATCCAAAACTTCTGCGGCCTCAACGGTAGGTGTTTAATCTCCACTGTGTGGTCCACTGGAGCATGGATGGATGGTGTGGATAAAACTCTGGGCCTAGGCCTGTCCAAGATTGGCTCAAGGCCAAGCCCATCCCTAGGCGTAGGCACGTTTGGAGAATCACTTGTAAAACTACCATTGAAAATTGGCCACGTGACGTAAGTAATAAATCGAGACCACATTAGCTACAATGTGGTTCTTGGAAGCTCCAATGAGGTGGAGTTCTGTGGGCCCCACCGTGATGTGTGTTGGACATCCACACCATACATTTGGTGGGTCCTCTAGGTTATGGGATGTCCTAAAAATTAGTGATATCTGAAACTCAGTTGGGAAATCATGCCTAAAACATCTAAAAGCACTTGTTGAGGCGCACCTACATTTTGGAATGGCTTGAAATTTGGTGTGACCCCTCATCCAAATGGGACACATGCAACAGATGTGTTGGATGTCTGAACCAGACCTCAGTTGGCCCTATAAACGATCAAGAAGGTTTTTATCGGTGGGCCTCCACTCTCAAAAGTTGTCTATGGTGTGGCCCGCCTAAGTCATAGATTAGCATGATTTTTAGGCCCATGGAAGGGTGCATCTAATTGATTGTGTGGATATCCAGCGCGCATAACAGTAGGCCCACATAGCTCAAAGTAAGCTCTCATGAGGTCCACCTCATGGAACTTTTTCCCCATGGAATATAGGAGCGCGGCCCTTACCGTGGGGCCACCACGATGCATATACTCTATATCCACACCGTCCATCTATTTTGCCCGATCATTTTAGAGCATGAGCCCAAAAATGAGATCAAATTCTCAGGTTGACCATACCATAGGACACAGTAGTGATTGAACATCCTAGCATTAAAAACTTCCTATGAACCAATGTATGTTTCCCTAATGTTTATTTGCCATCCAACTTGTTGATAAGTTCACATAAACCTGGATGAAGGGGTCAATCACTACTATTTCCTATGTAAGGTTTCTGTGGGTGAGCATCTACTCTTAACAGTTGTCTTTGGTGTGGCCCACTTAAGTCATGGATTGACATGATTTTTAGGACCATGTTCGACACACATAACAGTAGGGCCCACAAAACTCGACCTCACAAGAAGCTCTCATGAGTTCTACCTCAAGGAACCTTTTCTCTGTGGAATACAAGCAAGATGGTTCCATCTCTACTATTTCCAGTGTTGTGGTCTACCTGAGCTTTGGATGGGTCTAATTATTCAATAAATGTACTAACATGATGTGCTGCAATTAATGGATGAAGTGGATGTCACACAAACATGTGGCCCACAGATTTTGAGCGCAGAACAATGTGCCTTCAACTAGAGGATTATGATCAGTCTCTCTTCTTGTAAAACCAAGTGAAAATAAAGGAATGAAGAGTTAAGAAGTTACTATTTAAGACATTAATTACCAAATAGTAATAATAAAAGGATAACTAAATAAGTGTATGTTACCAATTCAAATTGTGTGGTGTAACGCACAGCTCCCACCTCAGTAATGGTGTGGCTGAAAAAGCTATGCAAGCCCCACCATGATGTATGTGTTTTTATCCATGTCGTTCTTCTGTGGCTCATTTTATTGCATGAGCCCAAAATTGAGACAGATCCAAATCTCAGGTTGACAACATCACAGGAAACCTTGATTGAACCCCAACTTGAGGGGAAAATACAAATATCAGTTTGATCTAAAACTTTTGTAGCCTCCAAGAAGTTTTTAAAGGTGGCATTCAATTACTGTTTCCTACTGTGTCGTCCACTAAAGATTTGGATTTGGCTCATTTTGGACTCATGCCCTGAAATGAGCTGGAAAAACGGATGGATGCCATGCATAAAACACACATCAGGGTGGGGCCCACAGAGCTTTTACAGCAATACACAGTACTAAGGTGGGCGCAAGGAACCCGGCTTTCTCGTTTTCTCAATTACGCTTTTAACTTGAAACGATTTAACCTACGGATCTGGCATCCTCTTTGGGTCCAGTGAGATACTAGGCGCAAAGACTCCCTCAGTGTCATGGAAAAGGCACTATTGCTTGATCATCGAGTTCGGTTGAGTCTTTTCTGTAGGGCCCACTTCAATGTATGCGTTGTATATTCAAGATGTCTATCCATTTTTCCAATCATTGACTCATTTGGGCCCAAAAATAAAGAAGATCCAAATTTGAGATGGACCATATCACAAGGAAACAGTTGTGATTGACTCTTAAAAAAAATTTGTGGGCCGCAAAAGTTTTGGTTCAAGTTTATATTTGTGTTTTCCCTTCACCCAGGTCTATGCCACATCATCAATAGGTTCAATGTCTACCAAACAATACGATGGACCTACAAAGTTTTTTTTTTTATTATTATTTTTTTTTATGGTGGGTGTTAATGATAATTATTTCCATTGGTGTGGTTCACTTGAATTTGGACATGTTTCAATTTTTTGACCTATGCCTTTAAATGAGCTGAAAAAATGGATAGATAGCATGGATATACAACACATACATCGCGGTGAGCCACACGGAAAGACCTGATGTAACTCATTTAGGTCCCATCTAACTCAATCCACGCCCCTGTACGGAGCAGATTAGGTGCTGCCCTGACCTTGGGCCCACCTTGATGTATGTGTAGCATGTCCAACCCATCCATCCATTTTTTAACAAATCATTTTAAGGCATGATCTAAAAAATAAAGCAGCCTCAGGTACACCTCATTGCAGGAAGCAATGGTTATTGGACTCGTCCATTAAAAATTTCCTGGTGCCCACTGTAATTTTTATTTGTCATTCAACAGTCACATAGACATAGGTGAAGGAACAAAACAAAATATCAACTTGATCCAAAACTTCTTGTAGCCCACAAGTTTTTAATGGTCAATCACCACCATTTCTCTAGTGTGGTCCACTTAAGATTTAGATCTGCTTTATTTTGGTCCCATGCCTAAAATTATATGGAAAAAAAATGGATGGACGGCCTGAATATATTACAATTAAATCAAGATGGGTTCCACGGTCAGGCCGCATTGTGTTGGGTGAGGCCAGCGCCATACCTAGTCCACTTTGGCCCCTTCATATGTAGCCAAGTCCAGCTAGATTAGCAAACAGGCTTAAATTTTAGCCCGAGCCCATTCCTTGGGCCTGATAGGCCAGCCTTAAGCGAGCTACACCTGCCAACGAGCCAGACCGGCCCACTGAAAACCGGACGCGGATTGCCTGCGAAAGGCTTTGCAGGCATCTCCTGCACTCGGAATCTAGGTGGGGCCACCGTGATGTTTGTGAGAAATCTACGCCGTCCAACCGTTTTGTAAGATCGTTTTAGGCGACCAAAAATGAACGGGATCCAAGACTCAAGTGGGCTGCACTAAAGCAAAAGGTGGGTAGGGAAATTCCTACCGTTGAAACCTCTGTGGCGTCCACAGTGATGTTTATATGCCATTCATACCGTTCATAATGTCATTCCTACTGAGATTAACTGAAAACGCAAATATTATCCTGATTCAAAACTTCTGTGGCCCCACAAATATTTCAACTGTAGAAGTACAATCATCACGTTTTCGGCACACTCGAGTCTCACATACCGTTCATTTTTTGTCGCAACGTCTAAAATGAGCTCAAAAAAGGGTTGGACGGTATAGATTTCTCACAAACATCACGGTGGGCTCCACCTAGATTACGACGGCAGGAGATGCCTGGCTTTCGCAGCAATCCGCGTCCCTTCAAAACCCTAAGGGAACGTATTTTACGTGCAGCCCCAGCCATACCCAAGACGGTGCGGCCCTTATTGTGGGCCCCATTTGGATGTATGTATTCTATATATCAACGCGGTCTATCCGATTTCCCAAATCATTTTATACCATGTGCCAAAAAAAAGATGCAGATCCAAATCACAGGTGGAGCATACTATAAGAAACAATGGTGATTGAACTTTCCACCATCAAAAACTTCCTAGGGCCCACTGTAATGCTTCTTTAATATTTATTATCCATCCAATCCATTGATAAGGTCACATAAACTTTGGATGAAGGAAAAAACACAAATATCAGCTTGATCAAAAACTTTTTTGTCCCATTATAATGGGTAATCACCACTGTTTCCCATGCGATGGTCCATCTGAGGTTTGGACCTTCTTAATTTTTGGAATCATACAGTAAAGTGATTTGGGAAAAGGATGGACGGCGTAGATATAGAATACGTTCATCAAGGTGGGCCCCACAGTAAGGGCCGCACCGTCGTGGGTGAGACCGGGGCCGCACCTAATCCGATCGCACTTATAAAACCTTAGCGATTTGCTTTCTTTCTCTACGAAGAAGCCCGTGATCAGATCGAGCAGCTCGAAGCTGAGCTGAGATCGATGCGGGCAACGCATTTCTTCTGCTGGGACTCTAACGATTGCTCTTACGTGATGTTCTATTCGGAGATTGAAAGGATAAAGAAGAAGCTATTCGAGATCTTTTGGAGGAAGTCGGCTTACGGCGTTCAAGATCTTGGAGAGGCTGGACAAGGAACAGGTTCCATGGATGGAATATCGCGAGAGCAGAGCGGAGCTTCTTTACCAGAAGAAGCAAGACTCGTCAGTTTCTTTCAAAAGATGTAGAAACCAAAGATGTAGAAACCATGGTGGTGCGGTTGATCGAGGGCCGATACTTGGTTTCTAAAGTTGGAATAGGTGGGGTTGGAAAAAATAGGCGAGAGCTGGGAATTGTTTTGTAACAAAAACATTCCTAAAAAGATTGTGGCAAAATGTCATGGTCTACCTCTTGCTATTGTTGTCATAGGAGGGCTCTTATCAAGAAAGAGATATTTTTTGAGTAAATGGGAGAAAGTGCTTAAAAGTGTTAGCTGAGCCCAAATCTCAAGAATATTAACATTGAGTTACGAAAATCTTTCTTTTGTCGAAAGATTAAGAAATTCCACCTCCATGTAAGGCACGTCGACTTGCAATTCATCTTGGCATTCGTAAGTAAGTACACTTATTTAAACTGCTTTGCTCTATACTTTCATTCCACTATGAAATGCTTGGAAAGAATCAAGAGAAGTTTCTTTACAAAGACTATTGACAAACTTTGAGCTATAAAAATCTATCATTTAACTTAAAGTCATGCTTTATCTATCTTGGAGTTTTTCTAGAAGATTGAGTTCTCTACTAGGAAATTGATTGAATTTTGGGTTGCAGAAGAACTCTTACGGTTTAGAGTGGCTGATGATTGCTTGGAGAAGCTAATCCAAAGAGATTTAGTTCAAATGGTGGAAAGAAATTCCATTGGGGAAGTTAAAAGCTACCAAATCCATAATGTTTTACGAGATCTTCCCATCTCAAAAGCCAAGGAAGAAAGATTTCTCAATGTCCAGATTCCCTCTTTTCATGTAAAGCACATCGACTTGCTATTCATTTTGTCATTCGTAAGTACATCTTTTTAAACTGCTCTGCTCGTTCATTTCATTATATGCTTTAGCTTAGACCTGGAAATTCTTTCTTCTTTATAAAGACTTTCAACAAATCTCAGAATATTAGTTTGAGTTGTGAAGATTTGTTAGTCATGCTTTCTCTATCTTGGAGTTTTCTAGAAAACTATAAGTTATCTGCCAAGAAATTGATTAAATTGTGGTCATAAAATGGTTTTCACAGTGAAACAGTGATTGAATGAAGTTACAAGAGATTGCTTGGATGAGCTAATCTAAAGAGTTCTAGTTCAAATAGTGCAAAGAAATTCCATTGGGGGAGTTAAAATCCATGATGGTATATGAGATCTCCCCATCCCAAAAGTTAAGGAAGAAATATTTCTCGACGTACATCATGGGGACAGATTCCCTCTCTTCATCTTAAGCACATCGACTTGCTATTCATCATGACATCTGTAAGTGCACTTTCCTCCATACATTTATTCCATTATGTGCTTCAGCTTAGACTTAGAAATGCTTTAAAAGAATCAAGAGAAATTTCTTCACAAGGGCTTTCAACAAATCTCAAGAATATTAAGTTTGAGCTATTAAGATCTGTCCTTTAACTCGAAGTCATGCTTTCTCTGTCTTGGAGTTTTTTTAGAAAACTATGAATTCTCCGCCAGGAAATTGATTAAATTGCGGGTTGCAAAATGATTCTCACATTTCAGTGTGCCCAAACATTGATTAGAGAAAGTTGCAGAAAATTGTTTGGAGGAGCTAATCCAAAGAGGTCTAGTTCAAATAATGCAAAGAACTTCCATTGGGGGAGTTAAAAGCTTCCAAATTTATGATTGCTATGAGATCTCCCAATCGCAAAAGTTAAGGAAGAAGATTTCTCGATGTCCATGATGTGGATATATTCTCTCTCTCCATGTAAAGCACACTGACTTGCTATTCATCCTGTCATCCATAAGTACACTTCTTTAAACTGTCTTGCTCCATACCTTTATTCCATTATGTGCTTAGACTTAGAAATGCTTTGAAAGAATCAAGAGAAATTTCTTTACAAAGACTTTCAACAAATCTCAAGAATATTAAGTTTGAGCTATGAAGATCCGTCTTTTAACTTGAAGTCATGCTTTCTCTATCTTGGAGTTTTTCTAGAAAACTATGAATTTTCCGCTAGGAAATTGATTAAATTGTGGGTTACAAAATGATTCTCACTAGTTTAGTGTCACCAAAATATTGGTTAGAGGAAGTTGCAAAAGATTGCTTGGAGGAGCTAATCTAAAGAGATCTAGTTCAAATAGTGCAAAGAAATTCCATTGGGGGAGTTAAGAGCTTTCAAATCTATGATTACTATGAGATTTTCCCATCTCAAAAGCTAAGGAAGAAAGATTTCTCGGCGTCCATCATGTGGACATATTCTCTCTCTCCATGTAAAGCACATCGACTCGCTATTGATCCTGGCATCTGTAAGTATACTTCTTTAAACTGTCCTACTCCATACCTTTATTTCATAATGTGCTTCAACTTTAGAAATGCTCGGAAAGAATCAAGAGAAGTTTCTTTACAAAGACTTTCGATAAATCTCAAGAATATTAACTTTGAGCTATAAAAATCAGTCCTTTAACTTGAAGTCATGCTTTCTCTATGTTGGCCAGTAGATTGGAGGAAGTTGCAAAAGATTACTTTGGAGGATCTAATCCAAAGATGTCTAGTTCAAATAGTGCAAAGAAAATCTATTGGGGAAGTTAAAAGCCATCAAATCCATGATTTTCTATGAGATCTCTCCATCTCAAAAGCTAAGGAAGAAATATTTCTTGACGTCCATCATGGGGACATATTCCTCTCTCTCCATGTAAAGCACATCGACCTGCTATTCATCCTGGCATCTGTAAGTACTAAGTACCCTTTTTAAACTGCTTTGCTCCATTCCTTCATTCCATTATGTGATTTAGCTTAGACTTAGAAATGCTTAGAAGAATAGAAGAATCAAGAGAAGTTTCTTTACAAAGACTTCGATTACTCGGGGTGTTACATCTACACCATCTAGCAATAGAAGAGGTTCCAAATGAAATAGGTACACTTGTCCACTTAAGATTCCTTGGACTCATGGGAAGTCCGACTGGACCTTAAAGCCTCCCATAATCAATAGGCAATCTTCACAATTTACAAACACTACATGTATTAACTACTCTCATGTATATACCTAGATGCAACAATTAAGGCATGCTGGTGTGAGTGGGGTGGGAATTACAGGAGGGCTTACCATGCTCGGACTCGGTTTTTCAAGGAACCTACAAACTCGAGCAAATATCAGGGCTGGCGACTGGATAGAGAACTGCTCAGGAAATATGACTGATCTTAGGAAACTAAGAATAGTTGGATTGGGTTTATGTATGCTTGCAAAGGAATTGTCCGCTCTATTTGCAAATTTGACTGCCTTCAGCCTTTGAAGTTGAGAAATGGGAGTGAAGAAACAATACCAGTATTGATGCCTTTTTCAAATCAACTGTATTTGTAGAAGCTGCTTTTGGATGGAATGGAAGGTTAGAGAAGCTACCTGAGTCTCATTCGACTTCCCACCAAATCTCACCAAAAGCTTACCTTGGAACGCTCCTATTTAAAACATGACCTAATGGTGACAGTGGAGAAACCAACAAACATTTGGATACTCAGATTGTTTTATTCAGCATACATGGGAAAGAAAATGACATGCCCTGCACAAGGGTTCCCTTGGCTTGAATCCCTGCATGTTGAGAGGCTTAGACCATTTAAAACAGTGTAGAGCTGAGGGTGGATCGAAGGATCGATGCCATCTTTTCATTTACGTATCTGTCATTGCATTTGAAGACACTTCCAGAAGGAGCGCAGTGTGTGACCGCTCTCAGGAAACTGACATTGTGAGGTATGGATAAAGAACTCAAAGACAGATTCGACAAGATGAAGGAGAGGATTGGCATAAGATTCAACACACACCCTCCATCGAGATCAAGTATTAAGATGTGGATATGCTGTTGTTGTGACTGGGAATTGAAGATAGGATTTCATTGTCTGTTGCAGATAGAGGTCAGGACATCTCCAAAGCGAGATTTACTTGTAGGCAATCTCACAAAGATGGGCCACACGGCCCATACCCTAATGTCCAGATGGTTGGACAGTCTTATCCGGCCTGTTGTTGCCATTGATACAGCAGCTACCATCTTCCCATTGCACAGCATTTCAGGCTATAGAACATGCATGTAATGGCCCAAAAAATGCAATGCCCTTACACAAACATCACACATGGTGGAATATGTTTTTTTCTGCTCTCTCTCTCTCTCTCTCTCTATGAATTATATGAAAGGAATGTCATAGTAGCATTCCTCTTTATATCATGGAGAAGTAAAATTGGATTTCCTAGATAAGTTGTAACATAAAAGAAGAAAAAATGAAAGAAAGAGAGATTGGTTTACAATGTAGTTGTTTATGTGCATTATTACTTATGCAGAAGCCAAATTCAACTGTTTCAATTGAAATTTTACATACTGAACTCATGTACAATAGATATACACATATGTGGCCATAGGCCTCTTTTAATCCTGTTTTATGAGTTGAAATTGTATTGAACCAGACTTTCTCTGTCATTCTTTTTTTTTTCTTTTCTTGTGCTTGTTTCTTTGACGAAATTTTTAACATGTATTTAAGGATCGGAATTTAAATCAACTAAGCATCTCAACATTAGAAAGTGGAGAGAGATTCATTTAGGGCGTCAAGAGAAGTGTTTTGTTAGTCCAAAAGACTAACTCGCATTCGCGCACGCACACACACACATATTATGTAATGCTCCACAGGATTACATAAAATACCATTCACACATACTATTATGTATTTTCCTACACTCTCCCTCAAGCTGGACATGGATATTAATCATGCCCTGCTTGGAATCCATAAGAAGAAGATGAGGCAGATTGGGCCACAACTCTCCCTCAAACACAACATGATGGGATACATGTCTTCAATTGTTTCTTCTCTTGAGATTGTGCCTGCCCGTTGAATCTTTTCCTCAAATAGGAAGCCAACCAAACTCGGCAACCATTGAGCCACTAAACCACCATTCATATGCAAAAGACGAGAAGTTAGGGTGTTGGGGTGGAACTCAATCAAAGTGGTCAACTAATACTTTTATGTTATACTAAACTTTTTTCGAAGAACTTAACTCCTGTTGATAACGAAAACAAAGACGCCCCCCATACATCAAGTGCGTCCCCTCCAAAATATTTCTTTTTTTAATTTTGGCAAATTTTAAATCCAAATCATGTATAGACTTAACAATTAGGTCCATAAAAGTGAGGTATTCTGATTTTTTTAACAAACATGAAAGGCAGTTATCATTTTAGAAGAAGATTTGCAGTTTTTTCTTGACTGATTGCTTGCAGGGAGGATGTATGATTTCACACATGTTTGTTCTGAATTTATCTTGCGCTCGGCATCAGTACTCACCTGATTTCGTATCAGCTGTTAATCATTTGAATTAGATAACGCTTCAAAGATACAAAGGCAATGCTTTCTCTATTTCTATGTATTCTATTTTAGAAGGTTCCAACTGTTCTAGTGCATGATTTAAAATTTTCTTGCATGTCCATCTTAGCTCTATCGATAGCCTTTCTTTCTATAAAGCTTCTAAGGTTTATTTTAAAATCTAAAACTGAGTTTGAGGAGCCTTACATCCAAGCTGCTGCTCCTGCTTTGGGATCACGTTCCTGATTGCCAAGCACTCGAACTTCGGACATTTTAAGAACAGCTGCGTCCTTGCTCTGCAGCAAGTCTACTTCTTTGTACATGTTGCGCAAACACAAGTTTGAAACACTAGTTTTTTGTCAATTAGGATATATTTACTTTTATTTATTTATTTATTAAATCACCTATGTCGAAAATTTTCATAGTTGGATTGAAAATGATTTTATTATGGCATTTCTAGGATGGTTCGAACTATGCTTCTTTCTTTCAAACTGATGGGATTACACTTATTTTCTCTAGTACTGTGGCAAAATAGGAATCTAATTACAGTTTCTGCTGGCGTTGTTTTATGTTTTTGGCTGGATGATGACTTGGACTCTAGATTATCCTTCGCTTCTGATACGGGTGGAATGAATAGACGCAGATTCATATTGAGGGGCTAGGTCATAAATTCAAAACCCCATCAAAATCCTTCAGGAGAGGAGTGAAAAAGGGATCTGAAGTCACTTGGTCGATCACTTCGCTTTGGGTTTACCAAGGCCATGTTTCTGGAAGATCTCAAGGTGTTAGAGAAGAAGATAAAGTACGGTGCTCAAATACGGCTTGGCTATCTGCATGCCTCTTCCTGCTACAGGAACTATATTTATTTTCTCCAGATTGTGATGGTATCCATTAGACCCACCATTGATTGGTCAATAGGGCCCAAATGTGTTTGAAATGTGTATATCTAACTTATAATTAGATTTGCTAACATGTATTATTTTTCATACTCATGGATGGGGTGGATTTGATTCACGTTTGTTGCACATAGCTATTAGTTCGCACAACTCAACCCTTCGCATGCCTACCCTTGTCAGATTAGCGCAGCTGAAAAAAAAAAACAAAAAAAAAAAAGAGAAGGAAAAGAAGCTTCCATTGCCATAGGTAAAAACCCTAGGAATTCGATGGGCTTGAAGAAGACCTTTCCTCTCCTCAGCCATTTCGGGTTAAGAAGATGTTAAAGCACGTTTCTCTCTATAAGAATAGTGCATTCCGAGGTGTGAAGTGCAAGATGTCATAATTGGAGTTTTGAATAAGACGACCTTTTCATTTTTGTCTTTTTTTTTTTTTTTAATAAGTGATAACAATAAGAGGTGTTGAGAAGCATATGATGAAGTAAATGCATGTTATTATTATTATTTTAAATGTAGTCATTCGTTGCCCGATTGTGGTCGCTTGTATGAGCGACTGAGTCACTTCAAAACTCAGGCAAACCCAGTCGAGTGATGTTCAATTTTGAACCACTAAGTTGCCGCCAGTTTTTATTTAATGGGGCTTTCAAAATGGGTTGACTTGGGTGAGTCTCGAGTCGACTCGGCCAACCTTAGTACGTGCATGGCTGGTTGGATTTCTACATTTTATTATCTTTCAGAAGGACCAAAACCCTCTTCACGTTAGCTTTTAAGACCAATCGCTTTGCCTCTGGCTACACTTTCAGTTTATTAAATTTAAAACCAAGTTAAAATTGCAATTCCAAGCCGCTCATCACATGGGCGCACCATGACTACTCCTTGGGCTAAAGGTCAAGATCTACCCATTTGCTAAGTTACATGAGTATCGATGTTTGTTCAATTATTTTTACTGTCCATTTCTCTTCTGGATGTCTTTATTTTAACCTCTCTTCAATGGGGTTTCTTCTGCAATGCCAGGCCTGATTATCAAGTCCTACTACTCAATAGGTGGGCCAAGCGTCTATGAAAGCAATGGACTGGAAACAAAGTCACCTAACATATCATCTAGGCCAAGGCATCTACATGGTGGAGCGTACTGATGTTGACAATGTTGACTGGTTCGGTTCTTGGAAAGAGACTTGATTGTGTCGGTAACCTCTGTGGGCCCTACCATGATGTATGTGTTTCATCCACGCCGTCCATTCACTTTGTCAGATCATTTTTGGGCACGAGCAAAAAAATGGGATGTATCCAACACTTTTGTGGCCCCTGAGAAGTTTTCTATGATAAGTATTCAATCCCCACTGTTTTCTGTGGTGTAGTCCACTTGAGCTTTGGTCTGCCTCTTTTTTGGGCTCTTGTCCTAAAATGATATGAAAAAAATGAATGGACAGAAGGATATAACATATGCATCATAGTGAGGCCCACCTATTACAAGGTTGAGTTTTGTTGTCTTTCAAGTAGAGGTGGGCAACGATTCGAATTGAGCTGAGTTGGCCCTAGTTTGGTTTGGCTTTTTTTGTGCCACCCCAGTTTGGGTTTCGGGCCGACCCATGTGGCTTGAGATTGGTTTGCTCTAGAAAAATTTGGTTCGAACTAGGATTCATTTGGTCAAAAATTTCAAATCAGGCTGGGTCAAGTTGGGATAGTTGGCAGCTCTTTTTTTTATTTGTTTGTTTAAATAGAAAAGAATTTAAAAGGGACAGAAAAAACAAAACAAAAATATAAAAGTATCTTAATACATGATGTTTAACATCCTCCAAAGGAATACTCCCACTTCAAAATAGACATGTAAAATCTTTTTTCAAACAAAAGTACATGAGCATAATTTTATAAGTGTAAGGAACCAATATGCATTCATGTATATGTATTATGTATTATCCACATCATCAGGTATATGTATTATCTACAGCCGTCCATCTGTTTTTACATGTTGTTTTTGGACATGATCCCAAAATGGAATCATATCCAAAGATCAAGTGGATCACACCACAGGAAACAGTGTGCCTATAATCTACAAGCCGAATCAAACCGAGCTCAATCAAACCGAGCTTCGAGTCAAGCTAAGCCGGTACTACCCAAGTTTGAGCTTGGTTTGTTTTTTCAGACGAGCTTGACTCTCAAGGCTTGGTTTGGTTTGAACTTCTATTCGAACCAATCCAAGCTGAGCCTTTTCAAACCAATTCGAGCCCAGCTTTCGAGTTGGCTTTGTTTGTGCCCAACTTTACTTTCAAGGTGAAATACATCTTTAAAGTGAGCGCTTGCCATGATGGCTTATTTACTATCATTTACTATGCATTTATGGCTAACCAAACCGCCCCAAAATTCACAAATATCATACACATATGTTAGATTTTGTGTGGTCTAACATACCAATAATGGCATGTATACATATTTAATTCAATGGATTATATTGTGATTTTTTTTTTATCTTTGTGTGGATGTGATTGTTTCATCATAATATATACACGCTCTGTATGCTGCCAAATCATATAAGGCTGTTGATTTTAACTAGGATGGATGGGCGAGGATTGCCTCCGAAAGCCTTTACCAGGCATCTCCTGCACAAGGAATTTGGGTGGGGCCCATCATGAGGTTTGTGAGAAATCTATGCAGTCCAACCATTTTGTGAGATCATTTTAGGCGTTGTGACAAAAAACGAACGGGATCCAACACTCAAGTGGGCCGCACTAAAGCAAAAGGTGTGTAGGGAAATTCTTACCGTTGAAACCTCTATGAGGTCTACAGTGATGTTCATATGCCATCCATACCGTTCATAATGTCATTCCTACTGAGATGAACTGAAAACACAAATATTATCCTGATTCTAAACTTCTGTGGCCCCACGAATATTTCAACTATGGAAGTTCAATCGTCATGTTTTCGGCCCACATAAGTCTTGGATCCAGTTCAATTTTGGTCGCAATGCCTAAAATGATCTCACAAAACAGTTGGACGGTGTAGATTTCTCACGAACCTCACGTTGGGCCCCACCCAGAACCCTTGCGCAGGTTCGCAGGCAATCCGCGCCCAGGATAGATGATGATTATGATAATCATCCTGCGGGGAGATCGTGTAAATGATGAAGGCTTCATCATTCATGATGTATCCAAATGACGTCTCAAAAAGCATATCAATCCATGCAGGATGATTGTGTAAATGACAAATGCTTGATCATTCACTATCCGTATGAAGGATGTCTCAAAAAGTATATCAATCCTGCAAGATGACCATGTAAATGAGGAACGCTTGATCGTATCTTTCATGATGTGCATAATTGATTCGGCTAGATGATGTGTAAATGATGAACGCTTGATCATTCATGATGTGTATGAAAGATGTCTCAAAAAGTACATCGATCCTCCGAGATAAGATGATCACGTAAATGACAAATGCTTGATCATTCATGATGGATACAAAGGATGTCTCAAAAAGTTTCCTGATCCGGTAATTCTACACATTTAATCTATGACAATCACTTTGGACCATTGTAGGTGTCTTTAGATCAACGGCTGGGATCATAAAGACCATGGGCCATTACAATTGATGAGAGAGAAATTTGGGTTTAGGAAGCAACTACTCAGCTATGAAAATAACAGCTTGGCACGAGCATGCAGCTGGCTGCAAGGCTAATGCACTCATTCATCACACGTGGAAAGAGGGATACGCATGTGAGATCAGAGCTGTTCATTGAGTGATCCCACCCACCGATAGAAGTCTCATCTCAAGAAACATGCTGATATGATCTTTGATCTGATGGTTAAGATCAGATTTCCCATCTTGGCCTATTACTGTTGGGAAACACCCAATCGACGGTCCTGATCAAGTGGCTTGATTAGGTGGACACCGGATCTATGGCCTCACATGCCATAATGGAACACGTATCCAAGATCTAAGCTTTCTATCATTATTTGAAAGAATTCTTAGATCTTCTGCATGAAAAAATCAGGTCGTTTCACTCCTTATACGGGTTCAAATCTACAATGCAAAATCAACGGTTGAAATGATTTCTACTTGCCATCGTTTTGTTCTGAATGCTGTGGTCAAGCTGAGGTTGGTGAAATGGCCTGATTTCTAGGTTTAGAAGATCTAAGCAATGTAGCCCACCTGATGGATAGAAAGCTCAGGATCCAATTTTGAAGTGATGGCCCACAAAAGTAAGCTCCTAAAAATGGAAAGAGATTGTGTGCTGCCGGCCCTGGACGTAATGGGACCAGGCAGGGTCTCTGTATGGTGCTCACCATAATGTATGGGTTTTATCCACACCGTTCATCCATTTTTCCAGATCATTTTAGGATATTAGCCCAAAATGAGGCAGATCCAAGGCTCAAGTGGACCACACAATAGGGATTGAACATCCACCATTAAAACCTTCTTGGGGGCCACAGGTTTTAGATCAAGCTGTCATTTCTTTTCCCTTCATCCAGGTCTATGCAACCTTATAACTACGTTGGATGGATGGAAAATAAACATCACGGTGGGCCCTAATAAGGTTTCAATGGTGTTGCTTCCTGTCATGTGGTGTAGTTGAGCCTTGTATCTGCCTCGTTTTTGAGCTCGTAACCTAAAATGATCTAGAAAATTTGATGAACGGCGTGGATAAAATGCATACATCATGGTGGGCCCCACAGAGTCCCTGCCCGGACCAATTTCTTTCCAGGGGCAGGATGCAATCCGCTTCCCCTAAACATGGTTTTAAGAGCGGGCCCACCATGGATGAGAAATGGCCCTAAATTGATACCGAAGATAGTTTTTGACCCAACAACCCCACCCATAGACCCATAATCGGACAAAGAAATCTGTCAATGGTCCACATTCAACTAGCAGAAGTCAATTGACTGGATGATCAGGATCGTGACATTTTCAGTCTGTGGGGAGCGGATTAAGTGTTACCCACGCATGGGGCCCACCTTGATGAATGTGTTGTATATCCACGCGGTCCATCCGTTTTTCCATCTCATTTTAGTAATTGATCCCAAAACTTAAGCAGATCCAAATCTCAGGTGGACCACGCCACTGGAAACTGAGGTGATTAACCATTAAAAGCTTATTATGGGCCATATAATTTTTAGATCAAGCTGATCTTTGTATTTTCCCTTCGTCCAGGTTTGTTTGACTCCACAGGTTGGATGGCAAATGAACATTATGGTGGGCCCTATGTAGTTTTTAATGGTAGGAATTCAATCACCACTGTTTTGGTCCTATGGTGTGGTCCATCTGAGATTTGGATGTGCTTAAGTTTTGGGACCACATACTAAAATGATATGGAAAAATGGATAGACAGCGTGCTTAAGTTTTGGGACCACATACTTAAATGATCTCGAAAAACAGAAAGTTGGTGTGAATATATAATACATTCATCAAGGTGGGCCCCACAGTCAGGGTAACACCCATGAACGCGTTACCCAGGTAACACCTAATCCACTCCCGTCTGTGGGCCATCGGAAGTGAGCGGCACGTCTTGTTTGGTTTGTAGGTAAAACAACCCTCTCAGTGGTCCTAACTGTGGACAGAGACTGATGCATTAAAATATTAATGGTATAATGATCCGATGATCCAGACCGTTAATCTTATGATCTATACTAGATTAGATTTTCCTAACCTTTAGATTATTGTCCTACAGAAAAACAGTTAGGAAAGTAATATTGCTATGCTCAATGACATGGTAGAAAGAGCTGACTTCATTATAATGTACTTTCTTTTAGACTTGTGTGAATGAAGAATGAATTAATGGTTTTAGATGTGCGTAGATGTAGAAAAATGGCTCTAGCAAAGATTCTAACCTACCTTCAAAATCAGAAGCTTTGTATAAACCCAAAACATGTGCCGGATTGGAATTAGAGACTTCTCGATCTCGGCTCCAAAATGTTGATGGTTGCCGCTAAAATCTTTCACTTTGAGACCGTAGCTTGTACATTGCAACAGAGACTTCATCTCCTTCCATCTTCTCCATTTTATCTGAACCTAAAGATAATATCAACGATCAATCACTACAAAAGAAAAAAAAAAAAAAAAAAAAAAAGAGCTTGCATGGTAATCACAAACTCAACCACAACTCAAGAGGTTTGCCGTGTCTGCACGCACATCTACAAAGGGCTATACACATGTCAACCTAGCACATATGCAGAAGATCAGAGCAGTGATTCAAGTGGGCTTCAACACATTGACGACTTGGTCCAAAGATCATGTCGGTTAACTCATCACGCAAACCATTCATGAAAACAATGGATACAAACCCTTAAATATAGATTAGAAAGCAAATTGCAAACTGTTTCGTGTGGCCCACCTGACAAGTGGACAGGCCTGATATTTTTCTCTTCAGGTCATCCTCATGGCAGGACACTTCAGACCTAATGCACAGCATATGCTAAGGTGGCACATGCAGCCATGTGTAGAGGCGCATGTTTGGACCAGTAACTCTTATGGGCCATGTTTGGTTTGGTGTAAATACAGGTAAACTATGCTAAAAGCATGATAATGAGCAGTTGCAACTGTTTGAAATATTGGCTGCAATTTATCTCGAATTTCGAGCAAAACTCACCCTCATGAAAGCAAAAACTGTGGGCGCCACCATGATGCATGTGTCATATCTGCGCCATCCATTCATTTTCTCAGTTCATTTCAGGGCATGAGCTCGAATATGGGGAGACAGAAAACAGTCGGTTCAACAGTAGGCCTCATTATTCCCACAGCTTCCTTTGGTGTGGTCCACTTGAGCTTTGGATCTAACCCATTTGAGTCCGGATCCTCTGTTGGCTGCAAAACAGCAAATCCTTGTTTGCAGCTTTTCATTGGTCCACGCCACACTGCATGACATCGGTGTGATCAGGTTGCACTGAGGGTGTGATGTGGTTGCAAACCATGTGATGACGTGGACCAATAAAAAGGCTGCAAACAGAGTTTTTCTGTCTGCAGCGAACAGAGGATCCGGACTCTAACCCATTTTTGTGCTCATGCGCTAAAATGATCTAGCAAAATGAATGGATGGCGTGGATAAAACACATACATCATGATGGGATCCATAGAGTTTTGCCAAGTAAACATGGTAAGGACAACATGCAAATCGAGTTTGCCGTACCTGTCAAATCTTATGGGAGTAAATATAGGTAAATAATTATTACTTATTTACTTTAATTTACCAGTGATTATGTGGAACCAAACAGGCCTGAAAGGGTAGAGAGAAATGCTAACACAACTCAAATCCTCAAATGGATAGCATTTTTACAGAATCTATTTGTAAAAAATGTTCTTATTTCAGAGTATTGTCTTGACCTATTACAATATTGTTAAAAAAAAAGAAAAAAAAAATTACCAACAGAATATGATGATTTTCCCCAATCCAGCCATCTGTAAAATTGGTGGTTTTGACTGGGCAACAGCCCACAGTGGTATATTTCATGCAGTAATCAAGAGACTACAAAATATGCTTGACAACCCTGACAACATGGCAAATATCATACACGGGCTAGTTTACAAAGAGGCATAGGAGCTTACTGGACTCAGTTGTCCTTACAATTTCTTGAATAAGTTGAAGAAAGTCTCAACTGAGTGGCCTGAAAGAAATCGAACGGTGTTGCCGATCCCAAAAATCTTCTGCTCGAGGTTGGAGAATCAGATAGTAATGGTTCGTACGCTTGGTTTCTGTTCTTTGGCTGTGATACAGACACCAAAGCAACATCCTTGTCAATGGACTTTATCTGTGGCTCAACATTGCCCAGAGAGACAATGGGGACACCCAAACATTCCGCCTGTTGAAGTTTGTTGATGGCACTTGATCTGTATGTATAACGGAAGTACTTGAGAGCGAGGACTGGCCCCATCCCTGCAGCAACTATGAGCTGAAATAGGGATACAGTTCCATCAGTATTGTGCTGCACGACTAAATTCATGAGCATAGAAATAAGGTTAGTGCTAAGTCAATTTCCATGAGAGAATGAAGAGGTGCTCATGGCAGACAAGTGCAAGATCCAGGCCATTCTTCAGGTGGAGGTGTAGAGCCCACCTAGAACATGCCTGGCCTGAAAATCAGACTGGATCTGTCATCAACAAACAGTTAAGGCATCTTGGTACATGGAAGCCATGTGGAAATGGAAACTGTTTTTCTCAGGCAAGACAATTGGGCTGTTTGGATATACCTGGATTTTCCAGACAGTAATTATTACTCCTATCCATAGTCGAAATTCTCCATCACAAGAAACAAGGTGACTATTGTCTAATGAATTTCAGGATTCCACTTCTATCCAAACAGGCGTCTGATTTTCAGAATTCTATTTTCTATAGTGATCGTATTACATCAGGCAACCATTATGTTATCCACAGGATCCAATCCACATATCCAATCATGCCCTTAGAAGACAATGCATGCAACGGATTGCCTCTACGATCTCTCATACAAATCACTGCAGCATTCTCTAACCATAATGAAAGAGAAGTATACCAAATTACTCACAAACATCGTTATCCAATAAGACGGCTGTCTACAAAGACGGAACATTATCGTGTACAGTCCAGCTGATGGGAAGGCACTAACGATGCAGTTGATGACATAAAAGGCAGCCAAATTCCCCCATATTGCGAGGTGTTGCAATATCGTGAAGGAACTGCACATGGGATGACAATCAAGTTAGGCAGTAGAACCAAGTTCTTTCTGCAAATTTCCTTCCATCATATGATATAAACGAGCAGAACCATGGATGCTTACTTTGTCTCCATTGCCATGACAAAAGCTTGCAACCAAATACATCCAGAGAGGGCAACCATTGAAAGCTCTTCCTTTTCACTTTCCTCATTGGCATACACATTGATGCAGATTAGGAAAACAATGAGAGCCTGCAAATGATGTTATTGTCAATAAGACTAACCCAACACTTGAAAAAGAAGAATGGTTGCATCTATAGGAAAGATGGTGTAATGCAATGTACTTATATAATGTTAGTGTGTGGATGTGTTGTACTGTCTTTTTGTGCTCCTCAGGAGTATGTAAAGGTGATCTTAAGTAATATAACAAAAGGGTGTTAGGGTTTGGTGCTCTAACACACAGAGGAACTCTTTCCCAAAACTATCTCTCCTCTCCTTCTTCCTTCCTTCACTATCTTCTCATTTCTTTTCTCCTTCTTCCCAAACCTCTCAAATCAACTTGGTATCAAAGAAAGGAACTTCGCATTGACTGCTGCTACAGGATTCTGCTGACATCAACTGTATGGCTGATGTCAGCTGTCGCATGGTCTGTATGGCTCTGTTTCGGTCGAGAAGAACATGGTTTAATAGATCTTGAATTTAGAAGAATTATGATGATTTTTGTGAGACTTTTAGAGCCCATTTAAGGTATTTTCACTCATTTTTCTCCTCCGGTAAAAAAATCCCAAATCCCAAATCCCAATTTTCTTCAATTTCTCCCAAATTGGTAGCTATTTCTTTGGATTCTCTTCACATGTTAGATCAAATTTGCTGTGTTTGGCTCCTGGTGGAGTTATTTCTGAGAGAGGAAGCGATTTGAGAGTGTTGTGAAGCCAAACAAAGGGCCGACCCTACCGTTTTGGGGTTCCTTTGGGTCTGACTATACACCGGAACTCACAATGTATGTGTTGATGGCTGAACATCATGTGTAGGGTGGTGTTTGTGCTAAGTTCGAGCCTTCTATGACTCGTTGTTGCGTTGCTTCTTCTTTACCGTTTCTAGACACTTGAACCATCATTTGGAACTACATTTCTTTAGTTTTGTGACTTTTCTACCCTATGGTCCTCTTTTTGAGTTGTTTTTCTTTTGGGTTCTTGGGTGTGGACCCTTAAAGAGGACAAGATGTCTTCAGCATTTGGTGTGGGACCTTCAAAATTACATCCCTTGTTAATCACAACCATAAAGTTGAATGGTAACAACTACTTGTAGTGGGCACAATTTGTAAAGTTGTTTTTAGGGGGAAGAGACAGATTGTCGTCTATACTGGACGAAGCTCTAGAATCTACAGATGCGAATTTCAAGTATTGGACAAAGGAAAACTACTAAATCATGGCTTGGCTACTTAACAATATGGAACCAATTGTGAGTAATTCCATTATGTTTCTAACCTAGGCTAACAAGATATGGGACACTCTTCATGACATGTACTCTGAAGCTCAAAATATATCACGAATGTTCACATTGATCTCAGACATTAAAAGGTTTCAACAAGACTCGAGATCTTGAATGAGTACTTCTCTGCTCTTCGAGGTATGCTGGATAAGTTGGATCTCTATCATCCCCTTCCCTCTAATCGTACAACTGACTATGGGCACGTATGGAAGCAACGTGAAGAGACCAGAATTATGCAGTTCCTTTCCGGTCTCAACCCTGAGTATCGTGGTGTTTGGAGACAAATTATCACCATGGATCCTCTTCCTTCCCTAATAACAATCTATGCCACAGTGCCAAAGTGTCACTACATCATTTGCCTCTTCCTTTATCTCACTGGATCGATTTGCGTATGTTGTTGGAGACTAATCTTCATTTAACCATGATTCTAGATTCCTACATGGGGTATTCAAGGACATGGACTAGATTCTAAATCGAGCATTCGAGGTAGAGGCTGCGATGTTGATCGTGGGGAACGTAGTAGTTGTAGCCGTGGTGGACGAGGACGTGGTCGTGACAAACCTCATTATTGCACTCACTGTGACGGTACCAATCACTTTGTCTATTGTTGTTGGGATCTTGTTAGTCACCCATCTTGTGCAGGTGTGTCATTGGCTAGTTGGTAGTGTCTCCACTAGCTTTGAGAAGATTTCAGAGCCACTAACAACAGAGAAGTCTCCCTCGAGTGATTTCGTTCTCTTGTCTCATGAGGCCTATGATGCTTTGATGTGAGTACAGGTACGTGAAGTCTTTGAGACTTCCAGAGCCTCCATAGCCCAATCAAGATTGCCCTCCATGTAGCCTCTCCCTCTCCTTCCTCTTCCTAGGTCATTGACTCTAGAGCTACCTCTCACATGACTGGTGCACTTCATCAGTTTAGCTCCTATTATCCTTCTATCCAGCCACACTTTGTTACAGTTGCTGATGGAAACTGAACTCCTGTATCTAGATCGAGTTCCATCACACTCTCTCCTACTATGCACTTGTCCTTAGTTTTGCATGTACCTAGTTTCCCCCTCATTCTATTATCCGCAAGCTCTCTTACGAAATCCTTGAGTTGTTCAGTAACTTTCTTTCCTTCTCACTGTGTGTTTTAGGACCTCCAGATGAAGCGGATGATTGGTGGGGCCTATGAATGTGGAGAAATTTATTTCTTTGATGATACACTTGCAATAACTTCTAGTGTCTTGTCCTTAGATAAGGAGTCTGTGTTCTGATGGCATTGCCGTTTAGGGCATCCATCCTTGTCTAGATTAAAACTTTTGTTTTCTTCTATACCTATATCAAAACATTTAACCTATGAAACTTGCAAGGTCTCCAAACATCACCCAGTTGTGTTTCCTCCTAGTTTATCTAAGACGAAAACCATCCCATTCGAGTTGGTTCACTTGAATGTTTGGCTTCTTCCATCACTTCTCTTTTTAGATATCGATGATTTGTTGTGTTTATCGATGATTGCACAAGGATGACCTGGGTTCATCTTCTAAAATCCAAGCATGAAGTTTTTTATATGTTCAAACTTTTTTTACAACGAAGTGACTAACCAATTTCAATGCCCCATCAAAGTTTTACATTGTGATAATGGGGGCGAACATATGTCGAATGCCTTTTTCTCTTTCTTATAGGGTCATGGTATCTTGTGCCGTACAACATGTCCACAAACCCCTCAACAAAACGGCGTAGCTAAGAGAAAGAATCGTCACCTCCTTTAAGTTACTCGTGCACTTCTCCTTGGTATGAATCTTCCAAAACAATTTTGGGATAATGCCTTACTTACCGTTGTTTTCTTGATTAATCGCATTCCGTCTCGAATACTGTCACACAAGTCTTCATTTGAACTCTCGCACCCATAGGATAAACCTTTCTTTTACCCCCGAAAGTGTTTGGGTGTACCAATTTTGTTCAAATTCTTGATGGGAGTAATGGCAAGTTGAGTCCTTGGGCCATAAAGTGTGTCTTCTTAGGCTACTCTTAAGTCTCAGAAAGGGTATAAGTGCTATGATCCTTTAACCTGTAAGAGGTATATGTCAGCGGATGTCACCTTCTTTGAAGAGATTCCACACTTCTCTACTAAAGGGAGGTCGCTGCACCGTCCTCTTACTAGTCAAGAGGAGCTTATACAGTCTAATTTTCTAACCCCACACCTCTTCCAGTTGTATGTCTAGATGATGATATAGTTCTCCCTCCATCTGTCCTAAAACCTATTCCTGTCTATCATCAGTGAACTAAATCTTCTATTGATCATCAACCTACCACTTTATTTGCTCTTGCTGGTGGTTCAGGTATAAACTCTCACTCTTAACCTTATGACGATTACTCCTTGTTTATTTGCTAGTCGACCCACAAGAGTTATGGTACTAATTGTCTACATAGATGACATCGTATTGTCTAGAGATGATGATGAGGACATCAGAGGACCTGCTCGAGTGTACCTAAGGAGGCGGCTACTTGCATCAGTACAATTTTCCTTATGGATGGATGACGACTTCCAGACGGGGTCCGCAGGGCCACTTTGAAGACCCCACATGCATTAGATGTGCATCAGAAAGACCTCACACTAGGATGATACATCATACATGTGAGTTGCTTTTTAGGAGTTTTTAGCCATAAGTTTTCAGTTTTAGGTCCATTGGACCGTCAGACCTCGGATCTTTTAGATCTGGACCCTTTGAACCCTGATTTTTCTTTTATTTGATTTTATGTTATCACTAGGACATGATAGATGGTTTAGTTTTTAATTGCTTTGAATATTTAGTTTTAAGTTTGGCCCATTGAACTTTAAGTGAGGGCATAGTTGTAATCATTGAAAAGTTTTATTATAAAAGTGTGAGACCCAAGACCTCGAATACCGGTTCGTACACCGGATAACCGTTGATCGTAGGTCCATTGGCCCCGAGAATCTTGTGGCTTGACCGTAGTGTTGTTTCGTTATCAAGCCATAAGCTGCATCTCAACCCGATGTCTCAATTTTAATATACGAACTTAAAGTTAAACAATTTGAGAAATGACAACTATGTCCTTATTTTATCTGGAGGTGGCCCATCACCGAAATTCCAAATCTGTTAGGTTAGAGAGCTTAGCCGTTGCAACCGTAGTCGAGTTACGGAACTACTGGTGAAAACGGCACGTCAATAGATACCCAGATTGTAAGTTACGAATAGAAATGCGCATGTATATTTTGATAAAATTCATGAAATAACTCAAATAACCTCGACTTTTTCTAAATCTTTGGAATACTAAATAATCTTTTTTCTATTACACCACCATAAGCTTAAATTTCTCAAAAACTTCACTAAAGACCCCTCCCGCCTTCTAGACAAAAGACCATTTTAAACTTGTTTTCAAGTCCGGAGACATAAAATCCTAAATCACAAACTCATTTCCAGAACTCTTCTTCCAACCCTTCTCTTTCTAAATCCTTCTTCAAGTAGAGATACCCTTCTTTGTCCTATAGAAATCCCAAAAATCTGGTTGTGCACTTATCTCTTTGCATCATAAGAAGCCTAAGGCAAGTAGAGGCTAAGAAGTCAGCTTAAACTTGTGAAGGAAGAAGTTGAGGAAAGAAGAGAAATAAGAAAAGATAATAGAAGCCAAGTTTGGAATTCATCATTCCGATTGTTACAGGTAAGTGCATAGATTAGGGACACGCATATAGGTGTGTTAAATTACTTGAAAACCCTATACAAGAATAGACTTTATTGTTTTAGTTTTATTTGAATACATAGGAGTTTCCATCGGTTTCCATTTTTATTCCTTACAAAGTTCGTCTACTACCTGTTTGACAAAATGTCTGAAATGGTTGTGTCCTTCCTTCTTTTGTTGTAGCTACCCCTTGAGTTAAAGCATGCTTGTGGCATTGGGTTTTATGCCCAGATTGGGTTTGAATTGACTGAATCGTGTGCATATCATATTTAATGTTCATAGCTTGTTGCATCATTGTATGGCCGAGTCTAAATGATTCATATCATGGTATGATAATTATAGTATGTTATGTCGCGACAAGTGGTGTGTCTATGATTAGTATGTGGATTGTCTAGATGCAAGATGAATTACAGTCCCCTATGAGGAACTGGTATTCATAAGGAGACCACGTGAGGTGGGTCGTCCCATGCTTACCTTGAAAACATGACATAGTGTGATTGTGTGTGAACTCGTGCATGATGGTATCATAATTGATGCAGATTACAGCACCCAATAATATTAAGGGTCACAGTGATTGTAAATACAATGAAATATACATTGATATGACTTGAGTTGGACACCACACCGGAAATGTGCATTTCGACAAGACATGATTAGAGGGTCCCTAGATTATTGAGCAAAAGAAAAAAAAAAGGACTTGAATCTTGTCTCTCTTGAAAAGTTCCTTCTCCATTCTCCTTTAGGGTTTGTTAGAAAACCCTCCCTTCCAATCACATTGTGGAAGGGTAGAGCATAGCTTGCTGGTGGATTCCTCCAACGACATCTTCTCTTCTTCTTCTCTACAAATTCAGGCATTTATGGTTGTTATTTATTTGGCATAGGCCCACATGATTTTAAACTTCGTTTTTCCCCAAAACCCCAACTTTTTCCCATTTGAATCCTTCAAACATAACCTAATCTCACACAAATTTCAAATCCAATCATCTCCTTTCATCCAAATCTGAATTTCAGCTTTCTTATGGCCTTAAATCCCCAAATCCTTAATTCCCAAATCACCCAAACCCTAACCCTAACCTTAATCTCATTAATCCCTAATTTCAGTCATACCTAGGAAACCTAGAATCCATTCCTTTTATTTTAGAATTAACCCTAAGCTTGGACATGGAAGTTCTACCTTCTATGGGTCCCGGCCATTGAGATTTTGTAGTTCCTTCATTACATGCATGTGATTTATGTTTGTGGTGCATGAATTCTTGTCTAATTAAACTTCCGCACATGTGAATTGAGTAGTTTTAATTTGATTATTCGTTGTTATGCTTTTCTGCTTTAGTTTCATTCTGCATCATATTGATAGGCCCATTGTCCTACGTCAGATGATACTGAGGGAATGGTGGCTGTTAAATCTTTTCTTAAAACCCGATTTGAGATTAAGGACCTAAGGGCTCTTTAGTATTTCTTGGGGATTGACGTTGCTCAATCGAAATCGGGAGTGGTGCTCTCTCTCAAAGAAAATATGCCCTTGGTTTGCTCTCGGAGATCGAGATGCTAGGTTGCAAGCCTGCCGCAATGCCTATGGATACTATTATGAAACTTATTCCTAATGATGGTGCTCTACTCTATGATCCTAGGATGTACCGTCGGTTAGTTGGTTGACTTATTTATCTCACTATTACCCGGCCGGATCTGTCTTATGATGTGGGTGTTGTTAGTCAATTCATGCATAACCCTCGTACAACACATCTAATGGCCATGTATCGTATCCTTTGGTATCTCAAGCCAACTTTGGGTAAAGGTTTTGTTTTTTCAGCAACATGGTCATCTTCACCTTTCGGGCTACTTCGATGCTGACTGTGGTAGAAGTTTACATGATCGACAGTCCACCTTTGGATATTGTACGTTTGTAGGTGGCATTCTTGTCACCTGGAAAAGTAAGAAACATAGTTGTTGCATGATCTTCTGCCGAAGCTGAGTATAAGGCGATGGCTCATACTACGTGTGAACTTGTTTGGCTTCGAACTCTCTTATAGGAACTTAGCTATAGTCCTTCTAGCCCCATTCCTTTGCACTATGATAATCTGGCCACCATTTCACATTGCCAACAACCTTATGTTTCATGAGCACACGAAGCGCATTTAAATTAATTGTCACTTCATTTGGGAGAAGGTGGTTAACAAGGAGATTGCAACTCCCTTCATTCCCTCTGGAGAACAGTTGGCTGATGTCCTCACCAAGTCTCTCAGTCGAGATGCTCTTCTACATCTTACTAACATTTTGGGAACGATTAACATGTATGCTCCAACTTTTTTTTTTTTTTTTTTTTTTGAAAGGCGATGATTTTATTAAAGAATCGGAAAAAGCGAGAAAAGAACACAAAAGAAAAAGACAAACAAAAAACCCATAAGACAGCCTAAGCCTACTTAGCAAACTTAGACCACTCTTCCAGACGAGCTTCCGCCCTTAGGATAACATCTTCGGCCTTTAACACTTTGTTTTCAAAACATCACTGGTTTCGAGCTCCCCATATAGACCACATGACAGCCATAATAGTGAGTCTCTATGTAGCTTTCTCACTTCCTCTCACTCCACTTCTATGCCACGCCCAAAAAAGGTCCTCAACACATCTCGGCATCACCCAATTCATCAAGAATCGAGCAAGGAAGTGACTCCAGATCCTACCCACAAAGGAACAATGAATGAATATATGATCAATGGACTCTCCATCCATCATACACATGAGGCATATATTGGGAAGGATGAGCGCCCTTCTCTGCAAATTATCAATGGTAAGGATTTTTTTCCTCCCTACTAACCACAAGAAAGTTGAAACACGAGGAGGGGCCCCATAAGACCATTGGAAGAAAGAAGGTGACGTAATGGTAGAGTTTGAAGCCCCAATCACTGAAGCAAGAGTCTTAACCGAAAAAGCACCATTGGCTCCTTTGTTCCATACCATCTCATCTTCCATGCAATCACCCAAATCCACTTGAGAGAGGATCTTCTGAAGCTCAATCCATTCTTCCTCTTCGCTCTCCGTGAGACCTCTCCGACATGGAGGAGACCACACTACTGTACTCCCATTCCATGAAAAACAATTCGCCACCATCACGGAACAATCACGGGCTACCCTAGCAATAGAGGGGAACTGCTCCGCTAGAGATCGATTCCTGCAACACACATCTTCTCAAAAACGGACCCAATGTCCGTTTGCCACTGAGAAAGAAACACCCTGACGGATAAACGATTCTATCAGTGCCACTATTTTCCATAAGGCCGAGGCCCTGTAAAGGGAGGAGTGCTTAGAAAACCATTCACCCTCATTTGTTCCATATCTGTGGGCGATCAACGCCCTCCACAATGTTCCCCTTTCCGACCCAAACCTCCATATCCACTTTCCTAGAAGAGCCAAGTTCGTGACTTCCAAAGATTTTATGCCAACGCCACCTTCTTTATACTGCTTACAAACCTCTTCCCATTTAAACAGATGGAATTTCTTCCCTCGGCACTTCCTCTCCATAAAAACTCCCGTTCTTATCTTCTCAAGTTTATTAATCACTAATTTGGGGCATTTAAACAGAGACATAAAGTACAACGGCAAATTAGCCAAGACTGCCTTAATAAAAGTTAGCCGACCCCCTTAGGAAAGATGACGACTCTTCCACGTAGCCAACTTTCTCTCGAATCTCTCGATCACCCTCTCCCATAGATGCTTGGGAGGTTCCCCATAACAAAGGGTAAGGCCCAAATAATAAGAGGGGAAGGATCCAACCTTGCAACCAAACACCGAAGCTAGCCCGCGAAGCTCATCCTCTTCTGTATTGATCCCGAGCATTTCCGACCTTGGCAATATTGATCTTTAGCCCCGAAACCACCTCAAAGCAAACCGTAAGCTTCCTAAGGCTATCCACAGCAAACTCCGAAGCTTCACAAAAAAGCAAGGTATCATCTGCATATTGAAGATGACTGATCTGAAAATCCGTTCCTACCAATCGAGAAGCCATTAAACAAGCCCGAAGTGATCCCTTTGCTCAGCATCCTGCTTACTGCCTCCCCAACAACAACAAACAAATAAGGCGATAGAGGATCCCCTTGTCTCAACCCGTGTGAGGCCTTGAAGTAACCTTTAGGAGAGCCATTAGCCAAAATGGAGAAAAAAAGAGATCGAACAGACGCTTTGATCTAGGATCTCCACGTCTCACTACAACCCATTCTCCCAAGCAAATAGTCTAAAAAAACCCAATCTACGTGGTCGTAAGCCTTCTTGAAGTCCAGTTTACACACGAGACCACTCTTCTTTTCCTTTCGCCTATAATCAATACACTCGTGAGCAATAAGAGCATTGTCCAGAATTTGACGCCTGCCACAAAAGCTGATTGATTTTCTGATATAACTCCTTTGAGCACCGCTCTGAATCTTGTAGCAAGCACCTTGGCCAAGATCTTGTTAGGGCCCCCACCTAGGCTGATTGGCTTAAAGTCTGGTGTAATGCTCCAACTTGAGGAAGAGTACAGGAAAGATGCTTATATAATGTTAGTGTGTGCGTGCGTTGTGTATAATCTTTTTGTGCTCTTCAGGAATATGTAAAGGCGCTCTTTAGTAATATAACAAAAGGGTGTTAGGGTTTGGTGCTCTAACACACAAAGGGCCTCTTTCCCAAAACTATCTCCTCTCCTTATTCCTTCACTTTCTTCCCAAACCACTCAAATCAACTGCATCATCATCTGTCGATTGATACATGGTTTAAAATACTGATTTTGGAATAAGACTTGTCCAGAAACAGTAACTAGTATGCCTTGCCCCAACACATTCTGACTTGGTATTGTCTCAAAGTGTAACTACCTGTGAGACTTGTTTCATTCTACACTTATACCGAATCAACTCAGGTAAGTCAACCTGGTATCAGATGATATTAGAAGCATGCATCCATCTAGATTCTGGTTGCAGAAAAGCTAAAGATAATTTCAAAGTCCAGGTGCAGCAATGTATAAAATATTTCAATCAAGTTGGTAAGGCATGCTTGACATTCATTTTCTATGTTACTGCTCACTTCTACTGGTGAGAATTGAGAACTAAAATTTGGATAACCACAAGTGCAGTCCTAAAGCAACTCATGCAAGGACAAGTTGAAGAGGTGAGTTCTCACATGCTTTGTGCAAGACCTAGGTGATTCATCAGGTGACAAAATGCCCTTTCCAAAGATAAGGGGATATGCTCATCGGATGGGCCACACATGTACGAGAAAAATGGATGTTTTAGAAAAAAGATGGCCAGAAGTTTATATTCAACAGAATGTGACTAGGGCTGTTAGTTAGGTTTTACCTGAGCTACCTGGGTTCAGGTCTTGCCGGGCCTGAGTCTAGTTCTTGAAGACCCGGACCCGATGAAATCGGGTTTGGGTACCCATCGGGTCTTTGGATCTAGGTTTCAAGCTCAGTTCAAGACAAATAAGAGCCTTCAAATGGTTGGGCCCACCCGACGGATGGGTTAGAATGCACACACATGTGCCACTTTGACTCGCACATGGTGTGTAAACGGGCTCCCTTACATGTACATGGACAGGAGACCTTGTTTCTATTGCTAGAATAATCAATGTGTATTAAATATATATAATTGTTAATGTTAAAAATAACTAAACCCGACCCGACCCGACTGAATTTAACTGGGTCCATCGCATGGACCCGACCCGAACCTAGCTAGACCCGATTTTTAACAGGGGTCAAAAAGATGAGACCCAAACCCAACCTGGTTTTTTTGTGGGTACAATAAATGGGACCCTGACCCATTAAAATTGGGTTGGGTCCATCAGGTACCCACAGGTCCAGGTACCCATTGACAGCCTTACATTTGACCCATCTCATGAGTAGAAGGGCAAGATCTTGGGGTTAGGAGGTGTTTATAATGCTACCTACTCAATGTTAATTGCCTGAGCATTTCTCTGAGAAATGACTTGTTACCTTAGGCTAGCATCGATTAGTGAGACAAGTACAAAGACAAGCATGAGATGAAATATGTTTTCATTAAAAAAGAAACTGCACTCACATGGAATAAAGACCGCCCAAACCATCCAGCAAATGTGCTTGGATTCAAAAGCCTGGTTTCAGGATTGACTATTAGCTTTCTTCAAAACACAATGGCAGTCCTATGGACCTGATATAGCAAGTTATCTAGTACCACAGTTCAACAACTGCAATACTTGTGATTGAAAGAAAAGGGTAGGCAAAAGATAAGTTTATATAACTTTCCTGACCTTCCGGCTTGGCAATAAAATAGAATTTGTGGGTGTTGCATAACAGTTCTTTCACTAAGATCTTTGTCAAGAACGCTCACTAGAACAGGGATACTTGTGTAGAAAACGTTATAAGCCATCAGACTGACGGAGTTGAACAGGCTTGTTCCAGAGATACCTGAAATAAAAGAGAAACTAAATACATTCCAATATCAGCACCAGAGCAATGAGTAACCACAAAAGCCACAGAGAATGAGAAAGAAAATCAAATCCATGGAACACAAGATACTTGCAAGAAACTATGTCGACCAGCAAAGGTAACACTAATACGAGTAAAAGAAGTCAGAATACAGGCAAAAGCAGGCAAATTGTGGGGTTGGTTCATGCAATGGGAACTTACAAGATCTGTATAAAGCATATCAATAACGACTTATAGAAGGAATACTGGGACAGGAATGCTGTACGGTTGTATGAATACCGCCCATGAACAAGTATCAATGTCTTCAAAAACCTAAACTCTGCAGAAACATGTAAAACAATTTTACATAATAAGGATCACAACTATTGTCAAGGTCAACATCGTTAAAATCTTTAGAAAAGTGAGTGAAAAATATTTGAAAGACCATTATAAACATTTATAGATCCTCAATGAGACACCAGCGCATTAGTCGAACTTTCATATGCACCTATTGGGAAGACCAGATCTTTAAAAATGTTAGGGTCATGATTCAGTGAGGGAGATCCATGCTTACAGCACGTGTCAGAGATTGGAGCCATCCATTAGGTAGTGCTCACTGTAGACATGGCATGTAGCAAAAATCAGGATGGTGCACTCATCAAGTTCGATAGCCTGCAAAGAGCCTTTGTTATTGGACTTTTTTTTCTAGCCGCCCATTTTTCTCATACAAGTTTGACCAGCCTAATCAGTAGACCAACATTATTTTTGGTCCAAGGCATGTCCACAGGGTACACAACCAGATGAATGGCCCAGATCTGCGAAATGTGTGCCGTACACACAGATCACCAACATGTATTCCACCCCTCACATTAGGGGCCATGAGTCATGACCCAATTTTTTTTTTTTTTTTTTTAAAGGATAATGGCGAAATCTTAGCATAGAAAACTGGTAACAAAATTTGAAAGATCCCAGTAGAACATTTAAAGATCATCAATGACACATCAACAGCTGTCCAACTTTCTAGTGATCCTAATCAAAAATATTTTGAAGGATAATGGCGAAATCTTAGTATAGAAAACTGGAAACAAAATTTGAAAGATCCTAGTAGAACATTTAAAGATCATCAATGACACATCAACAGCTGTATAACTTTCTAGTGATCCTAATAAAAAATACCATGTTTATACATTTACATGGACATATAGATAGCAGTGTCATCATTATCGTACGATACGATATCTCAAATGTAGAGGAATCGTACGATTCCGATCTGAATCGTACAATCAAATCGTGAATAGTATGATTCGATAATTTTCTTCCAAAACCGGCAGCGCCCTGTCAAAATTTTGATTTTGATTTTTTTTTTTTTCGGGGGGGGGGGGGGGGGGTGTTTCTGTTTTAAAGTGTATTTAGGCCTCACCCCTATTAGAAAAATATATCTTTTCTAAATTTTGGAGCCTTTTGGAGCTTGTGGGTCATAAGAAACCTAGAGAAAGAAATCAAGGTATCTTTTTCATAGCTCAAAGGAATCGAACACCACTTGTTGCATTCGATTTCTAAGTTGAAATAGGTAAGAATACATGTAAAATATTCAGCTATTACTTTCCTATTTCATTTCTTTCATATATTGGTGAAAATATTGGTTTTATGGAAAAGAAAAATAGAATATTTCGATTTTTACATTTTTTTTTCTTCAGTTTTTTGCAATTCTTTTTTAGGGCTTTTGTGTTTAAGAGTTATTTATGCCTCACATACATGATAATATCACTTCTTTTCTTTAATTTGTCTTTTTCATTTTTTTTTTTCATTTTGTTCTAAATTTTTTTAGGGCTTTGATTTTTAAAAGTTATTTAGGGCCCACCCTCATTAGAATAAGCATTCATTTGCTTTTAAATACTAAATAGTTTTTTTTTCTTAATAAGTAGGCTCCGCTTGCTGCTTGGGTGTTAGTTCAACTTAAAGTGTTGGAGATGGGAAGGAAGTTGAAGACAAAAGACAATGACCCTGCATGGGATTATTGTTCGAAGATAGATGAGAATAATAATCTCCATTTAAAATATAATTTTTGTGGAAAGTCTAATTGGGGAGGTGTGTTTCAAATGAAACATCACCTTGCTTGAACCAAGAAAACGTTGCATTGTGTTCTCAAGTGGGCGATGACGTCGCGGAAAAATTTAAGTTGTTGGAGGGTAATGTTAATAAAAAGAAGCAACAAGAAGCAACAAGAATACGATGTTGGAAGAGTTCCCATTATCAAAGATGTGGATGAAATGGGTGGAGGAAAAAGGAAAAGGACCATGGCTGAATTTATTGGAAGGAGTGGGCTGAAAGAAAAGTAACAAGTCACTCTTAATAGGATTAGGAAGAAGGGAGATGGAGAGAGCGTATGTCTTTCTATTTCTCGATTTTTATATGCGAATGCTTTACCATTTAATCTTGTGAAAAGCCCCTTTTGCGCACCTATGATGAAAGCAATTGCTGTGTTTGGGCCCAGGTTGAAGCTTCTATCATTTCATGAAGTAAGGAACAAATTTTTTAAGCTTGAAATTGAATCCATAAAGAAGTCAATTGAGGTTTATAAGAAGGAATGGGCCAAGAATAGATGTACGATAATGTCAAATAGGTGGATCGATGGAGTGAATCGGTCTATTATAATTTTTTTGGTAAATAGTCCAAACGGTATAATTTTTTTAAGATCCGTAGATACGTCTGCTATTTCGAAAAATGCAGATAATTTGTTTGGTCTACTTAAGTCAATTATAGATGAGGTGGGTGAAGAAAATGTAGTTCAAGTTGTTACGGATAGCGCATCTGCTTATGTCAAATGTTAATGGAGAAGAGAAAGGCGTTGTTTTGGTCTCCATGTGTGGCCCACTGTATAGATCTTATGCTTGCAGACATTGGAAAGTTGCAAGTTCATTCTAAGACAAAAGCGAGGGCAAGGGCTATAATGGTCTACATTTATAAGCATTGTCGGGTCTTGAGCTTAATGAGGAAACATACAAAGGGAGAGTTGACAAGACCGGTGATAACACGATTTGCTACGTGTTACTTAACATTGAAAAGCATCCACGAGAATAGGATTGGCTTGAGGTTGATGTTTACCTCAAAGGAATGGGAAGATGGTAGTGTCTCGAAGACCGCAAAGGGAAAGCATGTTAAAACTATAGTGTTGGCCGATGTAGATTTTTGGCCATCAATCAAGTTGTGCATGAAGACCACTCTCCCATTGGTTAAGGTTTTACGGCTAGTTAATTCAGATGAGAGGCCGGCCATGGGATATATTTATTAAGCGATGGTTCGGGCGAAAGAAGCAATCGCAAAGAACTTAGGAGAGGTGAAAAAGCGGTACTCGGGTATATGGGAAATCATAGATAAACGGTGGAATCTTCAACTACATAAGCCCTTACATGCAGTGGCTTACTTTTTAAATCCGAGATTTCAATACGATGAGAATTTCCATCCGAATTTAGAAATCAAAACTGGCCTATATGACTACATTGAAAGAATGATCTCAGATTCAAGGCAACGGGTAATCATTGGTGAACAAATCGACAAGTTCAAAAAGGCATATGGTTTGTTTGGACGAGAGACTGCAAAATTAACAAGAATGACGAAGCAACGAGGTAATTTTTCAATTATTTGGCTTGTTTGACTTCTTTAAGTAATTTTAAGTTATTTAGTTTGTTTATAACTTTATATAAGTAATTAATTATATATAATTGATTCATAGGTTTGTGGTGGGAGAGTTACGAAGACGAGTGTCCAGAATTGCAAAAGTTGCTATCCGTATTTTAAGTTTGACATGTAGTGCTACAGGTTGTGAGCGCAACTGGAGTACTTTTGAGCAGGTGAAATTTTTTAGAATTCATTACTTATCTTTAGAATTCACATGTAGACGTAGTGTTATTGGTCCTTATGGAATTCTATGTTCATTGTAGATACATTAAAAAAGGAAAAAGAAATAGAATCGAGCAACAAAGATTGAACGCTCTAGTTTTCATAAATACAATCTCCAACTTGAAGTCCGTCAAGCAAAGAGAGAGAAAGACCAAGGGCTTGATCCTATCTGCTTATCGGATATGGAATCCGATAACAAGTGAATCACCGAGAAGGAGGATCCTGCCCTTCCTACAGATAACACCTGGATGGACATGGGTGAATGCTTTGCCGAGGGATTGGAGCATGTGCAAGGTGTAGGCGGGTCTACCCCACGACCAGATAAGCGACGTTGTATGATTGCATGTTGTAGTCCATAGACTTATTCTTTAGTCTTGTAATCTTTTAATTATTACTTTCCTCATTTAGTTATGCAAAATTGCCAATTGTTAAACTAGTAGTAATTAGTAATAAGCATAATGCATAAACTATTTTGTAGGTCCTAAAAAACTTGCAATTAAAAGTAAAGAGAAGGGGAAAGCGAAAGTGGTCAAAGAGGAGAAAGAAGAGTTTATTTCAACATCAAATTTTGAAGATGAAGATGATGTTGATAGGGTCCGGGATGATGGTGATGATGATGATGCGGTCGAGGCCGAATAGATTTTTTTAGAGTTTGAACGTTTTGTTTTCTTTTTTTATTTATACAAACAATTGAATGCAAATGCAATACATGTAAATGGGGATGGGGAAATGTTATTTTTTGTATGGGATAAGCAAAGGGTTATTTTTTGAATGATTACAACACAATGATACATTTATACATAGATACATCATACATTATCATTTATACATACAGTTGATCAATAGATTAATGTAATGGTTAAATTGTGTTTTTAGCATATTCATGAGAAAATGGATGATTGATATGTTTTTTAATTTTTCTTATCTATGTATAATTTTTTTGTATTTTTTTTTTATGAAAATCTGAAATAATCTTAAGATCTACGATACGATGTAGACAACAAAACGATTTACGATACGATTTGATAAATTGTTCACTGGTGTAGCTTATGAATGAGAATCTTCAACCGAAGTTGGTTATATCAAACCCTGGGACCAAATCATGCCCAAACACACCCAATTCAAGAATAGAGATTCTTCCACTTAAAAAGAAAGAAAAAACAATGTGATAACCAGAGAATAATCGAAACTCTCACCAATTTTGATAGCCTAGATCATATGTCCCACTTGTGAAACATGCACTTGCACAAACCCTCGCCCAAGGCTTGTAGAGAAGAAAATAATGTCCAAAAAGTTGCTAGACATTTTCTGTTTATTGAACCTATAATAAAGGAAAACAAAAGAGAAGCCCTAGCACTGATTTGGGCCTTCCATCAAGCATAAAAGGAAATGACTAATATACCCCTATCTACTTAAGTGAGACATAAGCAAAGTAAAAAATAAACCAAAATTCGTCCAAAAATAAACAAAAATTCATGGCTTAAAGGAAATGCCGCCAAAAGACCCTTTTATGGACCCAAAAGTGTACCGCGGGTGCCACAATGCATGGTCCATTAATGGGTCTACAAATTTGGCCCATTGTGGAAGATATTTGGGCCCCTTTCCACGCTCTAATCCATCCCAAAACTCCTTAGCAAGTACATCAACTCAATCCATCAACATCAAGTAGTCTGCATTCTCATCATCCTCCCCAGGTTGAGAAGGACTCGACCTCAAGTCTGATCCATTGTCTGCTACCTTGTATGATGTAAGATCAACAACATTGAACACATTAGAAGTGTTCACTCCATGTTATAGCTCAATGTGATGGGCGTTGTCATTAATCCCCTTCCAGATCTTGCATGGACCAATTTTTTCAGCTTCGACTTGTTGTAAGTGCCCGTCGCGAACCTTTCTTTTCGCGTGTAAACCCACACTAGATCTCGCTCTTCAAAAACCACCTTCTGACGTTATCTATCTGCCGCAAACCTTGCTTGGGACAGAAGGTTGACATCCATGTGGTTCCGGATTTCGCCCAGAGCCTCTCTCATGGGTTTTTACACCATTTTCATATTATCTTTCATGAAGATGTATGCATGTTTCCAACCATCGTGAATGGTCCGCCGATCATATTGCCATGGTAGACCTAATAATATGTGGCACACGTCTATCCCTTGAACTACATCACACCACATATTGTTATGATAAGTTTTACCAGTCGTGAAAGAAACTAAACAACGACGAGAAACCTTTACCTCACTACCTTGCTTAAATGTAACGCCCCGTAAAACAACTGGCCCTTGAACCCGAACATGTCCTCAGGCCATGTCACGCTTACGTCACTCCAGGGCGTTTAATTGGCCAATAGTAGCTTCTTGAAACCAAGGCTTCCCTAATCCAGGCTCCACGTGCGCACCCATCGGGTCTTTGCGCTATCCAATCCGAGTCAGGTGGGTCTGAGACTTAAGTCGACCCCCATGTCGGGCCTGGTATTTTGTTGGATCCGCACACTAAAATTGATATCTGAAACCGTAAAACTGCACAACACTACGATTACACCCTAGGCGTGAGTGTACTCTCACCAGCCTTAAGTAAACCAATCATTACAACACATACTTTTCTTGTGTGGCCCTTCTGCACCCTTGCATGGCGTTGAGATTTAGGGACTTAGAACTTAAATATAACATCCACCACAATCCCAAACTTGCAGCCCCGATCGACGGTCGGTGACCGTCGAACTGATCCGTCGCCATAGTTCACAATTGCCGCACTATATTCTCGTAGGATCGCGCATGTAGCCATATCCTAGGCCAGGAGGACTATCCCTCGGTCCAGATCGGGTTAGATGGGCTCGCTGGGACCCACACAATCAAAAGTAGACCCAAGAGGCTACTTATAGCCACTTAAAAAGTTGAGGGCTATATATCCTGATTTCCCAAGGTTATAAAAGCTCCTTTTCTCTCAGCCACTCTCATTTCTACCTACATCTAGCTGAGAAAGGAGAGAGAGAGTGAGGTAGAGAAGTTGGAGGAGAGGGAGATCAGCCCAAGGAGGGCTTGTGCATGTCCATTTGGGGCGATTCCTTCGCCGCCTTCGCTTCATAGGGCTAGGAGAGTGCCGGATTCAGCTTCATCCAGCCTCACAGGTAATTGGAATGAAGTATACACCTGGAGCTGTCAAATTTTCTGCTGAATTCATGCAATTTCCTAACGTGCAGCCCCTCTCTTGCAGGAATTGCAAGGGAATTCGGAGATATGAGGTGTGTATCATTCCCTACAGGTTGTCTTGCATCAAATGCAAGCCCACATGAATAATATCTCTAATTCTAGGTAGACTTGCTAGATAGATGTAGAATCCCTTAGGGATTAGTTCTCTAGATGTCTTTAAAGCCAGGAATTTCCTGTTTATATTGTTTAATCATCATGCATGTTTAGTATTACATAAGTATATATTAGTATTCACATATTTATCTTAAATTGGAAAGAATTGCTTAATTGTTTGTGCACTATTATGATTCCCGGAGATGCATGTGTATGTTGCTGTTGCATCTTTGGGGGAAATTGGTAATTTCTTCTGGTTGCTTGAAATTTTGAAATAACATCACCTGTATGTAACATATATGTAGTAGAATAGTTAAAGTTTAGCTCCTAGCATAGTCCCATGGTTCTGTATGTTGCCGGATCGGGAAATTCATAGAGTTTGGGTCGGCCACGTAGGTTGGCCATATCCCCGGAGTTGGAATCCTCAGGCGTGGGGTAATGCGGGTGCTGTCCGTGGTTCATGAACCACGTGGGGTATAGTACCCAAGGACAGTCTTCCGTCATCCCCTTGACTAAGGACCACCAACTCAACAAACCCGGTTCAGGTATAATGTTTGGATAAACGCCTATATTCGAATCCACATACCAGCACGACCATTGGATAGGCCCACTAATAATTACATGGCGAACGATCCCTAAAGACTCATGAGCCGAGCATGGTGGTATGGGACCTATGCTCGCGCTGTCGGCCTACGCCGGGGTGGTGCTCCTCCGTAGTGTCCTTGAGCACCCATGGAGGCAGTGAGCCATCCATTTGTTTGACTATGGGGTAATGGCATGACTGAGCCACCCCCGTCTGAGTCGGACATGGCTGACGAGTCATGGCCGAATCAGACGCTCGGACTGTTTATCCGAGCTGGGATCCTTGGGGTTACTGGCGATGATATGTACTCGCCCGCAGGGAGCCAGATGATCCCTGATCGGCCGAGTGAAGAGGTAATGGTATGTTGGCTTCGCCAACCGGCTGGATGTTAAACTGGTATAATTAAGGATTTGGATAATCATTCATGGTCCGGCATGACATTCATCGGGCGGGTGACTGGGGTGGTGCCACACACTGTTAGCTGTGACAAACTGGTGTTTGGGGCATGCACATATGCATTTCATGCACTCATGCACTAAATAACCGTGCTTTGTTGTTGTCGATATCTTAGTTAAGAATGATGTGTAATAGAATCCATTATTTATGTATGCTTCCATTTTTGCATTAATAACTTGTATGTAATGTTACCACTGAGTTGGCCACTCACTCCCCATTCTGGGAACGGTGTTATAAAACACCACCCAGACGCCGCATGTGACCCAGGTTTACAGGAGGAGAGCGAAGCGGCAGAATACGAGGAGTTAGCCGCTGGCGAGGATCCATACATTCAGTATGCAGACGACCTGTATAGAGGGTGATAGGGGATCCTTGTTATGAGGGATAGCGCCGGGTTGGCGCAATGTATAGGTTTTTGCTAGTTTTTGGAGCCTGGTGATCGGGGCCCCTAGCGGGTCCCGTCGAGTGAGTTGTTGATGTTACTTAATTCTTTTGGCTTATATATATATGCTCACTTCTTCTTTTGGATATAGATATCTCATGTGTTTGCTTCTAGCTGAGCATTATTCTGATTCCAGTAGCTTGCCTATTTCATTGCATGTTTTGCATAAAATGGGGCCTGGGATATTGGGGGCCGAGGATGCCCTCGACCCTTGACATCCGGGGTGCCACAAGAGTTGGTATCAGAGCTACGGCTGTAGAAACAACTGGGATGTGGGAAATGGATCCACCGAAATGAAGAAGGATGGGCTATATAAGTGCCAAACGAGAGACCCAGGTTTAGGACTCGAGCGTCGTGTGAGAATAGTTGGTAGTTACTTGGGAGCATGTACATGAGTGGGATAGAATTAGAGCTGATGAGTGGTCAGCTTTGGAAAAGGCTGAGGGGTCATGGGAGTGTGAAAAGTGGCCAAGGGTCAGAAATTAGGAACTTGGGAAGTTCCTCCAGATTGCTCAGGTGCCACCTGGATGCCACCTGAATGCCACCGTAGGACATACCCCTTCTTGGACAGATTTCTCAGGTGCCACCTGGATTCCACCTGAATGCCACCGTAGGACATACCCCTTCTTGGACAGATTGCTCAGGTGCCACCTGGATGCCACCGTAGGACATACCCCTTTTGGACAGATTGCTCAGGTGCCACCTGGATGCCACCTGGATGCCACCGTAGGACATACCCCTTTTGGACAGATTGCTCAGGTGCCACCTGGATGCCACCTGGATGCTACCATAGGACACACCTGCTTTTGGGCAGATTGCTCAGGTGCCACCTGGATGCCACCGTACGGGCATAGTGACGCACGTGTGGGCTCCTTTAAAACCCATTCTTTCATCCTATTTCATTCCATTTCTTTTATTTTCTCTCTTCTCTCTCATTTCCTACCCTAGCCAAGCTTTCAAAACCTCCAAACTCCTCCTCCTTGCACTCAAATCCTAGAAGACCTCCACCCCCTTTCTTCTCCAACTTCAAGACTCCATCAATGGCGGCCTTCCTCTCGGTCGTAGCTTCTTTCTTCGCCATTCCCCTCCTTATGGCTCTCACCGGGAACAAGAGGGCTGCCGCTAGCACGAGCCGAGGGGCTCCGAAGAAGAAAAAGAGTGAGTACAAGGCTTCCACCCCGAGTTCACCCCTAGGAAGGTTTGCACGTCGATCCGTCGTCTACGAGCGACCGGTAGCGGAAGAAGTCTTCGAAGGTATGAAGGCTTGCGAACTTTGAGGAATAAAGGGTGGGGCCCGGTCCTTGAGATCAACGATCCAGCCAATACGGGCTTGGTACGCCTCTTCTACTCAAAAATCCGAGAGACCCAAACAAACCCATTAGGCTTCGACTTGGATTGCGGTAACCAAGTGTATCACATTGACGCTGAAATCATAGCGGAAACTCTTGGAATCCCAATGGGGACGGTGTACATTAACGAGGATGACTGTAGGCCGTATCAAATGCGATGCGAACGCACCCGCATGCTGTGCGGACAGATGGCCGAGTGGAGGACCAACGGGAGTCTGTTAGCCAGCAAAATGAAAACTGAACTCCGAGTTATCCACCAAATATTCGCCGCCGATGTCTATCCCCGAAAGGGCAACCGCACCGAGCTGTCCTATTACATGGTCGAAATGCTTTTCCAAGTCTGGGGTGGCAAGGATGTATGCCTTCCGACCGTCATATTGCACCACATCATCAAGGCCGCTACAAATCGTCGTAATCCTCCCCCCGCTCTGCCATACGGGCGGCTCATTTGCAGGTTGGCCAAGAGGTACCCCGGCTTTCGGGGCCTAGGGAAGACCCTGCACCGGTACAATCTTTCAACCTACGCTCTCTCCAAAGGATGACTTTGAATGTAGAAGCGTCCGACGAACTGGACGTCGTAGAAGAAGAAGAAGAAGAAGAAGAAGAAAATGAAGAGGAAGAAGGGCAAGACGAAGAGTATCGTCCGCCTCCCAACTATGAGGCCGACCATGCCGCCCTCAAGCGGAGGGTGGAAAAGATAGACAATCGAACAAAGAAGATGTAGAGTCTTCTGAAGAGGATTGTTTGTTGTATGGAAAAAGAAGAGAAGAATGAAGATGCACCACCGCCCCCCCCCCCCCCCCCCCCCCCCCCCCCCCCCCCCCCCCCCTCCTCCTCAAGAGTAGGATGAGAATGTTATCTAAGCAATTAAGTCAAGTCAGTAGTTAGTGTTTGGGGCCTTGGGTGAGGCGTGTCTCCCCAAGTAGGATAAGTAATAGAAAAATTTTGTGCCATTTGTGGCAAGTGTTGAACTAATATAGTTAGTTGTAGGGTGTCGTTTAAAGTAAAGTTAAAATGCAATGTATGTGGCATTCCTGCCTGAAGGATGAAAATATCAATGAAATGCCTTTTTATTACAGCTAAGATGAAATCTATATTTCTGATGGTTATGTGCTTAATAGTTACTGTTTAATTTTCTCTAAGTGCATGGATGATTGACGAGTATTTACAAATGTTGAATGTATGCCTAGACAAGAGCCTAGTAGAGTACTAACTCTAGTTCCCTTGCCTGTTCAGTGACAGGCCGCAACGGGTAGACATAGTCTACACTCGAGGGCATCGGAATGTGGAGCGTGACAATCCGCTCCAACCGGCAAGAGGCCCTAACGACCCTAGCTCTAGTACCGAGCCTCCCGTCACTTTAGGAGACTTTCAAGCCCCAGCCCAAGAACACGGACCCGTGGCGAATGATGGGGCGGATTACCACCAAGGACCAGCGTTGCCGCCTCCACCACCACTACCCCAAGCCCCGCTAAATCAAGATGTCATGCAGCAGCTACTATTTGCGTTGCAACAGCAGCAACAAACGCTGACAATGATCATGGGGTCAATTGCGCAAAATTCGGGTAGCGCCACCATTTCACCCCCTCCAAACCCTGTTAACACTCAGGCGACACCTCCACCGCCACTTGCACCCGCGAGGGCCGCCCCAGTGTATAGAGAGGGCATCTTTGAACGTTTCCAGAAGATGCGCCCCCCAACCTTCGCCGGAACTCACAATCCGGCTGATGCCGAACATTGGCTAGATCGAATGGTTAAAATGGTGGAGCCTTTCCACTGTTCTGAGGCTGAACAAGTCGAACTTATCGCGTTTTCCTTAGAAAAGGACGCGGATTTATGGTGGAAGAGTGTTCGTCGCATGGTTCCGAAAGACCATGTGTGGACTTGGCAGGAATTTAAGGACCACTTTTACGAGAAGTATTTTCCAATTACTTACCGTCATGCACAGGAGGCCCAATTCCATAAATTACAACAGGGGAACATGAGTGTTGGAGAATACGAAACACGGTTTTCAGAATTATTACGATATGCACCGGCCACAGCCAGGGATGAAGGGGCGAAGCTGCGACGCTTCTTAGAAGGGTTACGACCTGGGATTCGCACAAAAATGTGCTGTTCCGACATCTCAACATATGCGGCTGCCTTTGCCAAGGCTCTTGAATCTGAGCAAGATGCCATCCGTCTCTTCCGAGCTCGCCTTCAGACCAATCCGAGAGAGAGGGCAGAGTTCTCCACATATGCTCCTTCAAGTAAAAAGACTCGGGTTGAACCAACACCATTACGAGCGCTACCGCCTCCACCGAGCTCCAACCCAATTCGGAGCTGCACATATTGCAAGAAAAATGGCCATACTGAACCCTATTGTTACACTAAGATAAAAGATCTTAACCTCAAGCCTTCGACGCCATCAGCCCGGCCGCAAAACCGCCCAAACGTCACATCTTCAGGATCAACTAAGCAGGCCACACAGACAGGCCATCCTACATCTCAAGCAATCCGCCCCTACTCAGCACCGGTAACAACAGGGGCTAATAGGGCCCAACAGGCACGCGTGAATGCACTGATTTCAGAAGAGATCGAGACGCCTGATTATTTCCCTTGTGCTTTCGAAGGTACAGCTCGCATCCTTGACTCTCCAGTTTACTGTTTGATCGACACGGGTGCATCTGTCTCCTGCATCTCGTACTCCTTAATCAAACGACTAGGATTAAAGACTACCGAAACACCCAAACGGGCCGTCGCGACGGCATCGGGAGTATTCTCTGACACCACCAAAGCATGTCTTCAGTGCCCCATCGTCCTAGGGGACAAGGAGGTCCACATTGATTTGGTTGCCATCAGCCTGTACCACTACGACATCATTATCGGCATGGACTGGCTAACCTCCGTGTCGGCAGAATTAGATTGTGAAACCAGAATGATGACTATTCACTTACCCGAGGAAGATCCCATCTCCATCCCTGTCAGGGTCAGCTACAGGTATCGTGCTGAACTGTATGCCATGAAGGACGTAGACAGCAGTGATAAAACAGAAGTCGATGATACCCCGGTAGTTAAAGAATTTTATATGGTGTTTTCACCAATACCCGGCCTTCCACCAGCACGAGCAATAGAGTTTGCCATAGATTTGGTGCCTGGCACCGCACCGATCGCGTTGCCTGCATACCGAATGCCTCCATGTGAAATGGAGGAGTTGAGAATTCAGATCGATGATCTTCTAGGTTTAGGGTTCATTCGACCTAGTGTGTCTCCATGGGGAGCCCCTGTACTGTTTGTGCCAAAAAAGGATGGAGGTCGGCGACTATGCATAGACTATCGGAGACTAAACAAAGTAACTATTAAAAACAAATACCCCCTTCCTAGAATCGACGACCTGTATAGAGGGTGATAGGGGATCCTTGTTATGAGGGATAGCGCCGGGTTGGCGCAATGTATAGGTTTTTGCTAGTTTTTGGAGCCTGGTGATCGGGGCCCCTAGCGGGTCCCGTCGAGTGAGTTGTTGATGTTACTTAATTCTTTTGGCTTATATATATATGCTCACTTCTTCTTTTGGATATAGATATCTCATGTGTTTGCTTCTAGCTGAGCATTATTCTGATTCCAGTAGCTTGCCTATTTCATTGCATGTTTTGCATAAAGTGGGGCCTGGGATATTGGGGGCCGAGGATGCCCTCGACCCTTGACATCCGGGGTGCCACATTAAACCAAGCAAGTTTATACAAAATCGGATGCCTCTTAGTCTTCAACTGGAGCTTTTTTACTACCTCTTAACATTTTCACAACTGCCACAATTGATGATCACCTCACAAACTTTGCCATTCAATGTGCAGCTAGTGTATAAGATATTAGTCTGCAACCAATCATCTCCCTTAGGTGACTTGGATGCAAGAAGAACCTTTCGGATCATCAATGTTTCTGGACCATCACCATATATTCTGTTTTCTCCATCATAAGTATCATCCGCATCATGCGTTCCCTCTATGGTCTCACCCTTATTGTCAACTGACTGTTCCTCTACAACTGCTTTGGAGCTACTAGCCAAATTGATTTGTCACTGCCTACATTCGGAGAAAATATGCCCAACTTCGTTGCATTTGTAGCATAGATATTTTTTTTAACTTGTTCGTCCTATGCCCCATCGTTCAAAACTCATGACGCAAACACTAAAGTGACATTTTTTGCCCAACTCAAATCCCCTACAGGCTTACTACTGCTAGCTTGAATGCCAGTGGATCGATTAGAAGCTTCTATGCGATCGTACCTGGCTTCACTCCTTTTTCACCAACGTGGCTTCCTGCATGCTTAAACACTGGCTCAATCTCCAACTGATCTGCAATGGTGGGCCACAATCCATTCATGAAACGAGTAACCAAATGCTCTTCGGTCTCGAATAAATTATTCCGAGCCACCAAAAGACGGAAGTCTTCCGCGTACTCCTCTATGGTCCTATCCTCTTACCGAATATACTGCAATCGCTAGAACAGAAACTACACAGTCGATGGGTAGAAAGGCCTTCATGAGAGACTTCATCTTCTCCCATGTTTTCACTTTAGACTTTTTCCGCCTTTCTCGGCTGGCCTTAACCCGTTCACACAATGCTGAAACTCTATCTTTCAATTTCATGGCAACTATTTTCATCTTTTTTGCTTCACCCACATCTTTCTAATCAAAGATCCTTTCTACTGCATCAATCCAACCTAAAAAATTGTCCCCATGCATACTACCATGATATTCAAGGGCTTCCACCTTCACTTCCAACTCCCTACTTTGATTCTAATACTCCCTCCTTCTTGCTCATTGCAGCTCAACAAATAAAGCTTCACAATGAAATGAGTTAATGCCACTCCCACCCAACTCATTGTCATCATCTTCCTAAGTCGGTGGTTCATTCCTTGCTAATAACATAACAAGTTGTTGGGAGATGCTCTGCATTTGCATTTGTAACATAACAAATCTCTCTTCTACTAGATCTACGTCTTCCTCGTCCATTCCCCATGCACCACGGTCTCTACCTCTACACGGCATAATTGTAAAATAAGAAGCTCATGCAAGAATAAAATAAAGGCGGAAGCGAAGGCTCTGATACCAAATTTGGTGTAGCTAATGAATGATAATCATCAACTGAACGCAGTTATATCAAACCCTAAGATCAAATCATTCCCAAACACACCCGATCCAAGAATAGAGATTCTTCCACTTGAAAAGAAAGGAAAACATGCACTTCCACAAATCGTAGCCCAAGGCTTATAGAGAAGAAGAAAAAAGACCCAAAAGTTGCTAGAGATTTTCTGTTTATTGAACTTTTATACAAAGGAAAACAAAAGAGAAGCCCTAGTACTAATCTAAGCCTTCCATCAAGTATAAACTATGGGTTAGATATAATCCCAGCCCTATAATCTTATTTTAAAAGACCCCTATCTACTTAAGTGAAACATACGCAAAGAAAAAATAAACTTAAACCCTTTTGTGGACCCAAAAGTGTACCACGGGTGTCATAATGGGTGGTCCGTTGATAGGTCTATGGATTTTGCCCATTATGGAAGATATTTGGGCCCCATTTCCACGCTCTAATTTATCCCACCAGTCCTCAACAAATACATCAACCCAATCCATTAACATTAGGTAGTCCACATTCTCATCATTCACTCATCAGTCAAACCATATTTTTAAACTTGAAAAGTTTGCATGGTTAAGAATATATGAAATAATTTGAAGCAGCAAGGTTCATAGAAACAGAAGAACTGCAGCCTCAAGATTAAATTATTCAAAATACTGGCAACATTAGGGCTGTAAATGGTTGGGTTCGGGGCGGGTTTAGCCAAAACCAGACCCGCCCATTTACTAAAGGGGTCTGGGTCCAAATTTTAGACCCAGACCCTCTTACTAAATGGGCGGGTCCAGGTCGGGTCCGAGTCAACCCATCAAACCCATATATAAATGGGTCCGGGTCTAGTAGAGGGAGATCCACCCAGACCCATTTATAAATGGGTCGGGTCTAATGGGTCCGAGTCTGGATCAAGTATGCAAGCATTTTACAAGGCTTAAAACCGGGTCTGGACGGGTTTGGGCTGGACGGGTCCGTTGAAACATAGACCAAACCCGCCCACTTACTAAATGGGTTCGGGTTGGGTCGGGTCGGGTCGGGTCGGGCCTAATATAAAGAAAACCAGACCCAAACCCGTTTAGCAACTGGGTCTGTTCTTGGACCCAGACCCGTACCATTTAACAAATGGGTCAGGTCTGGGTTGGGTCTAAATGGGTTGGGTCCGGGTACCCCATCGGGTCCACTGACCCATTTACAGCCCTAGGCAACATATTCATCCCTGAAGGGATTGACCACGTAATTTAATTGAGCTGTGAGGATGGACCGACAGAATGTTGGTGATGTCAACTCCTAAAGAAGAAAGACGATCAGATACTAAAAGTATACATCTAACAAACAACAACAAAGGCTGGCAATGTCAACTCCTGAAGAAGCGAGGATCAGATAGTAAAAGTACACATGTGACTAACAATGATAAAGGCTGGAAGGTTTCTTAGTGTCAGTATTTGGATTAAAGAGCGTTTCTTTGACTTAATTTGTATTGATCCTTCTAATGTCGAAGGTCAATTAAAATAGTGTGCACTGTTTCTGAAATAGTATCTTAAAAGATTGTTCCAGGAAGATTACATGAAGGGATTTTCATTCTTTCACACATTAGCCTTGCTCTTACATAGTATACTATATTCCATGGGTAAAGACAATTTCAAAAGACCAAGATACTCCACCCGCATGCAAAAAGGAACAATACATCTACTAACAAAACTAATGATATAAAATAATTAACAAATAGTAATTGGAATAACTTACTCCCTATGCTATAATCAGCTGCCCTTGCTGCCTGCAGCCCTTCTCTCCCACTGATGCCCACCCCTATGTCAGCCTGTTGTATCATCCTCACATCATTTCCACCATCGCCAATTGCCAATGTCCTATACTCACGTGACTTTAAGAGTTCCACAAGCTACACATGTAGAAGACAAACATGAATTCTGGAGTCATGTTACAAATACTAAAGAAGAGGGAAGAGCCATGATCAAACATCATACTGAAAATTTCCAACAGGAAGCAATATGCAAAGCATGTGATTTTTTATTTTTATTTTTTCCTTTATGCTTTCAGATAACATCACTTCATCATATTTTAGAAGAACAGTTTGCAAAAAGTTCAACAAATATCTAGCCATCAATCCAATTTACCATGGGTGTATTTTTTCATCAACCCATATCTGAAAACAAAGCATGAGAAAAGAGTAAGCACCTGTACTCTCTTATATATCTAGCATTAGTAAGATGTACAGTATACCCAAGCCCCTTTTTTTTAAAGGTAATGAAACTTTTATTAAAAATAACTGCCCAAGATTCAAATGGCCAACTCTGTTTGTTTCCATTTGTTTATTTATTTATTTCTAAGATTCACATGTCCAAGTACACATCCATGGTATACTTGATATCATACATAGAACTCTCTGTCAAAAACCTTAGAACAATCAAGTGTTAAAATGGTCCTAACTGTTGATGAGAACACCTAGATAAAACAGGTCCTCACTCCTAAGAGCCAGCATATTCCCATTGAAACACCTAGATAAAACAGGTCCTCACTCCTAAGAGCCAGTATATTCCCATTGAAGCACCTTGTCATGGTATGATCGGCAGTTTGTTCTACATATGTCAAAAACCCAGCACATAATGCTACAAACAAACATACAAATTGATCATCATCATCATCATAATCTCTAATCCTTATCCCAACTGATTTGGGTCAGCGACATGAATCCGTTTCCGCCATTCCATTCTATCAGGGGCCATCACTACAGACAAAAACAAAAAAGGCTCGTCCACATCTCATTAATGAACTGATTGTGACAGTCCAATCCAACTGACCAACACTATGAATGCCACCAGACTATTCTCTAGGCCATGCTTTCAACACACAAATATCAAACTTGGTATTCTTCAAAAAAAAAAATTTATCCTTCTATGGTATATTATTTATTGATGTATTGGATAAGGATATTCAGTCTCCATCTTCTAACAGGTGCTTCTCTAGAAAGATGGGTACTGTTATTACTGTAGTAATCAAAACCATGCACTACTTGCGTAATCAACATAATTTTTAGAAATTAATACTTAGTTAAGTTCCATAACTACATTAAGACCAGCCTTACCTTCAATCTTTCAACTCAAAAGACCCACAACACAAATCACTTTTTAGAGGCTGGTCATCATTTTCATCCACTCAATAGCCAAAGTAGATAAAAAACTACCCAAAGTCATCAAGGAACCCGCAATAGCCAATAATAAAATCTATGCCGAAATTCACAGAAATAAATGTAATATTAAATTGTTCGAGCAAAGTATATCATGATTTAGATACTAATATAGATTATTATGCACAAGCAGCCCTATAGTTTTATACTACAATGGCAGCAAACATCATTGTTCTTTGAAAGTTAACGATCGAGCATTAGGCATAATGTCAAATGCTGATAGAAAATATACAAGGATTTCAGTGAATGGACATAAATTAAACTAAAGAGATGAAAAGAGTACTTGGGCTTTTTGGGACGGTGTGACACGGCAACAGATAGCCGTCCTTGACAACATTGCTAATTTCGTAAAATCTTTTTGATGATGTTTAAGTGCAATTTCAAGTGCCCAACCATCGACAACAAATGCTACATCCTGTTAACAAAGAAAAGCATTGATAAAGTACACTATCTCCAATGAATAATATCTCCATGGTAAAATCTGAAATAAGCACCACATCAAGCTGAATATGTTTTAAAATAAAAGAGAATAATCAACATAAAGAAACAAATATCACATGAAACAAATAAACATAAGAATGCTGATTTAGTGAAAACAAGAGAAATATCTTTCCTTTTTTTTTTAAGGTAAGGAGAAATATCTTACTACACATCTCTAGGAAAAAAAAATTAAGATTCTCTAAGAAAATAATAATGTAATGTCATGTGTATACTATATACATGAGCAGCAATTACCAAACATTCATTCTAATGTACGTGGTACTTCCAGGACGGAAATATATATATATATATATATATATATATATATATATATATATATATATATATATATATATATATATATATATATATAGATATAGCAGTTAATGCGAATCTAATACAGGAGCATTTTCACACCGGGCTCAAGTGGGGCAGCCTGTGTGAAGCAGGAGCACACTCGGGGTGGGGCAAACTGTGCGGAACTGGTGCACCGTGCGAAGCGAGACCTATGGGAAGTGGGGCGGCTCACGAAGGAGGGTTCGACCGGGGCCTGGCCTAGCCTGGGCTATGAGATAAAAGGATATTCCGTGCCGCCCTCATCAGCTTTGGAGCTTTTGGTGAGTTGGTCAGATGTCCTGTGTCAAATTGGTATCAGAGTGGGAGGTCTCGTGTTCGAGACTCCTCACTGGGGGTGATTAATGCAGGGGCATTTTCACACCAGGCTCGAGTGGGGCGGCCCGTGCGAAGCAGGAGCACACTCGGGGTGGGGCAAACCGTGCGGAGCGGCTGCACCGTGCGAAGCGGGACCCATGGGAAGTGGGGCAGCTCACGAAGGAAGGTTCAACCGGGGCTTGGCCTAGCCTGGGCTATGAGATAAAAGGATATTCCGTGCCTCCCCCATCAACTCTGGAGCTTTTGTGAGTTGGTCGGATGTCCTACGTCAGAATCTATTTACCATATTTATCTGAGTATGAAGGAAAATGATGAGAGAGAACTAGCCAACCTTTTCCCTACTCTTTCAACCACTGGATCCTAGAAAGAGGAAGCCCCTAGAGGAAGGCTTGTATAAGGAATCAGCAATATTGTTCTCTAACATCCCATCCACTACCATCCTTATGGGGGATGGTGATAACGTTACCTGAATCATCAGTAACATGAGTGGTTGCTCCTGTCTCAGCACCACAAGGAATTAAGAGGGCCTGAGAATAAGCATTTGGTCATGGTGTGGACACTGTCTACCTATAAACTTGTCTAAAAAGCACCTAGTTCATAGAGTTTGTGCTAGAGAAAGTGACTTGGCTACATCTTGAATAAACTCGGCACATTCATAAATCATGGGAAAATCTGCAAACTACATCTTCACTGAACAATGATGTATTTGAAATCATTTAACAAACTTACAGGAAGCTGTTAAAGGGAGACAATAAAAAATGTCAACCTTGATCTTTTAATGCCTACAAGAGTTGGTTGAAGTAAAAAAAACATCACTGGTAAAATTACATCTTGCATGATTGATATGAGTCATTTCAAACATTCCAAACTTCCAAACTCGATGTTACCTGTTGTTGAAAGAAGAGAGAAGAAGAATCACTGGTATCCAAAATATATATCCATCATAATAATACTTTCCATTCTGAAGTATTATTTCCCATATTTACTGTGAGTTCAATGATTTTAGTAATGTGAACACTTAACAGTATCATATTAACACCAGATTGGCTACAGCTCAATGGATCACTTCAAATATTTCACAGTGCTGCAGTGGAGAGAAAGAAGAGAAGATTTTTGTGTCCTTAAATTTATATAAGCAGTACCAGTGGCTATTTTAGAGGTGTACCTTAGGTTCTGAAGGAGTTATGCTCATTGTGCGTATGACTCTCTCCAAGCTTCTAGAAACTTCATCTTCAGTTTTCCCATTGATCAACAGAAGTTGGCCTTTTGGTTCTATCAACAAGGTCAAAAAACAAATTTTGTAATCAAACTAATTTAAAAGTGGATGCTGACTTATTAAAAGCCAAGAAAGAAGGCTTTTGACAGCCAGAATTGAACATTCACAAGAAACAGAAAATGATACCCTTCATGGAGTTTGAAGTTGTTAGTGCACATAGACTTGTGTACAGCTGTGGTGCACTCATTCCCATACTCCTACAATGTACTATACATGAGATTAGCTTTAGGATGTTTCCTAATTGATATTATTCTCTCTCTATCAGTCTCCTATTGTAATTAGCTAATATCTAATTTCCTATAAATAAAGGTTTAGGGGAGAGAGGGACATACGAATTTCATCCTTCTCTCATCATCTCCTCTTTTCTTCTTCAATCCCCCTAAGTTTCATGGTATCAAAGCATCTCTAATCCAAACCTATCTTTTTCTTTTCCAAACATTCTTCCTTCTTCTTCTTCGCATTCTCTGCTACAAATTTTTGGTTTGGAAGTCTATTAGAGCTCTTTTTCTCTCTCTATAAGATGGTGAAAGTAAGATAAAACTCCCATCACCATCCTACAGATGCAATAGAACCATACCACTGTCTTGTCTGGAAGAGATTCCTCCACTAGCAGTCATTCCTAGAAGCAAATCTCACCAAAGAAGCCCCATACAATGCCAGATCTGCACAAAAAGCAGCCCGGCACCACCTGATTTTGCTGAAAATCAGTTCCGATCAGGTTCCTGGCACTGGATCTGCACAAGCAGCAGTCCAGCGTCACCGGAACTTGCTGGAATCCTCTCTTGTCTCTCCACAGCTTGCCGGAAATCAGATCTATACTGATTTCTGGAGCAGGAACTCCTTGAGCAGTCCAGTGTCGCCAGAAGTCGCTGGAAACACCTCTAGAGCCCTACATGAAACTAATTCAGCTCTATGAGTCTGGACAACTTTGTTAACATCGTATCAAACTACTCCATCGGCACTAATTCGCATCATGAGCACACAATTATCAACATACAGGCTGAAAATAGAGGGGTTTCATAGCATCCAAAATCAGAGCAAACAATGACAATAGTTCATTCATGAAATTGAGCGATCTCAACAACCTATCATCAAATCTAGACATTCCCGAATGCTCAATCAAGGCATTGACTACATAACGATGTTTGATACCAAGCAACCTTAGGGTCTTAGTTTCTATGCTCGAGTAGATCATGCTAGTCAAGTAGGGGCGTGATCCTAAGGTATAATGTCTCTAATCTCAAAGTGCTATCTAGTTCAGTGAGTTCATTGTGATAGGTCTATACTACACGGCCCGACTCAATCTATCACCCGCTCTAATACCATCTTTGTAATGCCCCGAAACCTCGGGGGTTGAGTACAAACTCGATCCCTGATATCTCAGGAGTTACTAATGCGAATGTGATGCATGTCATGCAAGTATTTGGTCAATATGGCATCAAATCATAGTGATAGGTCAAGCTAGGAAATGAAATAGGGACGTACCAGCAATTAAGTTAAACAGACATGTACAAAGGGGTCCACTTAGTCGGTCTAATTGGGCCTCTTCTAGCTTGCTAGCACATGAGGTACCTACACCAATGAAAGTGCCTAGTTGGTGTTTTAAAACACCATCCCAGAATGGGATTGAGTCATCAACTCAGTGGTTCCATTTCCCTAAGTTACTCAAAGCGCAAATGAAATCAAACGTAGATAATGAAGCAAACATACATACATAGCAGTCATAATCGTAATAGAAAATGAAACAAACATACATACATAGCAGTCAAAAGCATATACATAAAACCGTTCTAGTCACAGCCTGACAATGAGTGGCACCACTCACCCACACAGACTCAAGCCGCCAGTGAATGGGGCACCACCCCATCACTCGCACAACCACATCTTATAATCTTAATGCATGAATGCATGAAGTGCAAATACTCTAGAGCCAAAATTCTGGTTATTTCTAGCATCCCTAGACCCTTTCAGGAGCAATTCTGGCTCCAGAGTATTTTCACTTCATGCATTCATGCATTAAGATTATAAGATGTGGTTGCGCGAGTGATGGGGTGGTGCCCCATTCACTGGCGGCTTGAGTCTGTGCGGGTGAGTGGTGCCACTCATTGTCGGCTGTGACTAGAACGGTTTTATGTATATGCTTTTGACTGCTATGTATGTATGTTTGTTTCATTTTCTATTATGATTATGACTGCTATGTATGTATGTCTGCTTCATTATCTACGTTTGATTTCATTTGCAGCTTTGAGTAACTTAGGAAAATGGAACCACTGAGTTGATGACTCACTCCTACTCTGGGATGGTGTTTTAAAACACCAACTAGGCACTTTCATTGGTGTAGGTACCTCATGTGCTAGCAAGCTAGAAGAGGCCCAATCAGACCGGCTGAGTGGACCCCTTCGTACATGTCTGTTTAACTTACTTAATTACTGGTACGTCCCTATTTCATTTCCTAGCTTGACCTATCACTATGATTTGATGCCATATTGATCAAATACTTGCATGACACGCATCACATTTGCATTAGTAACTCCTGAGATATCAGGGATCGAGTTTGTACTCAACCCCTGAGGTTTCGAGGCGTTACAAAGATGGTATTAGAGCAGGTGATAGATTGAGTCGGGCCGTGGAGTATAGACCTATCACAATGAACCCGCTGAACTAGATAGCACTCTGAGATTAAAGACATTATACCTTAGGATCATGCCCCTACTTGACTAGCATGATCTACTCGAGGAATGAAACTAAGACCCTAGGGTTGCTTGGTATCAAACATCGTTATGTAGTCAATGCCTTGATTGAGCATTTGGGAATGTCTAGATTTGATGATAGGTTGTTGAGATCGCTCAATTTCATGAATGAACTATTGTCATTGTTTGCTCTGATTTTGGATGCTATGAAACCCCTCTATTTTCAGCCTGTATGTTGATAATTGTGTGCTCATGATGCGAATTAGTGCCGATGAAGTAGTTTAATACGATGTTAACAAAGTTGTCCAGACTTATAGGGTGCCATCGCACACTGTAGGGTGCCACCGGACCTCCCTAACCTCTATCCCCAAAAAATGTCCAGCGCTGTCCGGTGCCACCTGCACCTCCCTAACCCTAACATGTCCAGATTTGTTCGGTGCCACCCCACGCTGTCCGGTGCCACCAGACCTCCTTGCACCTTAAAGCTGATTTTTTTTTTTTCCCCTCATTTTCACTTCTCTCTCCCATTTTCACCCCCTTTTTCCTACCCTTGCTAAACCCTAACTCTCAAAACCCTCCTTCATTTCCTGCCAGGAGGCCCAAACCTTCCTTCAACCCCCTCCAAACGCCTAGGGTGACCAAACAACGGATTTACGGAACCATGCTCAAGCGAGGTATTCGCGGTCTAATCAAATTTCCGATCCTGGGCGATTACCAAAGGACTCACTACTGTGGCTGAGCAAAAGACCGAGATCCACCAGGATTTGGAAGGGATACAACGAACTTTCTGCCCTAGCCAGGCAGAAGATCGACATACCAGAATCAAGCCTATCACCACCGTTTCTCCGTACTAACCCGATTGCGAAAAAAAAATTTAAGGGGGGTAGACTGCATAAGTCAGGCCAGTGTAATTAGCATACGCCCTTGCATGCATATAAACTCAGGCATTACGACATGAATCCATCCCTTCATAGTGGCGCAGCGGAAGCGCGGTGGGCCCATAGCCCACAGTCCCAGGATCGAAACATAGGGTAAATCACGAAGTAGGACCCAACTTGTCCACTAAGGACGTTAGTAACCAGACCTGCGTAAGGAGAACAGTTAGCATTCAAAAACTAGGCCCAGTTGTATAAGTAGATCAGAATACTGGGGATAAACCCGGCAATGAGCACGAGCTGAACCATCGCATCTGGCACCAGCGTATCCTCAAATAAGATCGTTAAATTTGAACCTAGACAATTTCGGGGGCGAAATTGGTTTTTAAGGGGGGTAGATTGTAACGCCCCGTAAAATCGCCTTTTCTAAAATCCGAACACACACTTGGGCTCATCCTGCACACGTCACCTTAGGTTGAATAACAGATCACTCTTAGCCTAGTAGGACCATAACTGCATTGAAATAGAACTCAAACGCACTCGTAGGAGGCCATTTGACCGCCCGTTCCAACACCAATGAACCCGAAACTCGAATAGGACCAGTGTTTGCATTGTCGACGAAATGTCGACAATATCGCCGATATTATCGGTGTCGCTGGAGTTGCGACAACGAAATCCCAGTTATTCGTATCTCTTCCAAATATCGCCGATAATTAGGCGATTTTGTCGATATCTGCCGAAAATGTCTGACACCGTAAGGAATGTCGCTGTAGCCACCTACCGTCCACGGGACTTCTGTAGCCAACAACCCCCTATTGCCGATAAAAGGGCCGATAATGGGGGGATTGCAAAAATACCCAAAAAAATCGACAGAAAAGGGGAGAAAATTAGGGATTTCCATACCTTGAAAGAGGATCGCTCATCGAACGTTGCAGTGGGCCAATCCAAGCTTCCGTGCGCTGTAAGTGCTCGACAATCACCACTTTTTACTTCCTTATTTGCGATTGATCCATGCACAGTACATAATCAGCGAAGGAACAGCGAATTTCCGACGAAATTGGGGGGATTTAGGAGGGATTTTAGGGATTTGAGGGATCTCCCCTCTTTCGGAAATCGTCTGCAGAGAAGAGAGGGCGGTCGAACCCTTTTGTGAAGCACCGTTCCGTGCGGTGTTACTCCGCACGCTCTTATCGTGTGGAGTAAACTCTGTTGGGCCCACCTAGAATGCATGTGCTTTATCTATTCCGTCCATACGTTTTTCCATCTCATTTTAGTGGTTGAGCCCAAAATTTAAGCATCTCAAATCTCAAGTGGACCATGCCACAGGAAATAGTGGGAATAATGATTTCCACCGTTGAAACCTTCCCAGGCCCCACAGTGATGTTTATTTGTCATCCAACCTGTTCAAAAGATCACATGGACATAGATGAATGGAAAACTCAAATATCAGCTTGATCCAAAACTTCTGTGTCCCCCGCGAATTTTTCAATGGTAGACATTCAGTTCACACTTTTCCAGTGGTGTGGTCCACTTTAGATTTTTATATGCTTCATTTTTTTGTACCATATCTAAAATTATCTGTTAAGATGGATGGATGGAGTGGATAAAATAAGTAAATCACGGTGGGCCCCACAGAGTTTACTCCGCACGAGTAGCGTGCGAACGACGCAGCGGAGCGGATTACCGTGACCCCTGGAACAGCTTAGTGGGTGTTACCTTAACCGTGTGGGGCCCATATTGATGTAGTTTTTATATATCTACGCCGTCTATCTATTTTTTCATATCATTTTAGGATGTAATCCAAAACTCTTAGAAGATCCAAATCTCAGGTGGACCATACCACTAGAAATAGTGACGAATAACCATTTAAAATGTTTTGTGGGCCACAAAAGATTTGGATCAATCTGATCTTTATATTTTCCGTTCATCAATACCTTATTGACATTATCAAGAGCTTCGATTGAAAATAAACATTACCAAAACCTTACAATGGGCTCTTTGGATTTTCTAATGGTGGGGCACTCAATCACACTGTTTCTAGTGGTATGGTCCACTTGAGATTTGGATCTGCATGATATTTGGTTTAATGCCATATAATTATGTGCATAAACAGTTGGACGGTGTGGATACATAATATATACATCAATGTGGGCCCCACGGTGAACCTACGTAAGGGCCGCACCGTCTTGCCGTGAGTCCCGGTCGCACCTAATCCGCTCCCCACACCAGCTAGGCGCGACTTGGGTGAGACCCTGGAACCAGCGTTGTGGGTGGGATCCTGAACCTAGGGCCCACAGCGATGTATTAATTGTATATCCATGCCGTTCATCTTCTTGTTTGGCTTATTTTATGACATGGTACAAAAAATAAAGCAGATGAAAATTTCGGGTGGACCACACCATAAGAAAAACTGGTTAATGACCATTAAACCCCTTTTGTGGGCCACAAAAGCTTTCTATCAACCTGATATTTGTTTTTTCCTTTCATCCCTGCCTACATGACCTAATCAACATATTGGATGGTCAATAAACATTACGGAGGACTCCAAAAAGTTTTTAATGGTAGAAGTTCAATGAGCACTGCTTCCTGTGTTGTGGTCCACCTAAAATTTGCATGTGCTTGAATTTTGGTACTTCGTCCTAAAATAATCTGAAGAAACAGATGGACGGCATGGATATACAACAAATACATCGAGGTGGGCCCTAGTTTCAGGATCCCACCCACATCGCTGGTTCCGGGGTCTCACCCAAGTCGCGCCCGGTTTCTGTGTCGGGACGTGGCGGACGCAGAGTGAGTGCGCAGTCCTCGAGCACCGTGTTTGTACAAGCGGTTCAAAGAAGATTAAGGCTCTGTGGACCCCACAATGATGTATTTAGTACATCCAAACCGTCCATCCATTTAGAGAGATCATTTTAGTGCATGATACCTAAAATGAGTAATATCCAAAACTCAAGTGGACCACACCAATAAAGATAGTGGGGACAATGGTTCTCACCGTTAAAACATACCCAGGTCCACCATGATGTTTATTTGTCATCCAAACTGTTCATAAGGTCACACGGACCTGGATGAAGGGTAAAATTAAATATCAGACTGATCCAAAACTTCTGGGACCTCCAAGAAGGTTTCAATGGTATCCGTTCAATCTTCCACTGCTTTCTGCAGTGTGGTCCACTGGATCCTTGGATCTTTCTTATTTTTTGGTTCAAGCCTTAAAATGATCCCAAACCATGGACGGACAGTTTGGATATAACAAGTACCTCATCGTGGGACCCACAGAACTTGATGACGTCACTGCGGCACCAACTTAAAATGATGACGTCACTGCAGTGGATGATATTTTGTATTTCCACGAATCAACTTAAACCAACGTGCACCCAGCCAATCCGCTTCCGGGAACAGCTTAGTGGGTGTTACGGTATGGCCCACGTGGATGATATTTTGTATATCCACTGCGTCCATCCTTTTCTACAGCCCATTTTAGGAAGTGGTTTCAAAAATTATACAGATCTAAATTTCAGGTAGATCATACCACTAGAAACAGTGTGATTAAGTGCCATACCATTAAAAATTCCAAAGAGCCCTTCTTAAGGTTTTGGTAATGTTTATTTTTAATCCAAGCTCTTGACAATGTCAATAATATCAGATGGAACCAAAACTTTTGTGGCCCACAAAACGTTTTTAATGGTTATTAATCACTGTTTCTAGTGGTATGGTCCACCTGAGATTTGGATCTTCTTAAGGTTTTGGATCATATCCTAAAATGACATGAGTATTTGATCCGGCACATTTTTTGTCGCATATGTTTTTTAACATAAAAGCTTCAAGTGTACATTTTTTGTTCCCATATGGCCATTGATTCCAATGCTAGTGCAAGTATTTTTTCATTTTTGTATGCTACTAGGGATCAAAATGTCGTCTGGATCCGGGAAAGGAGGAGCAAGGGATATTGGGTAGAAACATGGACGACCATTGGAGGGGAATAAATATGGAGCCATATGCAACTACTGCGGCCAAGTTATACGGAGTGGGGGGGTGTCTAGGCTGAAGGAGCATTTGGCAGGGGGGTTCAAAAACGTGAAAGACTGCCCAAGTGTAACAAAGCCAGTGAGAGAGGAGATGAGAAGAGTTTTGACTGAGGCGAAGTCACACAAGCTGCAACAGAAGGATTGGGAGAAGGATTTTAGGAAACAATTGCGGGGTCCTGGACAGGGCCTACGTACTGTTGAGGAGCAAGAGGACGACGACGACGACGACGACGAGGGGATTGTATATCCCGATGACTGTGTTACGACGCGGGAGAAGAGGGAGTTCAGAGAGGCGATCTACGAGTCTCGAGCATCGGGGTGGGAAGGGGAGCAAAGGAGAAGGCTTAACGAGACTAGGCCGTCATTTGGGGGCTCCCGTTATGAGGCCGGTGGGAGCAGCAGAAGGTTTGGGGGAGGCAGTATGGGTAGCGGTGGTTCTGGCGGGCATGGACTACAGCGCACACAGAGCGCCCGCGTTACAGATGCACCCATTGCGGGTGTTAATCAGAAGAGGTTAAAAAATTTATGAAACAAGGGGATCAGAGAGAAAGTGGGTAGCGCCATATCTAGATGGTTCATTTCGAGCCACATACCAGCCAATGCAGCTGCCAGTCCTCACTTCACAAATATGATTGAGGAGGTGCAGCGATATGGGCCTGGTGTGAAGCCTCCGACGCCAAAAGAGATTCTTGGTGTCTACCTTGATCAGGAATACGAGGAGATGCGTGCTTGGGTATGCGCACTCACTCCGAACTGGAGGCAGTATGGGGTGACGATCATGTGCGATGGGTGGACAGGACCCACGAAAATGTCCATTATCAATTTTATGGTGTACAGTAAAGGGCAATCCGTTTTCCTCAAATCTATTGATGCATCTACCAAAATAAAAAATCATGATTACATATATAATCTCTTGAAACAAGTCATCATAACTGTTGGGCCTGAAAATGTCATCCAAGTTGTGACAGACAACGGTAGTGCATTCGTTAAGGCAGGAAAGAAATTAATGACAAGGTACCATCTCTATTGGACCCCTTGCGCGGCACACTGCATTGATTTGATGCTCGAGAAGATAAGCCAAAGGGACTCGATCAGGAAAACCATCGAGGATGCAAGGAGAGTGACGAACTTCATATATAATCACTCTTGGTTGTTGGCTACAATGCGCGAGTGTTGTAGAGGGGACATCGTTAGACCAGGTGCAACACGGTTCGCCACGAACTTTATTGCACTCGACAGCTTGTATAGGCACCGTGTGGGTCTTAGGAATTGTGGAATTTGTTTAGATCTAAGAAGTACTTGGAGTGGAATCAGAGGAAGACCGATGGTGCAAAGAATACATCGAAAATAGTGCTTTCTGATTTCTTCTGGGATAGAGTTCATGATGTTGTTTCCCTTCTAAAACCGATCTACAGTGTCCTACGCGCCGTAGATAGTGAGATGTGTCCTTCAACGGGGTCAATGTACGAGCTTATGAGAATTATGAAAGAAGGGATACGGACTGCTCTCCCCAATGCACATAAGTGGGTGATCGATATCATCGATGAACGATGGACCAGGACCCTTGATCATGAACTCCACAAGGCTGGTAAGTTTGTTACGTTCACCTGTATTTTTTACAACTTGCACTTGCACTTTAAGCATCACTTATGTTTACAAGTTAATGCAACTGAGTAAATAATATTTGAGTTTCAGCATACTATCTGAATCCTAGATTCCATTACAAACGCCGACTTCATGAAGATAGTGATTTGACGATAGTCGTCCACGAGGTGTTCGAACGGTTGTTCCCTGAATCGCCAGCACGATCAGAATTTGGTAACCAGGTAATGCAATTTGAGTAGATCTAGCTAATGGTAATCGATAGAATATATTTTCTTCCTCATAGTCTTAGATATATGGGTAATTAAAATGGTGACATGTGAATCTATATGTTACAGTTGTTGCGGTTTAAAGATGCTAGGGGTACGTTCTCATCCGCACTAGCCAAAGCATCTAGAGAAACGATGATGCCGTGTGAGTATAATGTTTTATTGGGTAATATGGTATATTATTAGGTAACTGCACTATAAGTCCGTATTTCAAACTAAAACAAGATGCTCATGGATATATAGGTGAGTGGTGGGCAATGTACGGAGTCGACACACCTGCACTACAAGTACTTGCAGTCCGTATTCTCGCACAGACTGTATCCTCCTCCCCGTGTGAGAGGAATTGGAGCACGTGGTCACTCATACACACGAGCAAGAGGAACAAGTTAGCATACGAAAAGTTACAGAAGCTCGTTTACTGCCATTATAATATGAAGTTAAGGGAGAGACAGTTACGGGTAGACCAAGACATGGTGGAAAATCCGGACCCGCTGGACCTGTTGTCGATAGGTACCATGGCACAAATAGGTGACGATGCTGAGGACCCACTTTATGAGTGGGTCAAGTCAGCTGATTTAGACGATGCAGATGGAGGCACTGCATCGCAAGTAGCCGAGGGAGTAGCGTCTCTTGGTATCGATGTCGATGAGGTAGTAAGCCAACAGAGGGCAGATACAGACTCCTTTGATCCTTTGATGAGGAGTTCGACACGACATGATGATGGCGAGGAGGCATCTTCACGGCCGCCTCGTTATCATCAAGTCGTAGTGAGTGATGATGATGAGACTCAACCCCCACTTGACACTGGTCGTGGGGACGACGACGACGATGACGACGACAGTGGTGAGGGAGGTGATAGAGGCACCGACACTGATGTAGGTGGTACTAGTGGGGGTGGAGGTGGCAGTGGTGGGGGGTACATGACAGGTCAGAGCCAGCGATCCGTTGGTCAATTCACTACGGAGCAGTACTTTGACCATGCAACTCAAGACGAGGACCATGGATCTCGTCCACCCTCGCGTATGAGAGCATCAGAGCCCACACATATGTTTGAGCGTCGTTCAAAGAAAAAAGCCGGACGTGCCGCGGCGGATGCTCTCACACGTAGCTTGTCATCTATGGACATCAGTTCAGAGCGGGGGAGCTCTGCTTCCGTCCCACCTTATACGCATGGGGGATATCACGAGTATGGGCATAGCAGCTCGGACATTCAGTCGCATTCGTCTACTCGTGGATACGAGCAGCCATCAGATAGCTCTTCGATTTATAGTCATTTGACAGGAGGATATTCGAGGTACCCGTATGACTGGCAGCAATACTATCAGGGAGTCGGGGTTGGACTTGATATATTCCCTCAGGACCCTACTCAACCAATGCCGTCGATGTATGTTACGTAGTACCCACGTTTGGGCTATCTCGTACAGTTTGGGGAGGACGACTATCAAAGATACATAAGAGAGTACCTCCATTGGTATGAGCAGAGGATGACATGGGAACAATACTGTCAATATATTGGTGAACAACACTACAACCAACGGGAACGGGATCCGGATGATGACTATGAGCTACCTCGTCACTCCATGTGGGGATGAAATATAGCAAAAAAGTATTATTTTCGAATTTATTTAATTTTATATCTTAATTATTATATGGTGGATGCATTTGTATTATATAAACTCATTTTCATTGCTATTGGAGTAATTTCTTATGAACGCGTGCCTTTTTAGGCCCCATTGAATGAAAACTTATTATTTAATACATTCTTTTTGCAGTTTTTTTTATTCCTGAATATGCAAATATGTGTATCTAGGCATTTCTTGAAGTTTCACTGAAAAATTCCACAATTTTCATCATGTTTCCCCCTTTTTCCTCACATTTCCGGTTATCGGCGATATTATCGACGATAACGATATTATATCTTTATCTCTGGCCAGCGAAACTTGTAGCGATACCGACAATGCGAACACTGAATAGGACAACCCCCAGGCTGGGCTTGACGCACTTGGATGGGCGTCATGCTAGAATTGGCGCCCGAAACCGCGAACCTACGATGTCCTGCAGGTCCACACACAGGCACAAGTACACTCACACCAATACTAACTAGACTAATCATTACTAGAATCACATTTTCTACGATGGGCCACTAGGACATTTGCATGTCAATGAAACTTAGAGCCTAGGGTCTAAATACAACATCTAACCCATCCCCAAAGCGGTGGCTCCGATCGACAATCAGGGACCGTCAAACAGACTTCTTCCCATATCCGTAAACGCCGCATCCGATTTGCACCAAATCACAACCGTAGGTAGATCTCACCATGGGGAGGCTATCCCATGGGCTAGATTGGTCCTAAAGGGCCAAGTGAGCCCCACATGATCAAGACAGCCCCTCAGAGGGCTATTTTTGTCAAACTCCAGCAACCAGGGCTTATTTACTAATTTACTAATATATATACCCCTTTCTCCAACACTTCCCCTTTCATTTTCTTTCAAAATTGCTGAGAAAGAGAGAGTGAGAGGTGAGGGGAAGTTGAGAGAAGAGAGAAGAGAGTTTTGGAGCTAGAGTCTCACCTCGCATGTCACTCCACCAAGCTCAGATCGCTCCTACGACTCCGTTGACGCCAACCTTTCCGTCAGCCCTAAAGGTGAATTGGGAGTAAATCCCTCAACCCCCATCAGCCACTCTTAAGTTTCGTCCTCAATTCTCTAACATGTAGCCCTCCTTTTATAGGATTTCTTTATAGGATTTCCTGAAAATAACCGAGAGATTTAAGGTGCGGACCATTTACCTCTAGGTTGCCTAGCATCAAATGCTTTTAAATGTAGTTAATGTCCAAATCTTTGATTAATTTTGCTGTCATTGCTGTTGAGATGTTAGAAGCATGCCTAAATGATGACTATGTGCTGAAATTTGCTTGCGTAGAACTCCTAGGACTATCATGAATGCTTATAATCACTTGTATGTTCATATTTATGTCTCATGCTCTTAAATTATGCTTGATGTATACAACAATTTGCTGTGATGAAGTGTTTTCCTATGATTTGTCTAATCCGGCAAATGGATGAGAATTAGGAGCGGCTGCATGAGGCCGACCGCCTCTTTGGGACTGGAACCGTCGACGAAGGAAGAATGCGGGTAACCGGCTGTGGTTTGAGGACCACGCGGGCCACGGGCGACTAAGGACGGCCTCCCCATCTTCATTTCAGTCGAAGGTGTCAGCTCGACTCCGGGTTGGGCGTGTTGTGTATAACCTCTCGCTTCTATTCAAACCTAAGTACCATTGTTACCACTGGATGAGCCCCACTTAAAATCGTACGGCGATCTATCCCCAAGTCTCATGAGCCGAGGATGGTGGTATGGGACCTATGCCCGAGTTGTTGACCTACGCTGGGGTGGTGCCTCCCCGTAGTGACCATTAAGCATAGGGTTGTTAGAGCGGCCCTATTAAATACCTGGCTGATTGTTTCGTGCTAAAGCCCCGCTTGAACGACCCGAGCATTATTGTTAATTTGAATAACAAGCCCACACTTCTGAATTAATTATTTATATTAGTGGTTGGGTGACGACCCTTCTGCTTTGGCTTGGGCATGGCTGATGGGCCACTGTCTGGCTATACTTGGATCAAGGGGTTACTGGCGATGAGATGCATTTGCCACGCAGGAGGCTGATGAGCTCTTAATTTATACATATTCTAACCCCATTTCATGCATGATTCCTATGATTAAAAGACTAATCTAATGCATGTTTGTGATTGTAGGAATGAGAGAGAGACTTCACCTATTTGATGGCTAAAAGAATGCTTTTAAACCCACTTGATGATGAATGAAGATGAGCCAAAGGAATAGAAGAAAGAAGCAAGGAGAAGAGAGAGATGACAAGGATTTTGTGCCAATTTGAAGGATTTGGAATGACTAAAAGACCAAGCTTTGATGAGCTAAAGAAGTGGAGAAAAAGCCTTGAAGGAATCAAGTTGAAGACCAAGGATGGCCAAAAAAGTCATATTGCAGAGCTGCAGGGCCAGAAAAGTAAGATGCAAAAAATTCAGAAGATGGCCCTGGAAACCCAAAAAACTGTAATTTTTGGCCTTTGGGCGCCCGACCACCACTTTACTGAGCGCCCGAAATTAACAGAAAATTCTGTTTATTGTTGTAACTTTTCTGGACATGGTGTTGTAACCTTTCTGGACATGGCCGGGCGCCCGATGACCCTCCGAGCGCCCGATTAAGAGGTTTCGGGCGCCCGAAATTCAAAGAAAAATTATCAAACTTGCTTGGACTGTTTTGTAGTATGGTCGGGAGCCCGACCAACAACCGTCGGGCGCCCGATGACTAACGTAAGTGCATAAATTCTTACACAATCTGAGGCAGTAGGTGATTTTTGCTATAGAAGGACACCTTGGTATCCTTCCTAAGGCATCCTAGAAGAGTTCTAAGTTCGTGGAGAGCAAGGAAGATCATTGTGGAGCGACCGCAACTCCTCAAATTCCGGTTTTTCTAGTTTTCTATGCTTTTAATTAGTTTTTCTTTTGTTTTTAGCTTAAGTACGACAATGCTTGGCTAAAACCTCTTAGCTAAGGCTAAGAGGTGAAGCTTGTAGTTAGTTTTCATGAAGAATTTATTTATTTCAAGTACCTTTACTTAAAGTTTAGATTTTTAAGTTCTAGTTTGAATAAAGTTGATATTTTTGGATGTTTTATAAGAGTTCATGTGCTTTGGACATGGGTTCCTTGCAATTCTCTGAGATTATCATGTTTGAATTGATTAGATTCGAATTATAGTAACCCTAGAGCATACCATAGTCTCTTGGCATGGTTGTTACTTCGAAGCTACATGGTTGAATTCTATGTGCTTCATTGGAACTAGAATCTTATTTTCTAGTTCCAATGAAGTATGACAATGCTTGGCTAAAACCTCTTAGCTAAGGCTAAGAGGTGAAGCTTGTAGTTAGTTTTCATGAAGAATTCGTTTATTTCCAGTACCTTTACTTAAAGTTTAGATTTTTAAGTTCTAGTTTGAATAAAGTTGAATTCTATGTGCTTCATTTGTTTTTAGCTTAAGTATGACAATGCTTGGCTAAAACCTCTTAGCTAAGGCTAAGAGGTGAAGCTTGTAGTTAGTTTTCATGAAGAATTCGTTTATTTCAAGTACCTTTACTTAAAGTTTAGATTTTTAAGTTCTAGTTTGAATAAAGTTGATATTTTTGGATGTTTTATAAGAGTTCATGCGCTTCAGGACATAGGTTCCTTGCAATTCTCTGAGATTATCATGTTTGAATTGATTAGATTCGAATTGTAGTAACCCTAGAGCATACCATAGTCTCTTGGCATGGTTGTTACTTCGAAGGCTACATGGTTGAATTCTATATGCTTCATTGGAACTAGAATCTTATTTTCTGACTTGAGTGGGATTGTTTGTGTTTGAATGCTTAATCTTCCAACTATATAAGAGATAGAACTTCGAATCTAGTTGTGTTTATGCTTTGATGAACGAATTCACATGGAACTACTACAAGTGGATCCTTAAGGCCTTAGTTTCATTAATTAATAGATTTTTACAAAAGTTATTGTTTTTACTTAGTTTATGAAATCAAACTTCAAAATTGATTAATTCAAAGTTGCTAAAATAGTTTGAATTGGTTTACCCTAATTCCCTTTGGATCGACCTCGGTCTTACCGAGTTATTACTACATCGCAAGCCTTGCACTTGAGGCGAGCGAACAGAGGTCAGATGATCCCAGATTGGCCTGGTGATAGAACAATGGTACGGTGGTTTCACCAACCGGCTGGATGTTAAACCGAAATAACTAATAACTCGGCTAATCATACATGGTTCGGCATGGCATGCATTGTCTGTGTGGGTGAGGTGGTGGTGCTACTCACTGGCGGCTGTGACCAAAACTCGGTGTCCGGGCATGCATTTGCACTGTATGCATTCATGCATTAAGATTATAAGACGTGGTTGTGCGAGTAATGGGGTGGTGCCCCATTCACTAGCGGCTTGAGTCTGTGCGGGATGAGTGGTGGTGCCACTCACTGTCGGCTGTGACTAAAACGGCTCTATGTATATGCTTTTGACTGCTATGTATGTATGTTTGTTTCATTTCCTACTATACTTTTGACTGCTATGTATGTATGTTTGTTTCATTTTCTATTATGATTATGACTGCTATGTATGTATGTCTGCTTCATTATCTCCGTTTGATTTCATTTGCGCTTTGAGTAACTTAGGGAAATGGAACCACTGAGTTGATGACTCACTCCCACTCTGGGATGGTGTTTTAAAACACCACCTAGGCACTTTCATTGGTGTAGGTACCTCATGTGCTAGCAAGCTAAAAGAGGCCCAATCAGACCGGCTGAGTGGACCCCTCCGTACATGTCTGTTTAACTTACTTAATTGCTGGTATGTCCCTATTTCATTTCCTAGCTTGACCTATCACTATGATTTGATGCCATATTGACCAAATACTTGCATGACACGCATCACATTCGCATTAGTAACTCCCAAGATATGAGGGATCGAGTTTGTACTCAACCCCTGAGGTTTCGGGGCATTACATGGTGGGCCACCTGTTGGTGTCTGATTTGAAGCTTGGACCATCCCCAAACAGTTGGACCCCTCATTATTTCCAAATCTGACGAGCAGGAGCTCCTTCTCATGCCGATTCTGCCCTCTAGACAATCGATAAATACCGAGAGGTTTCTTCAAACTAGGATTCTCTCTCCTTTTTTTTTTCTTTTCCCTTCCTTTTGTTAAATGGGAGAAAATAAACAGGGCCAGATTCCATCTGGACATTTGGACAACCTTAGTCTTGCAATAACAACAGTAAAACTAGATAGCACAAATTATTTGGAGACGTACCAAGCAGCCCGAATGTATATTGGAGTACGGAAAAGACACGGATACGTTACTAGAACCAAGAAACAACCCAATCATGATAATCCCACCTATGATGAACAAGAGAGTGAAAAGTGATGTCTTGGTTGTTAAATTCAATACGGCCAAATATTAGCCATGGTCTTTATCTCTTGAAAACTGCAAAGCATGTATGGGACAAAGTAGCCAAAATATACTCCCACCCGAAAGACTTAGTGCACCTTTATCAGTTCCACATAGAAATTAACAATCTCAAATAGGGAGATAGAACCGTAGAAGAATATTTTGCTAACTTGACTAGAAATGGAAGGAACTTGATAACTGTCAAACTGTTATTCTAGAATTGGAAGATCTCATAAATCGAATTCGACAGCTGCCAATCTTTAAATTTCTCGTTGGTCTCCGTTTAGAACCTCAATGTATACAAATTCTAGGAAGAGAATCTCTTCCTACACTCAAATCTGTAAATAATTACATACGCGTAGTGGCCCGATGACAAAATATCTCCCACGCTACTGGCTACCCTTACCGAATGTTCAACCTTGACTACAGACATTAAAACTATTGAGGGGTAAGGAACTAGACGAGGAAACATGGACAAAGATAAGTTTAGATGCACACACTATGGAAAAAGACGACATCTAAAAAAATATTGTTAGGTTCTTCATCCTCATCTTCGGCCAAAGGAAATTAAAACAAAGTCTTCTGCTAATGTGACCACTACTGACAAAAGTTCTGTCGAAACTCAAAAGTAAGTGACCAAGACCCAAGGGACAAAACTATCAGTGAGCTACAACAACAAGAGGTAGCTCTCCAAGCCCCCCATCTCAACTGCTAACCAGGTACTACAACTATGAACCACGTCTCTTAGACATCCTGGATAGTTGATTTAAGGGCATCTAATCACATGATGGGTACAGTCGATGGATATACTTCCTACTCTCCTATCCCTAGTAATATTAGATTGGCTGATGGTTCTCTCTCTCTAAAGCCCTTGGGAAGGGAACTTTCCGTCTTTCTAATTCTATGTCTATCTCTTTTGCAGTCCATGTTCCCACATTTCCATCTAATCTTCTTTCTGTAAGCTCCTTAACCAAATAACTGAATTTTTATATCATCTTTTATCCGTCTCGTTGTGTTATCCAGGATCTGGCAATGAACAAGATGATTGGTAGTGGTCATGAAGATCGGGAGCTTTATACTCTCAACCGAGAACAATTCGATTTTGCCCATGTTATGAGAATAAAATGCAGGTGACACTCTAGTACACCAATCTACGTTACTTACCTTTGCAGTCATTATGTCATTTATCTTATGAAAAGTTCAATAAAGGTAAAAACTTACAATGAGAAACTTGTTGGTTATCTAAGCATTCCCGAACTACTTTTCCCTCGAGCAATACAAAAACTTAACATCCATTTTAACATATTCATTTAAACGTATGGGGACATGCTCCGCTAGTCTGTCTTTGGTTTCAAATATTTCATAGATATACATAGATTTATCTCCTAAAAAATCATGGCAATATAAATAGATTTATCTCCTAAAAAATCGTGGCCAAGTCCCATTGTTATAAAAATGTTTCATCAAATGATTTCTACCCAAGACAATACCAAAATTAAAACATTTCGATATACATAGATTTATCTCCTAAAAAATCGTGGCGAATTCCCATTAATTACAAAAATTTTACATCAAATGATTTCTACCCAATGCAATACCAAAATTAAAACATTTTGATCTAACAATGCTCGAGAATACTTACACCATGACTTAAAGAAATATTTTGTACATCATGGCATGGAATTTTAGTCCTCGTGCCCTTGCACACCACAATAAAATGGAATGGCCGGCCGTAAAAGTCGGCACTTACTACTAGTCACCCAGTCTATACTAACAGGCATGCTGGTACCTAAAACATATTGGGATGATGCCATTCTTCTTGCAACATACAAAATCAACCGGATTCTGACAAATGTCACCAAGGGTAACTACCCATTACATGTCCTGCAACCTTATGCATCTCTATTCTCCCCGCCAAAAAAAGTGTTTGGGTGCAACTAATTTATTCACATCCTTAGACCATCTCGGGCCAAGCTAGGACCTCAATGAATAAAATGTGTTCTTAGGGTACTCAAACTCTCAAAAAGGAAATAAATATACCTGTCTTGTAAATCAGAAAAAGAATGTTTCTAAGGATGTTACATTCTTTGAAAATGTGCCTTATTTCAGTTCACAAGACAATCCATATCCTGCACCCCTTCCACTTCTTGTAATTGATGAATTCACATTGAAACTAAATCAAGTTCCACCCCAACTAAAGTACTCAAGGTCTACTCTTGGAGAAAGAAAACCCCTACTCCTCCCAAGCACCACCACTCTTCAACGATTGAACCAGAACAGGTGGATCTCCCAATTGCCTTCTACAAACGAACCTGGTCATGTACTCATCATTCCATTGGTAATTATGTCTCATACAAAAATCTCTCTCTTATTAGTCATACCTTTCTTCTATATCATCGTCTCTATGCCAACCAAGGTTGGAGATGCCCTTGCCCTTGGCAACCCTAAATGGAAAGCAGTCATGTTAGAAGAGATGATTGCCCTTGAAAAACGGATAACTTGGGAATTAATCACTCTCCCACCAAGCAAACATATTGTCGGGTGCAAATGGGTGTTTAACATTAAATACAAGGTAGATGGATACAAAGTACAGCCAGTTGCCAATGGCTTCACTCAAAAGTATGGAGAAGATTATGATGAAACCTAGCTCCAGTTGAAAATTAATTATGTGCAAATCCTATTGTTTAACTTTGTAAACCATAATTGTCCTTTACATCAATTAGATGTTAAAAATGCATTTCTATATGGCGATCTTCATGAAGAAATATACATGGACCCTCCTCTCGATTTTCGACCTAAGGGTGAGACTAGCAAAGTTTTTCTTTGGAAAGCTTTGTATAGCCTCAAGCAGTCTCCTCGAGCTTGGTATGAAAAGCTTGCGAATACGATTTCCAACATCTAATTCAAAAGAAGCTCCATTGATCACTCTATGTTTGTAAAAAACATGGATGGCAACACGACAATTTATACTATATAAGTTGATAATATTATTCCAATTGACATAAACACAACTGAGATAGACTATGTTAAGAAATTCCTGGCCTTGTCTTTTAAGATGCACTTAGGGATGCTAAAATACTTCCTCGGAATTGAAGTAGCTCACTCAAAACGAGGAATCTTCTTATCCCAATGTAAGTGTGTACTTGATCTTCCGACCAAGGCAGGTTTACCTGGTGCCCACCTAGTTAACAGACCTATTAAAGTAAATCATAAGTTGCATGAGAGACAATCAATAGAAATTGATAGTCTGGGCATGTATCATCGACTAGTCGATTGACTAATTTATCTTAGCTTTACTTGTCCAGACATCTCTTGTTCTGTTGGAATTGTGTGCCAGTTTATGCAACGACCTTGTCAACATCATCTTAAAGCACTCTATCGAATATTTAGTTACTTGAAAGTTGAACCTGGTCGTGGTTTTCTCTACTCAAATCATGGTCGTTGAATATCAGCGGCTTCTATGATGCTAATTGGGCTAGTTACTCCTCTAATCAACGCTCCACTACAAGGTATTGCATGTTCATAGGAGCAAATCTTGCTACTTGGAAAAGTAAAAAGTAATCCGTTGTTGCTTGCTCCTCTGCCACCGAATTCCCCAATTTCAATACATTGCGATAATCAAGCAGCCATCAATATTGCATCTAACTCGGTCTTCCACGAACACACGAAGCACATTGAAGTCGACTACCACTTTATTTGGGAAAAATTAGTTGGTAAGCTTCAACATACACCTTTTGTTTGTTTAGAAGATCAACTAGCAGATATCTTCACCAAAGCTACATCAACATTTTGTGCCTTAAGACCATCAATATCAAGCTCGGCATGAATGATGTCCATGCACCAGCTTGAGGGGGAGTGTTAGTGCACACAAACTTGTGTACACTTGTGGCGTACTCATTCCCATAGTCCTACTATATACAATACATAGGATTAGGTTTAGGAGGTTTCCTAATTGTAACTCCTCTTTCTCTTTCAATCTCCCATTGTAATTAGAGAATATCTAATTTTCTATAAATAAAGGTTTAGGGAAGAGAGGGACTTACGAATTTCATCCTTCTCTCCTCTCTCTTTCTTCTTCAATCCACTTAAGTTTCAGAACTATGGATACTACTACTACACTGCAACTTGGTGTTATTAAGAAAATTAAAAATCGAACAATTCAATACACCAGCTTGACCTCTTTTAAATTAGACCGTGCCCATGATTAGTCATAGAGAACAAGGCGTTATAAGCCCAAGGATGCAATTTAAAGCTACTCTTAGCATTTTTTCCACTGATTTCCATATTTCATAAAGGTAGTAGGAGCCATGTGGAAGGATAACAAATCTCAAAAACTGATGCAGGGGCATGCGATGACCTAACCCTAGATGCATGATATTCAGTTGGAAGATATTCAAATAATAAAATTACGAAACTAACTACTTTCAATAAGAGGAAACTAACAAATCTCGACACGAAGATGAGGTCCGTCCGTCCGGATCATGCCCCTTTGCATAAAACCATGTAAAATCGTAAAACAGGGAGGATCTAGGGATATGGGGATATCCCAGATCTAGCATAGACCAGTCCACAGTCAAGTTTGGATCCGGTTATCGTGGCTAGGTATCCCTCTTTTCGATTGTACCCAAAAGGGGGGGGGGGGGGGGGGTACAGAAAAGGACGAAGGATGTCGAAAAGCGATAGGTTCTCATGAAGTACGAATTAGGAATCAAAGAAGCTTACCTTTCCTCGCACCTTGAAGAAAGAGAGAAGAGAAAACGGAAAATCCGGGGTGGAATCCTCAACACCCGAGGGCCAATCCTGAAACCCTAATCTCTCAAACAAAGAGGAAGAAACTCACGAATTTTCTATTCATTCCCTCCTTTCGAAATAGGGTTCTCACAGTATATATAAGCTACGAAAATATGAAGAAAAAAAGTGCACTAAAGTGCCTGAAAACCAAAGAAACAACATAAAAACGCCTAAAGTAAATAACGACACTAAAGCGCCTAAAAACAAGGAAATAAATAGAAAAGCGCCTAAATGTAAATCCGCTCCATGGTCCAGCGGTCATGATGCTCCTGCGCGATCCTGCATCTCGCATACTCGTAACGCGTCAGAAAATGGGCCCAATGGGCCCGACGTCCATCCACATCAACTCATCTGCTCCAACACTCGATCTGCGACGTCGCCTCCTCTGGTACACTCTAAAGGGTGCACCACTGATGTCCGCATCAATTCTCCCCGGGTGGGAAGAATTCGCCACTGGCGAAAGTGAACACCTGTACCTCTCAAGCATGTCTGGATCGATACGCTGTAGCTCTGTCTCGGTAATCCAGGAGTTATCTGCAATAGGCCTGTTCCTCCACTTGACTAGGAATTTCTGGTAACCCCCTGAGCGAGTAGAAACCAACTCGGAGTCCAAAATTCCCTCTATCTCGTCTCTTCTCGGTGCAGACGGAAGAGAAGTTAAGATGGGTATAGGGAGGTCAGGCTGTGGCCAAGGTCCATATATAGGGGAGGTCTGGGAAGAAACAGGGGAATCACTGGATAGAGGTAATGGCTCGTGATAGGGAACTAGATCTTCCACATTAAATGTGGAACTGATGCCCATGGTAGGAGGGATATCGACAACATAAGCGTTAGACCCCAACCTTTTCACAATTTTATGTGGGCCTATGCTACGGGCATGAAGCTTCTTCACGGATCCAGGTGGAAACCGATCAGACCTAATACGAACCATGATGTCATCTCCAGGTTGAAATTCCCTAAATCTCCTGTGAGTGTCAGCAGAAAGTTTATAATGTTCATTACTTGAATTAATCTTCCTTCTGATCTCACTATGCAATGCATGTATACGATGGGCAAATGACTCTCCTAGCTCTGAAGGACGCTGTGGGGTAGCCATGGGGATCAAATCTATGGGGGCTCGGGGTCTAAGACCTGAAACAATTTCAAATGGGCTCATTCCTGTGGACCTGTTCACTGAAGAGTTATAAGCGAACTCTGCTGTGGGAATAACAGTGTCCCAGGTCCTGTGGTGGTCTCCAACTAGACATCTCAACAAATTCCCTAGGCTACGGTTCACTACCTCTGTTTGACCATCCGACTGAAGATGATATGCTGAAGAAAATTGAAGCCTCGTACCCAAAAGATGCCAGAAAGTCTTCCAAAAATAACTAGTGAACCTAGTATCTCTGTCAGACACGATGGATCTAGGTACCCCATGAAGTCGCACAACCTCCTGAAAGAATATCTTAGCAATGTGGGAGGCATCTGAGGTCTTATAACAGGGTAGGAAATGGGCCATCTTAGAAAACCGATCAACCACCACGAGTATGGAATCGTGCTTACGAATAGTCTTGGGAAGCCCAAGCACGAAATCCATACTGACATCTTGCCACGGGGCATGTGGAACTGGCAAAGGAGTGTATAAGCCTGTATTTTGTTTCCTCTGCTTTGCCAGTTGACATGTCCGACACTGCCCTACAATCTTGGCCACATCTCGCAGGAGATTAGGCCAATGGAAACTATCAGAAACCAGGGCAACTGTTTTATCTATACCAAAGTGACCTGCCATCCCTCCAGCATGAAGCTCCCATACTAGAAAATCACGGAGGGATGTGCGTGGGATGCAGAGCTTGTCCTCTCTAAAAAGGTATCCGTCTGTAAGGACAAACTCAGCACTCCTCGAGGGTGGGTCACTAGACAACGACGCATAGATGGTCCCAAAGTCAGGGCAAGTTGAGTACTCACCCTTGAGTTGCTCAAAGCCTGCAACTTCAATGCTCATGGACCGCAGCGTCATGACACGACGGCTAAGCGCGTCATCAACCTTATTCTCTTTACCGGCCTTGTGCTTAAGTAGAAACGTATACTCTTGAAGAAATTGAGCCCACTTGGCATGCCTAGGGCTCAACTTCTTTTGAGAGCTCAAATATTTCAAGGCCTCATGATCAGAGAACAGGACAAATTCTTGCGGTAATAAATAATGCCGCCAATGGCACAATGATTGTACAACCGCATAGAACTCTTTGTCGTAGGTGGAGTAGCGTTGTTTAGCCTCATTCAGTTTCTCACTGAAAAAGGCCACAGGATGTCCCTCTTGGCTTAACACTCCCCCTATGGCAAGTCTTGACGCGTCACACGCCACCTCAAAGACTTTAGAGAAGTCAGGTAGACGCATGACGGGCGCTTCCGTCATCTTCTTCTTAATTTCAGAGAAAGCCCGTGTCGCGGCTTTAGTCCATTGGAACTCCCCTTTTCTTATGCAATCTGTGATGGGAGCCATAATAGAGCTAAATCCACGGATGAACCGCCAATAGAACGTAGCTAGGCCATGAAAGCTTCGCACGTCGTGTATATTACGCGGCTCAGGCCAATTGACAATGGCCTTGACTTTCTCAGGGTCTGCAGACATACCCTCTGACGACACAACGAACCCCAGGAAGATAACTCTGGAAGTCAAGAAGGAACACTTCTTGAGGTTCGCATAAAGCTTTTCTGCTCGCAGGGCGTTGCAGACCTGCCTCAAGTGTTCAAGGTGCTAGGTAGGAGGCGTACTGTAGATGAGGATATCATCGAAGTACACAACTAAGAACTTACCCATAAAGGGTCGCAGCACCTGGGTTATCACCCTCATAAATGTACTTGGAGCATTGGTTAACCCAAAGGGCATAACCAACCACTCGTACAGCCCATCCTTCGTCTTGAAGGCAGTCTTCCACTCATCTCCTGGGCGAACACGAATTTGGTGATAACCACTCTTGAGGTCAATTTTCGAAAAGATAGTAGAGGTGGCCATCATGTCAAGCATGTCATCAAGCCTCGGGATGGGAAACCGATATTTGATAGTAATCTTGTTTATGGCTCTACTATCGACACACATGCGCCACGTGCCATCTTTCTTTGGCGTAAGAAGCGCAGGCACGGCGCACGGGCTCATACTCTCACGAATAAATCCCTTTTTAAGCAATTCATCCACTTGCCTCTTCAACTCGGCATGTTCGGTGGGATTCATTCTGTAGTGAGGGAGGTTTGGTAGGGTCGCTCCTGGGACAAGATCTATCGCATGCTGAATGTCCCGCATCGGTGGGAGCTCGTCAGGAAGGTCCTCAGGGAAGACATCCCGAAACTCCTCTAGGATTAAACGAACCTCCTGGGGTAACCCTATAGTAACCTCGGGTGTACTCTCTCTAGCCAGTAAAACGTACACCATAGTCCCAGCTTTGGCCTCTCTCTCAAACTCCTTAGCATCTATGATGTAGAGAGACTTCGACTGAGGTGCCCTTTGACTCTTAGAACTGCCTGGAGACGCAACATCTTTCTCTCCAATGGACGATTTGGGAGGGAGAGGGCTCAAGACAAGCTTCTTTCCTTCGTGCTTAAACACACAATTATTCGTATGCCCGAATATTGTGACATCTTTGTCAAAGAGCCATGGCCTTCCCAAGATGATATGGCCAATGTCCATCGTAACCACATCACACCACAACTTGTCCTTGTATGGTCTGAATTCAATTGGAACAAGGCATCGCTAAGTCACAGGAAGGGATGTCGCATCAACCCAAGAAACTCAGTATGGGTTGGGGTGAGGGATTGGCTTCAACCCCAGGCGACTCAAAGTACTTGGAGAAACTACATTCTCACAGCTCCCGCTGTCGATGATCACTTTACAACTCTTATCTCCACACTTGGCGTAAGTGTGGAAGATAATGGTTCTGCGCCAATCCTCACTTTGCTTCACCTGGGCCAAAGCGCATCTCACCACAGCAAGTGGGGTAGTCTCCACAGTATCATCCTCGGCATCACTGGCCGGCTCAAGGGATTGGACGATGATTTCCTCATCATTCTGGTCACCTTCAACTTCATATGCCACTTCTTCTTCTATAGAGTGTTCAGAAACAAAGGGAATACGCCCACCCCTATTTGAACACTCTACGGCAATGTGACCCATGCCACCATAGCGGTAGCACTGCCCTGGCATCGCAGTCCTAATACTTGGTCCAGCCCCATTGTTACCTCGATTTCTATTGACTGATTGGGTACTACGTTGAGCTCTGGGTTGATTTCCGACCTGAGGTCTCGCTCCCTGTGGAGCTACTCTAGGCACAGTAGATCGAATCTCAAACCCTCTAGCAGGAGATTAGCGCACATAGCGCTCCAGTTCCTGTACCATCTGGTAAGCGTGCTCTAAGCTGGTGACCATATGAGGCATGAGCTCATGCTGGAGGTCAAACCTGAGGCCCATACGGAAACGGGAGAGAACCACAGCAGGGTCCTCATCTACATCACACCTCATCATGTATTCATCGAACTTGGCAATGTATTCCGTTACCGTCATGGATCCTTGGCGCAAAGTGTGCCATTGATCCAACAGCCTCTGCTTATAAGAAAGGGGAACATATTGCTCTCGCAACAGTTCTTTCATTTCAATCCAAAAGAGAATTGGCCCATCTCTAGATCGCTCGCGGCGACGCTCCACATTTCCCCAATGTAGTTTTGCCTGGCCCACCAACTTCATCTTGGCGAATCCGACCCGCTGTGGGTCTGGCAGACCGTGCCACTGAAAGAAGTGATCCATGTCTGCTAGCCAATCGGAAAAAACTTTAGGGTCCAGTCTCTCATCAAAACTAGGAGCGTCAACCTTGATGCCCTTCATGACCCTAATAACAGGGTCCTGCTCATGGTATCTCTGGGGTTGCGGATATCGCACCCCACCATGGCCCTCCCGCTGGGCGGGGAAAACAGGATCACGAATCTGTGGGGGTGGCTGATGATGAGTCCCATCGTGTCCATTGCCAAGCCCACGGGCCTGACCTGCGCCCGAATCATTCCTAGGCGGATCAGGGCCCACAACTTGGGACTGATCAACTGCCCCAGTGTCGGGGGTTGCCTGGGGACCATCTAAAGTGGTGGTCTGGATGCCATCCTCTAAGCGTGTGACCCTCTCCTCTAAACGTGTGAACCTATCATCCTGATGCGCAAACTGCTACGCGATCTCACCTCTCAAGGTCTGAAATTGTTGATCCATTCTCTTAATTAGGCCCTCCAGAGCTTTGGTAATTTGATTAGAGTCCATAGTATTATGAAGACCAAACCAATACTATGACCAAACCCACGACCAATGCTCGTGGGCATACACCAGGAGTGATATGTGAAAGGCCCTAGATCTAGGTGCGTAAAGGTGAAAAAAAAGGTAAAAATCTAAATGCAGTTTTGACTATCCTAGTTCAATGCAATGCAAACTATCTTATATGGCCTAGATCTATATAAGGACTCAACAAAATCTAGAAAAAAGGCTAACTAGACTCAACAAACTATGACCCCTACGCAGAGTCGGACGCGGGTCGAGCTACGATTTTTACGATTTGGGATATCCGGTTCCTTTAAAAAAAAATCACCGAAAAGGAAAATTTTGGGCAAACCGACCTACGCTAGGAACCTTTGCTCTGATACCAAAATTGATGCAAGGGCATGCGATGACCTAACCCTAGATGCATGATATTCAGTTGGAAGATGTTCAAATAATAAAATTATGAAACTAACTACTTTCAATAAGAGGAAACTAACAAATCTCAACACGAAGATAAGGTCCGTCCGTCCGGATCATGCCCCTTTGCATAAAACCATGTAAAATCGTAAAACAGGAAGGATCTAGGGATATGGGGATATCCCAGATCTAGCATAGACCAGTCCACAGTCAAGTTTGGATCCGGTTATCGTGGCTAGGTATCCCTCTTTTCGATCGTACCCAAAAGGGGGGGGTTCAGAAAAGGATGAAGGATGTCGAAAAGCGATAGGTTCTCATGAAGTACGAATTACGAATCAAAGAAGCTTACCTTTCCTCGCACCTTGAAGAAAGAGAGAAGAGAAAACGGAAAATCCGGGGTGGAATCCTCAACACCCGAGGGCCAATCTTGAAACCCTAATCTCTCAAATAAAGAGGAAGAAACTCACGAATTTTCTATTCATTCCCTCCTTTCGAAATAGGGTTCTCACAGTATATATAAGCTACGAAAATATTAAAAAAAAGTGCACTAAAGTGCCTGAAAACCAAAGAAATAACATAAAAACGCCTAAAGTAAATAACGACACTAAAGCGCCTAGAAACAAGGAAATAAATAGAAAAGCGCCTAAATGTAAATCCGCTCCATGGTCCAGCGGTCATGATGCTCCTGCGCGATCCTGCATCTCGCGTACTCGTAACATGTCAGAAAATGGGCCCAATGGGCCCTGGCGTCCATCCACATCAACTTATCTGCTCCAACACTCGATCTGCGACGTCGCCTCCTCTGGTACACTCTAAAGGGTGCACCACTGATGTCCGCATCAAAAACTAAATTCACAAAATGAGGAGTGAAGAAGCAAAGTGCAAGAGCAATCTTTCGTTGAACAACATTTTCGAATTAAAGGCCTAGCATGACAATGACTTGGATAGTTTTCTTTTTCATTCTTCCTTTTCACAGTTAACGTGGCACTATCTAGAAAGATCTTGCATACTCTAGCTCATTTGATGATTTATCCTCCAACCACAATGTTGAATGATAGAACCTTCCAATTGAGCTACAGGCTTGACCTAACCAGTGTTTGCATTATCTCCGATATTATCAAAATATCCCCGATATTATCTCTATTTCTAGCTCAGCGACACCGATAACACTGGTAGCGATACTGATAACACTAATAGTATTAAAAATTCTTGATATCGGTGATGTATCACTAAATATTGCCAATGTATCGATATCGTCAGTATTTTCAATTGTGTAAATTCCAGGCGTCGTTTGTATTGTTAATACATTGATCCCCTCGGTGTATCGCCAATAATTTTTACTGTGTAAATTCCAAGTGTCACTTGTATCGTCAATTTATTTGCAGTATTTCGATAATATTACCAATGTATCGATAATATCACCAAAAATCTATATATTTAAAAAATTCCCATTTCATATTTTTTATGGGTGCATGGTTGTATGCAGCACTCAATTTGTTGATGATAACATTGATAATATCACAATATTATCATTATCGCAACATGACAATAACGAGACCACAATCTTTAGCTTCTTTTTTAGTTGTTAACGATTTGTTTGGATATTTCATGTGTTGCCGATATTCTGAAATATCAATGGATGTTTCAATGGAAGTTCAGATTTTGGATGGATGAGATGATTGGACTGATTTCTTACTGTAGCACATGCTTTTAGGCCCCCATTAAATAGAAACCTATTATGTATGCATTCTTTATGCAAATTTTTTATTCCTAAATATGTAACTATGTGTATTTTATCAACTCCTAAGGTTTCATTGAAAAATTCCACTGTTTTTCCCATTTTCCCCGCATTTCCGGTTATCAACGATATTATCGGCGATATCGATATTGTTTCCGTATCCCCGACTAGCGAAACTTGTAGCAATACCGAAACTTCGAACACTAGACCTAACTACAGGTAATTCTATTGTTAAAATTCATCATGATGTCATCATCATTACCTAAGCTATATCCCAGCCAGCGTTCGAAGTATCGGTATCGCTACAAGTTTCACTAGTTGGGGATACGGAAACAATATTGATGTCACCGATAATATCATCGATAACTAGAAATGCGGGGAAACATTGGAGAAACATGGGGAAATGGTGGAAATTTTCAGTGAAACTTCAAGAGATGTTAAAATACACATATTTGCATATTTAGGAATAAAAAATTGAAAAAAGAATGCATACATAATAAGTTTCCATTTAATGAGGGGCTTAAAAGCATGTGTTGTTGTAAGAAATCAGCCCAACCATCCCATCAATCCCATCTACCATCCAACCATCCCACCTTCCATCCAAGCATCCATCAGTATTTCATTATATCGACAACACACGATATTTCGATGAGAAATCACCAACAACTGAAAAGGAGACGAAAGAATGTAGTATTGATATCGCCCATGTTGTGTTATTGATACTATTTGATCATTGCATACAACCATGTACCCGTAAAAAAATGAAATGGAATTTTTTTAATAAACGGATTTTTGGCAATATCGATACATTAGAGATATTATAGAAATATCGCCGATACACTAGCAATACAAGCATCATTTGGAATTTACACAATCGAAAATATTGGCAATACATTGGAGATATCGATACATTGGTGATACGAGCAACAACTGGAATTTACACAGTTGAAAATATTGGTGATACATTGGCAATATCGATACATTAGCGATACAACGCCGATACCTAGGATTTCTAATACTACAAGTGTTATCAGTATTGCTCCTAGCGTTATCGTTATTGTTGGGCTGGAGATAGAGATAATATTGGGGATATTTCAATGATATCAGAGATACTTTGAACAATGATCCCAGCTAATTGGGGTCAGCTACATGAATCATATTCCGCCATTCCACGTATTGTTTATTGGTGTTAGTGTGTGTTAGTGGCTCTTTTAAATCCTTTAGTGTAAGTGCATATGCACTTTTTTCTCCTTCTCCTGCAATGTACTTTATGTTTTATTCTAATAAAGCTTTGTGTGTGTGAGCATGTTGCTCTAACACAACATTCCCCCAAACTCTTTTCTTCTTTCTCACTTCTCACCTCTTTTCTCCTTATTTCAATCATCAAATCATCTTCTACTTGGTATCAGAGCCAAGATCAGGCCATTCCGCACCAAGAAAGTGGAAAGGCGACACGTGAGCTTGCTGATGTCAGTGTCGTATGGACGGATGGACCCCGTTTGAGCTGAAAGTTTAGGGGTTTAGTAGATCTTGATTTTAGAGGATTTGTCATGATTTTTTGGGAATTTTTTGGAGCTTTTTTTTTATGGTGTTTTGGTTGAAATAGGAAGATTCAGAAGTCAGGCCACCAATAAGATTTTCTTTGATTTTTCTCAAATCAGTAAGTTTTTCTCTAGATTCTTTCCTCAAGGAGGGCCCAAATCTTCCTCCCAAGCTATTCCTAGAGGAGTTTTGATCTATGATTGCCTTTTTATTAGGTTTTAACCCAAAATAGACTTGCGGCCCTACCGTTTTTGGGGTTCCTTGCATCAAATCTGACAGATTTTATGGTATTTTCGAAAGATTGGTGGTTGTTTTTCTTTATCTTGAAGGATTGAGTGAAAAGGAGTTGTTTGTAGTGCCTTTTACTTGGAACCTCCCTTTCTTATGGAAGACAAATGACCCTCTTCTCTTGGTATGGGTTCTCTTGAATCCACCCCCCTTCAAATCACCTCCATAAAGTTGAATGGTGAGAACTACCTCCAATGGGCGCAATCTGTCAAAGTGTATTTGGGGGCCCGTGAGAAGTTGTCGTATATTTTGGATGATCCTCCAAGCTCTACAGATGCCTCTTACAAATCTTGGACAAAGGAGAACTATCAAGTCATTGCATGGCTATTGAATCGTATGGACTCATCGGTTAGCCACTCGGTGATGTTTTTATCCTCGGCTAAAGGCATTTGGGATACTCTTCATGATATGTTCTCTGAGTCTCAAAATTTCTCCAGGGTATTTTAGCTTATTCAAGACATTGGCCGGTTCCAACAAGACTCAAGATCCTTAAAAGATTACTATTCGACACTTCGAGGTATATACGATGAGCTAGATCTATATCAGTCACTTCCTTCCAGATGTAAAGACAATCATGAATATGCTCGTAAGCAACGGGATGACACTCGCATCATGCAATTCCTAGCTGGGTTGAACTCCGATTATCTCCGTGTTCGGGATAAGTTGTTGTACAGGATCCACTTCCCCCATTGACAACAATCTATGCCATGTGCCAGCGCGTTACGGTCTCCGCTCGTCCTTCACCTTCATTTGTGTCACCCAAGAGTTCTGCACACCTTGTTGCAGATTAGTCTTCTCTTCTTTCTGGCTTTCGGGCACCCTCATTGAGTTCGAGATGCACTTTTAATTATGGTTGTCGTGGTAGGGGCCGTGAGGGAGATCACAATAGAGGCAGTCGTAATCTTCATAGTCGTGGTGGACGTAGACGAGGACGTGATAGTTCTCGCATTTGTTCGCATTGCGGTGGAACCAATCATACTATTGATTATTGCTGGCAGCTCCATAGTCGTCCTACGTGTGCAGCCATCTCCGTTACTGCCACATCTAGTCCTGAGGAACAACCTTCCATAGCCACCTCTGTTGCAGTTGAGCAACCTTCTTCAGGAGTCTCTTATTATTTCTCGCGCTACATATGATGCCCTGATGCGGCTTCATGTTCATGATGTTCCTAAGCCTTCTCAAGCAACTTCGACCTAGTCAGGTACTGCTCTTCTTGCGTCTTCCTCTCCTACCTCCTAGGTCATAGACTCTGAAGCTTCCTCCTATATAACTGGTAAGTCACAACTCTTCTACTCTTATTCGCCTTCCTCTCACTCTCAGTATGTCACTGTCGCAGATGGATCCCAGACACCCATTTCTGGAATTGGCTCCATCTCTCTTTCTCCTTCCTTGCCATTATCCTCAGTTTTGCATGTGCCTCGTTTTCCATTAAACTTATTATTTATTAGTTCTCTTACTAAATCGTTGAATTGTTCCATTACCTTCTTCCTTCTTATTGTCTTTTTCAAGACCTCCAGACGAAGAGAGTGATTGGTGGGGGGCATGAGTGAGAAGTGTTTATCTTCTCAATGATACATCTGTTGCTGCTTCAAGTACACTCTCTTTATCGAGAATCCATGACATGGTGGCACTGTCGTTTAGTCCATCCTTAGTTCGATTGAGACTTTTGTTTCCATCCTTATCTGTTACTAGACCATTACGTTGTGATATTTGTGAATTGTTCAAACATCATCATACTACATTCCCTTTGAGTACTTCCGGGAGGAAACCTTCCCCTTTTGAACTATTTCACTCGGATGTCTAGGGGCCAGCCCCAGTTACCTCCACTTTTGGATTTAAATATTTTGTCACCTTCATTGATGATTATTCTCACATAACTTGGGTTTATCTTTTAAAATCTAAAGGTGAAGTGTTTGATGTGTTTAAAGTATTTTATCGTGAAGTGTGCACTCAGTTTCAATGTTCAATCAAAACCCTCCATTCTGATAATGGGGGGGAGTTCATGTCCACTACTTTTGTATCCTTCTTGCAGGAAGATGGTATTTTGTCTCGGACATCCTGTGTTCACACACCTCAACAAAATGGTATTACAGAACGAAAGAATCATCAACTTCTTGAAGTTGTTCGTACCCTTCTCCTTGGTATGAAGACCTAAACATTTTTGGGGTGATGCTCTTCTAACTGCTACTTTCCTTATTAATCATATTCCCTCTCGTATCTTGTCTTACAAATCTTCATTTACTATGTTGTATCATCATGACAATCATTTTCCCTTACCTCCTAAAGTTTTTGGTTGTACATGCTTTGTTCAAATTTTGGATGGTAGTAATAATAAACTTAGCCCTCGAGCAGGCTAAATATGTCTTCTTAGGGTACACTCGAAGCCAGAAAGGATGTAAGTGCTATGACCCCTCGACTCGCAAGAAATATATCTCTGTTGATGTAAACCTTTTTTAGTATGTTCCATTTTTCTCGGCTCACAGTCGATCCCTCTGTGATCCTCTTAAGAGTCAGGGGGAGCATAATGCTTCTCCTCTTCCTCTTATCACTAATGATCACGGGGAGACTGTTCTCTCCCGTCCCTTATTCTGTTGGTGATTTGAGTGACCCTAAGCCTCTGCGAGTGTATCATCGTTAAGATAAATCTTCACACGCTCAGCCGTCCACCCTTCCTACTCACTTTGGATGTTGGCTCAAGTGATTCTCCTATCTTAAGTCTAAATCTTCCCATTGCCTTGCGCAAAGGGTCACGATCATGTACTCAACATCCCATTAACAACTTCGTTTCATATGATTATCTTTCACCATCCGTCCAGTCGTTTACAGCTTCCATTTCATCACAGGCTATTCCTCGGTCTCTCTCACATGATCTTCAAAGTCCTGACTAGACAAAGGAGATGATGGAAGAAATGTCTGCTCTTGAGAAGAATCATACATGGGAGCTAGTTCCTCTTCCTCCAGGGAATAAACCTGTTGGATGTTGATGGGTGTACACAATCAAATTCCTTCCAGATGGCTCCATTGATCGTTACAAAGCTCGGCTTGTTGCTAGGGGATACACGCAGACTTATGGCGTGGATTGCTTTGAGACATTCTCACCAATGGCTAAGCTTAACTCTATCCGAGTGGTGATCTCCTTGGTCGTCAATTTATCCTGGCCCTTATTCCAACTCGATGTCAAGAATGCATTTCTTCATGGGGATCTTGCAGAGGAGGTCTACATGCATCAACCTCCTAGCTTTGTCGCTTCTCGTCAGCCTACTCTTGTATGTCGGTTGAAGAAGGCTCTTTATGGACTCAAACAGTCCCCGCGTGCTTGGTTCGATAAATTTAGTCAAGGCTCTCATAGAGTTTGGCTTTGTTTGTAGCCATGCCGATCATTCCCTTTTTATATGTCGTCGATCGACGGGCATCATGATTCTCATTGTGTATGTTGATGATATTGTTCTATCAGGCAGTCATACGGTTGGAATGGGGGACGTCGAAGAACTTTTAAAGAACAAGTTTGAGATCAAGGATTTTAGTGCTCTTCGCTACTTCTTAGGCATTGAGGTTGCTCAATCCAAAATCGGGGTGGTCTTGTCCCAACGCAAATATGCTCTTGACCTTCTCACTGAAACTGGCATGTTAGGTTGCAAACCTGCTACCACCCCGATGGATACTTCGCAGAAGCTTCAGCCAGATGATGGTACTCTCCTCTCTGATCCTGGAATCTATCGTCGCCTTGTAGGTCGACTCATCTATTTGACTATTACTTGCCCAGATCTCTCTTTTGCAGTGGGTGTTGTTAGCCAATTCATGCAAGCCCCGTCCTCACATCTTACATCTGTCTACCGCATTATTCGGTATCTTAAATCGGCCCCGAGCCTTGGCCTTTGCTTTCAGTCTCATGGGCATCTTCATCTTTTGGGCTATTCTGATGCCGATTGTGCGGGTAGTATTTATGATTGTCAATCCACGTCCGGCTTTTGTACCTTCTTAGGTGGCAATCTTGTCCCATGGAAAAGCAAGAAGCAGCCAGTTGTTGCTTGATCCTCGGCCGAAGCAGAATATCGTGCTATTGCTCATGCAACTTGTGAGCTCGTGTGGCTTCGCACCCTCACTGAACTTGGCTATGCTCCTTCAGGTCCTCTTCCTCTGCATTGCGACAACTCGGCGCCCAGCCATACATATTGCTCGTAACCCTATTTTCCATGAGCGCACCAAGCATATTGAAGTGGACTGTCACTTTATACGGTAGAAAGTTGCCTCTAAGGAAATCATCACTCCCTTTGTTCACTCTGGGGATCAACTTCTTGATGTCCTTACAAAGTCTTTAAGTAGAGATGGCCTTCATTGTGTTCGTGACAAGTTGGGCATGATCAACATCTATGCTCCAACTTAAGGGGGAGTATTGGTGTTAGTGTGTGTTAGTGGCTCTTTCAGCTCCTTTAGTGTAAGTGCATGTGCACCTTTTTCTCCTTCTCCTAATAAAGCTTTGTGTGTGAGAGCATGTTGCTCTAACACAACATTCCCCAAAACTCTCTTCTTCTTTCTCACTTCTCCCCTCTTTTCTCCTTATTCCAATCACCAAATCATCTTCTACTTTGTTACCATTGGACTTCATAATTACTTAATACAAATTTTTAGGTAGAAATATTCCAAACCTTCAGCATTTTCCACCTCCTAGTAGTGAGTTCACACGTGTAGGCTTTGTCTAGCTACCCTTATATCTTATCTTTGCTTTTTATAAATATCATGGAACCGACATGTTGCATTTTTTTTAGCGTGTTGTATAAATTAGTTGCATGCATGCTACTCAAATAAGAGCATGCTAAGTAATGGTTTTATAGTTTTTCTAGGGAAAAGAATTGCATGTCATGGGCAAAAATCAATGAAAGAAAAAATGATGACCATTTAAAACCTACCTGGAGAAATGAAGTTGCATGAAAGTGCGATTTGAATGGCTGTATCTTGTTTATCACCAGTCAGCATCCAAAAATTGATCCCTGCCTTCCTTAGTGTCTCAATAGTTTCTGGAACTCCATCCTGTAAAGACAAAACACAGCAGAAAATCGACAAACATTTACTATTCAACACCAGAGTCTGGTGAGAAGTTTTCACTGAAAAGAGCCTTTTCTTGAGATTTATGTACATAAAATTGCTTAATTCAACTGGATGATATTGATGCCACTGATGAAAAAAGTTCACCTGCAGACGATCCTCGATTGCAGTGACCCCAAGGATTTCAAGGTCATGCTCCAACCTTTGACAGACCTCATCTAGTTTCCACTGAAAGTGTGAGTTAATGGCATTAAATGCAACTCACGCTAACTTGACTAGTCATACAATAACATAAAACAAAAGATTTTCAGGATGCAGTATCCTTTACCTCCCTATCAACCAATGTACTGTTTGCCTCTTTAAACATCAAAGACCATTCTCTATATTCATCTTCATTCAATTCACGCCAAGCCAAACAAAGTGTCCGCAATCCCAATTGAGCATACTGTTCCACTGCTTCAACATGAGTCCTTATTTGTTGTCCTGAAAATAGGATTTTAACCATTAGCTAATGATCATGGACTTACAAAATAAACACGACCATGGAGAAGTTAAACTTTCCTAAGCCACAAAGTGGTTCAAAGATTTGCAAATTAAGGGATGAACTAAGATGGTCAATAGGCCAAAGAAGGTAAAACCAGTGTTTTCAATATTGCCAATATCAACCAGTATTAATATATCGTTTATCATGGGTCAGCAATACGATTTGCATACGTAGTGTCTCAAATTTTTGGTATCGCCTAAAATATCGCAATTTATTGCTAGTCATTGCAACTTATAGCATGCATTGTGATATATTCCGCAAGCCGCCGATATCTGTCAATATCGTCGACACTGTTGAGAAGTCTAGAAGCTGAGTCAAAATAACACAAATAAAAAATAAAAATAAAAAAATATTTTTCTAATTTTCTTTGTTTCTTTCCATTTCTAAACACATCTAAACTGGATTTCGCTCCATCCTCTTGAATCATTTTGAAGAAAAATAATGTTTTAGAGCCGGAATCAAGAACGAAGCCAATTTAGGGCCATTTTTTATCTGGTGAGCATTTTCGCTTTTTGATCATTTTCTTTTGGTGTAAATCATGTTAAATCTGTGCCAAATAGTTAGAAATGCATGATTCTTCATGTTTTGCATGAAAATAATGGATTTTGAGCTTTGATTTCAAGATTTGAGGGTAGGTGGTCCGATTTGGGGAAAACTTGGAGAAAAATCGAAAATTCCGCGATTTCTCCCAAATTTGTTGCAATCTTACTGTCCAAAAATGGATCAAACATGTATTAGACCTGATCTATTGATTCTTGTTGTTTTAGAGAATTTTCGAAAAAAAATAGTTTTTAATTAAAAATATTAAGAAGTATTTAGAAGTGTTTGATGAAAGTATCGCAGTCAATTGGACCCAATTTCAAAGTATTTAGAACTGTTTGATGAAATCATCATTACATACACTCTAATTTTGGGATTTTGGGGTAGGTGATCCGATTTAGGGGAAATTGGAGAAAAAACGAAATTTCTCAAATTTCTCCCAAATTGATTGCAATCTTAGTATTCTAACACAAAATGAAACATGTATCAGACCTGATCTACTAATTGTTGTTTTGGAGATCTAATATATATATATATATATATATATATATATATATATATATATATATATATATATATATATATATATATAATTTTTTTTTTTTCGAAATTTCTCTTCTATTAGCAGTCAATTGTCCCCAATTTTAGAGCATTAAGGAGTATTTGCTGTTTTTTGAAAAATCCATTTCATATTTGAATATAGAAGTAGTTAAAATATTAAAAATTATTTATTTTTTTCAAAAATTCAATTTGATTAGTTGTTAGATTCCGTTAAGATATATGGATGTAGCACACTACATATGCTAACATGTTCTTTTGCAGGTAGAACATGTCGGGAGGAAAAGGGAGACAGTCTGACATTTTATGCAAGTACGGGGCCCATATTCCCGATAATCGATTTGGGTCCCGATGCAATTTGTGGGGTCGCGTAATGAAGAATGGATGGGTAACCCACTTGAAGGAACATTTCGCGAGAGGGTACTATCACTTATCAGAGTGCCCAAGATGCCCAAAGGATGTGGGAGCATAAATGAAGTGTTGAAAAAATGTGTGAAGATCAAAGATGAACGTGTTGCATGAGAGAGGGAGATTAAGGACGAGTTAGGGTAGACATCATATGGACTTAAGGATGTAGTGGATTTGGATGAGGACAATCCTGATTATAGACGCACTGTTAAGGAGTCATTATACGATAAGTGGTAGAGGGATCAGGAGAATCGGTGGGAGGTGAGTGGGCCCACATTTGAAGGGTCTACATAGAAGCATGGTGGGGATAGTGGAGCCGGAGGTAGGAGAGGAGGGATATGGGGTTTGGGCAGCAACAATAGCATGTGGGAACTGGAACTACCTTTAGATCTGAGAATGTACAACGAGGCGGGGGGAATAGAGAAAAATTGAAGAAAATGTTTAGTGGAGGGGATGTAAGGAAGAAGGTGGGGAAGTTCATTACAAATGTTTTTATTTATTTATGATCACATCCTCGCAAATGCAGCAGCGAGTCCACACTACAACAAGTACACTGAAGTGCAGCGTGGGGGTGAGGGTGTAGTACCACCCACGCCACGTGAGGTAATGGGCAAATATTTACCTGAGGAGTACACTAACATGTGGCGTTATGTGGATGGGTTTCGTCAATCGTGGGAGACGTAAGGCTACATTGTGATGTGTGCGGGTGGACCAAGCCAACAAGGATCTCGATCATAAATTTTATGGTCTAGCGTAGGGGACAAACGGTGATCTTAAAGTCCATAGAAGCGAGTAATAAGATTAAAAAAAAAAAACTCAGATTACATCTATGGATTGATGCATGATGCCATGAAAGACGTTGGGAGGAAGAACATTGTGTAGTTTGTGACGGACAATGGAAGCACATTTTTTGAAGTGGGAAAGGAGATGATGAAGAAGTAACATATGTATTAGACCCCCTGCATAGTCTATTGCCTAGATCTCATGTTAGAGGTGATAGGGGATGGACCTTCAATGAAGGCTGTTATTACGGATGCACAATTGATCACAAATTTCATCTGCTTACATCTAAGTTGAGCAAGAGGTGTGGTGGGAATATAGTGCGGCCCGGGGAAACGCAGTTTGCCACAAATTGCATTGCCCTAAATAGCCTCCTAAAACACAAGCAGGGGCTGCAAGATCTTTTTAGCTCTAGGGAGTATGCGGATTGGAATGAAAGTAGGAAGAGAGTAGCTTGAAGAATTGAGGAGCATGTATTGAGCAAAGCCTTCTCGAAACAAGTGCGCATGTGGTGGGTATTCTAGAGCCCATATATGTAGTGCTGAGGACGGTGGATAATAAGACATCCGTCAATGAAATCCTTGTATGCGTCCATGTAGTTAATGAGAGAAGCCATCACTGTTAAAGCCCCCAATGCATATAAATGAGTGCATGCAATAATCGATGATTGTTGGTAAAGGACCCTTTCACACGCACTTCATCAGGCTGGTAAGTACTTACATGATATATTTTTGAGACAATGCCATGTTGAAGCCTATCTTTATGTTAAATTCCAAAAATAAGCTTGCTTTTAAACTCTTTCCTAAAACCCGCTTAAGGTTTTCCCAATTAGCCAAAAAAACACATACTGTCATATACCGTTAGGTAAGGAATACTGTATTTTTTAAAAGACTCTTTTACCCTTGAAAAAAAATAGAACACAGATTGCATCCTACCCGAACCATCTCCCGATGGCAACGAGCAGGATCACCGGGTGGCCACATTGATGTATGTATTTTATCCACATCGTCCATCCATTTTTTCGCATCATTTCGGTATACAGCCTAAAAGTGAGGCATATCCAAGAAATAGGTGGACCACACAATGGGGATTAAACTCTTATCAACAGAAGTTTTGAATGGAGCTGATATTTGTACGTAGTTTCCCTTCATCCATGGGTTGGATGGTAGATAAGCATCACGGTGGGCCTTAAGAAAGTTTTAACGGGGAGCATCATTACCACTACTGCTTCCTGTGGTGTGGTCCAATTGAGGATTGGATTTTCCTAACTTTTGGCACTATTTCATAGAATTGCAAAGAGAAATAGATGGACGATGTGGATAAAACCCATACATCCTTAGTGCTCCTACACGTTTCCAGCTAGAGACGGATGGGGTAGGACACAATCTATGTTCGAAAAAAAACCTACGGTCGGGTCCCAACCACAACGTTGGTTCCGGAAGGATGCCATCTACTGGACGGTACTCTGTGGGCCCCACCATAATATATGTGTTTTATCCCCTCCATTCATCCATTTTTCCAGACCATTTTGTAGAAAGAGCCAGAAATGAGGCTATCTCATGAGGACCATGCCACAGGAAACAGTTGATTGAACGCCCACCATTAAAAACTTCTTGGAGGCCACAGAGGTTTTGGATGAAGCTGGTATTTTCGTTTTCCCTTCAACCTTCCCTTCATCCAGGTCTTTATGACCTAATCAAGAGGTTGGATGGAAAATAAACGTAACTGTAGGCTCTTGGAAGTTTTTAATGGTGGGCATTCAACCACCAATGTTTTCTTGTAATGTGGTTCACTTGCGATTTAGATCGGTCTCGGTGTTTTGCTCATGCCCTAAAATGAACTAAAAAAATTAGATGGACAGCTTGGATGAAACATATATATCATGGTGGGGAACATTGAGCACTGTACAGTAGCGAGGCTACTTCAGGCAGCGTCAATAGCAATCTGTGGGAGGCGGATTTCCACAGGAATTCTTGGTGGGACCCACTATGATGTCTATGAGTAATCCACCGGTCCACCTGTTTTGGGAGCTAATTTTAGGAGATGCAACAAAAAATGAGCCAGATATGAGATTTAAGTAGGTCACACAAGAGGGAAAATACTGTTGAAACCTTCGTGAGCTCCACCTTGATGTTTATATGCCATCCAAACCCTTTATAAGGTCATTCCCACAGGGATGAACTGAAAACTCAAAAAAAAAAACTTATTCTGGTACAAAACTTTTCTGGTTATACAAATATTTCAACGGTGGTTGTTTAATCTTCACTATTCCCTCTCGTGTGGCCTACTTAAGTCTTGGACCTAGATCATACTTTAGTGTATGTCCTAAAGCAACTTGCAAAATGGATGAACGGGGTGGATTTCTCACAAAGATCACGGTGGACCTCACCTAGCTTTCATGCATAAGAAAAGCCTTTTAGAGGAAATCCCCGTTCATTGGTCCGTGGTCGTAGCCAAGTACCATCTTCCCGGTTGGGGTTTAAAAAGTTGTGAGCTCTATCATGATGTATGTGGTACATCCACACTGTCCATCCATTTTGCATGGTTCCAAAAATGAGTCAAATCCAAATCTCAAGTGAACTATACCATAGAAAACAGAAGGGACTGAACACCTACCCTTAATAACTTTTTAGGAGCCAAGCACATTGGATGGTGAAAAAGAATTACAGTGGCTCCTTACTTCAGGTCCATGTGACCTAATTATTAGGTTAGATGACAAAAGAAGAATTACAACGGGCCCTAATATTTTTTCACAGTAGAATTCAATTGCTACTGTTAACTCTTACGGGTCCACTTGAGATTTGGATCTTTACGATTTTTTGACTCATGGCCTCAAATCATGATCTACAAAGGATGGATGGCGTGGATTAACAAACGCACCACTATGGGGACCCAGTAGATACCGCTACCCATTGCACAAGGAAAAAGAGTTAAAGAGGGCATAGTTGTCTTTTTAAAATATAAACAAGCGAAAATTGGAAGAGACGTTAGTCAAAGTCAAAATATGTAGTAATTTGTCCATATTTGGAAACTTAAGCGGGTTTTAGGAAAGAGTTTAAAAATAAGCTTGCTTTTGGAATTCAATCAAAATATAGGTGTTCATATTGCATTGTCTCTATATTTTTTTTATTTTCTATATACCTCAGTACTTTACTATTTCTTTGCATAGCATGTATGGCTTTTTTTTTGGGTGACGGTTGTTGGAGTGTTAAAGTCCCTTTATATACATTGAGAAACCATCCTCTAATGACTCGAGTTTTTAGATTAAGTGGTGATTTGACATGGTATGATATACATTGAGACACCATCCTCTAACGGCCCAAGCTTTTAGATTGGTGATTTGACAAGGGTGTCCCCACCCCATTTTAAGGCGAGACTACTCCCCGCGGATGCACGCAATCACCCGCAAACCACGTGCAACGGGTAATCCCGAGAAGTGGAATCGAACTCACGTCTATAGGGAGCACACCCACAACATTTGTCATTCGCCCAAACCCCGTGCGGGTCATATAGGGAGCACACCCATGTATGGCTATTTTATTGTACTAATATGTGAATACATCATGTTGGGTTTCGGCATACTTCCTGAATTCCAAGTACCATTACAGCCGTAGACTTTTTGAAGACAATAGCTTGAAGAGGGTTGTGCATGAGGTATATGCGAAGTTATTTCTCAACTGTCTGGGGAAAGGCAACTTGGGTTGTGAGGTAAACATCTTCCCCACTGACTTTTTCCTTAGCTTCATCAAAACCTTCATACCCACACTTAATGCTAAATGCCATCAACAGATTATTCAATTACGCAATGTTTTTATAATGTTTAGGTGCGATGCTACGTGAAGGCAAGGAGCCAAATGATGGCCTATGAGTCGTTGTATTAGTTACCTCTTATAACTTAAAGTTGATTTTCATAATTTAGTAGTACATGTGAAACAAAGGACAAAATGATCTATTTCATAGGCGAATGGTGGGACATGTGTGGGAGCGATTGTGAGACTTTGCAGCGATTGGTTGTCTAGTGTGCTAGCACAGACGGTGTCCTCCTCACTCTGTGAAAGAAATTGGAACACCTTTTCTCCCATTCACACAAACAAGCACAATAAATTGGGTTATGAGAGGCTTCAAAAGCTAGTGTATTTCCACTACAACATGAAGCTATGAGAGAGGTTGCTACACACAGGAGAAAGAAAAAAAGCGTGGGACTGTTGGACTTGATGACAATCGGTGAACATGCATATGCTAACAATAATATAGAGGACCAACTTTACGAGTGGGTTAAGTCAAATGACTTGGACACACTTCAAATGGGTGACCAGAATTGCATGTAGCAGAGGAGGCAGTGCCATAGGGGATTGATGTTAACACTAATGTATAGTAGGCTAGATCTCCTCCCAAAGCTTTTGACCCATTGATGAGGAGTCCAGAGGGCAATCCATGGCAATCACTATCACGTGGGACACGTGGTGACGAGACCTTATCAGACACTCAAAGCAAGACAGAGAGCAATGTGGGTGATTTGTCTGATGATGACAATGACAATGGTGATGACGATGGCGACGATGGTGATGGTGGCGACAAGAATGGTGTTGCTGACAGCAAGACTCATTCTGGGAGTCGGTCTCAAAGGCCTCTTAGCCCGTCACTAAAGAGATGGAATTTAATCATGCCACCTAGGACATTGACCATGGTTCTCACTTAGAAGAACCACGGCCCCGCCTTGTCATTAATAAAGAATATGAGCATAAAAAGCTATTAAAGAAGAAGCGGACTCAGAAGCTAACAGATTTCGAGGAGTTATTGGCAGGGCTATTGAGGGACACAGGCGTTCGTGAGAAGCAGGGTGGCTCCGGTTCTGGATCAAGGACAAGGAAGGATAGCTCGAGTTCTATGCCACGGTATAAATATAGATCACATTCACAGGAGGGTGGCTCGATTTCTATGCCACAGTATGGATATGTATACGAACCTAGTGATATGCGGCGAGCGATTCCAGCAGTTACGGCACATCATATTTCAACTACAACCAGAAGTTCACTTCTGAATACAGGAAGGGATATCCACAATCTGGTTATAAGCAACAATATGGATATTCAGTAGCTACATATGTATCCGCCACAGATCCATATCAACTACGGACTATGACGATTATGCAGTACCCACGGATGGGCATACTAGATCAGTTAGGAGAGGATGAGTATTGTTCACTCCCCAAGTGTAGGGTTGCGAAGTAGTAATAATTCGGAAAGACCAATTATCGTTCCCACAGAGATTTATGAATGGGTATTCTCAGAATTTGTTTAAAATAACTAATAATTAAGAACTAAATCTGGAAAATAATGATTTGGGTTTAAACAGTGAATGTGTAAGGTAATATCAATCTAGAAAGGCACTAGAGCGCCAAGGATCCACTTTTGATAAGTTTCAATGCATCAACACAACTAGATCTCACATAACTCAATCGGAATCGAATTCATATCTCTATCCGATCGGAATATAGAGCGGTTCAATCAACAATTATCTAAAACAGTTGATCATTCATTGATTCGATTCCCACAACAATGCTCAGGCCTTGGGCACACTCAATTGTGTAGGCCAAGCCTCTTTCCAATCTAGTTGAGATTCACAACCATAGCTTTCATCAAATCCTGTCACTAGACTTGATTATAATCAATTATTAGAACTCTAATTAAATCAAAATCAATCAGCAAACAACTAATTCAGATTATAACAAAAGATAAGAACTTTAGTTGAATGAGTTCCCACATGAAGATCAAGCCATTGTACACAAGGCAATCAAAGGGTCTACCATGCCCGGAGTCGATGATAGATCAATGAACTACACAAGCATAACCAATGCTCAGAGGATAAGCTACTAAGTTTAGAATCACTAAGAATCACATGAGCCCGGAGTCATCAAGAGATCAAAGCAAAACCAAACTAGTACTTGATTCAAACTCATATTGAACTAAATTCTTCAATTAAAACATAAAAAGGAAACCTAGGTTGCATCAATCCATTAAAAACAAATCAAAAGCTTCACCTCTTAGCCCTAGTTAAGAGGTTTTAGTTCATCTCTAACATCCTTGAACTAAAAGCCTTAAAAACATAAAATAAAATAAAATAAACTACTAAAACTGGAAGAAAAACTAGGAAAACTTGAAGTAGAATCCGTCTCCTAAGCCTCCTTGATGATCCTCACGTCCTAGCATGCCCTGGTATGAAGAGGAGAAGTCCCTTTTATAGATTGGCGCGAAAGATTCCAGACTGCGCAAGAAATTACGCAATTGCGCAGAGAAAATTGAAGCTTCACGCACAAACTCTGTTACGCTGACGACCGGTCGCACGACCGGTCTGAGCTCCTAGACGACCGGTCACACGACCGGTCTCAAAACCTCAAAAACAGTCCAGTGAGTTTTGTGTTTCTGGACTCATCTCGACCTGTCTGCCGACCGGTCTAAGAGGAGAAAAAGTCCAAAAATACACTGTAGACCTATCTGTCGACCTGTCTGGCGACCGGTCTACAGACAGGTCTAAGAACAAAAATTCATATTTTCTTCTTTCTCCTCTTTCTTTCTTGCTTCTTTCTTCCACCTTTTGGCACTTGTTCTATTGATCTTCAATGCATTCAAAGTGACTCTTTTAACTATGAATTAGTGAAGTCTCCCTGTCATTCCTACAATCACAAATCCATGTATTAGATTAGTCTTTAAATCATGAAAACCATGCATAATGAGTGATGAATTGAGGTTAGAATATGCATGAATTAAGAGCTCAACAAGTATAGAGTGTAGGATATTTTATTTTGTATGTGCATGTATACAATGTTCAGTCATCCTAAAGACTATGTAGTTGCGCCATCTCATTATAATAAAAGAGTGTGCTAGGGTTTCTCAGCCTAACACACACAAGACACTTTTCCTTCAAAACTCATCTCATTTCTCCCAATTCTCTCCTAAGATTGTTCAACCTCAACTTGGTATTAGAGCCACTTTCGAATTGATCGGAAGCTACAGGGACTTTTTTATGGCTGACGATAACAACCGTACGACTAACGTCAGTAATGTACAATCCATACGAACTGTTTTCAATCGGGAAGAATATGTTTTAATACGTCTCGATTTTAAAAGATTTATGGTGATTTTTGTGGAATTTTTGGAGATGAGGTATGTTGGGGCCACTTTTCTCATCCGACAGAAAAACCCCAAATTTTTGTTTTTTCTGCGATTCTACTCAAATCGGGTGGAGATTTCTTAGAAATTTCTACACATGATGGGTCAGCTTTGCCCTATGTGATAGTCTAAGATGTTTTTCATTAAGGGGGAGATTTGAGTGAGTTGTGAGGCCTAAGGTGGTCTGATTGGGGCGTTCTTAGGGCCTTAGGGATTCTGGGCATACATCGAAACTTCCAGTGTATGTTTGTGGGTGTTTTTTGTGTGTAAGACATTTTTCATACTTGATTCAAGTCTAAATCTGATTCTTCGTTTTTCAGTTATAACACTATTGTTGGACCCGGGCACTCATCTGGAACTCAAATTTGTGTGGATCTTTTATTCTTATACCGTGTGCCTCATTTGAGTTGTTTGTTGCTTGAGTTTCTTCTGTGTGGACCCCTATGGAGGACAAAATCTCCTATGGATCTGGTGTGGGATCATCAGAATCGAATCCCTTGTTGATTACTACAGTCAAGTTGAACGGTAAACAATTATTTATAATGGGCCCAATCCATGAAGTTGTTTTTAGGGGGTAGAGATAGATTATCCTACATATTGGATGACCCTCCAGATCCATCAGATGGAAATTTTAAGACCTGGACCAAGGAGAACTACCAAGTCATGGCCTAGTTTCTTAATAATATGGACTCCACTGTGAGTAACTCTGTCATGTTTCTAACCTCAGTCAAAAGACTCTAGGACAACCTCCATGACATGTATTCAGAGGCACATAATATATCTCAAGTGTTTAAGTTGATCTTTGATAATGGCAAGTTTCAACAAGATTCAAGATCTCTAAAGGAGTATTTCTCGACCCTTCGAGGGATGTGGGATGAACTAGATCTCTATCAACCCCTTCTCTACTATTGTATAAGAGACTATGATCATGCCTGGAAGTAACTGAAGACACTCGAAGCATGCAATTCCTCTCTAGCCTTAACTCTAAGTATCACAGCGTTCGGGAACAGATTATAGTTATGAATCCTCTTCCTCCTCTGATTGTTATCTATACTATGTGTCAGAGGGTCACTACCTCATCCACCTCTACGTTTGTCCCTCCTGATCGTTCTGCATATGTAGCTGGCGACCATCCTTCTTTTACCCATGGATTTAGAGTTCCGACATAGGGTACACAGGGATGTGGTCGTGATTCTGGGCCTAGTAATCAAGGCATGGGGCATGAAAGTGAGTGTGGTGGCCGTGGTGGCCGTGGTTGCAATGGACGAGGACGTGGTCGTGATGGACCCCGCACCTGTATGCATTGTGGAGGCACATATCACACAGTCGATCAATGTTGGGACCTCATTGGGTGACCTCCGTGGGCTAGTGCATCCTTGGCCAATAGTGCCTCATGTGTCTTTGAGAAATCGCCACAGATGATTGCTCCTGAGAAGCCTTCTTCAAGTGACTTTGTTCTTTTGTCGCGTGAGGCTTTATGAGGCCTTGATGAGATTGATGAGATTGCATGTTCATGATTCTTCTGATACTACCAGAGCCACTGCAGCCTAGACAGATATTGCCCTCCATGTGTCTTCCCCTTCTTGTTCTTAGGTCATTGACTCTAGAACCACATCACATATGATCAATAGGTCTCACTTGTTTAAATCTTATCTTCCTTTAAGTCAGCCTCACTTTGTCACTGTTGCAAATGGGAACCAAACTCCAATCTCTAAAACTAGTTCCATCCATCTCTCTCCCACCATGCAGCTACCATCGATCCTTCATGTTCCTAGCTTTCCTCTCAATCTCTTATCAAACGAAGTCTTTAAATTGTTCAGTAACTTTCTTTTCTTCTCACTGTGTGTTTCAGGACCTCCAGATGAAGCTGATGATTGGGGGGGCCATGAACGTGGAGGAGTCTATTTCCTTGAAGTTGTACCTGTATCACCTGTATTGGCATCCAATGTTATCTTTAGATGAAGAGTCTGTGTCTAGATGGCATTGTCACCTACAACATTCATCTGTGTCTAGATTAAAATGTTTGCTTCCTTCACTATCTATAACTAAACCATTATGTTGTGAAACTTATGAATTCTCCAAGCATCACCAAGTTGTCTTTCCTCCTAGTTTGTTTGAGAGGAAATACGGACCTTTTGAACTTGTTCATTCTGATATTTGGGGCCCTGTACCCGTTATCCCTCTTTTTGGATATAGTTATTTTGTCACCTTCACTGATGATTGCTTTCACATGACTTGGGTTTATCTTCTTCAATATAAACATGAGGTGTTTGATGTATTCAATTTTTTTTAAAATGGAGTAGTCACTCAGTTTCAATGTCCCATTAAGATTCTACATTCTGACAATAGAGAGGAGTATATGTCGAATGTTTTTTTATCCTTTCTGCAAGATCATGGTGTATTATCTCATACTTCATGTTCACGAACTCCTCAACAAAACGATGTTGTTGAGCGAAAGAATAGTCATCTTCTTTAAGCAACATGTGCCCTCTTACTTGGTATGAATCTTCCTAAACATTTTTGGGATGATGCGTTGCTTACTACTTTCTGATTAATCGCATACCATCCCAGATATTGTCACATAAATCCTCATTTGAAATTTTGCACCCGCATGATAAACATTTTCCCTTACCTTCAAAGGTCTTTGGGTGTGCGTGCTTTGTTCAAGTCCTTGATGGTAGCAATGACAAGTTAAATCCTCGAGCTATTAAATGCGCTCTCGATATTAAAAGGGGTATAAATGTTATAACTCTCTTACTTGTAAGAGATGTCTCGGGAGATGTGACATTTTTTTAAGAGATTCCTCATTTCTTCAATAAAGGGCGATCGCTTCATGAGCCTTTTACTCGTAAGGGGGAGCTTAACCCTATACCCCTTCCTGTCTCTTGTCTTGATGATCCTCCTATATCACCTGTTTCCTCCAAGCCCATTCTGATATATCATCGGCGAACTAGATCCTCCACGGCTCAACCACTTATCATTTCATCCGCTTCGCCAGGTGGCTCAGGTATTATCTCTCACCCTCCATCTCATGATGATCTACCCATTGCCTTGCGCAAATCTTCTCACTGTTGTACAAAACATCCGATTGGTAGTTTTATTTCCTATCAATGTCTCTCACCCTCCTAGTCTTTTGCAACTTCCATTTCCTTGTCGGTTGTTCCTCGTACCTTGAAGGAAGCCATGAGCGGCCCTAACTGGACTCAGGCTATGACGGAAGAAACGTAAGCTCTTAAGAAGAACAATACCTGAGAATTGGTACCTCCACCTAAAGGCAAGCAGATTGTTGGATGTCGATGGGTTTATATTATCATCTCTTGAATGGTTCGGTTGACCGTTATATTATCATCTCCTGAATGGTTCGGTTGACCGTTATATTATCATCTCCTGAATGGTTCGGTTGGTCGTCAAGGGTTATACCCAAACTTATGGCGTGGATTACTTTGAGACGTTTTCTCCTGTGGCCAAACTCAACTATGTTCGCATAGTTATTTCTCTAGCCGTAAATTTGTCTTGGCCTTTATTCCAAGTGGATGTGAAAAACACTTTCTTGCATGGTAACCTCGCCGAGGAAGTTTATATGTATCAATCCCCAGGTTTTTCCCAATCAAATACTTCGCTTGTGTGCTGATTGAAGAAATTCATCTATGGCCTCAAACAATCTCCACGGGCCTGGTTTGAAAATTTTAGTCATGCTCTCCTTGAGTTTGGATTTGTTCGAAGCCATGTCGATCATTCTCTTTTCATTTGTCAGCGGCCCACAAGGATTATGGTGCTCATTGTATACGTTGATGATATTGTGTTATCAAGGAGTGATATTGAGGGCATGGTGGCCATTAAGTCCTTTCTCAAGACTCCGTTTGAGATCAAAGACCTTGGGACTCTCCGGTATTTCCTAAACAATGAAGTTGCTCGTACAAAGATCGAAGTTGTGCTCTCTTAGAGGAAATACACGCTTGATCTTCTCTCCAAGACCAGGATGCTTGAATGCAAACCTGTTGCTACACCAATGGACATTGCCCAAAAAATCACCCCTAATGATGGTGAACTCCTCTCAGATCTTGGGATGTACCGCCGGTTGGTTGGTCTAGTTGTTTATTTAACTATTACCCGGCCAGACTTGTCCTATATTGTGGACATCGTTAGTCAATCCACACATGCTCCTCGTACAACACATCTAACTGCAGTGTATCGTATTCTTCGATATATCAAATTTGCTTCAGGCAAAGGTTTACTGTTTCAACCGCATGGTCATCTCCATCTTTCCGGTTATTCCGATGCAAATTGTACTGGTAGTTTACATGATAGGAGGTTTACATCAGTGTATTGTACATTTCTTGTTGGAAATCTTGTCATCTGGAAGAGCAAGAAGCAGTCCGTTGTAGCACGATCTTCTACTGAAGTTGAGTATAAGGCAATGGCTCAGGCAACATGTGAACTAGTTTGGATTCGCACTCTCCTTCAAGTCCCATTTCATTGCATTGTGACAATCAAGCTGCCATTCACATCGTCAGCAATCCAGTGTTTCATGAGCGCATGAATCACATTGAGGTTGATTGTCACTTTATTCGGGAGAAAGTGGCTAACAATGAAATTGTAACCCCTTTTGTTCGCTCCGGTGAGCAATTAGCCAATGTTCTCACTAAATCTCCCAGTCGAGATGCTCTTTATCGTATCACTGACAAGTTAGACATGATAAACATCTATGTTCCAACTTGAGGGGGAGTATAGACAGTGTTTAAATAGCGAATAGCGTGTAGCGTAGCCTTCACCTCTCTGAAGCGTGAGGCGTAAGCTACATAGCGTGTAGCGTAAGCTACACAACACTTAGATTTTTAATCAAGGTTGCACTTGGTTGCACCAAATTAGATGATTAATAATAAAATTTAACAAAATTTCATGATATTTGGTGCAACAAATGCAACCTAAAGTAACAGCAAGGGTAATGATTAAGTATAAAAGTGAAGAAAGAGCAACCAAACCGATTTAAAACTATTTCTTATATTATTTTACTATAAGCATCGAAAAGACTAACGAATTTTCATTGAAATAGAATTATCTAACAAATCATTTTTAATGATTGATTTTAATGTTATCGTGAAAAATGACTTGTAATGTAAGCTATGTAGCATGTAGCGTAGTCTATGAAGCGTGTAGCGTATCCAAATTAATCATGTAGCGTAAGCTACACGCAACTTAAGCTATTTTCATGAGCTACGTAGCGTTTAGGCTAAGCTACGCTACGTAGCGTAAGCTACACGCTACATAGCGTAGCTATTTAGAACACTAATATAGAGTGTAGGGTATCTTATTTTGTATGTGCATGTATACAATGTTCAGCTATTGTAATGCCCCGTAAAATCGCCCTACTTAGGACCCAAGCACGCACACGAGTCCAGTAAACCCACATGACCTTAGGGCGAATAATCGACCCTACTTAACTTAAAAGAACCATAGTTTCATGAAATTAGAAACTTAGTAGCGTACGTAAAAGCCTGCTTCCGCTGCCGACCCAAGACCACCAAACCCGAGACTCGGCAAGGAAACATCCCCGTACTGGGCGTGACGCTCTTGGATGGGCATTACGTCAAGATCGACACCCGAAACCATAAAACTGGGATGACCTGCAAGTACACTTGAGAGTGCAAGTATACTCGCACTAGGCCTTATATGGGCAATCATTACCAAACCCACTTTTCTTGTGTGGGCCTCATGGACCCTTGCATGGCCATGGAGAGTGGACCATGGACTCTAAATATAACCCAATACATGATCCCTTAATGTGGGCCTCGATCGATGGTCGGTGACCATCAAAAGATCATCGCCCCAGATCCGACAAATACCGCATCCGATCGGCCCCAATTCAAATTGGGGCAAGGATTTTAGCTTAGTGAGGCCATCCCATGGGCTGGATCAGCCCAGAGGGGCCAGGTGGGCCCCACATGATCAAAACAGGGCCAAAAAGGCCACTTAAATGTGACTTAAAGCCTTGAGGCTATATGTCCCAATTAACAAACTCATATGAGCTCATTTCTCAGCTCTCTCTCTCATTTTTTCAGCCATTTTCTGAGAAAGAAAGGGGTGAGAGAAAGGGTGCTTGAATAAGGAGAATTGAGTAGGGAAAGCTCTTGCATGCCACCCTATTAGTGTCTAGCTATCCCCCAAGACACCGTAGCCGCCACCTCTTGCGTTAAGAACTCCTCTGAGGTGCTAATAGTGGTAAGCCAAGGCCAATTATCCCCCATTCTTTAGTTTCCTACATATATTTTCTCAAATTTCCTAACATGCAAGCTTCTCCCTGTAGGAATTCCAAGAATTTACGACACAATGAGGTGCGTAACATTTACCATTGAGTTGCCTTGCAACAAATGCAAGGAGACAGATAATGCCTAGAATTTTAAGTAGTTATACTAGGAGCAGTGTTCGCATTGTCGGTATCGCTACAAGTTTCGCTGGCCAGAGATAAAGATATAATATCGTTATCGTCGATAATATCGTCGATAACCGGAAATGTGAGGAAAAAGGGGGAAACATGATGAAAATTGTGGAATTTTTCAGTGAAACTTCAGGAAATGCCTAAATACACATATTTGCATATTCAGGAATAAAAAAACTGCAAAAAGAATGCATTAAATAATAAGTTTTCATTCAATGGGGCCCAAAAAGGCATGCGTTCATAAGAAATTACTCCAATAGCAACGAAAATGAGTTTATATAATACAAATGCATCCACCATATAATAATTAAGACATTAAATTAAATGAATTCGAAAATAATACTTTTCTGCCATATTTCATCCCCACATGGAGTGACGAGGTGGCTCATAGTCATCATCCGGATCCCGTTCCCGTTGGTTGTAGTGTTGTTCACCAATATATTGACAGTACTGTTCCCATGTCATCCTCTGCTCAAACCAATGGAGGTACTCTCTTATGTATCTTTGATAGTCGTCCTCCCCAAACTGTACGAGATAGCCCAAACGTGGGTACTGCGTGACATACATCGACGGCATTGGTTGAGTAGGGTCCTGAGGGAATATATCAAGTCCAACCCCGACTCCCTGATAGTATTGCTGCCAGTCATACGGGTACCCCGAATATCCTCCTGCCAAATGACCATAATTCGAAGAGCTATCTGATGGCTGCTCGTATCCACGAGTAGACGAATGCGACTGAATGTCAGAGCTGCCATGCCCATACTCGTGATATCCCCCATGCATATAAGGTGGGACGGAAGTGGAGCTCCCCCGCTCTGAACTGATGTCCATAGATGACAAGCTACGTGCGAGAGCATCCGCCGCGGCACGTCCGGCTTTTTTCTTTGAACGACGCTCAAACATATGTGTGGGCTCTGATGCTCTCATACGCGAGGGTGGACGAGATCCATGGTCCTCGTCTTGAGTTGCATGGTCAAAGTACTGCTCCTCAGTGAACTGACCAATGGATCGCTGGCTCTGACCTGTCATGTACCCCCCACCACTGCCACCTCCACCCCCACTAGTACCACCTACATCAGTGTCGGTGCCTCTATCACCTCCCTCACCACTGTCGTCGTCATCGTCGTCGTCGTCCCCACGACCAGTGTCAAGTGGGGGTTGAGTCTCATCATCATCACTCACTACGACTTGATGATAACGAGGCGGCCGTGAAGATGCCTCCTCGCCATCATCATGACGTGTCGAACTCCTCATCAAAGGATCAAAGGAGTCTGTATCTGCCCTCTGTTGGCTTACTACCTCATCGACATCGATACCAAGAGACGCTGCTCCCTCGGCTACTTGCGGTGCAGGGCCTCCATCTGCATCGTCTAAATCAGCTGACTTGACCCACTCATAAAGTGGGTCCTCAGCATCATCACCTATTTGTGCCATGGTACCTATCGACAACAGGTCCAGCGGGTCCGGATTTTCCACCATGTCTTGGTCTACCCGTAACTGCCTCTCCCTTAACTTCATATTGTAATGGCAGTAAACGAGCTTCTGTAACTTTTCGTATGCTAACTTGTTCCTCTTGCTCGTGTGTATGAGTGACCACGTACTCCAATTCCTCTCACACGGGGAGGAGGATACAGTCTGTGCGAGAATACGGACTGCAAGTACTTGTAGTGCAGGTGTGTCGACTCCGTACATCGCCCACCACTCACCTATATATCCATGAGCATCTTGTGTTAGTTTGAAATACGGACTTATAATGCAGTTACCTAATAATATACCATATTACCCAATAAAACATTATACTCACACGGCATCATCGTTTCTCTAGATGCTTTGGCTAGTGCTGATGAGAACGTACCCCTAGCATCTTTAAACCGCAACAACTGTAACATATGGATTCACATGTCACCATTTTAAGTATCCATATACCTAAAGACTATGAGGAAGAAAATATATTCTATCGATTACCATCAGCGAGATCTACTCAAATTGCATTACCTGGTTACCAAATTCTGATCGTGCTGGCGATTCAGGGAACAACCGTTCGAACACCTCGTGGACGACCATCGTCAAATCACTATTTTCATGAAGTCGGCGTTTGTAATGGAATCTAGGATTCAGATAGTATGCTGAAACTCAAATATTATTTACTCAGTTGCATTAACTTGTAAACATAAGTGATGCTTAAAGTGCAAGTGCAAGTGGTAAAAAATACAGGTGAACGTAACAAACTTACCAGCCTTGTGGAGTTCATGATCAAGGGTCCTGGTCCATCGTTCATCGATGATATCGATCACCCACTTATGTGCATTGGGGAGAGCAGTCCGTATCCCTTCTTTCATAATTCTCATAAGCTCGTACATTGACCCCATTGAAGGACACATCTCACTATCTACGGCGCGTAGGACACTGTAGATCGGTTTTAGAAGGGAAACAACATCATAAACTCTATCCCAGAAGAAATCAGAAAGCACTATTTTCGATGTATTCTTTGCACCATCGGTCTTCCTCTGATTCCACTCCAAGTACTTCTCAGATCTAAACAAATTCCTAAGACCCACACGGTGCCTATACAAGCTGTCGAGTGCAATAAAGTTCGTGGCGAACCGTGTTGCACCTGGTCTAACGATGTCCCCTCTACAACACTCACGCATTGCAGCCAACAACCAAGAGTGATTATATATGAAGTTCGTCACTCTCCTCGCATCCTCGATGGTTTTCCTGATCGAGTCCCTTTGGCCTATCTTCTCGAGCATCAAATCAATGCAGTGTGCCGCGCAAGGGGTCCAATAGAGATGGTACCTTGTCATTAATTTCTTTCCTGCCTTAACAAATGCACTACCGTTGTCTGTCACAACTTGGATGACATTTTCAGGCCCAACAGTTATGATGACTTTTTTTAAGAGATCATATATGTAATCATGATCTTTTATTTTGGCAGATGCATCAATAGATTTGAGGAAAACGGACTGCCCTTTACTGTACACCATAAAATTGATAATGGACATTTTCGTGGGTCCTGTCCACCCATCGCACATGATCGTCACCCCATACTGCCTCCAGTTCGGAGTGAGTGCGCATACCCAAGCACGCATCTCCTCGTATTCCTGATCAAGGTAAACACCAAGAATCTCTTTTGGCGTCGGGGGCTTCACACCGGGCCCATGTCGCTGCACCTCCTCAATCATATTTGTGAAGTGAGGACTGGCAGCTGCATTGGCTGGTATGTGGCTCGAAATGAACCATCTAGATATGGCGCTACCCACTTTCTCTCTGATCCCCTTGTTCCATATATTTTTTAACCTCTTCTGATTAACACCCGCAATGGGTGCATCTGTAACGCGGGCGCTCTGTGTGCGCTGTAATCCATGCCCGCCAGAACCACCGCTACCCATACTGCCTCCCCCAAACCTTCTGCTGCTCCCACCGGCCTCATAACGGGAACCCCCAAATAACGGCCTAGTCTCGTTAAGCCTTCTCCTCTGCTCCCCCTCCCACCCTGATGCCCGAGACTCGTGGATCGCCTCTCTGAACTCCCTCTTCTCCCGCGTCGTAACACAGTCATCGGGATATGCAATCCCCTCGTCGTCGTCGTCGTCGTCCTCTTGCTCCTCAACAGTACGTAGGCCCTGTCCAGGACCCCGCAGCTGTTTCCTGAAATCCTTCTCCCAATCCTTCTGTTGCAGCTTGTGTGACTTCGCCTCAGCCAAAACTCTTCTCATCTCCTCTCTCACTGGCTTTGTTACACTTGGGCAGTCTTTCACGTTTCTGAACCCCCCTGCCAAATGCTCCTTCAGCCTAGACACCCCCCCACTCCGTATAACTTGGCCGCAGTAGTTGCATATGGCCCCATATTTATTCCCCTCCAATGGTCGTCCATGTTTCCACCCAATATCCCTTGCTCCTCCTTTTCCGGATCCAGACGACATTTTGATCCCTAATAGCATACAAAAATGAAAAAATACTTGCACTAGCATTGGAATCAATGGCCATAGGGAAAACACGAGTATTGGCTTGATTCAAAACTAGTGGGGCCCACCAGATGTGGACCCCACTGACGTGTGGGTTGTTACACCGTCCAACCATTTTTTTTTTTCAGCTCCCGTGCTCGGTGCACGCCCAAAAATGAAAGTAGATTTAGATCTCAGGTGGCCCACGTCACAGAAAACATGTGATTGAACGCCTACCCTTCAAAACTCCTACGATCCGCTGTAATGTCCATTCCATCCAAACCGTTCAAATGTGAGGCCCACTGTGGACCCCACCGTGATGTGTGTACTCAATATCCAGCCGTCCATCCATCTGGACAGGCCCATTTGGAGCATGATTCCAAAACTGGATCAAATCCAATCTTAAGTGGACCGCACACCTGAAAACAGTGTTGATTGAACGCCCACTGTCGAAAACTTCCCAGGGCCCACTTCAGAAACAATGAGGATAACCTCCATTTGAAAACGTTTTGTGGGCCACTGGGTATCATGGTGGACCTGGGTATGTTTTAACGGTGAGAATCATTGTCCCCACTATCTTAATTGGTGTGGTCCACTTGAGTTTTGGATATGACACATTTTAGGTATCATGCACTAAAATGATCTCTCTAAATGGATGGACGGTTTGGATGTACTAAATACATCATTGTGGGGTCCACAGAGGCTTAAGCTTCTTTGAACCGTTCGTACAAACACGGTGCTCGAGGACTGCGCACTCACTCTGCGTCCGCCACGTTCCTACGGAAACGTAGGGGTGGGGTGAGCGGATTAGGTGCGACCCGGATTCACGCAAGACGGTGCGGCCCTTACGTACGTTCACCGTGGGGCCCACATTGATGTATATATTATGTATCCACACCGTCCAACTGTTTATACATATAATTTTATGGCATTAAGCCAAATATCATGCAGATCCAAATCTCAAGTGGACCATACCACTAGAAACAGTGTGATTGAGTGCCCCACCATTAAAAAATCCAATGAGCCCATTGTAAGGTTTTGGTAATGTTTATTTTCAATCGAAGCTCTTGATAATGTCAATAAGGTCTTGATGAACGGAAAATATAAAGATCAGATTGATCCAAAACTTTTGTGGCCCACAAAACATTTTAAATGGTTATTCATCACTATTTCTAGTGGTATGGTCCACCTGAGAGTTGGATCTTCTAAGGGTTTTGGATTACATCCTAAAATGATATGAAAAAATAGATAGACGGCGTAGATATATAAAAACTACATCAATATGGGCCCCACACGGTTAGGGTAACACCCACTACGCTGTTCCAGGGGTCGTCCGCACGCTACTCGTGCGGAGTAAACTCTGTGGGGCCCACCGTGATTTACTTATTTTATCCACTCCGTCCATCCACCTTAACAGATAATTTTAGATATGGTGCAAAAAAAATTAAGCATATAAAAATATAAAGTGGACCACACCACTGGAAAAGTGTGAACTGAATGTCTACCATTGAAAAATTCGCGGGGGACACAACAGTTTTGGATCAAGCTGATATTTGAGTTTTCCATTCATCCATGTCCATGTGATCTTTTGAACAGGTTGGATGACATATAAACATCACTGTGGGGCCTGGGAAGGTTTCAACGGTGGAAATCATTATTCCCATTGTTTCCTGTGGCATGGTCCACTTGAGATTTGAGATGCTTAAATTTTGGGCCCAACCACTAAAATGAGATGGAAAAACGTATGGACGGAATAGATAAAGCACATACATTCTAGGTGGGCCCAACAGAGTTTACTCCGCACGATAAGAGCGTGCGGAGTAACACCGCACGGGACGCCGTTTCAGCAAAAGGGTTCGACCGCCCTTCTCTTGACGAAAGGCTTCCGCGACAGAGGGGGAGATTCGTGAAATCCCTAAAATTCCTCCTAAATCCCCCCAATGTCGTCGGAAATTCCCTGTTCCTCCGCTGATTCTGTACGGTGGACGGATCAATTGCGAAAAAGGAAGTAAAAAGTGGTGATTATCGAGCACTTACAGCGCACGGAAGCTTGGATTGGCCCACTGCAACGTTCGATGAGCAATCCTCCTTCAAGGTATGGAAATCCCTAATTTTCTCCCCTTTTCTGTCGATTTTTTTGGGTATTTTCACAATCCCCCCATTATCGGCCCTTTTATCGACAATAGGGGGTTGTTGGCTACAGTGTTTGCCCCCAACTTGGCTACAGAAGTCCCGTGGACGGTAGGTGGCTACAGCGACATTCCTTACGGTGTCAGAGATTTTCGGCAGATATCGACAATATCGCCTAGTTATCGGCGATATTCGGAAGAGAAACGAATATCTGGGGTTTCGTTGTCGCAACTCCGGCGATACCGATAATATCGGCGATATTGTCGATATTTCGTCGACAATGCAAACACTGACTAGGAGATGGTAGAATATTCAGGGATTTCTGTTTATTCGTTGTTCTTAGTAGGAATTCTCTTGTTCTATGCTGTTTCTTTGCCATAATTGCTTACATTATACATGTCTATTCTAGTATCTTAGATTTTAGCATAAATCAGGAAATATATCATTACTATCTAGGAAATTTTAGTAGTTCAAGATGCTTTGAGGTTGTTTTGTCGCATGACTTGGAAAATTCAGTATAATTGCTGACATGCTCAATATTGTGTAATACATGCTTTATGGATTGATACGAAATGTGTAGAATTATTAGTGTAATTACATATATCTATTTCTTCTATCGCCTAAACCGGGAGTCGGACCAAATTCGGGGCGGCTACACAGGTCAGCTGCTCCTATGGAACCGAGGGTCGTCAGTTGTGGTGGAATTCGGATGATTGACTGCGATTTGGAACCATGCAAGCCGCTTGTACCTAAGGTCGGTAACCCGTCTCTCCCCCGATTGGTGATCGCCGGCTCAGAACTCGGGATAGGCCTACTATGTGACTGGACGCCTTATTTTGAATCCTCGCACCAACACTTCCAAAGTTTGGGCCCACTGAAAATCATGTGGCAAATGATCCCCAAGACTCATGGGCCGGGTATGGTGGTATGGGACCAATGCTCGTGCTGTCGGCCTACGCTGGGGTGGTGCCTCCCTGTAGTGACCCTTGAGCACCCGTGGAGGTGACGAGCCTATCACCTTACTATGGGGAGATGGTGTGACCAAACCTTTCCCCGCCCAAGTCGGGCGCGACTGACGAGCCACGGCCGAATTGGGCGCTTAAGCTATTAGCTCAAGCTAGGATCAATGAGGTTACTGGTGATGATATGTACTCGCCCACAGGGAGCCAAATGGTCCCAGATTGGCCGGATATATATATATATATATATATATATATATATATATATATATATATATATATATATATATATAGTGGAGATGCGGTGGCTTCGCCAACCGGCTGGATGCTAATACGGAATAACTAAAAGCTTGACCAAACATGCATAGTTCGGCATGCATTCATGATGGGCGGGTCAATGGGGTGGTGCCTCATTCACTGGCAACTCAGTCTGTGCGAGTGATGTGGAGTGTCACTCGCTGTCTGTTGTGGCATATTGAAGATCAAGCATGCATCTGCACTACATGCACCCATGCATTTAAATAACCATGTTTGATGACGTGATGTATTGCCTTGATTATTATATATATTTGTATCTCATTATCTATGATTGCTACATTTGCTCATGAGTAACTTATAGGAAATGTTACCACTGAGTTGGCCACTCACTCCCTTTCTGGGACGGTGTTCTAAAACACCACCAGACGACCCGGGTGACGCAGGTGTACAGGAGGCGGTTGCTGCGATAGGATATGTGGAGTAGTGTGATCCAGAGGACCCGTACTTCCAGTTCTCGGGCGACCAACCGTAGAGCATGCGATGGGGTTTTTCCTTTTGTTATATTTTGGGAGCTAGCGTCAGGCAGCACTCTTGTATAGCTTCTTGTTTCTATGGTGATGAGAGTTGTAGGGCCCTTAGCGGGTCCCGTCCAGTGAGTTGAACATTGTCACGATTCTTTTGCGTTATATATATATATATATATATGATCTCACTTCTCTCTTTTGGACATATTTGTTCTTACTATTGCTTTTAGCTAGGATGTCAATTAAATTTTGAATTGCTATATTAACTAGCATGTGCACTTAACCATTCATAACATGTGCATCGCATGATGTGGAACCTGTGCTATTAGGGATCGAGGATTTCCGCGGTCCTTAATATCCGGGGTGTCACAATTATCCTGAGCACTATGTAGTTATGCTATCTCATTATAATAAAAAAGTGTGTTAGGGTTTCTCAACCTAACACACACAAGACACTTTTCCTTCAAAACTCTCCCCTCATCTCCTTTCTCTCGATTCTCTCCTAAGATCATTCAACATCACCTCATCCAACCTCAACTATGAGTATCAGTGTTATGTCAAAGAGTATCTTCACTAGTACCAATCTCTTATGACCCGGGCACAATACTGTCGATTTGTGGAGCAGCAGTACTATTCCCAGCCTCGTCAAGATGGAGATCATGATTTTGAGTCACCGCACAGCTCTATGTGGGTCTGAATCACAACCACATACATCATTCACAAGAATATTTCTAAATTCCTACTTCTTTTGCTTTTGAATGTATAAATTGTGTTTCTATAAATGTCTTCCTATATTTTTGAATTATATAAATTGACGTTGAATATAATTAGATCAATTCAATCAGACAACACATAGATTAGGACCCTATACAAAGGAAACCTATTATCTACACTTGTTTTTTGTGATGTTATGATTTAAAAGTGTGTATTAATGTCTTTTTTTTTAACAATCCCTAAAGTTTCATTGAAAAATTAGACCAATTTCTGAATGTTTCCCCATGCTTCCCAAAAACAACGATAAATTACCAGATACAACCAACATATCCCATGCAATAACCGATATATATCTGTATCCCAAGGGTGCGATACATGATGCGATAACGATACAGAAAACATTGCGTACAACAACCTATAAGACAGTGGAAAACATAACCTTTAAGCAGTAAAGAACCAAGAAAAATTATACAAGCTAGGGACAGATGCAACATGCCATGACATCATCATTTTTTGCCTAATTTAGAGGCAGACTGTCATCCTAAGGATGCAGTTAGTGCTTCTCTTAGTGTCATTGATAGGAAATAGATTAGTTTTTCTCCTATTGTCTAGTTGTATGTTCATATTGTGGGTAACCTGTTGCAGCGTTTGTGGTATTTCTGTTTTTTTTTTTTTTTTCTGAGCTACTAAAAAAATCATAGTTTGCCCGAATTCATAACACTAAGTGATGCAGGACAATTAACCACTTGCTATAAAAGCTCGAACTGTTAGAGTGTGGCGAATCAATCCCTTTATCTCATAGCCCCAGGTCAAGAGGGTCCAGAATCCACGGGTTCACATCAGGGCTCCAAATCCACGGGTCACCCTAGGCCCTCGGTCGAATCCTCCTACGTGGGCCCCGAATCCACGGGTGGGTCCGAATCCACAGTCCCCCTGAGTCCACAGGCACTAAGTCCACAACCAACCCCACCCCAAGTGTGCTCCTCAGTCCACAGGCCGCCCCACTCGAGCCCGGTGTGAAAATGCCCCTGCATTATTCACTCCCGGTAAGGAGTTTCGAACACGAGACCTCCTGCTCTAATACCAATTTGATGCAGGACAATTAGCCACTGACTCTAAAAGCTCGAACTGTTAGAGTGTAGCAAATCAATCCCTTTATCTCATAGCCCCAGGTCAAGAGGGTCCCGAATCCACGAGTTCACCTCAGGGCTCCAAATCCACAGGTCACCCTAGGCCCTCAGTCGAATCCTCCTACGTGGGCCCCGAATCCACAGGTGGGTCCGAATCCACTGTCCCCTTAAGTCCACAGGCGCTGAGTCCACAACCGACCCCACCCCGAGTGTGCTCTTGAGTCCACAGGCCGCCCCACTCGAGCCCGGTGTGAAAATGCCCCTACATTACTAAGTAATATAAGAGATACATCTCTAGCAATTTTATAATGGAAAAAGAGGACAGGTTCATTACAGAAAAGAGTGTGCTTATTAGGTACACATTCGTATATGCAATGCACATATGAATGTCAAAAGATGTTCTTTTAAAAAAAAGCAGTTTGCATATTTACTTTCACTACAATTGTCTAGTGATCCAATGACAACAAAACAGATATGAATACCAGAGGATGCATTAGGAAGAACTGCTTCATCTGCCCCTTTCGTCAAAAGGATGATGTCTCGATTATGGCAATCTCTAACAACCACTGACATCCTTTTTCGATCAGAAGTGAACTCTAAAGTATCCAATATCTCATATTGAAGGATTGAGGCATTGAAATTGACTTCTGCAAAATAAAGTGTAAAAAGAAATTAGCTCATCTTGTCCACAGTTACAGTTCCACCTTATAGAACTGAAAGAGAAAATATCCTGAAATGAAATGGTTGTCAAGGAATGAATCATACCAAGAATATTCCCATTTTTATTGAAGAGAACCATGTGCAAGTGAGCAGCAGCATGAACAAGAGCATCCTCGTCCTGGGATTGTGCCTTGTAAGAGATTGTTCCATTTTTGCTACATATTATTGAAAGATAAATGAGATCAGAACATCTAAAGAAACTGTGATATAAGGACCAGCTGCAAATACAGAAGCACAATAAAGGTATTATACTTGCCTTTTAAGAGGTATAACTGTATTGCATACTGCCATAACTGTAAGGAATCTAATAACATCGGGTCTCTTGCTACTGATTGCATTGAGCAGTTCCATGTCTGGCTAGAAGAAAGAATTTTTGTCAGATCTGGCAGCAAATGTCCTATGGTTTTCATTCTAAGGCTGCATTTGGAGCACAAGTGCATTTAAGTTGCAAACATTTAGTGGAAATGGCAAAAGTTAATAACATTTCCTAGTATTTATAATCAGGAAATAGCCGCCCCCAAATTGCAGTTGTTTTTTCCTTTCAGATCCAACTTGAAAGTAACATATTTGCAATTTGGAGCCCAGACTCTCAATATGAATGCTAAGCGAGGAAATTACAATTCAGTATTCCTATGCTATTAGACTAATAATTGCAATTCAACTTGATAGTGCATACAAATGCAGCCTAAAAAAATGAGAGCTGGTCAGTTCACTCATTGGTACTAAGAATAAACCCTCAAGAACATAAAAAGCAGTCATGAATATGATTAGCCTCAAATGAATACAATAAACTTGTGGTTCACAATAATTAATAAATAAATAAAAGAAAGGTACTGGTGCAAGGTCAAGCAACATACACATACAGATCCGACATCACACGAAATGACTATATATGTAGGATGAAAATTCATAGAGTATCACAGTATAGAGAGGTACTAAATTCTTTGATCTAGAAATTTGAAGTCACATTTTAAAGCCCACAAAAAAAAAAAAAAAACCATGAAACATATGTCTGTGCACAAAGAAGGGAAAGATACAATGAAATATGAATGACAAAGAACTTGCAGACATTTTGTAGATGACTGCAGATATTTCCAGCCAGACTTCACATGACGTACAAGCCTTTGTGTAGATACAAAAACTGGCTTCTCATCGCTAAGAAATAAACTGGAAAAGACTTATACTAAATACCAGCATGCCTAAACAGTGATTTATTGATTCTTTACATTGTTGTTGTGTATCCCTCCACCACACTCCTACAGAACAAAGGCCAGGGATCCTACCATACACTTGCCAAATCACTATAATTATAGTCCCTCATATACAGCATAGTTTCCACCAGAATTGCAATAAATTTAAAAAATCATCATGCATGTGAGGTTTTCAAGAATTCAAGTACAACAAGGAGAAGAAAATTAGCTAATGAACTACATTGATAACAAAATCACATAAAATATCATAAAACGAGCATAGGAAAACAAACCTTTCAGGGCATCTCCACTTTCATTTCCATAGAAAGTACCACTGATGCAACATCGCCGGAAGATCATTCTATTCTCCGTTAGTGTCCCAGTTTTATCAGTCAAAATGTACTCAACTTGTCCTAAATCCTCGCTGATTGCAGTGCTGTGGGGGGCAAAACACATCTTAACCTCAAGAATATGAAAGAAAACTTGCACTGTTAGCATCTGCAAATGCACAGGCTTCACTTTCTTACTTTGTCGCATGGGAAGGTGTATCGGTGTCATGATCATACATCTCCTCATCCCAATCAATGAACTTTGCATATAAACTCTTCACGAGATCTAGAGATACCTGCCATAGATATGGACTACTCTTAAAAACCAAAGGAAGCTGACAAAATGAAAATGGAATGCATACAAACCTTTCAAACAACACGGATTGATGATTAGAAGATTTTTAAGAAATAGTCATGGACTTTTATTTTTCTCATAGACTATGAGTAAGAGATCAAGATTATATTAATATCAGTGTTTCAAGTAGCATCTGTAGCGTAGTGGTCACGTACGCTACGTAGCGTAGTGGTCACGTATGCTACGTAGCGTAGCGTAGCCATAGAGCTACATAGTGTAGCTAAATAGCGTAAATCTCCTATAGCATACACTACAGGGGTCGTAGCGTATGCTTCAGCTATGTAGCATGTAGCGTTTGTAGTGTCCGCTACAATGTATTTTTTTATTCTCTCAAAAAAATGTATTTTTTATTTTGTTTTTTTAATTATTGTTTTTTTTTTTAAATGATGTAAAAGTCACAACATAAAAATAAAAAATGAAAAATAAAAATGTAAAGTCAAAACCAAACCTTTCCATGTTTGCTTTCACTTAAAATGGTGGTGATCCTTTGTTAAAGTTGGTATGAAATTCACACACTAAAAAACCTTAAAAACTAAAAAGAAAAAGGGTTTCGAAAGAGGGTTTTTGGAAACCCCTCTTAACCTCTGGGATTTTAATTTATTTTCATACGTATGAGTTGTGACTTGTGGTTTCAATTAGACTTTATTAATTAGAGTGGTTTGCTTAGAAAGTTATTGATGCAATAATTATTTGATTATTGATTTTTTTCAGAACTTTATATATGTGGATTAGCTTTTGATAAATAATAATTAATAACTTGCTTGAACATGCTTATACTTGAAAAAATGAATCATTTGTCAAGCATTTTTACATTTTTTGCTTTTTTTCTTCTTACTAATTATCATCTTTTTCTTATTTTTAAATTAAAAAATAGAAGTATCATGTAGCTTACGCTACACGCTACAAAGGGTTGAACGCTACGCAACACGCTACCACCGATTAGTATCACACTATCATGTGCAAGTTTCAAAGGTCACATATTACATCCATGTGGCATGATTATCCATTATGGATATCTGCAATTGTGACCGGAGCAACATAAACATAAATACATTTAGAAACAAACAGACCACTCACTAAGTGATCAAGTACGAAATGTTACACAAGAGCAAGCTGACCAATGATTTCACCATTTTTCCCTTTTTTGTATACAGAAATAGATTATAAGAAGCTCATGCCATGCCACCACATGCAGATGGTATATCTAACACAGTGGCATCATCAGCCCCTCCACTTAGGCACTTACAAATATAATGGTACTGAGTCTTCAATATGGCTGATTATCGGAGGAAAAAGATGGCATATAGTTAATTATTTGATACTGGTTAAATGACTCTCAGTGTCTAATGTTTCAACAAATGACCCTGATATGTGCTGTGACATGTTATTTGCATCCTACTTTAGTATTTAAATTTGGTCAAGAATTTAGGTATATTTCTAAATAAAGATGCAAACTATTTAGGTATATTTCTAAATAAAGATGCAAACTATGACATGATGTCATAGTGGAGACACAATAAGCAACAAACAGAGAAGAGATGATAATTTATACAGCCACATACCTTTAAAGATATCGGGATCATAATTGAACATAAAAGCTCAAACCGTAGGGGGATGACCAGCAGTTCATACCATGGTCCTTCCTTTGGGTAAAGAACATACCATTGCTACAAGGAACCGAAAAGTAAACGTCAGTTCCTAAATATCAGAAGTGATAGGTGGAAGAGCAGTGTGAGCTTAATTAATAGCTCGACAAAATTACAGCTCAAGAGCACCAACAACAGAACAAATCCTTGACAAGGATCTGAAAATCATACCGCCATGCTTAAATGCTTAATAACTAAAACCAATTTCTGAGGAAATAAACAATTTTCTGTTGTCAAAATTATGCGGATATTACTAAATATTATATGATGGACTTGACAACTGTAATAAGAACCAAAACACATAAACTATTCTGTAATAAGGACCATTGTTTGCAGTATCGATAATATCAGCCGGTATATTGGCCAATATTATCGGTATCGCTAGCCGCCGATAAATATCGGCCCAGTAACAACAAAAAAAAAAAAAAAAAAAAACTGATTCCTTAGTATCGCACAATATATCGTGCGATATCAATAATATCGCACTATGTATCGATATAGCACGATATATCGTCAAGATATCGTGACTTTTCCTGTATACGATTCCAGATATCGTCGATACCTAGACGATATCGTCCAGAACCGCTAGAACGTTGGAGAAGTTGGGTTTTTTTGGGTTTTTTTTAGAAAAAATGTCTAGAGGCCTATTTTTTCTCAATTTTCTCTTACTTAAGTTGATTTTAGGAACATTACGAAGCTTCCATTGCAAGAATCTCAAAGGAAATGGTTGCTTTCGAAGGAAATCCAAAGGTGGCCCACTATTGAACTCGATGAGGATTTTTTCTTCCAATCTCGTTTTATTTTCGTTCAATTCAACTACAACTTGTTTCAAATGAGTTGAACTACTTGATTCGTCATGTTTTGCACGAAAAATCAAGTATTTCAACCTTCGATTTAGAGATTTGAATATGGGGGCCAATTTGGGGGAAATTTGGGAAAATTCGAAATTTCCCAATTCCTCCCAAATTACTTGCAATGTTGGATTAAAAACAACATTTTAAGGATGTAGGGGGGCTGATCTATTAATTGGCAGCCTTTTCCCCCAAAATTGAAAATATTTAATTAATTTTTTAATTACTAATTAATTAAAAAATACTTAATTATGAAATTTTTTCGGATTTTTTTTTTTTGTAATAGTTGTAAATCCACTTGTAAGTCAGAATAGTAGTTATTATGTTAGTAATTATACATCACATACACTCCAATTTCATGATTCAACTGTATGTGGCCCGATTTGGGGGAAATTGGGGGAATTTCGAAATTTCTCGATTACTCCCAAATTATTTACAATGTTGGATTAAAAACAGCATTTTAAGGATGTAAGAGTGCGGCTGATCTATTGATTGGCAACATATTTCCCCAAAATCGAAAATATTTAATTAATTTTTTAATTACTAATTAATTAAAAAATAATTAATTATGAATTTTTTTCGAATAGTTGTCAATCCACTTGTAAGTCAAATTAAAATTATTATGTAAATAATAATACATCACACATGCTCCAATTTCATGATTTGAGTGTAGGTGGCCCGATTTGGAGGAAATTGAGGGAACTTCGAAATTTTCCAATTCCTTCCAAATTGAGAGTAATGATGGATCCAAATCAACATTGTAAGGGCGTAGGGGGGCTGATGTATCAATTTGCGTCATTTTCCCCCCAAAAACAACAATAATTAATTTTGTTTTTCAATTTTTTTGTTAGATTATTGTAAATCCATTCCTAAGTGTGGTTGTTTTTTGCTGATTTCATGTTTGTAAGTAAAACATGTCGGAAGAAGGTGGAGGAGAATGCAGAGGAGGGAGGCAGCCAGATATTGGATAGGAATATGGCCGTGCTGTCCCCAATAACCGATTTGGGGCCATATGTAGTTTTTGTGGCCATGTGTCACAGAGTGGTGGTGTAACCCGCTTGAAGGAGCATCTAGCAGGCGGGTACAGAAATGTTAAAGATTGCCCCAAATGTCCAAAAGATGTCAGGGGGGAGATTAGGGAGGCTTTAAAAAAAATGTGAAGATAAAATATCAAAGAGCTACAAAAGAGGGAGATTAGGGAGAAGCTGGGGCGACCACCATTTGTTGAAGAAGATGTAGTGGATCTAGATGAGGACGAGGATCCAAAATATAGACATGTCGTTGAGGAATCGATCCAAGAACGTTGGGAGGATGATCAAATGAGGAGAGTGGAGGCGAGCAGGCCTAGATTTGAGGGGTCTACTCATAAGCATGGGAGGGGAGTGGGTCTGTGGCTGGGGGAAGTGGGGCCAGGGGCAGTACAAGGGAAGGTTTTTATGGACTAACACGTGGTGGTAGTATGCGGATTCCGGATACTCCTTCAAAGCTGAGGATGTATAAGGGGGCTAAGGGGACACAAAAGAAGTTGAAAGGCATGTTTAGTGGGGGGATGTGGGAAAGAAAGTTGGAAAGTTCATTCCGAGATTTTTCATATACGGTCAGGTTCTTGCGAGCGCAGCAGGGAGCCCACACTTCAAGAATATGATATCTTAAGTGCAACGAGGGGGTGAGGGTGTGGTGCCCCGTGAGATAATGGGGACGTATCTTGATGAAGAGCATAATGAGATGAAGGCCTACGTGGATTCGTACAAGCCTTCATGGGAGATGTATGGCTGCACCGTCATGTGTGACGGTTGGACTGGACCAACGAAGATGTCGATCATAAATTTTATAGTGTACTGCAGGGGAAGGGCAGTTTTCCTTAAATCTGTAGATGCAAGCGACAAAATTAAAGATTCAAACTACATCTACAAATTAATGTATAGAGTGATGGACGATGTTGGGAGAAAGAATATTGTGCAATTTGTGACAGACAATGGGAGCGCTTTTGTGAAGGCAGGGAAGGATCCCGAACAAAAGTATAATTTGTACTAGACATCTTGTGCAGCCTATTGCATAGATCTAATGTTAGAAGCGATTGGAGATAGGCCGGCTGTAAAGACGACTATTACAGATGCACGACTCATCACGGGTTATATTTACAACCACACATGGTTGTTAACTGAGATGCGAAAAAGGTGTGGTGGGGATATAATGCGACCTGGGGTGACACGGTTCGCCACAAATTACATCGCCTTGAATAGCATTTTGAAACACTAGCTGGGGCTACGGGAGCTCTTCTCCTCTAAGGAGTATGATGATTGGAAAAGGCGTCTCAAGAAAGTGACTTTGACGGTATGAGGAGCTTGTGTTGAGTCATTCATTTTGAGAACGCGTGCAGCGGTGTGTTGGCCATTATCAAGCCTATATATAGCGTGTTGAAGATGGTCGACAATGAGGTGACTCCATCAATGGGATCATTGTATGCATCCATACAAATGATGAAAGATGCCATCCATGTTAGAAATCCTAAGTCGTATGAATGAGTGCATAAAATAATCGACGATCGTTGGGAAAAGACTCTATCACATCCACTTCATAAGGCTGGTACATACTTGAATCATTCACTTACATATATTTATGTACCATTATATTGATTAAATCTGTAAATATGTGTATGTTGTTGCCATTCAGCCTACTTTTTTAATCCAAAGTACCTCTACACCTGCAAACTCTACTAAGACAACTCATTAAAGAAGGCGGTGCACGAGGTGTATACAAAATTATTCCCCCGCTTTGATGGTAAAGCCACTTTCAGTTCTGAGGTAAATATGTCTGCATTTATCGTAGTACTAGTTTCATCTTATATCTTAAAACACTCTAGACTTACCATTATTGCTTCATACATTTATCAGATTGTTAGATTCCGTGATGCTGTAGGGATGTTTGGGAATGAAGCAGCGATGAGGTCGAGGACATCCATGATGCCATATGAGTTGTTGTGTACAACATAATTCATACAATCTCTTCGAAGCAAATTATAGTTTTCATACTATTTTGGTGGATATTATAGTCATGAAAAACAATTCTTGCAAGTAAATGGTGGGCCATGTACGGTTGTGATTGCGAGGTTTTGCAGCGCCTAGCTGTTCGTGTGCTGGCATAGACGGTGTCCTCCTGACCCTGTGAGAGAAATTGGAGTACATTCTCACCGATCCACACGAACAAGCGGAATCGGATAGGGTACGACAGGCTCCAGAAGCTGGTCTACTTCCACTATAACATGAAGCTACGAGAGAGGGTGCTCCGTACTGAAGGAAGAAGAAAGGTAGAAGAAGACCCATTGGATCTGATGACTATCGGACAGCATGCTTATGTGGATGCGAACGATGATGACCCACTTTACTTGTGGGTTAGGTCGGACGACTTGGATACATCTAATGGGAGACCAAAGCCACATGTAGAGGCGGAGGCAGTAGAGCAGGGCATTGATATTGATGCCCATGTACAGGAGTAGAGATCTCCACCTGAGTTAGTCGACCCTTTAACGAGGGATCCGGAGGGGAGCCCACGACAGTCTTTATCACGCGAGTCACGTGGCGATGAGACATTATCAGATACGGTGAGTGATGGTGATGATGGTGGTGGTGGAGATGATGATGATGATGATGACGATGACGAGGATGGGGATGGCGATGATGATGATGATGATGATGACGACGACGACGACGGGGATGGTGGCGGCGAGAGCGAGTCTCATACTAGGAGTCAGTCTCAGAGGCCACTTAGCCCATTCACAGGGAAGAGAGAGTTTGATCATGCCACACAGGAAACTGACCACGGTTCTCAGCCAAATGAACCACGTCCGCGGCTTGTAATCAACAAAGCATATACTAGAAAGAAGTTGCGTGAGAAACAGAAAACCGAGCCACTTACAGATATAGAGGTGCGACTATTGGCTATTTCGATGAGAGACACCTACGATCGTGGGTGTCTACGTGGCACTAGGGATCAAGCACGTCGTGACTCTGGATCTACATCACGTTCAAGGGAGGGGAGCTCGAGTTTCATGCCACAGTATGGATACAGACCTGGTGGATATGCGGTGAGCGACTCCAGTAGCTACAGTACATTTTTCGACTACGGTCAGGAGTTCGCTTCTGCATATGGGCAGGGTCATGGGCCACAGTACACATATGGCGAACAATATGGATATTCTGAAGCACCATCTATGCCCATCCCAGCTCCACATCAGTCACAGACTGTTATGATTACACAGTACCCACAGATGGGCGTATTGGTTCAGTTTGGAGAGGATGGATACCGGCGTTATGTCAGGGAGTATCTTAGCTGGTACCATTATACTATGACCTGGACACAATACTGTCAGTTTTGTGGAGTAGCAGTTCTATTCCCAACCCCGTCGAAATGGAGACGATGATTACAAGCCTCCACGCAACTCTATGTGGGTCTAGGCAGCAGTCAATTGCATCCATAGGTATATTTCTCAACTCTCTTACTTATTTGACTTTGTTAATGCTTTGATTGTGTTTACATTATTGTCTTGTAACATTTTTATATGTTATGGAATCAATTTATACAATGGTTGCATCAGTTCCGCCTAGATAGCGCATAGCTTAGGATCCTTTTACAAAGGAACTCCATTATGTGGACTTTTTTTTTACATATTATGATTTAAATGTGTGTATTGAGGTCCATTTTAACAATCCCTGAAGTTTCATTGAAAAATTCAATCAATTTCTCAATGTTTCCCCATGTTTCCCAAAAAGTGCGATACATTCCTCGATACAACCGATATTTCCCACCGATACGCGATGTGTATCTGTATCCCAAGGGTGCGAAACGTAACGCGATACCGATACTGCGAACACTGATAAGGACAAACCAGTGACATTACACACGCCACTATTATGCACAAATACATAGTCCACTAATGAGTTCCTCCAAGAAATGGTGGAATAATCATGCAGACCAACTCGAAATGATGAAATAAGAAATTACTTCGACTCTGAATTAGAAAAGAAGATTACAAAAGGATTGAAGAGCACAATAACTGGAACATTGTTACATGCCAAAAAGTAAGTTCAGGCTTTCTGCATTTTCGTATTATTTTATATGAAACTTCTTTACCTGCATACATAAAGCGTTAAATCCATTTTCTACTCAACGAAAGCCATACATCATTTTTATTCATGAAGTCAATGCTTAACAACCAACAGATTACAGTTATTAACTTATTATAATGATTATCTTGCACATTATTTCTTACTTATCAACTAGACATTGAAGGATCTTCAAGAAGATCTGAAATGAGGAATTATAGGATACAACCTGAGGCTATGTACGTTATGGATGGTTGGTTCTGACCAGAAAGGGCCTAGTTCGGCAGTCCAGACCACTGTTCTGCTGCACCCCACCATGGATGGAGCATGCCCAAAAAATCTCCTCGATGGAACAAAACTTCTCAACTTATGACCTAAAAATGGATGGTTAAGAACAGAAATACAGCTGTCGTCCACATTCAACTGGAAGAAATCCAAAGATTGGCAAATGGGATCTACAATCTGAGAGAATTCTGAAGCCTGGTCCATTCACGATGGGAAGCAACAGACAAATGGTCGAGATTACTGAACCATCGGCCACTTGTTAGAATTGAAACCCCATGTATCAGGTTGCATATCCTATAATTTCCCCTGCAAAAATTTGGTAAGAAAGCTAGTATACTCAAAGATTAATGGTCTTTATTAAGGTTTAATTGTTGATATGCAAACTACGTAAAGGCTCAAAACCATAAAGTGTGTGCTCAATTGTAAGTGAAAATGCAGGAATCAAATTGGTCATGGAGGACATAACAAACTTCAACAAGGTCATCATCATCTTATCTGCAAGAAGTTGGTGTGCACATTTATCATTTTATTACATAAGAACAGTAACCCTTAAACAATAAATTCAGAACATGAATTGTTTACAAGGAATGTTATCATTTACATCAGCAAGAAAAGCAAGATGGCTTAAAAGCAGAAATGGCCAAACAAACAATTGAGAAACCAATCATAAAATCCATCTTAGTAACTTATAATCTGGATCATCCACATTTAGATGCCAGAAATAGATATAAATCAATATGCCCATACATTCCATTAATGAATAACAAACACTAAAATGTGTCTAACCTTTTGAGCTTCAGTATCTTTCCAGATATCACCTGCTATTCCGAGAACAATAACAACTACTATTTGAAACAGAAAGATTGCTACAGTCAACTTGTCAATCATTGCATCCACCGCAGTAAGTTTTGGCTCCGGTATACCTCTGCTCATACCTAACTTGGTTTCATTTCCTAAAAAATAAGATGAAACAAATTGTTAACCATGCGAGACCTACCAGCTGAAACTCGCAAGCATTTGAGTCTGTTCAGTACATGATGAAGTTACTAGTATGTCTCCAAATGATCTATTCATAGGAATCTCATCATTTATAGAAAGGAGCACCATCAGTGGCCCCATGTATTCAATTTAAATGAATAGAAACTGAAATGAGGATCAATCTTGTTTGACAGAAGTCTCAATCTTATTATATAGATAGGATCTTCCAATCAGGGGTACTTTTGGTAATGGGAAGGGTTGGGATCGTTGAAATGTGGACCCCACTTGAGCAAGCTAAAACCCAACTAATAATACTGTAGAAATTTTTTAATTTTTTATTTTTTTGTAGAAGCAAGGAAGTTTTATTGAAAAGAAAAATAAAGAGGAAAAACATCAAGGAAGATGTAACGACTTGCCACCACATAAAGAAGACCAAAAGAGTCCGCCTTTTGCCAATTCATTGACCAATATATTTGTCACCCTTTCCACAAGAAGAAATAAAATGTTTGGCCTTGAGGCAAGATGATGAATTTCATCAAACGTGGAAGAAGATTCCCCAGACCAGTACAATTTTTAGTAGCAATACCTTACAATCTTTCAGCTAGAACATTTTATAATGCCCCTAAGATGATTGCCTTAGCTGGGAGCTAGGGAAATTAAATGGCAATTAGATTCATAGAGGTATATTAGTAATGACTTGTAGATCCATATATCTTGCAGATTGACACTCATTGGTATCAAACATGCGTACAGAGCACCAGATATGATGGCTTTTAAAACTTAAATTCGCAGACACATCTATACAAATATTGAACTATTTATCCTCATGAGATAGATTAGAAAATCTAGGTTCTCTCTTGTTGCAGTTCTTTTTCCTCCATATTCTTTCTTCAAACCATTTGCCCAAGAAACTGGTCAGTCCCCCTTGGCGGGAAGTGTGGGGAACCCTCATACATCCCCAAATCAAGGCACTTTGTGGGCAGCCACAACTAACAAAACCTTCACTCTTCTTGACAACCTTCAGAAAAGGAACTGGTTGCTGGCCAATGTGTATCATGTGTCCGAATGGTTTAAAATATGTGGATCATCTTTTAATACATTGTAATATAGCTTGGAGGATTTGTTCATGTTTGGTCCTTTGGTGTTGAGAGGATTACGTATGCTAAGGTTGCTGGAGTGTTGATAAATGGGTGGAGCAGTGGTCCTTTAATCCTAGAAGCAAAATCCTCTGGAGATGTAGTAATATCAAGGGACGTTTGGAAGAAAAAAATAGACAACTTTTAAGAGAGATTTACTCTAGCCATGAGTGTATCCTCGATGAAATCAAAAGAGTTTGGGAGTTAGGGCCGGGGAGTGTGGCTAAGGAATTTACTGGTGTAGATGTGCATGATATCCTCCGTAATTGGAGGGAAGTTATTAACGGCTTTAGAAGGTCACCATTAAATTAGACTGTGTCTCCCCCACCCTCTGGTTGGTGGAAAATGAAAATCATTGGTAGCTTAATCATTAGTTCTGTAGTGTCAGCTATTAAGGGAGTTCTTTGGTGAGCACGGTTCTCTCAAGCTCTCATATTCGGGCATGGCAAGAGTCAGCTCCTCAAAACAAGCAAAATTTTTGGATGTTAAAGTTGGGGTGGTGATCTTCACTAATCAAGGAAGTGATTGTGGAAGGAGATTCAAATAATGCAATCACATGGGCTCCTGGGTCTTATCCCTTTCCTTGGAATCTGATCCCCTTCCTTAATGAATTGAAAATGCTTTCTCGGTCAATGGAAATTGTACTTAACCACATAGATCATGAATCTAATTTTATGGCCCATTCCCTAGCAAAGGGATCTTTAGATCTTCCTTATGGGGGGGTGAGCAGTAATGCTGCTACAGCTATCTCTAACCATAGCCCTCTTATGATCCCTGCCAAAACCCTCCGAGGTCAACCTCAGCCAAGGGTCTGACCCCCAATCATAAGGTCAACCCCAACCTTTAGATCTTCCTTATGTATAGGTGATTCTTATCCATTGCCTTGATGGATCTTGTTTGTTTCATCCCTGTTGGGTTTCTCTAACAATTTTTTTTTTTTCGGTTGCCAATAAAAAAAAAAAAAAATTAAGTCATTAAATTATTATATCTTCATATTATTTTTTAATTATGCATATGAAAAAAAAAAGTACAAATAATGAGAAAAACAAGAATAACACTTATTTATTGCATAATTGCATCCAAGAATATAATAATAACTAAAAAACATTACAAATTACACAAGTTGCATTCAGGAGTATTGACACACTTGTCCATGCTGACACTTGACACTGGTCAGCGTAGCACAATTTCTACAAGTGACATGACCTTGTTACACAGTTTTGGAGTAGACTGTGGTATGTCCAGCTTTGCATTTGCAGCTTCTCCACTTATTAGTCACTTGGGTCAATGGAATGATCACTGATAATTTGGCTGAGATCAGAGAATACCCGTTTCCTTTCCTGATCTTCTAAAGGGGGAATCCTTATTGCTGTCTCATGAAGATCACTGAGTGAATATGAAGAATCTTCAAAAGAAAGCTAATAGTATGGTGACGAAATGGTCAAGGTCTTAGAATGAATGGGAAGTTCCAGTGAAATGCTTGTACATGGGTACAATGCCTAAAAAGGATAAGAAGAGCAACGAATTGTGCTGATCTTAACAACTTGCCTAGACTGGAGCAACTGATATCTATGTTGCAAGGTGAGATGCCAGACGAGACAACACAAGGCATGTTTATACGTTTCAAAGTGGTAAGCTCAGTGCAGAATATTTTCCTTCGTGTTTCGTCACCCACAAAGTATGAGGCCACCCGTTACAGGGGTTGATATCAAATCATTATTTCACACACAATAACAAAGTTGGCCAAAAGTGAGAACCTTTTCGTTTTCTTTTTGAAGGATAAATACAGCCGGAACTCCTAGAGCACCCATGTAACATACAGGGAAATAAATAATAAAAAAAAGCTCTCTCACAATTGAAGAACCATTTTAACATCTAATTGTTCATGTACATGGTAATAGTAGATACTAGTCTCCAATACGGTATTCATAAGAGCATTCATACACATGATATAAGTATTGAAGTAAATAAAAACTAACAAGGTAGTGATAACTCCCTGATCCATAGCTCAAGTGGTAGACTGAGTGAAGATAACCTTGTTTCAACACTGAGGTCTTGGTATCGATTCCCAAGTGGGGGGTGGCTAACATTGCAGTGTGACTAACAGTGGGGGTGGGTGTACTAACAGTGGGGTGTGTGTACTAACCCAAGAAAAAAAAAAACAAGGTAGTGATAAGAAAAGGCTACGATCAGATGAAGAAAAGATGAAGTGAGATGTAAAGCAGTGACTGTTCCCAAGATCATAAAACTTGCCTGTATAGACAGCTACTCCACATGCCCATTCTGTATTCCGCAGGTAGCATGATTGAAGTAATGTATTATTGATGGTTAAGGGGCATAAATCATTATCAATGAAGGGAGGAAACAACCTCAAATTTGCATCAAATCTTCTGATGTCCTTGTCTGGGTTTGGACACTCGATGGCACCCTGTGAGTGAGATAAAATTGGAAATTTGCTCCCTTGGCAATCAAAATAGGGATATCAACAGTGTTCCAGCTATGCAAAAGCAAAAGAAAAACTTGCCTTGATTTTGTGAAGAAGTTCAGGATCTATACCCATGCATGCAGATGGTATAACCCTTGTCTTCAGATCAGTCTCACCATCTAGGGCTGCAGTCTACAAATGTATAGGGATTATGCCTTCTGGATGTGCCACTGTCTCATGGAATATCAATAGTACATTATGAGCAGCATGTATATATACTTATAAAATTCAGGCAAGCATACATACACAGAATCAGCATAGATATCTGTCATCAGTGCTCAATCAACTCAGGAATAGGAAATAACTAATGGAAAGTATCTGAGCAGCTATCTAGAAGTCTTTAAATGCAAGGATAAAATGAAAGAACTTGAGAAAACGCTTGATACATACATGTACTTCACAAAGTTAAAATTTCACATGGCTTATGGCTAGCCCTTTCAAAGAATGATAATGATATGCATAGGTTATCATAAGTATCAGAAAATTACAGACATGAAAAGAAAAAAAACGTATACTTTCTATAGTCACCTCAACATAACAGATGCCTTGCAGATCAGAAGTGCCAATTAAAACAAGATCACAAGGCACTTCATCGTTCTCCCGGAGCCAGACTATGTTGCCAACACGAATGTCTTGTGCTTGAATCTAAAATGAGAGAAAATTATCAATTTAAGAAAGGGAAGCTCCAATAAATCAATTGAAGAATCTAGTTAGTGAAGAAAGCACGCCAAAGAAAAAGACCCAACAACAAAATCAAGAGCAAAGCGATGACTTCAAATAATAATTTTTGTAAGATGCAATCCTTGGCATCAAAATTCGAAACATTAAAGATAATGCATATCAAGAATGCCTTAACCATGGAAAACTACACCATCAAGAAAAGGGATCCATCTGAATACATCTTTTACTCTTTATTTTTTTGGATCGTCTCTCCATACATCCATGGAAAGAGTATCCACAATCGAATTGGCCACTTAGTTAAGGTTAGCAAGGTTGACACCTGAAATTGATGCAAGAGGTAAAAATTATCAACAAAGTTCAACGTGATTTTCCTCGTGGGAGTGGGAGTGGAGTTCCTCAACCATCGTATGGCATTTAAAGGTCCGTAGGCTATAGGGCACACAATTGCCAATTTTCCATGGTAGAACATAGATTGGAAATATCCAAAAGAAGCTACAGCATTAACCACTGGAGCAAGTCTGAAGACATTTACAGGATGGAACAAGAAAAGATAAGTACTATTTGAGACAGACGAAGGGGACAGCAGATGATTTTGCCCCAACAACATTGACTATAGGCGCCTGATGGAGTGGTTCTGGTGGTAGAATTGGTCCAGGTACTTCAAGGTTGCAATTACCAGTACCCGCAAGAAAGAGGAAAAGTAAGAGAGTAAATGAAAAGGCAGGAAGAGGGACCACATCATTCTTTAGCACATTCATAAAATCTTTAGGGCCTGTTTGATTGACACTTAAAAATGAGGTTCATCTTGTGTTAATTAATATCAATTGCATATTACAGATCATAGTTTATATAAATTGTTGGTTTTGCTTTAATCCCTAGCAAAAGGACTGATCTCTAATACATAATTACGATTCAATAAAATGGCATTTTTAAGTGGCAGCCAAACAGGCCCTTAGAATGATTCGCGAATACAAAGCTCAAGAAAATCTATAAAACCATGGATAAAGTCAGGCCAGAAGTTCCTGCCAGTAAAAGTTGAGAGAAACCAATCAAGAACTCCTTGAGGAATTTAATATAAGACTGGTTTTATCTTAATTGGATCTCAATTTTTTATTGGGAATCATAATTTTATTAAATGGCACAAAATACAAACCCAGCTCAACTACGTCCACAACAGCCTATATTGCACCAGAAAAATCACAACTCGCACAAACCAAAGAGATGAAAATATAGCAAAATGAGCTGCAGAAATTAATTGGATCTAGACTGCGCTTTTGCATACAGAAAGGTGTGAGTGGGAATTTCGATATTAAGATATCGTATTTGAAATTCATCTTAAAAAATTAGATTTAGATGAAGCACGTTGAAACATACATGGTAACAATCTCGACAAGGCACATGGAGGTGAGCACATGTTAACAAGTCCTATGCTTCATGCCCAAACAAAACACATGTGAAATTGAGTAACATTTTTTCTCAAGAGAATTGTTCAACAGGTCCTGCAGGATCATCATTTTTATTGGCTTCATAGTAAGTTGAACTAATTTCCAAATTTGAGTGGGGACTGGGAGCATTAAAAATTAAGAAATACATTCATTATATCTGATATGCATTACCATTCAAAAAAAATATTCGGTATGCATTTTTTCCATTATTTATTTCTTCTTTTCTTTATTGTCAAAGCAAAGGACATCTCTGTGGACATCTTTCTAAATTCATAGTTGTAATCCACCATATATGTTAGTGAGATCACCCATGCACTACATCGATTGAGGACGACCAGCACAAGTATTATCAAGTAACTTTAGCATCATTAGTTTGATGTTAGCATGTTTGAACATGACTTCCTATGCCTAATCCCCTACAGAAATGCATTAGATAACAGTATCCCAACATTAACAGATTGCTCCAGGCCATGCCATAATATTAACCCAATTTGATACCATCATGAACACTAGAGTTGTATGATTAATGCAATTTCCATTATCTCATCCGAAAGTAAAATTCATCATATTAAACGAACCTGAAGACATATCATCATGACATGTGAACATATATGTTCCTCCTAACATGTCTAATAGTCAGTTGGCTTATCAAAGAATCATGCCTGGAGATATTCCAATTTACAGAAGACAAATCGTCATCAGAATAGCCTTGCCCAGCTATGCTCCAATTTACAGCAGTAAAACTCGGAATTGTCATGGGGGAAATGGGCATTTATATGTGCAGATGGAAAGTGGAATATATAAAATAGGTGAAACCAAAAACTGCGGAAAAGCTACAGAAGGGCAAAGAATAACTATAAATGGGTTCCTGAACAAGCTGATTCTACACATGAACTTAGAAGCAAAACTTTTGCATAGAACAAACTATTATTCAGAGTGCTTGGTGTCGTGCTTGGTGTCTGCTCAATGTTCTAAAACTTTTGACTCGCATCCTAGAATTATGATAGAGCCAGATTGAGTCAAACCATAGTATGAGACTATAAATCATCATATTCTTTTAAGCTCTACAGAAAAATAAATACAATATTAAATATTTTACCAAAACATAGAAAAATGAAATAGGTACATCAATATTATCGTAAATTCAATATCAAATCTTAGTCAAGCTATAACAATTCATTCTGATGCAGTAATAGACTAGACAAATTAATCTTTCACATCTCCAAAAAACCAGCGTCAGTCATTTCATCTCACTTCAATCCATACCATAGATCAGCTCTAAAAACTGGTTTAAACCATCAAAACCCACATGAATCCATTTTCTAGTGAAATTTTACAATTCACGTGTAATTTTACTTCAAAGGATTCAAGCTGTTCAGTGGATTGTTCCTATGAACATTAAATCAAATACTATGAGTTGAACTAAAAACCATAGGATTTTCAACAACCCAACATCTGCCAAACAAACAAATTTGATCATCTGGCTGCTCCTATTCTGCATCTTCTTCTTGTTCTCCTTCTTGTTCTTGTTCTTTTCTTTTCCTTTTTTTTCTTTTTACTTTTTTTTTTAAATGTTATGAATTGAGAGGCACCGCTAGCAAAGAAGAATGAAAGAATAAGCACACCTGTTTTTTAATGCCTTGCTTTACAACCCATACTTCTTTATCATTGGCTTGCTTGTCAGAAAGATATCTGTTATAGTCATCCCAAGCCTCTTTTGTAGCTGAGACTGCAAATATGAAGATAAGAGGACCCCATGTACTTGCAGGATTTACAGGAGTGATAAGCGACCATAGCTGGAGGCATGCAATAAGCAAAAAATACTGGTTCATGAACCGACTGTACAAGGAAACATAAACAAATTCATTAGGAATAAGTCATTAGCTAATACTACTGGAATATATTGCACAGAGAGAGAGAGAGAGAGAGAGAGAGAGAGAGAGAACCAATCATCACCATCATCTTAAGCCTTATCCCAACTAATTGAGGTCAGCTATGCAATTCCACTCCATCACCGTCCATATCCTCAGTTAAACCATAGGTCTTCCAGTTTTTTCTTACTTCCTCTGCCCACGTCCTTTTAGGCCGTCCCTTTGCCCTTTTAGAGCCTTCAACTTGAACTGACTCACTCCTAAGTCCTAACCAGTGCAGTGTTGGTCTCCATTGCACATGACCAAACCAACAAGTCTACTTTCCCTCATCTTTTACCTCTTCATGCTACTCCTAAGCCCCTTGAATGCATTCATTCCTAATTCTGTCATTCCTTGTGTTGCCACACACCCATCTCATTCTCAACATCCTCATTTCCGCTATGTAAATCCTGCGAACATGTTGTTCCTTGACTCTGTTTTTTTTTTTGAAAGTTGACAAAAATATTATTAAGAGAAGCTCACAAACAGAGCAAAGAATACAACACCCAAGGAAAGGAACAAGCCCGAAAAAAACCCTCTAAGCCCAACTCTCTATAAATCCAGAAACTCTTCTAATAATCTCCTCAGCCCTAGGCTGCACATTTTGAAAGCAATAATCATTCCTAGCTCTCCAAATAGCCCAGAGCACAGCCATGATGAGCATCCTCCACCTAGTTTTCCCTGCTTTCCCCACTCCTCCCCCCTGCCAAGCCCAAAGAAGATCTTCAACCTTTTTCCGGCATCGCCCATCGCACATTGAAAGACGAAAGGAAATAATACCACACCTTGCTCGCAAGGGGACAATGAATCATCAAATGATCACATAAGGCAAATGTTTGGGAGAATCATTCCCCTTTTCCGCAAGTTATCTATCATAAGGATCCTCTTGCGCCCGAGCAACCATACGAACACCGCCACCCGAGGGGGGGGGGGCGCGTAATACCAGTGATGGAACGGATGCGGAGGAGAGCCCCATCCAGGATTGGAGACCGTGCGGAACAAGGACTTGACCGAAAAATTCCCCGATGCATTACCGACCCAAACCATAAAATCTTGCTCTTGCAAGTCAACCTTGACCCACTTGAGGACCTCTAGAAGATTAGCATAGTCCACGATCTCGATATCTAACAGATTCCTACGGCAAGGAGGCGCCCACACAACCAAACCCCCCAAGATTGAGAACCAGTCTGCCACTGAGATGAACCTGTCTGTAGCTAGCCTGGCTAAGGATGGAAACTTGGATTGAAGAGATTGAGCCGCACCGAGTATCAACCCAGAATCTAATATGGTTCCCATTTCCAACAGAGAAGGATATGCCTCTACGAACATAATGCTCCGTCACTGCTACTTCCAAATTGCCGAAGCCCGATACATCGAAGAAGATTTGACGAACTATCTGCATTCCTGAGTGCCGTACTTACTAGCCACCACTTCCCTCCACAATTTACTTTCCTCCACCCCGAATCTCCAAATCCATTTGCCCAACAAGGCCGTATTTATCTCCCCCTACAGTTTAATGCCAGCTCCCCCTTCTGTAATCGGCCTACAAACCTTGTCCCACTTAAGAAGATGGAACTTCCTCGCCTCACTAGCTCCTGACTAGAAGAAACCTCTCCTCGACCTTTCCAATCTCGATATGACTGACTTCGTGCATCTAAAAAGAGAGAAGAAGTAAATGGGCATATTCGAGAGAGATGTCTTGATTAGCAACAACCGCCCTCCTAAGGACAAGGACTTACCTTTCCAACCAGCTAGCTTTCTCTCAATTCTCTCGATCACCCTATCCCAAAGATGAATAGGGGGTTTTCTGACGCACAAAGGAAGACCTAGATAAGTTAAAGGAAATGCACCAATTTTGCACGCAAATATATCCTCAAGAACTCGCAACTCATCCTCGACTACATGAATGCCTAAAAGCTCCGACTTGGCCACATTCACTTTCAAGCCCGAGACTGCCTCAAAACAAACAATTAACTTCCGAATATTATCAACTGCCATTGGCTCTGCCTGACAGAATAGAAGTGTATCATCTGCATATTGCAAATGAGAGATCATAGGGCCATTATCAGCCATACGGAAGCCTTGAAACAACCTATGCTCCACTCCTCTACTCAGCATCGCATTGAGAGCTTCCCCTATAACCACAAATAAGTACTGGCAAAAGGGGATCCCCCTACCTCAGTCCTCTCGAGGACCTAAAGTACCCTTTAGGAGACCCGTTGACCAGAATGAAAAAACAGGTGACTGGACACAAGCCTTCATCCAACCCCTCCATTTCTTCCCACAACCCAATCTCCCAAGCATATAATCCAAGAAGTCCCAATCAACATGATAGTAGGCCTTTTCTATGTCTAATTTGCAAACTACCCCCTTTTCCTTCTTTCTAAATCTTGCATCTATGCTCTCGTGAGCTAATAACGTTGTGTCTAGAATCTGCCACCTAGCTATGAATGCTCCTTGATTAACGGATATAACTTTCTCCAGAACTTTCTTGAACCTAACTGCCAAAATCTTCGCCAGAATCTTGTATGGCGCTCCGATGAGACTAATCGGCCTGAAATCCTTTAACTGCTCAACTCCCTCAACTTTCGGAATCAACACTATAAAGGACGCCCCCATCGCTGAAGATAACCTACCCCGATCAATAAATTATGTCAAGAAGTCCATCACATCCTTCCCCACCACATGCTAAAATCTTTGAAAGAACCAAATAGGAAAACCATCAGGCCCAAGGGCCTTATCCCCACACATGGATTTCAACACTTCTTTAACCTCTTCCTCTACTATAAGCCTTTCCAGAAACACTTCTTCTTCTGCTATCTGATTGAAGCTAATAAGATTCAGCTTGGGTCTCCCCCACTTATCAATCGATAGGAGATTTTTATAGTAGGCTATGATAGCCTCAGAGATCTTCTCCTTATCCGATGTGCGTTCACCATCAACAAGAATAGTACCAATCCTATTTCCTCTTGCCCAGGCGCTCGCAAAATTGTGGAAATACTTGGTGTTTTTATTCCCCTCTTTCAGCCACAAAGCACGAGATCTCTGACGCCATTTAATCTCCTCCTCCTTAGCCTTCTGTGCATATTTGATGGACAAGTCGTTCCTCCTTTCCCTCTCTTCTTCCGTCAAGGAGCCGTTTTCTTCTAATAAATCCCAAATATGAATTTGCTCTACCATCTTCTCAAACTCCGCTTCTCTCTCTCCTAAAACTACTTTTTTTCCACCGCTTCATTTGTTCTTTTAGCAACTTGAGTTTCCTGCAAACTCTGAAACCAGCAAAACCTACCACTTGGAAGGACTCCCACCATTTAGCCACCAGCCGATTGAATCGTTCCACTTCTAGCGATGCTTCTTCAAACCGGAAGGGCCGAGGCCCCCAATTCTCCTTTGTAACTTGTAAAACAATAGGAAGATGATCAGACGTGACCCTAGTTAACCCGCGCTGAACTGGCATAGGAAATCGATCAATCCACTCAGTTGAAACTAAGAACCTGTCAAGGCGAGACATGACCACGCTCGCCTGCCCGTTAGACCATATAAATCTAGCTGCCTCCATCGACAGATCCATCAATTGATGACGATTTACCCAGTCGGAGAACCCCATCATGCTTTTTGTAATCCGCCCCCCTTTAGACTTCTCGAAGGAAAATCAAATCCCCTCCCACACACCACAGGTGTCCCCATTTTTGTCTAACAGCGTCTAACTCCTCCCAAAATTGGCCTCTTCGTAAACAGATGTCATTACCCATTGGAATCCCGACATTAAATGGCACAGCAGAACCGAAACGGAAAAAGTCCCTAAATAAAAGTACACCTTTTCCCATTTGGCAAAATTCCACCCCGGAATTATACCACCCGCAGTTCCGACAGCATCTAAAGAGACCCACTGAAAAAGAGAGACGTTCCAAATCGACGATAGCGTATCTGTAGAGATCAACCGTAGCTTAGTTTCTTGCAACTTAACAATATCAGCCTTGGAGTCCTTGCACACCTTCCTAACTTGAGCCCTCTTGGTGCTGCAGCCTAGTCCCCTCACGTTCCAGGAGAGAACAATCATTGCACACCTTCCTTCCCTGTTCTCATCCTCTTTCCTCCACTGACTTTGGACGCTGAGTCGTAGTTAATGGAGCATTCTAATCTCATCAGCTCCCTCGTTCCTCTTGAAGAACTCTTTGGCCTCGATTCCAGTATCCATTGCCGCTGTTGAATGGCCCTCTGATGAGGACACAAGATCATTTCAAGTTTACCAACGAAGAAAGCGCCCACCACTAACACCTTCTTTGTGGTTAGGCGATGATTGAGGAGCATTGAAGACCCTACGCACGTGATTTGGCACATAGAAGACACAGTGTGTAGGATGGAAGAAGATCCGACTGAAGGAATAGAAGAATGCATTTCTGAAGGTGGTCGGGCGCCCGGCCAAATTTGTCACCGGGCGCCCGAAATTCTGTAATTTTGCAGTTTTTCTTGCTGGACAGTTTTTGTCTTAGCCGGGCGCCCAGCCAACGTACGAACTGTTTTTTTTTAGTTGTTTTTTACCAATATTTTAGGGGTATTTTGGTACTTTTATGTTTTCTTCTTACTTATTTAAGTGGGCTAAGCCCTAATAACATGATTAGTTGATTATTAATGAAAAAGCAAACCTCTTTGGTGGCCTCTCTCTCTCCTCTCTCTCTCATGGTGCTTCTTCTCTCTCCTTGATCTTCTTCTTCTAACTTCTTCTTGTGCCCCTCCAAATTCTTCAAGGTAATTATTTTCTTCTTTCTATTTTCCAGTTTTGCTAATCCTTCCTCGATCAAACCTTGAGAATCGATCTAAACCCTAAACCCCCAAATTCTCAAATCCCTAGTCCGAGAAACTTCCTGATTCTTCGGACTGGTGATCTTCATTGATCGATTGGGTATGACCATGCAAGATCGGGAGGTCTCATCCCTCGCCGGATCCAACCTAAGTAATAATTGAATTCCATACTCCATGGTTGTGATGATGGCCCGCTCCATTGCATGTTTCCTTTATGATTTTCTCAGTTATGATGATTAATGCTAGAATTTTAGATTATTATTGCCTTTTATCTCCGCTGAATAATTGTGTCTATAAACATGCATCATAATTAGGTCATCCTGCATCACCCTCTCCTTAAGGAAGTGGAAGAAATCTTTCGCGTCCTCGTCTCTGGCACTGAAGGAGAGGCCTGCTTGAGTACTCATTCTGTCCAGCACATCTTTGGCCCACTGAAACTACTCATTTGTGACGCCGCACCTGCTAAGGTTCCTTGTATCCTTGCACGCAATTAACAATTGTTCTACCTTGCCGTCTTCCTCTCGTTGATTCAAATTGCTGTTTGATAACCATTCTTCTTGCCTAGCGGTAGCCCAACATTCTGTCCCATAAAGCATGGCTGGTCTCCTATAAAATTCCCCCTTCAATTTCATTGGTATACGGCAATTAGATAAAGCTCCAGAGTCACATCTCCATTTCATCCACCCAGCTCTACCTTCTCAATCTCTCGGCTCTCCTCAATTATTGACCCAAGATATTGAAAATGGTCATTTTAGATATCTCTTGGTTAGCAATCTTAACTAATTCCTCATTTTCATTATTTTTGTTACAAAAATTGCAGTCCATATATACACTATTTTTGTCCAATTACTTTTAAAACCTTAAGATTCTAGAGCATCCCTCCATAGTTCTAGGCTTGCATTTACCCCCTCCCTCATCTCATCAATCAAAACTATGTCATCTGCAAACAATATACACCATGGGATCTTTTCCGTAAATGTTGGAAGAAGTATTCTGCATATTCATCTAATTTCTGCAAGTTTTAGGACCACACATCCATTGTGGGTTCCTTACGAATCAATTCATCATCATCATCATCATCATCTAAACCTTATCCCAACTAATTGGGGTCAATCCTTAAGAATCAATTGATAATTTTTACTTATTTTTTAAAAAGGTATTCTGCATAAGAATACTTTCACAGTAAACTAGAAGCAATGAATAGGGAATAAGATCTGAGAATCACCTGAACTGCTCCCATAGATTTTTTGGGAGAAAATTCAATATTGTATATTTCGTATTTGATATGCGGTTGTCACAATAAAGATCCTCTTGACCACTGTCATTGATGTTTACATAGCGCTTCATTGTGGACTGAGAAGCATATGATCATGTCATCTATGTCCCATGAAAATTTGAGTGATTCTAGAAAAGTATCATATCCTGCAAAAGAATTACAATGACCCATCAGATTACTGTAATATTAAAAAGAAGAAAAAATTTCACACAAAAAAGATGCAAACAGAGATCTCATGTATGTTTTACATACATAGATATACACAGGTATATGGTATTGGATTGTTGCCTTTTCCGATTGCCAAAGTAGAACTGGCATGGTTTGGGGGAAAAGAAAATAGACTACAAAATACTAGAAAGAATTTTCATATCATTGGTTGTGCACAGATAATAGAAACTGTTATTAAGGCTGTTGCATGCAGAAACATGAGTAGGAGACAAAACCCAATACAAGAATCTATGCATGGAACTGCAACAGGCTATAGGGAAGATTTGCATTTCATCCTGGTTTCTTTCTACAGTAGTTAATTTGCTCACCCTCCATTGAACTGCAAACTAATTCAATCAAAGAAAAGAAGAAGAAGAAGAAGAACAAGAAGAAGAAGAAGGTGATAATGATGATCAATCATTGTTGAACTTGCTGACGTGCTGTTTTTTCTTAGATTTTACCATCCCTTGATGTGCTGATCGTGAAAGTAATAGGCAGTGTGTGCATATAGGGCTGTCAATGAGTACCAGACCTGCAGGTAACCAGTTGGACCTGACCTGATTTTAACGGGTCTGGGTCCATTTTTTGGACCTAATAAGAAACTAGGTGGCCTGTGGTCTAACTGAAGTTATAGCCCTTCATAAAGTGGAATGGCAGAAAAGGATTCGTGTTGGCAACCCCAATTAGTTGGGGTAAGGCTTCAATCATGATGACGATGAAACTGGGTGGGTTCAGGTCTCGATTTTGGACCCAATTAAAGTTCAGATCTAACCAGGTTCGGGTCAGGTCCATCAACTTGGACTAGGTTAAAATTCAGTCGGGTAGGAGTCAGATCAAGTGCGTTTTGATAATAATATAATACATGTTAACTCATTGATTGTAATCAATTATGTAATAGACTATTTATACATGCTAAATATATATTGATTATTCTGGCAATGGAACAAGGTTTCCTGTGCAGCGTACCTGTAAGACAGCCCATTTACGCACCAAGTATGTGTTGAACTCTGTGCAATATAATTTATCCATTAGGTGGGTCCAACCATATAAATCCTCATCATCATCATCTCAGCCTTATCCCAACTAATTGGGGTCAGCTACATGAATCCTTTTCCACCATTCCAGTCAATCAAGGGCCATAATTTCAGTTAGAACATAGGTCATCAAGTCTTTTCTTACTACCTCCACACACGTCCTTCTGGGCCTTCCCCTTGCCTCTTTAGAGCCTTCAAATTGTATCAACTTACTCCTAGCTAGCACAGCTCTTGGTCTCCGTTGCACATGACCAAAAAATCTACGTCTACTTTCCCTCATCTTATTACTTGTTCGTGCTACTCCTAAACTCCCATGAACGCATTGATTTCTAATTATGTCCTACCTTGTCTTGCCACTCATCCATCTCAATATCCTCATTTCAGCTACACTCATCCTATGAACATTTTGTTCCTCTACTCCTTAAGTGCCCAACATTCTATCCCATAAAGCATGGCTGGTCTTATAGCTATCGTGTATAAATCCTCTTCCCAACTCGAAAACTAGATCCAAAGACCTGGTAGGTACTCGGTGGGTATCCGATCATCATCGTCATCATCTAAGCCTTATACCAGTTAATTGGGTTCAGGTTCAGCTACATGAATCCTGTTCATTCCACTCTATGGGCCAAACCTTTAGTTAGACCATAGGTCATCAAGTATTTTCTTATACTTCCATCCACGTCCTTTTGGGCCTTCCACTTGCTCTTTTAGAGCCTTCGACTTGTGCCAACTCACTCTTTGTTGCTAGTGTAGTTCTTGGTCTCCATTGCACATGACCAAACCATCTAAGTCTACTTTCCCTCATATTATTACCTATTAGTGCTACTCCTAAGTTTCCTCATCCATTCATTTCTAAATTCTATCTTTCCAGGTCTTGCCACTCATCTATCTCAATATCCTCATTTAAGCTACACGCATCCTACGAACAGGTTGTTCCTTAACTGCCCACTCAGACCAATAATAAATAAAAAAATAAATAACTTTAACAGTCCATTGGGATGTATCTTATTTTTTTAATAAATGAGCACTAGGGTGATTTGATCAATTTCATTAATGAGAAATTTATCAATGCAATTGGAGATTATGATCATCCACACACATGCACATAACCATCTTACACAGGCTAACCATTCAAATCATGCTTCCTACCATAGACCATAACCAGGAAAAGAAAAGAAAAAAAAAAAAAGATGACGCCAACAATTCAATTAGTGGCCATAAAATGCACAGTTAAAATGACAATAGTCAATGTCGAAGATCAATAAACATTTCAAAGGTTAGGTTTGTCCAAATATCAAATTTTAGGGTCATGCCTCATCTACCATTCGGTGCATGAACCATGAAATGCCCAAAATCAATTTTTGTTTTAGCTCATTTCAGGAAAATGTTCATATCGTGTATCAAATTGCATCAAACTAGATATATCATCTGTTCATCGAACTAGAGAACCCGAATTACGAATAGAGCAACCTAAAGAACGAATCGAGTGAGTCTAACCCCCAACAAACTAGGGCCGTTAAACAAGTATGGAACTCGAACTTCAAACCACAAATCGACAATGTTATGGGTAAAAACCCGAGCTGGTTCCACAAGCTGAAGAAGACCTCAGGAAATGCCTCCGTATTGAGCGGAATATGACCGAAATCGTAAGCCGAGCCGAGTTAAGATGAAAAGTCAACAGACATCAGTCTACAATGGACCAGATCGGTTTGGACTCACATCGACAGCTCGACTGCTCCTGAGTATTCGGAGATTCATGACCGATAACGACGGAGACAAACACATCCCCGACCGTTACGCGCGTGATCCACGATCCCCAAAGATCACGGCACACCGAGTCTCGCTCCCAAGATTTCAGCCACGATGGTATCCTATGATGACTCCCCTAACGACTATAAACAGGGGGTTGAATTCCCATTGAGAGGTGCGCATAATCTCGACCGCAAAAACTATTCCTTCAGGAATCGTACTCATCTGATTTAGGCATCGGAGGACTAACGGTCGGTACCCGACCACCTCCTAGCCTTTGCTACATTTTGTAGGACCTCTTCCGAGGATCCAGGCCATTCATTACGATCAAGATTGATCTGCAACCATTCCCCAGGTGGATATTCGCCCGACCTCACTTGCTACGGGAAATCGCTAACAACAGATGATATCAGCCACTATATCCCATGATATATTTTGCATCTCACATGTGCGATACGAAACACACAGGTAGTGCCAATATATCCTACATGTTGGATTTGGTGTGCTTTTTAATTTTCGATCACTTTTTTTGTTGAAATTATGTTAAATCGGTGTTAAATGGTTGCCAAACCAATTGGTTCTTCATGTTTTGCATGAAAAATCATGGAGTTGGAACTTTGATTTTGATATTCATTAGCTTTTCATGTTTCTTTTTTCAAATTTTTCCTTCAAGCAGCTGTCAATTAAGACTAGTTTCTAAGTATTTAAGAGTATTTAATTAAAGAGACAATGCCATCAAGACACTTAAGTTTTAGTTAAATTTCAAAAAAAAAAAACACTTTCTTTTATACTGTTTCCTAAAATCCGCTTATAATCTCGAAATACAGTAAAAAAGCCACTTAGACTTAGGTGTCGTTTGGTAAACTGAAAAATAAGGCTAAAAATTAAATTAAGTTCTGAAATCTTAAAGTATTGAATTTTAGTGCTTATAAGTACTGAAAAATCTGTTTGGTAATTTGTCTGAAAAAAGGTCCTGATGTCTAAAAATAAGCACTTAAAAAAAAAAATTATATATATATATATATATATATATATATATATATATATATATATATATATATATATTTGGTAAATACAATCTAGAAATGTCTGAAAATTGGCAAATTGTCATATTTGCCCATGTTGTCTCACCTAATATCTTTCATGGGGTATGATATGAAACTGGTATCAGTCGCGCCACCAAATTTGGCATACCTATGCCCAAACCATTGGTCTTTTTATTATTTTTCCCAAGTGCATTCCAGCAAGAGAATGTCACTCAATATAAACCCCAGAGGGACAATACTTCGAACATGTGGGGACCATTCTAACATTTTATCTCATAGGTAAGGCCCACAATGTATGTAAGATGCTACCAATATTTTCCCAAGTTGAAGACATTATTCAATCAAATGGCCTACAAATAGTGTCTACAAAACACACTATAAGCTACCATCAACATTCAATGTTGAGTGCAATTAAACATTCCATTCCAACCATGCTAAAAAAATTAAGGTGGCCCACCTTGATGTATTTGTGAAATCCACAGAGTCCCACCATTTTGCCAACTTATTCTAGCATATGAGCCCAAAAAATGAGGCAGATGCGAATCTCAGGTGGACCACACCACACGAAACATTGGTAATTGAACACCCACCATTTAAAACTTCTTAAGGGCCGCAAAAGTTTGGATCAAGCTTATATTAATCTTTTCCCTTTATCCATTTCTATGTGACCTAATCATTAGGGTGGTTGTCAAATAAACATTACGGTAGGCCCGGAGAAGTTTTAATGGCAGGCGTTCAATCACCGCTTTTCTTGTAATGTGGTCCACCTAAGATCATTTTTCCCCTCTTTTGAGCTCATGCCCTAACATAAAGATCCAAAATGGATGAACGGCGTGGATAAAACACATACATCATGGTAAGGCTCACAAAGCACCATCATTATCACCTCAGTACTGCAAATGGCATCAATAGTATTTGACCCTGTTCAAAAAAAGAGGTGGCCCACCTTGATCTATGCGTGAAATCCACGCAGTCCCACGGTTTTCCAGCATCACCCAAATAGGCCTTAATTATTACAATTCGATCCAATCCTGCAGCCTTAGGTTGCGTTTGGATGCAAAAATGGACTGAATTGTAAAAATTCAAGAGGCGCATCAATTGCAATTCGGAGCCTGCGTTCCTCAATGAATATCTCGGCAGGTGAAAATTACAATTTTGCCATTTCAATTCAGTTCGATAACAGAAAAATGCGTGATGATTTGACGGTAGCGATCTGATCTAATGTCGTTTGGACACTCACCGATTATGATCGTAGGGCCTTGATTGCAGAAATGCAGGGTCGAATCGATAGCCGGAGCACTATGCTTTTCAGCCGATGACGAAAATGCCCTTGGTCTACGGAGATGTCTCTTCTGGTATTAGCGTATGACGAGATTGATTATTCTCGGTGTGGGAAGGGAGTCGCGAGGGCAGAATTGGAATTTTCAGGTTTTGTGTTGGTGGGAATGAAATCAAAACGCCTGGGGAAGAAGAGATGGGCTGAGGAATGCAGAAGCTGATTGCCTGTGTCCCCGGGCACAGGAAGTTCATGTAGTCAGAAGATGTGTGGGGCCCACTGAGATGCCCGTGACAAATCTACTCCGTTCATCAACTTTGTAAGACCACGATACTAGAGGAATCTAAAAATAAGTTATAGCCACCCCCACAAGAAACAGCGTGGATTGAACGCCTACCGTTGCAAACTTTTGTGGGGGCCACAGAAGTTGGATCATGATGATATTCATGCATATGCTTTATCTGAGTGGTAATAACCCTATGAACGGTTTGGATAGCATCTACACATCATGGTCGGCTCCAAGACGGTTTCAATGGTGGATGTTTCCGTTCCCACTATTTCATTTGATGTCGCCCACATGAGTTTGGATATGACTAATTTTTAAACGATCCTCCGTTGGCTTCCAAGCAGGAAACACGTAGGTCCGCAGCCCTATCACATCATCAATGCAATCTGGTCATATGATGTCATGCAGTGTGATGTGGGCCAATAAAAAGGCACAAGTAAGAATTTTTTGGGTAATGGCCCTGATTACGTGGAAATGAATGAATTAGAGGCCATTTTTTTGCCGGTGCAATACACACTCTCTACTTTACAGTGATGCACGGTTTTTAAAGGGTATTCAAGGGGACTTGCTGTTTAAATTTGGCCATATTCACATGCTTTTTAGGGCCCAAGTAGGCAAAAGAGGAAAGAGATAAAATCAGAATAAAGGTGGAAATTAGATGGATAGAGTAAATGATAAGTAATGTGTAGAATGAAATACGGTATATACGGATGAGATGTGAGAAGAAAATTGGGTAATCAGACACAGTTTTTAATAATAAGAGATGATTAAACGTCCCTTATTTTGGCCTCACTTGTTGATCTCAGCATTGAGAGTTACTTTTGACTTATGTCTCCAAGAGACAAACAGAAAAAGTAAGTTGTCAGGGTATCATAGTAATGGCCTTTGTCGGGTTGTTAGAAGCTTGGAAATTGGTAGTGGATGTGGGCTCCCAACATCCGGGCATTCGTTTGCACTATCAGAGTTCGGTCATTGATTGGGTAGAGTTTCTGCCTCAAGCTTCTAATAACTCTCTCTCCAACCTCGCTGAGAAAGAAAGCTACGATCTCTACTTTCTCTTTTCCCCACCTTTGTCCATCTCTGGTTGGATCTCAATTGTTTAAACATGCTAACAGCTCTTAATCCGTCATTATTAATGGGGTAAATAGTACATCGTAGGGTGTGGATTGGCCAGATGTTTGCATGTCGGCAAGAGGGTGGCAAGCAGTGATTGGTGCGACCCAAATGCGGTCACAAAAATCTGCATCTAGAGATGCGGTTTTTGTCGACCACATCTAGATTGCCAAAATTTCGTGCACACCCGGTGAACTGAAGTTGGTGCTCACATTGCTTTTTAGTTTTCGTTTGTTTTTAGTACGTGTAACTCGTGACGATGCTCTTTCGCTTGTCATGTGCTAGTGAGTCCGACTTTCAACCAATCCAAGTTGGTAGATATTCTTGAGACACAATTTTAACCGTGCAACTATCTTTGTTGGGGCCCACTTGAAGCTAACAAGTATATTTTAGGAGGGGTGCTACAGCTGACTTGCTGCCACCACCTAGATGCAGTGCCTACAAAACCGCATCCCTAGGTGCGGTTTACACCCCCACCGCATCTAGGGTGGAGTGTTTGCACCCACGGAAGGGATTTTTCTAGTTTTCTATTAAGGCTCTAACAGGTACATAACTACATAAATGTTGTTCGTTAATTCTAAACTATTTCCTCCGGTATGGTTCATCAATAATGAGTGTTTGCCTCAAACTTAGGCTGAGGACATCAAACTAAAACCCTTTTGATGTGGACGGGTTGAATTTACTTCACGAAAATCCAGTGGGCCCCACATAAGATCACTGATGGATTCAAAAGGTAGGCCTTTGCTACAAAATCCCTTCTTGGTCATTTCTTCGTTTCATCCTCACTCCTTGAAAGTTGAAGAAACTGCTTTTAAGAGGGGATTGTGGGTCCCACAAAGCCATATATGGGCCCACTCCCAAGGATATCTGATCCATTCATTTGCTTCCTGTCATCCCGTGACACCAAAGGGTGTTGCGATCAATACAAGAGACATGAGGGGTGGGTGAAGAAAGCTTAGTTCAGTCCCTACCCAAGGATCTTAGAAGGGACATTAAAGACATCTCTACTTGGCATTGGTGAGAAGGGTAAGTAGTTGTTTTCTCACCGGTCACTCTTTTTCATTTTTCTTGAAGCATTCTAAGGTAATTTGCATTAAAGATTGGAGAGGTGAATTGCATGAAATACGCTAAATTCACTTGTAAAGAGCATTTGGGCCAATCATCAGGTAGGACTGAGAGTGAACATATTGTTCATAATTCAACCAATCCACTCATCAGGTGGGACACTCTTGTACAAGAAAAAATAGTTGTTTTAGGGAGAAAATTTATGAATGGCCTACATCAATGTACACTTGTAGCCCACTTGATGATTGGACCGGCTTGAATTTTGGGGGAGCAGATGCTCACATAGAGCCCACATGCAATGTTTTAGATATCGACGATATCAGCCAATACATCCCATGACAATATCCAATGTATCTCACCTTTGCGATACGAAACACACAGGTAGTGCCAATATATCCCACGTGTTGGATTTGGTGTGCATTTTCAAATTTTTATCACTTTTTTTATTGAAATTATGTTAAATCAGTGTTAAATGGTTGCAAATCAATTGGTTCTTCATGTTTTGCGTGAAAAATCATGGAGTTAGAGCTTGGATTTCGATATTCATTGGCTCTTCGTGCTCTTTTTTTTTTTTTTCAAAATTTTCCTTCAAGCAGCTATCAATTAAGACTAATTTCAAAGTATTTAAGAGTATTTAATTAAATGATAATCACATGCACTCTAATTTCGAAATTTGAGTGTAAGTGGTCCGATTCGAAAAAAATTGGAAAATTTTTGAAGAAATTTCCTTAATTTCTCTCAAATTGCTTGCAATGTTGCACTAAAAACATGAAATCAAGCATGCATGAGGGCTAATCTATTGGTTTGTTAAGTTCTTACTAATTTTCAAAAAAATAAAAATTATTTTAATTAAAAATTAATAAAATATTGTTAAAATATTAATTTTATTTTTAAAAGTTCCCTTTAACCAGCTATCAACTGAGACTAATTTTGAAGTATTTAGGAGTATTTTGTGAAATGATTATCACATACACTCTAAATGTTATGCATTCAATTTGAATATAGTAACATTAGTTCTGTTAAACAGTGCATAGCTTAGAACCCCATACAAAGGAAACCTATTGTGTGTGTGTGTGTGTGTGTGTGTGTGTGTGTGTGAGTGAGATGTTATAATCTAAAAGTGTATATTAAGGTCTTTCTAACAATCCTAGAAGTTTTATTGAAAAAATCAACCATTTTTTCCAGTGTTTTCCCCTATATTTCAAAAAAGTGCAATAAATAATTCGATACAAACAATATATCCCGTGCGATGACTAATATGTAATCTCAAATATGCAAAACCAAAATTGTTTTTGTTTCTTATCTCGAGGTGATTTTTATCGTTCATAGGTACCTCTGTTTGATAACTGGATTAGTGTTCACAACCTTAAGTGCAAGGTCACGATGTAGTAATAATCTTGGTGAGACTGATGTCAATTCACTGGAAGGATATGGGTTCAAACACTTAAAGTTTATTTAGGATCTAAAACTAAACTAACTAAACTAAACTGAAATTGGATTAAGGACAGATGAATTCAATTTTAAAGGGAGATTAATGAAAATAAACTACTATAGAGTCAAGAATCCACTTCTAGCCATTTATAGTGCATCATTCACTTTATTCGATTAGATAACACAATTGGAATCGAAGTCTCATTCTATCCAATCGGATGATGGTGCGGTAAAATTCGATTTAAACAAACCAAAACAGATATGAACTTCAATTGAATCGATTCCCACATGAAGCACCAAGCTACTGATCGCAGGGAATCCAAAACATCTATCATGCCCGTAGTCTACGATAGATTAATGAATTTTACAGATCAATCCCTTGTTAAACAAATAAGTAATTAATCTTAGATTTTCTAAGCATCCAATGAGCGAGTCATCATTAAATCATAAATAAACTAAAACCAGAACTTTATTCAAACCAATTGCAATGAATTTGTTCATAAATCAAACTATAAATTCGAATAAAAAAAACTAGAACATCATGAACAAAATAAAAGGTTCACCTCTTAGTCATAGCTTAGATGTTAGCCTATCATGGCTAACACAAAAACAGAAAAACTAAAGAAACTATGACTATAAAAGAAGAAGAAGCCGAAGCCTCCACGCCCTTCAACTTCTCTCTCTCCACATCCTAGGATGCCTTAGATGTGTAGAAAACACCTCTTTATACAAGAAAAATTAAGCACCACCCTTAAAGTTGCGTAAAAAGTTCGCACTGACATTGTCCATCGACTGATAGAAGTTGAGCTTCGATCGGTCAAAATTTCTCTCAATTGTCTGGCGACAAATTTTCAAATTCCACACATCAGGTCGACCGGTCGATAGAGCTGGGCACAGGTCGAGTCAACTCAACTAATCCAACTGGGTTCAGACTCAACTTGACCCGAACCAAATGACTGAGTCGATCTGGACCAAGTACAAGTGGCCCAATCTAAACTCAAACCGAGTCGAGTCCGAGTCAGCCAGTGGTCCGACTCCACTCAGACGGAAATCTGATTCGAACAGACTCGACTTGGTCCGAACTTGACTCAAGTTAGGTAAATCTCAGAAATGTGCACTAATTATTTCCCCTGCAGATAATAGAAAATGTCAGAAAAAGTTGAAGCAATTGTACTCTGTTTGATTTATTTGCTGAATAGAAAAATGGACATGATGGCCTTTTACCATTGTTTGTCTTCATATGGTGTAATGGTAAAATCAATAAGAAATGTTGACTTCTTACTGGAGATGGAAACGTTTGTCACACAAGGACCATGGATGGTTGCTACTGGCCAATGGCTAGTGGGCCGCACCATGATGCATGTGTTTCATCTATGACGTCCCTCCATCTTTCCAGATCATTTTATGGTATGCGCCTAAGAATTAGGTATATCCAAATCTTAAGTGTACCAGATCACATGAAATAGTGTTGTCAAAACGCCCACCATTAAAAACGTCATGGTGCAAAGAGAAGTTTTGGATCAAGCTGATATTGGTTTTGGAGCTAGATCTAGGTCTGTAAGACATACTCATCAGGTTAGATGTCAAATAAACATTGCAGTGGGCCATAGGATATTTTTAATGGTGGACATTCAATCATTGCATATGGTATGGTCCACTTTGGCTTTAGATCTGCCTCATTTTTTGGATCTTTCCCTAAAATGATTTGGAGAAAAGGATGGACAGCGTGGATATAACCACATTATGTTAGGGTCCATAAAGCACCGAATACTAGCCGCCTGATTGTTTACCGGTGGAACACAAGAACACCATCAGCATCTATCCACAACTAGTCAAGGGATCTGTACAAAAGCAGGTGAGATTTCCTCTACAACATCATATTGCCTCTCTCCATGGATGGAAATGAGGAGATTTCCCCATATCTTGCTAAAGTACATTTTGTCATCATGACCTCTAAAATTGCAGGCTATCAGTCATAGGGAATGACATTTCTACCAACTTGACCCGGCTCATGCTGACTCAAACCGACTATGTCCCTGTGACTGGGTCAGACTTGGCACGAGTTAGCTTAAGCCAGACCCGGACTCAGATTGGATCAGCCATGCTGGACTAGGTACTAAGTTGGATTAAGTTCGGATAAAGGATAATTCAAAACTGGGTCGGGTCAGCCTTAACTCGGTCCAACTCGACTCAATGCCCAACTCTACCAGTCGACCATAGCCTTCGACCAGTTGAAATAGTTCTTTTTAGTCCATAAAGTTCCAGCCCAAATTCACCAAAGACTGTCAAATTTTGACCTGTTGAAGTTGAACTTCAACCGGTCCAAATGGATAAAAACAACATAGCAATGTCATTTCTTGAATTATCTAGATCTCTGTTTTTTGGCCCTACAATTCTACACTTTGATTTTCCTAGCTAATTCAAGTCTTGTAACTTAATTTCTCAAAGTTTTTTCTTTACAATTCTTTTTGGGCTTTAATTCTCCATTTTAGCATGAATTTGGTCACAATGTTTAAATCATTTATCGCATATGAAAAACACATAATTAGAACCAATTAACTTAATGTATATAATAAAATTGATACTAAGTAGGAAATAAATATACAATATTTAGGCCTTAACAATGAACAGTTGTTACATGCCATATGTGAACGGCCAAAGCCCAACTTATATATGAATAACACTTGCATTGTTAAGGGAGGAGACCTGGTGGACAAGATGGTCGTCATCATACCATCTAGAGAGCTTGACAAGCGACGACAAGAGGACCGGGTTCTTCAATTGCAGCTTATTAAAAGAAGGGGATTTTTGTGGTGAGGAACTGCCGACGTTGGCTCTAGATCCAAAATCTAGATCTAACCTTCCATCTTCGACCAGAATGGTGAAATCGTTGCCGGAGGTGGAAGCTTTCACCCTGATAGCTGATGAGTTGAAATTTGTGGCCGGTCAGTTCAGGCGGTTGCACAATAGACAGGTGCAACACACATTTTGCTTCTACTCTTAGTAGTGAAGGATGTGGGCCGCGTGCCTCATCCAAGCAGCACGGCGAACACACACAAAGAGGAAGATTGCGAAGCTGCGACACAAGGAGGTGGAGGAGAACGAGCAGCAGCAGCAACAATAGCAAAAGAAGAAGCTGTCGAGGTCCAAAAACAGTGTAGCGGGTGGTTCATCCAGTATAGGGGCTGCCATTTATGCATCACGGTTTGCAGCTAATGCTCTCTATGGTGTTCACATGCTCTGGAGTACAAAGAGTGGGAAGCATTCAACGAAATTGCAGAAACCGCCAAACTCGGATTTTACTACTGATTATGCAGATTGAAGTTATGGGTTGTTTGAATGGGGTAAATGGTTTACGTTGTGAATGATTTACTAATAAATTATTTAAAGGATATAAATGATTTACAACCTGTTTGTTTAACTTTAAGTTGTAAATAGTTTGTGCTAGTAAATGAAATATGCCTTGTAAGCTTCCATTTAAAAGAAAGAAGAAAGAAAAAAAAAAAGAAGAGCTGTTGCATCTCTTCATTTACTTGCAAATGAAATCTTAAGTTTTTTTTTCCAATAAATGTGAAGGGGGCTTGGCTAATAAATCATTTACAAATAATAAATAATTTGCAGCAAATTAGAGTATTTAAACACAAGTAGTAAATTATTTGACAGTAAAATATCATTTACTACTTGCCCCATTTACCACCATCCAACCCCTTAAAAATCTGGAGAAGGTTTTTTTTAGCAAAGATCCCCATGATGATCCAGACCGTTCATCTAGAAACTCTTTCAGTTATATGATCCAAATCTAATGAAATCTTACTGAAAGTCACATTGGCACTAGCTTCTGTCAGGATAGAAGTACTGGGTTGCGTATGAGTAAACTCCGTTGGCCCCCACCATGATATATGTATTTTATCCACTCCGTCTATCCATTTTACTGGATAATTTTAGGGCTTGAACCCAAAAAATGAAGCATGTATAAAGCTCAAGTGGACCACACCACAGGAAACAATGCAAATTGAACAGTTGAAAAATTCATTAGGGCCACAGATGTTTTGGATCAAGCTAATATTTGTGTTTTTCCTTCATCCATGTCTGTGTGGTATTATATGAACAGGTTGGATGACAAATAATCATCACTGTGGACCCTAGGAAGGTTTCAACAGTAGAAATCATTATTCCCACTATTTCCTGTAGTGTGGTCCACTTAAGCTTTGGATCTGCTTCAATTTTGGGATCAACCCCTAAAATGAGCCGTAAAAATGGAAGGACGGCATGGATAAACCACATTCATTCATGGTGGGCCCAACAAATTTTACTCAGTATGATAAAAGCCTACAATCCGATTTCCTGTCCCGGCTGTCCTGGTAGCAAATGGGTCTAGCAAATTGGTCGGTGGCTCTGGTGGGCCTATTGTAATGTTTTTATAAAATCTCCACTGATGTGCGTCACCTTGTGTTAGATAAGGCTAATTAATAATAAGTTCCATATGTGATTCAGGTTAACCACATTATTGGAAAGTGTAGAAGGCAAGCCGTCCAATATGAAGGGGGATGGCTATGATTTTTGGACTGTTCGCATGAAAATCTAATGGTTGAAGTGGATTTCATATAATCATCATAGCGGGCCTTGTAAAAACCAAGTTTTGATGTCTCTCTTTCATTATCATGGCGAGCCTTGTAAAAATTAGGGATGGATTTCATATAATCATCATAGTAGGCCTTGTAAAAACCGAGGGTGGATGTCTCTCTTTCATTATCATGGTGGGCCTTGTAAAAATTAGGGGTGGATGTCTTTCTCTCTAACTATTTTCTTTAGTGTAGCTTGAACCACAAGTGGGCCTAATTTTTTGGACCATGAGCTTTATATGGACTAAATATCCAGGACTTGTATTGGGTGGTGGCCCAGCAACATCCAGCTAACTGGCGGAAAAGCTATGGACCCCACACCATGATATATGTGTTTTATCCAGGCCATCCATCCATTTTGCCAGCTCATGCTAAAATGAGCTCGATGGCGTGGATAAAACTAAGGCTGAAAGTCGGGCGGGTTCAACCCGATCGACCCGACGTTGGGTTGGGCTTGAGCAAGAAGTATTGAACCTGATCTCAAGCTTGGGCTATGCAAACACCAACCCGATAAAGCTTGGGTTGAGGTATCAGGTTGCCTGACCCAACCTAAACCCGATCTATATACAAGTTACTTATAATTTTGTTATATTTTAGTCAAGTAAACTTATTAGTTCATATTACTTTAGTAAGTAAATTTATAATATTTGAAATTTGATATCCTCGAGTGTTAAATGAGTAGTTATTCTATACTTTAGCTTACTTGTTTAGAAAAAGTGAAGTTCTTTACAATAAATAGCTACATTTATAATTAATAAAGTCATAGGTACAAAAAAATAAGACGTGTATATTAACATGTAATAACCAAAACATTAGCATATATCAACTTGAACAACCTGATCAACCTGGCCGAGCCCGCTTAGCTTGGGCTTGGGTTGAGAATTCCTAACTTGAGGTTGGGTTAACCAAAACATTAGCATATATCAACTTGAACAACCTGATCAACCTGGCCGAGCCCGCTTAGCTTGGGCTTGGGTTGAGAATTTCTAACTTGAGGTTGGGTTGAGTTGGATTAAGGTTGAGGCATAGGAACTCTAGATTGGGTTAGGGTTGAGCACCAACCCAACCCAACCCAACCCAACCAACTTTCAGCCGTAGATAAAGCACATACATCAGGGTGGGGGAGTACATAGCTTTTCCAGCACCGCCCATAGCGGCAATCCACATTGGGCTTGGACAGAACTGGACAGGCCCCGCCTCGGACTCGATTCATGTAATTTCCTCTTGGGGAATGCACGTCGCTGGAGGGGCTTATCTTCCCGCCAACGGTCGTAACTAACCAACGATAATGTCGACCGCTCTCCCTCCCTCTCCTCTTCTCTCCCTTCCCTCTTCCCGTCAAAACCAGCTACCTTCCTTCCAAAACCGCCCTTTCCAATTTCCTCCGTCCATCACCTCCAAACCACCAATCCCACCCTCATCATGGATAGAGACCCTCCGCTCCCACACCCGATCCAACCGTTTCCAAGAAGCACTCTCTGTCTATGTCGACATGATCTCCGCCGGCATCCCGCCCGACAACTTCGCCTTCCCCGCAGCCCTCAAATCCGCCGCGGGTCTCCACGACCTGAATTCCGGGAAGCAGCTCCATGCCGCCGCTGTCAAATACGGCTACAGTTCATCCTCCGTCACCGTCGCCAACACCCTCCTCTCAATGTATGGGAAATGCGGTGATCTTGGGGACGTCTACCAGGTGTTCGACAGAATTCCTCAAAGGGATCAAGTTTCTTGGAATTCGATGATTGCGGCATTATGCCAGTCTGAGGAGTGGGGACTCGCGTTGGAGGCATTCCGTGCATTGCAGGTGGAGCAGGTGGAGCCCAGCTCGTTCACGCTCGTCAGTGTTGCCCGTGCTTGCTCACATTTGAACGGGTGGGATGGGGTGTGGCTTGGGAAACAAATTCATGGGTATGGGCTGCGGACGGGTTATTTCTACTCTGATGATCGGACGTTCACAAGCAATGCTCTGATGGCGATGTACGCTAAGTTGGGAAGGGTGGATGATTCATCCACAGTGTTTGACCGGTTTGATAACCGGGACTTGGTTTCTTGGAACACGATGATTAGTTCGTTTGCTCAGAATGATCGTTTCGTGGAAGCATTAGCTCTTCTACGCCACATGACGCTCGCCGGGGTCAAGCCCGATGGGGTCACGATTGCAAGCGTGCTGCCAGCTTGCTCCCATTTGGAGATGTTAGATTTTGGGAAGGAAATCCATGCCTTTGCCTTGAGGAATGATAGCCTCTTTGAAAATTCTTATGTGGGCAGTGCGCTAGTTGACATGTATTGTAATTGTGGGCGAGTCGAGAGTGGTCGCCGGGTGTTTGACAGGATTTCTGAATGGAGGGTTGGGCTTTGGAACGCTATGATCAGTGGGTATGCACAAAATGATCTTGACAAGGAGGCTCTGAGGCTCTTCATTCAGATGGAAGCAGTTGCAGGTCTTTGCCCGAACCCGACAACGATGGCAAGCGTGCTGCCTGCTTGTGTGCGTTGCGAAGCGTTCTCCCGTAAAGAAGATATCCATGGGTATGTGCTGAAGCGGGGCTTTGAGGGCGATCGGTATGTGCAAAATGCCCTCATGGACATGTACTCTAGGGTGGGGAAATTGGAAGTTTCACGGAAGATCTTCGAGGTTATGGATGATAAAGATTTGGTTTCGTGGAATACAATGATTACAGGTTATGTTATAAATGGTCGTCACGATGATGCACTTCGTCTGCTAAGCGAAATGCAGATGGCAAGAGAAGAAAAGGAAGAAGGCAGTGGCAATAAGGTTCCTTACAAACCAAATTCGATAACACTCATGACTGTTCTTCCCGGATGTGCAGTGCTAGCGGCCCTCGCAAAGGGGAAAGAGATCCACGCATATGCCATTCGACATGAATTAGCCTCTGATGTCACGGTGGGGAGCGCTCTGGTCGATATGTACGCGAAGAGCGGCTGCCTTGTGTTATCGAGGAGGGTGTTCGATCGGATGCCCAAACGAAACGTAATCACATGGAATGTCCTCATCATGGCGTACGGGATGCATGGGCATGGAGAGGAAGCAGTAGAGCTATTCAAGGACATGGCATCCAAGGGAGAAGTGAGGCCTAATGAGGTCACATACATTGCGCTCTTTGCTGCCTGCAGCCACTCTGGGATGGTGAGCCAAGGGCTAGAGATGTTCTCCAGGATGAAAGAGGACAATGGCATCGAACCTACACCAGACCACTATGCGTGCATCGTTGATTTGCTTGGCCGGGCGGGGAAACTGGAGGAGGCGCACCGGCTCATCAAAACCATGCCCTCTGTCACCTGCCGAGCAGGGGCATGGAGTAGCCTGCTTGGGGCATGTCGAATACATGGAGACGTAGAACTTGGGGAGATTGCGGCCGAAAACCTCCTACAATTAGAGCCCAATGTGGCTAGCCACTACGTGCTCCTCTCAAACATATACGCATCGGCCGGGCTCTGGGCTGAGGCAACAGAGGTGAGGAAGAACATGAAGGAAAGTGGAGTGAGGAAAGAGCCTGGATGCAGTTGGATAGAGGCAGCGGACAAGGTGCACAAGTTCATAGCTGGGGATGGGTCCCATCCGCAGAGCGCTGAGCTCCATGGGCTTCTTGAAGAGTTATCAGAGAGGATGAAAAAGGAAGGTTACGTGCCGGACACTTCATGTGTCCTTCACAATGTAGGGGAGGAGGAGAAAGAGTCGCTGTTGTGCGGACACAGCGAGAGGCTGGCCATCGCATTCGGCATTCTTAACACCCCTCCAGGGGCGACGATTCGGGTCACCAAGAACCTTAGAGTCTGCAATGATTGTCATGTGGCCACCAAGTACATTTCAAAGATCGTGGGGCGGGAGATCATCGTTAGGGACGTGCGGCGGTTCCACCATTTCAAGGATGGATCATGTTCATGTGGGGATTACTGGTGAGCTATGATCACTTGAATAGAAATGCAGATTGTGAATGGTGGAGGTATGGATTTTACATGAGCTCTGCTGCCTCCATTTCTCTAGAGACTCGCTTGACGGACATTAATTGCACAATACTTGTTACATGGTGGATGGGGCGGTCGATCTAGACCATCCATTTCATCGGCCCAGGGTAGGAAATTGTATTGGTGGGTGATGCTGGACATTATAGAGGTGACCTTCAAATGGACAGTAAAATAGTGTAAATGGTTAGACTTGAGACATTCAATAGAGAAAAGCGATGGCTATGATCGTCTGTTCAATGCGATCCACATAAAATTTCATGGAAGCCGATGAATGGTCAGGATTCCAGATTTTGGATAATGAAATGCATACATATGCAATATTATCAAGCCGAAAAACCGCAATCAGGAACAGAGATCAAGCACAGACCTTAGTCATGATAATCCAATGATGCACAAAACCCTTTTAGACGCTTGAGCTTGGAAACGAACGGCCTTGATGATCATCCACTCCAAAGTGTTGACACCCTAGGCCCACCTTCTCGTCAATTCTCTCCTTTATCAGTGTGTTGTAGATGGCCAGCTCCACATATTTTGAGTTTGGTGTTGGAGAGGGCCAAGAGTCTTTTATTTATATGCTGTAGTTCCTTGTCTTTCATCACAGAAAAAAAAAAAACTAATTCTACTCAGTACTCTCTTTCTTTAGTCATGTTAGCTTCTTTGGATGTTGGGTTTCCTAACAACATTGGCTTCGAAGATTTTTAAGTCCAAGTTCTGTTCAAGCATAAGTAATTCACATGCATTCATGTGGGCCACCATACATATGGTGGGTTCTAACAATCTATGCATGAATAAGAAGTAGATGGATGGTCTGGATCTACCACCCAACTTCCATTAATCTATAACTAACTTGGATTTGAGCTAATGAGTTTTGGATGGAAAATGTGCATGTTGGAAAGAAAGGAAGTGGCCCCAAAACCCATGATCATATTGTTGCTTGATCTGGTTGGATCAGCATGGGACGATGCCGTTGATTGATTGAAATGAGTCTAGGATTCTGGCGCATGTCAACATGGTGCGTCTGTGGCCAAGTGATGGCTGGGATTATGCGTTGTGTGTGAGATTCAACTATGGCCATCCATGGATTGGACCACTGGATGGACGAATAGTGAGGACTACCACCCCAATGACCACATTTCAGGCGTTGGGCCACAAACACCTCTCTTTGATCCTCCAGGCCATAATGTCGGCCACAAGCTCTTGAGGCATGTCACGGTCAAAGATGATGCTGAGGCATGTCAAGATCACTCCGATGCAGGATCCGCACTGTTCGTCAGATGGGGTTTACCATGAGCATTCTCCTGGCCCAAAAATCAGGCTAGGATAAAATCTTCAGGTGGGCCACATGAATGGAAAAATAGATGGTTGAAAAAAGGGACTGATGGTCTGTATTCATCACACATGTGCGCCTACTTGATGACTGGAACAGCCTGATTTTAGGATAGGCCATGTCCAAGTGGGCCCCACTTGTGAATGTTACAAGTGGCACATAATAATTTGGACCGTTCGTAGGCCCACCACAGCTGGATCATATCTGAAGATTGCGTTGGTTGCTCTATCTTGACCGCTTGCACACATGAAAGGTTGGAAGTTATTTGCTGGGTGGACCATGTCCAGCTGGTTAGACTTGAGACCCCTTAAAAAATCCAAAAAGAATAAACTGAAGTCGACATCGTGGTCGTCATCAGTGGGGTTAGCCCACCATGTTAGTCACATCACAATGTTAGCCACCTCCAGGGGTTAGCCCTACAATTCATGTTCAGTCATTCCACCTTATCATTGGCCATAATTTCATAAAATGATAGTTCATCAATTTTCATCTTTGACAGCGTCTTTCTGGCCTTCTTTTGTCCACACTGCGCACCAGTTCTCCTGATTCAGAATTTTGGTGGGACATGGCAAATGGAAATAGTTTCCTCCCTTGATTTGCCTCTCTTTGTGGTGATGGCCCATCAAGGTTCTGGATCAAGATAAAAGGTGGGTCTAAGAGGTTTCTTGGGGTTCTGCATCACATGAATTGTTTAGATTTTGAGGCTTATATCACATGAGATGAGTTCTCAAAAAGTGCTCACGAGTTCTCCTCTCTATCTATATATATATACACATTCATTTCTAATTCTATTCTTTCTCATCTTATCATTCGTTTATCTCAATTTTCTTGCTCAACTATGTTAATCTTATAAACATATTATTTTTAATTACCCATCATTTTCCCCCCATAAAAAGCCATGGTTGGTCTTATAACTATTATATAAGTTTGCCATTTATCATGATCTGTACAAGACAGTCATATAAAATTCCATAAGCACATCTCCATTTCTTCCATGTAGCTTGAATTCTATAAGCATCATACAATCTTCATATCCCCCTGAATTATAGATTTATCAAAGTAGTCATTCTGGAATACTGCTTAGTCAGCGATTTTAATTAATTTTCTGTTTTCACTTTTATTGTTAGTAAAAATACACTCCAATATATTTTATTTAAATTATTTAGATTATAAAGCATTCTTTAATAAATGCTGTCGTGTCAGTTGAAAGCATGTCATTTGTGATCAACATATACAGTGATAATGTTTACTGCATGCAGTTGCCTCCTTAGCTCTTCCATAATCTGTGCAAAACACTTGCAACTCATTTGTCAACCTTGGTACATGCTTACAATCATTGGGAACTCATTTGTATTTTTATTAGTAGTGCACTCAGTGATATTTCAGGGAAAGTGGATGGCGTGGTGTGGTATGGTGTGTTGATGTCACCAAGTTTTGCATGCCCTGCTATAATTTACGTATTACATGCACAATGTCCCTCCATTTAATGAAATCATTTTATTGCATGAGCTCAAAAATAAAACAAATCCAAAGATCAAGTGGACCATACCTCATAAAAAGCATTGGGGATAATGATTCCCACTGTTGAAACCTTCCTAGGGCCCACAATGGTGTTTATCTGCCATCAACCCATTCATAAGGTTCCAAAGACGGAATTGGATTGCATGCGGAGTTACTATGCACGCTCTTATCGTGCGGAGTAAACTCAGTTGGGCCCACCTAGAATGTATGTGGTTTATCTATTCTGTCCATATGTTTTTCAAGCTCATTAGTGGTTGAGCCCAAAATTTAAGCATATCCAAATCTCAAGTGGACCATGCCACGGAAACAGTGGGAATAATGATTTCCACCATTGAAACCTTCCTAGGCCCTACAGTGATGTTTATTTGTCATCCAACTTGTTCATAAGATCACATGGATATGGATGAAGGGAAAACACAAATATCAGCTTGATCCAAACTTCGGTGTCCTTCGAGAATTTTTCAATGGTAGACATTCAGTTCACACTTTTCTTGCCGTGTGGTCCACTTTAGATATTGATATGCTTCAGTTTTTGGCACCATACCTAAACTTTTCTGTTAAGATGGATGGACGGAGTGGATAAAATACATAAATCACTATGGGCCCCATAGAGTTTACTCCGCACGTTAGCATGCAGTAAATCCGCTTCCTACAAGGACATGAATGAAGGGAAGAAACCAATATCATATTGATCCAAAACTTTTATGACCCTCGAGAAATTCTCAAGAAATTTTCAACCGTAGAAGTTCAATCCCTACTTCTTTCTACGGTGTGGTCCACTTAAACTTTGGATCTACCTATTTTTTGGGCTTAAGCAGTATTTTACATAAAAAGAAATCCGCTTCCCTCGTGATTTAATTTTGGGATTATCTCATTTTTGGTCTTATATATCAATCTCGGTTCCCTTGGTCACAAGCAATCCGCTGCCGTTTTATGTACTGTGTAAACCTGTAGAATATTCCGAGTCGTAAAAATGAGTAGCATCACCTAAGGATGTGGACACTTATCAGGGAGATCCAGGCCATTCATCAGGTTGGATGAGGTCTGCAGTGAAGGGATCAAGCCATAACTAAAAATAACGTTGGTCCAATGATCAAGCAAGTCAAACTTGCATCAGAAGGGGCTATTAAAAAGCCAAACTCCAACGCTCCAAATGCAACGCATGTGTGGCTCACTCGATGAGTGTATTCACCTGATTTTCTGTCCATGCCATGTCCATAGCATCACATTACCTGAGAATGGCTCGGATCTCTGACACGTGTGCCTTTCAGGTCTCTTACATGCACTCTGCTCCTTTACAGGAGGGGGGCTCAATGATTCACAATGGGAATGAAAAGGAACGCCAGGACCTACCGAGAGATGGACGGTCATGTCAAGAGCTCTGTGGGACCCACTGTGATCTATATGTTTTATCCACTCAGTCAATCTATTTTGATACATCATTTTAGGGGATGACCACAAAAAGGAGGTTGATAGAAGGCTCAAGGCAATCACACCAAATGAAGCAATGAGGATTGAACTCTTACCATTGAAAACTTACTGGGGCCCACTTTAATGTTTATTTGCCATCCAACCTGTTCATAAGGATACAAAGACTTACGAAGGGAAAACATAAATATAAGCTTGATTCAAAACTTCTATGGCCCACTTTACCATTGAAAACTTACTAGGGCCCACTTTAATGTTTATTTGCCATCCAACCTGTTCATAAGGATACAAAGACTTACGAAGGGAAAACATAAATATAAGCTTGATTCAAAACTTCTATGGAGAAGTCTTCAATGGTAGGCTTTAAATCCCCACTGCTTCATGTGGTGTGGTCCACTTGAGCCTTTGATTTTCCTCAATTTTGATATCATGACCGAAAATGATCCGTCAAAGTAGATGGACGGTGTGGATAAAACGTATAAATCACAGTAGGCCCCACAGAGCCCCTGACATGACTGTCGGTCTCTAGCTCGGTACTTGTGGGTTAGTACTCAATCCACGCCCATTTAAATAAGCTTAAAGATTGTCCATTCAATTTGGTGGGTTCCACCATTTGGCTGGTTAGGACTGAGTTACATGAAATCGGATTGCGTCCCTGAGTTACTCAGTACGCTCTCATTGTACTGAGTAAACTCAGTTGGGCCTACTGTAAATTTGTATGGTTTCTCTACATTGTCCATTCATTTTTCCAGCTAATTTAAGGGTTCAAACAAAAAATGGAGGATATCCAAAACTCAGGTGGACCATACCACAGAAACAGTCGTATAATGATTTCCACCGCTGAAACTTTTCCAGAGCCCGCCAACCTATTCATAATGATGAAGGGAAGAAACAAATATCAGCTTGATACAAAACTTCCGTGTGCCTCGAGAAATTTTCAACGGTATGTGTTCAATTCACATTGTTTCATGTGGTGTGGTCCACTTAAGATTTTTATATGCTTCATTTTTTGTCTCAATCCATAAGATTATCTGTTAAAATGGATAAAATACATTAATCACGGTGGACCCCTCAGGGTTTACAGAGTACGCTCAGCGTACTGAGTTACTCAGCTCGCAATCCGCTTCCGAGTTACATACGTATTCTAGCTCAGCACACGTGTGAGCTACATGAAAATCCCTCTCGCGTCTCCGATCACCAAAGCCCCGCCATATCCCCAGGCCACCATTTCTCCATAGCCGTAGTATATCCGGACCTCACCTTCGAAAAAAGCTTCAATGCTGCTTCCCGCCCGCCTCATAAAATCTCTTTCTGTCCCTTCTACCACCACCACTACCACGCTTCACGAAATAGCTTCTACCCGCAAAGGTTCCACTCTCTCTCTCTCTCTCTCTCTCTCTCTCTTTCTCTCTAACAAAATTTCTTGGGTTTTCTTTATTATTGTAGAAGAGGCAGCATTTCCTCTCTCTCTCTCTCTAACAAAATTTCTTGGGTTTTCTTTATTATTGTAGAAGAGGCAGCATTTCCAAGGGAAATCTCTCTCTCTCTAATAAAATTTGTTGGATTTTCCTTTTTGTAATTTGGGTTTTCGTAGAAAAGGACTTTCATAGCATTTCCAAGGAAATCTCTCTCTCTGGTTGGACATGGGCCTCAAAAGTGGATGGGTCCCACGAGGTTTTACCAATGATTTCTTAATCCGTTTGACGTAGATAAGATCAGGAGACAGGATGAGATCGGATAATCTCCAGCGTCATCCAAACTCTCCGAACCTCCCCTTTAAATAAGAAGAGTTTCTTTCGAGAAATCCATCTGAGTAACTCGAAGAGTCCTAAGAGAAAAATAGAGAGCCTCATATTGTCCATCTGCTGCCCCGTCCCTTAAACGATCCAAATCATTCATCAAAATCCAGGGCCATATATACAGTAGATTCAGAGGGGTGATCGGACCCATCTGCTCCCGTAGTGGTTAGGCCGGCTGACCGCTGGACCTACGCCATTTATCGTTGGCTTTTCTAAAGGTCCCACATTGCGTAGACCGTCGGATCTTGAGGGCCCACTCTTCCGCACCGACTTTCAGTGGTATCAGAGTTGTTAAACGGCGGATCTCCGATTAAGGTGGATAGATCGTATTGAGGTAAGTACCATTGATTGAATCTATAATTTTATTATTTTAATGCTTTTATTTTAAATATTATCGATCATTTTTTCATTTAGTTCTATATATCAATTTTATTCCATTTATTTATCTGATTAAAGATGTTTAAACGGAATTAGATTTTTTATAAAACGGGAATTAATAAAAATGGGAATTAACATCCACAAATTGGAGATTTGATATAGCCCTAAAAGAATGGCGTGCCAAAAATGAAATTGAATGTTAGAGAAATTGAGAATTTGAATCATAAAGAGATTTGAGATTTTATCATTTGGATTAATGTCCAAGAATTTAAGACCTGCAAATATATCTGGTCAGAGAGATTGATTGGGCTTTATCCAAACGCTGAGACAATAAATATTGAAAATGGATTTTGGGGGAAACCTAAAACATACCCCCTCATGGTCGTATCTCTCTCTCCCTCATATAAACAGCTACCCGCTTGCGGCGTAGCCTCGCCCCTCTCTCTCCCTCCTTTGAAACAGGGCAGTTGTGATGGCTATCTGGGCAACGACGGCCATGGCCGCCACTGCCTGGAATAGCCGTTGCAGCAACACTCCATCGTAATTAAAAAAAGGGGAGAGGGGAATGAAGGATTTTTGTATGGTGTCCATTTCTAAAATCAATGGCAGGCTGACGGCCATGGATACTTTTATGGGATAAGAATGGGTTTCATGAAACCCTAGAAAGAAGAATAAGAAAATGATGAGAAGAGGAAAATTGGGTGAGATTGATCGGATGGGCCTGGATTTAGGACTGTTTATGGGCTTGACTAGTTTTGGGTCTGTAAGAGTGAGCTTTTAGCCCATCTAAGAGCCCAAACAGATTCTAATTATGGACCCTTTGAAAAAGGAAGAGAAGAAAAGTAGAGCAGAAGAGTTGTTTATGAGATGGGCCTAAATGAAAAAATGGTAGGCCTATCTACCTTTGAAGCTTAAAAGAGTGGATTTTATAGCCCATTTAAGGGTCGATATAACAACAAATTTCGGGCCCTTCTTAGTGGAATGAGTGGAAAGTGTTGCTCATTGTTTTATGATGCCCAAAGTCTTATTAATCATTTGATCTCCATCTGGGCTTAGGCCAATTACTTATAATTGTGCCTTTATTTGATGGTTTTTGTGATATCATCATTTTTTATTCCTTGTATCAAAAAATTGGGGATCATCCTATGGTATGCATGAGTTGATGGACAACCCAAATGGGCCCCACTTTTATTTACAAATTGAATTGAGCCGGAAGAAAAGCCTAAATCACCTCCCTTCAAGATTAAGCGTATCTTGTTAAGGGCCTTTAATCGGCCATTTGTTGGTTGATTTAGATCAAGTGTTGGGAAATGATTGAGATTAACGGTTAGAATCTCTAATAATAGTGACGATGTATATATTAAAATGAAAGCACATAAAATGATAAAATTTTGGATTTTTATCTTATTGATTGTGGTACGTTAATATTGGGCATATTGATATTGTGATTGTGTACAATTAAGTTATCTCATTAGGTGGGCCACACATTTTGGAACACAATAACTAAAAAGTATAACCTCACGTGTCTTGATTATTAAATGTATGTATGTGTGCATTATTGCATGTATGCGTGCATGAATATATAGATCCTTCTCTAGATCCATAAAATCACTATTGGTTACGGGTCTGCTAGTGATTGAAATCATCATCAACGGTGATGATCGGATCCATCATGAATGGACATGATCAATGGTGATGATCGGGTTTTTTCTATTAAATTTAGCACTTGTTTTTCTTTAAATTTGATGATGAGATTAACATGTGTGTTACAAACTTACAATTACGCTTGATGTGATTAGATGCATTTTTTTTATTAGATAATAGAAAACTTATGCTAGGATTATCCTTATAATCAAAGGTTGTCTATAACCTAAGTGGGAACTAGACTCTATCAAATGATGCCTGTACCCATAATGGTGGGTTGTAAATTATACAAATAAATAGTCATAAAAGCATCATGTTTATCGTATTTCAGAAAACATGATTGATCTACACCGCCCATTCGGGTATGTGGATGTTCAGATCTCGTCTAAGATGGATTGATCATTTTTATAACTTGAAAATTTGAATAACAAGTAGAAATGCTGATGATTATTGCAAATACCCTAGATCATAACTAAATAGTGATACTTGATGCAATGTAGAGTGACCACCAAGGCATTAATCGCCGAACAACTTGAGGGCCAATAATTCGACGGCAACATCTATGAAGACTGATTCCACATAGTGCGAAGCCTTTTAAACGAGGACGAAATTTCGCATACTTTGGACTCAGTTTAAGAGGAACCCATAATGGCTGAGAACGGAAATCTAGGAGAACATAGGGCCGCTATGAACCGCTACAACAGGTGACGACAATAGAATTAGAGTTCCAGGAATACAGGATGCTAATCGGTTGCCCCATCAAGGATCATATCAGGAAGTGTAGCAGATCATAGGTGCCCTTTGGAATGTGGGGGTGTAAATTGACTGAAAATCAAAAGATAATTGCAATGCACCGTTCCTTGCCCGAATCTTGGGCTCTAATCAAAAGGATTCTGAACCATATTGATTTTATTACTACGTTCAAAGACTTTTGTGGTCACCTGGGCAATTCAGCCAGGTTCGGCCTAGGCCTTTACAATAGAAACCCACAAGCGAAAAGTTAACACGAGACGGTCCAAAGCCCGCATGAAGGCGAAGAAGAATGACCAAGAACAAAAAATCGCAACATCTCTTCCAAATCTCAAGAAGGGGAAACGAAAGAAGAAGCCGAGAAAGTCAAACATAACTTGCTTCATCTGCGGAAACTCCGGCTACTATGCCTGCCAGTGCGCCTATAAAAAGATAGTAATTCCTAAGTCACTAGATATTTTGTTTGTAGGCGTTTGTTCTGAAATCCTTTCCGTTGATACTTTATCTAACGAGTGGATTTTGGATTTAGGCGCAACAAAGCACGTGATGTGAGATCATTGAGGACTCGAGGAATTCTGACCTGTAGCCACGGGGAGTTACAAGGTGTACATGGGGAATAACGCTTCTGAAGACGTGCTAGGGATTGACATTTACCATCTCCTTATGCATGTGGGGTGGACAATAACCCTCCGTGATACTCGTTTTGCACCGGGCATGCATCAGAATTTGATTTTCGTTTCTAGGTTGTTAGTTGATGGTTTTGATATTCGTTTTTCCGGGTCGAGAGTTTCTTTAACACTCAATAAACTCATCTTTGCAAGGGAAACTTGATTTTAGATTTATTTATTTTAGATGTAGATATTAATGATGCACCTCTTGCTTTATCTGCTATATCGAATGAAACTGTAGTATCTGAATCTCTAAAATGGCACGCGAGGTTAAGTCATATTGAAAATGACCGTATGACAAGACTAGCACGTTCTGGTTTGTTAGGTTCATTATCTAAAGTCGATTTGCCATTTTGTGAACATTGTGTCTGGGAAGACTTCTAAGAAACTATTCCCTAAAGCAGCTAGGTCCAATGGTTTGCTAGAGATAATCCATTCAGATATTTGTGGACCTTTGAATGTATGTGCTAGAAATGGATGTCAATACTTTGTCACTTTCATTGATGATTACTCACGCTATGAATATGTACATCTCATCTCACACAAATCCAAGACTTTTGATTGTTTTCTCAAATATAAAGCTGAAGTGGAAAACTGGCTTGAGAAAAAGATTAAAATCCTTCGATATGATGGAGGTGGTGAGTATACATCTAAAACGTTTAAATCATATTGTGAAAACGTTGACATCGTCTGACAGTACACTATAGCTTATACTTCACAGCAAATTGGAGTTGCAGATAGGAGAAACAGGACAATATTGGACATGGTTAGATCGATGTTTCTACCACATTCTGAGTAGACGCGCTGTTAATAGCTGTCTACGTCCTTAATAGAGTCCCATCTAAATCCAATTATAAGACCCCATATGAGATGTGGACTGGGATGATTCATTCTCTTGCCTACCTATGCCCTTGAGGATCTTTGGGATATGTTTTGCTGCCTACTCCGCATAGAAGTAAACTTGATAGTAAACTATTCAGTGCATATTCATCAGGTACCCCATGCACTCAAATGGATACTTCTAGTTTATGAGGACTGTGGAAGATGGATCGAGATAGAATCTTGGGACGTGATCTTCGTCAAAGACAGATACCCTAGTCGAAAGAAGCAAAAGATTGCCATAGAACTTTTTGAAATTCCCGATGTATCTCAGGAGAATGAGAGTTTTGCTTATCAAAATGGAGATGCTCCTATAGTTCGCCAGGACAGTTGGAGTACATCTCAACAGGCTCATGAGTTACGTCGAAGTGAAAGAGGATTGATTCCCTATAGATACTACGATATCAAGGGCCGGTCCTTCTCTTGCGTTTGCAGTTGACGATGATGAACCTGATTCTTATCAGGATGCGTTGTTATTTCCAATTCGACTGATTGGGTGACTGCCATGGATGAAGAGATCGCCTCCATGGAGAAGAATTAAGTCTGAGAACTTGTAGATCTGCCTTCCAATCGCAAAGCGATAGGTAAAACATGTGGGTACTTAAGATTAAAAGGAGGGCATATGGTATAATGGACAAGTATAAAACACGGTTGTTTGCTAAAGGTTTTATACAAAAAGAAGGCGTTAATTACGAGGAGACTTTTTTACCTGTTGCAAAATTCTCCTCGATTCGCATGATCTTGTCTATTGTCAAAAGTTTAGACTTAGAGTTATATCAGATAAATACAAAGACCGTATTCTTAAATGGTGATCTGGATGAAGAGATGTACATGCAACAACCCATGAGTTATGTGGACAAAAAGCATCCAAAGAAAGTCTGCAAATTGTTAAAATCTATCTATGGGTTAAAACAATCTTTAAGACAGTGGTACATGAGGTTCCACTTAGTTATCACTACTTTTAGGTTCATAATGAGTTAAGAAGATCATTGTATATATATGAAACGGTCTGGAAAATATTTTCTGATACTATCTCTATATGTAGACGATATCTTACTAGTTGAGATGAAAGATCTTGGTGAAGTCAACTTTATTCTTGGGGTTAAAATCATTAGGGATCGTCCTAGGAGATTCTTAGGCTTGTCTCAAGCCACTTACATGCAAAAGATCTTAGAGCGATTTCGAATGGAAAATTCAAAAGCTGTTGAAACCCATATGGAGAAATCTACCAAGTTAGATAGGAAATCGTGTAATGAAGGATGTGGGCTGCGTGTAATAATGTAAAATTCAAAAGCTTCTACTCTTAGTAATGAAGGATGTGGGCCGCGTGCCTCATCCAAGCAGCACGGCGAACACGCACAAAGAGGAAGATTGCGAAGCTGCGACACAAGGAGGAGGAGAACGAGCAGCAGCAGCAACAATAGCAAAAGAAGAAGCTGTTGGGGTCCAAAAACAGTGTAGCGGGTGGTTCATCCAGTATAGGGGCTGCCATTTATGCATCACGGTTTGCAGCTAATGCTCTCTATGGTGTTCACATGCTTTGGAGTACAAAGAGTGGGAAGCATTCAACGAAATTGCAGAAACCGCCAAACTCGGATTTTACTACTGATTATGCAGATTGAAGTTATGGGTTGTTTGAATGGGGTGAATGGTTTACGTTGTGAATGATTTACTAATAAATTATTTAAAGGATATAAATGATTTACAACTTGTTTGTTTAACTTTAAGTTGTAAATAGTTTATGCTAGTAAATGAAATATGCCTTGTAAGCTTCCATTTAAAAGAAAGAAGAAAGAAAAAAAAAGAAGAGCTGTTGCATCTCTTCATTTACTTGCAAATGAAATCTTAAGTTTTTTTTTCCAATAAATGTGAAGGGGGCTTGGCTAATAAATCATTTACAAATAATAAATAATTTGCAGCAAATTAGAGTATTTAAACACAAGTAGTAAATTATTTGACAGTAAACCATCATTTACTACTTGCCCCATTTACCACCATCCAACCCCTTAAAAATCTGGAGAAGGTTTTTTTTTTAGCAAAGATCCCCATGATGATCCAGACCGTTCATCTAGAAGCTCTTTCAGTTATATGATCCAAATCTAATGAAATCTTACTGAAAGTCACATTGGCACTAGCTTCTGTCAGGACAGAAGTACTGGGTTGCGTATGAGTAAACTCTGTTGGCCCCCACCATGATATATGTATTTTATCCACTCCGTCTATCCATTTTACTGGATAATTTTAGGGCTTGAACCCAAAAAATGAAGCATGTATAAAGCTCAAGTGGACCACACCACAGGAAACAATGCAAATTGAACAGTTGAAAAATTCATTAGGGCCACAGATGTTTTGGATCAAGCTAATATTTATGTTTTTCCTTCATCCATGTCTGTGTGGTATTATATGAACAGGTTGGATGACAAATAATCATCACTGTGGACCCTAGGAAGGTTTCAACAGTAGAAATCATTATTCCCACTATTTCCTGTAGTGTGGTCCACTTAAGCTTTGGATATGCTTCAATTTTGGGATCAACCCCTAAAATGAGCCGTAAAAATGGAAGGACGGCATGGATAAACCACATTCATTCATGGTGGGCCCAACAAATTTTACTCAGTATGATAAAAGCCTACAATCTGATTTCCTGTCCCGGCTGTCCTGCTAGCAAATGGGTCTAGCAAATTGGTCGGTGGCTCTGGTGGGGCTATTGTAATCTTTTTATAAAATCTCCACTGATGTGCGTCACCTTGTGTTAGATAAGGCTAATTAATAATAAGTTCCATATGTGATTCAGGTTAACCACATTATTGGAAAGTGTACAAGGCAAGCCGTCCAATATGAAGGGGGATGGCTATGATTTTTGGACTGTTCGCATGAAAATCTAATGGTTGAAGTGGATTTCATATAATCATCATAGCGGGCCTTGTAAAAACCAAGTTTTGATGTCTCTTTTTCATTATCATGGCGAGCCTTGTAAAAATTAGGGATGGATTTCATATAATCATCATAGTAGGCCTTGTAAAAAACCGAGGGTGGATGTCTCTCTTTCATTATCATGGTGGGCCTTGTAAAAATTAGGGGTGGATGTCTTTCTCTCTAACTATTTTCTTTAGTGTAGCTTGAATCACAAGTGGGCCTAATTTTTTGGACCATGAGCTTTATATGGACTAAATATCCAGGACTTGTATACTTTAGTCAAGTAAACTTATTAGTTCATATTACTTTAGTAAGTAAACTTATAATATTTGAAATTTGATATCCTCGAGTGTTAAAGTAGTAGTTATCCTATACTTTAGCTTACTTGTTTAGAAAAAGTGAAGTTCTTACAATAAATAGCTACATTCATTATTAATAAAGTCATAGGTGCAAAAAATAAGACGTGTACATTAACATGTAATAACCAAAACATTAGCATATATCAACCTGAACAGCCTGATCAACTCGACCGAGCCCGCTTGGCTTGGGCTTGGGTTGAGAATTCCTAACCTGAGGTTGGGTTGAGTTGGATTAAGATTGAGGCATAGGAACTTTAGATTGGGTTAGGGTTGAGCACCAACCCAACCCAACTTAACCCAGCCCAACTTTCAGCCGTACATAAAACACATACATCAGGGTGGGGGAGTACATAGCTTTTCCAGCACTGCCCATAGCGGCAATCCACATTGGGCTTGGACAGAACTGGACAGGCTCGGCCCAGCCCCGGACTCGATTCATGTAATTTCCTCTTGGGGAATGCACGTCGCTGGAGGGCTTATCTTCCCGCCAACGGTCGTAGCTAACCAACGATAATGTCGACCGCTCTCCCTCCCTCTCCTCTTCTCTCCCTTCTCTCTCCCGCCAAAACCAATTACCTTCCTTCCAAAACCGCCCTTTCCAATTTCCCTCCGTCCATCACCTCCAAACCACCAATCCCACCCTCATCATGGATAGAGACCCTCCGCTCCTACACTCGATCCAACCGTTTCCAAGAAGCACTCTCTGTCTATGTCGACATGATCTCCGCCGGCATCCTGCCCGACAACTTTGCCTTCCCCGCAGCCCTCAAATCCGCCGCGGGTCTCCACGACCTGAATTCCGGGAAGCAGCTCCATGCCGCCGCTGTCACATACGGATACAGTTCATCCTCCGTCACCGTCGCCAACACCCTCCTCTCAATGTATGGGAAATGCGGGTGATCTTGGGGACGTCTACCAGGTGTTCGACAGAATTCCTCAAAGAGACCAAGTTTCTTGGAATTCGATGATTGCGGCATTATGCCAGTCTGAGGAGTGGGGCCTCGCGTTGGAGGCATTCCGTGCATTGCAGGTGGAGCAGGTGGAGCCCAGCTCGTTCATGCTCGTCAGTGTTGCCCGTGCTTGCTCACATTTGAACGGGTGGGATGGGGTGTGGCTTGGGAAACAAATTCATGGGTATGGGCTGCGGACGGGTTATTTCTACTCTGATGATCGGACGTTCACAAGCAATGCTCTGATGGTGATGTACGCTAAGTTGGGAAGGGTGGATGATTCATCCACAGTGTTTGACCGGTTTGATAACCGGGACTTGGTTTCTTGGAACATGATGATTAGTTCGTTTGCTCAGAATGATCGTTTCGTGGAAGCATTAGCTCCTCTACGCCACTTGACGCTCGCCGAGGTCAAGCCCCGATGGGGTCACGATTGCAAGCGTGCTGCCAGCTTGCTCCCATTTGGAGATGTTAGATTTTGGGAAGGAAATCCATGCCTTTGCCTTGAGGAATGATAGCCTCTTTAAAAATTCTTATGTGGGCAGTGCGCTAGTTGACATGTATTGTAATTGTGGGCGAGTCGAGAGTGGTCGCGGTTGTGTTGGACAGGATTTCTGAATGGAGGGTTGGGCTTTGGAATGCTATGATTAGTGGGTATGCACAAAATGATCTTGACAAGGAGGCTCTGAGGCTCTTCATTCAGATGGAAGCAGTTGCGGGTCTTTGCCCGAACCCGACAACGATGGCAAGCGTGCTGCCTGCTTGTGTGCGTTGCGAAGCGTTCTCCCGTAAAGAAGATATCCATGGGTATGTGCTGAAGCGGGGCTTTGAGGGCGATCGGTATGTGCAAAATGCCCTCATGGACATGTACTCTAGGGTGGGGAAATTGGAAGTTTCACAGAAGATCTTCAAGGTTATGGATGACAAAGATTTGGTTTCGTGGAACACAATGATTACAGGTTATGTTATAAATGTCGTCACGATGATGCACTTCGTCTGCTAAGCGAAATGCAGATGGCAAGAGAAGAAAAGGAAGAAGGCAGTGGCATTGGCAATAAGGTTCCTTACAAACCGAATTCGATAACCCTCATGACTGTTCTTCCCGAATGTGCAGTGCTAGCGGCCCTCGCAAAGGGGAAAGAGATCCACGCATATGCCATTCGACATGAATTAGCCTCTGATGTCACGGTGGGAGCGCTCTGGTCGATATGTACGCGAAGAGTGGCTGCCTTGTGTTATCGAGGAGGGTGTTCGATCGGATGCCCAAACGAAACGTAATCACATGGAATGTCCTCATCATGGCGTACGGGATGCATGGGCATGGAGAGGAAGCAGTAGAGCTATTCAAGGACATGACATCCAAGGGAGAAGTGAAGCCTAATGAGGTCACATACATTGCGCTCTTTGCTGCCTGCAGCCACTCTGGGATGGTGAGCCAAGGGCTAGAGATGTTCTCCAGGATGAAAGAGGACAATGGCATCGAACCTACACCAGACCACTATGCGTGCATCGTTGATTTGCTTGGCCAGGCGGGGAAACTGGAGGAGGCGCACCGGCTCATCCCAACCATGCCCTCTGGCACCTGCCGAGCAAGGGCATGGAGTAGCCTGCTTGGGGCATGTCGAATACATGGAGACGTAGAACTTGGGAAGATTGTGGCCGAAAACCTCCTACAATTAGAGCCCAATGTGGCTAGCCACTACGTGCTCCTCTCGAACATATACGCATCGGCCGGGCTCTGGGCTGAGGCAACAGAGGTGAGGAAGAACATGAAGGAAAGTGGAGTGAGGAAAGAGCCTGGATGCAGTTGGATAGAGGCTGCGGACAAGGTGCACAAGTTCATAGCTGGGGATGGGTGCCATCCGCAGAGCGCTGAGCTCCATGGGCTTCTTGAAGAGTTGTCAGAGAGGATGAAAAAGGAAGGTTACGTGCCGGACACTTCACGTGTCCTTCACAGTGTAGGGGAGGAGGAGAAAGAGTCGCTGTTGTGCGAAACAGCGAGAGGCTGGCCATCGCATTCGGCATTCTTAACACCCCTCCAGGGGCGACGATTCGGGTCACCAAGAACCTTAGAGTCTGCAATGATTGTCATGTGGCCACCAAGTACATTTCAAAGATCGTGGGGCGGGAGATCATCTTTAGGGACGTGCGGCGGTTCCACCATTTCAAGGATGGATCATGTTCATGTGGGGATTACTGGTGAGCTATGATCACTTGAATAGAAATGCAGATTGTAATGGTGGAGGTATGGATTTTACATGAGCTCTGCTGCCTCCATTTCTCTAGAGACTCACTTGACGGACATTAATTGCACAATACTTGTTACATGGTGGATGGGGTGGTCGATCTAGACCATCCATTTCATCGGCCCAGGGTTGGAAATTGCATTGGTGGGTGATGCTGGACATTATAGAGGTGACCTTCAAATGGACAGTAAAATAGTGTAAATGTTAGACTTGAGACATTCAATAGAGAAAAGCGATGGCTATGATCGTCTGTTCAATGCGATCCACATAAATTTCATGGAAGCCGATGAATGGTCAGGGATTCCAGATTTTGGATAATGAAATGCATACATATGCAATATTATCAAGCCGAAAAACCGCAATCAGGAATAGAGATCAAGCACAGACCTTGGTCATGATAATCCAATGATGCACAAAACCCTTTTAGACGCTTGAGCTTGGAAACGAACGGCCTTGATGATCATCCACTCCACAGTGTTGACACCCTAGGCCCACCTTCTCCTCAATTCTCTCCTTTATCAGTGTGTTGTAGATGGCCAGCTCCACATACTTTGAGTTTGGTGTTGGAGAGGGCCAAGAGTCTTTTATTTATATGCTGTAGTTCCTTGTCTTTCATCACAGAAAAAAAAAACTACTTCTACTTGGTACTCTCTTTCTTAGTCATGTTAGCTTCTTGGATGTTGGGTTTCCTAACAACATTGGCTTTGAAGATTTTTAAGTCCAAGTTCTGTTCAAGCATAAGTAATTCACATGCATTCATGTGGGCCACCATACATATGGTGGGTTCTAACAATCTATCCATGAATAAGAAGTCGATGGATGGTCTGGATCTACCACCCAACTTCCATTAATCTATAACTAACTTGGATTTGAGCTAATGAGTTTTGATGGAAAATGTGCATGTTGGAAAGAAAGGAAGTGGCCCCAAAACCCATGATCATATTGTTGCTTGATCTGGTTGGATCCGCATGGGACGATGCCGTTGATTGATTGAAATGAGTCTAGGAGTTCTGGCGCATGTCAACATGGTGCGTCTGTGGCCAAGTGATGGCTGGGATTATGCGTTGTGTGTGAGATTCAACTATGGCCATCCATGGATTGGACCACTGGATGGACGAATAGTGAGGACTACCACCCCAATGACCACATTTCAGGCGTTGGGCCACAAACACCTCTCTTTGATCCTCCAGGCCATAATGTCGGCCACAAGCTCTTGAGGCATGTCACGGTCAAAGATGATGCTGAGGCATGTCAAGATCACTCCGATGCAGGATCCGCACTGTTCGTCAGATGGGGTTTACCATGAGCATTCTCCTGGCCCAAAAATCAGGCTAGGATAAAATCTTCAGGTGGGCCACATGAATGGAAAAATAGATGGTTGAAAAAAGGGACTGATGGTCTGTATTCATCACATGTGCGCCTACTTGATGACTGGAACAGCCTGATTTTAGGATAGGCCATGTCCAAGTGGGCCCCACTTGTGAATGTTACAATGGCACATAATAATTTGGACCGTTCGTAGGCCCACCACAGCTGGATCATATCTGAAGATTGCGTTGGTTGCTCTATCTTGACCGCTTGCACACATGAAAGGTTGGAAGTTATTTGCTGGGTGGACCATGTCCAGCTGGTTAGACTTGAGACCCCTTAAAAAATCCAAAAAGAATAAACTGAAGTCGACATCGTGGTCGTCATCAGTGGGGTTAGCCCACCATGTTAGTCACATCACAATGTTAGCCACCTCCAGGGGTTAGCCCTACAATTCATGTTCAGTCATTCCACCTTATCATTGGCCATAATTTCATAAAATGATAGTTCATCAATTTTCATCTTTGACAGCGTCTTTCTGGCCTTCTTTTGTCCACACTGCGCACCAGTTCTCCTGATTCAGAATTTTGGTGGGACATGGCAAATGGAAATAGTTTCCTCCCTTGATTTGCCTCTCTTTGTGGTGATGGCCCATCAAGGTTCTGGATCAAGATAAAAGGTGGGTCTAAGAGGTTTCTTGGGGTTCTGCATCACATGAATTGTTTAGATTTTGAGGCTTATATCACATGAGATGAGTTCTCAAAAAGTGCTCACGAGTTCTCCTCTCTATCTATATATATACACATTCATTTCTAATTCTATTCTTTCTCATCTTATCATTCGTTTATCTCAATTTTCTTGCTCAACTATGTTAATCTTATAAACATATTATTTTTAATTACCCATCATTTTCCCCCATAAAAAGCCATGGTTGGTCTTATAACTATTATATAAGTTTGCCATTTATCATGATCTGTACAAGACAGTCATATAAATTCCATAAGCACATCTCCATTTCTTCCATGTAGCTTGAATTCTATAAGCATCATACAATCTTCATATCCCCCTGAATTATAGATTTATCAAAGTAGTCATTCTGGAATACTGCTTAGTCAGCGATTTTAATTAATTTTCTGTTTTCACTTTTATTGTTAGTAAAAACATACTCCAATATATTTTATTTAAATTATTTAGATTATAAAGCATTCTTTAATAAATGCTGTCGTGTCAGTTGAAAGCATGTCATTTGTGATCAACATATACAGTGATAATGTTTACTGCATGCAGTTGCCTCCTTAGCTCTTCCATAATCTGTGCAAAACACTTGCAACTCATTTGTCAACCTTGGTACATGCTTACAATCATTGGGAACTCATTTGTATTTTTATTAGTAGTGCACTCAGTGATATTTCAGGGAAAGTGGATGGCGTGGTGTGGTATGGTGTGTTGATGTCACCAAGTTTTGCATGCCCTGCTATAATTTACGTATTACATGCACAATGTCCCCCATTTAATGAAATCATTTTATTGCATGAGCTCAAAATAAAACAAATCCAAAGATCAAGTGGACCATACCTCATAAAAAGCATTGGGGATAATGATTCCCACTGTTGAAACCTTCCTAGGGCCCACAATGGTGTTTATCTGCCATCAACCCATTCATAAGGTTCCAAAGACGGAATTGGATTGCATGCGGAGTTACTATGCACGCTCTTATCGTGCGGAGTAAACTCAGTTGGGCCCACCTAGAATGTATGTGGTTTATCTATTCTGTCCATATGTTTTTCAAGCTCATTAGTGGTTGAGCCCAAAATTTAAGCATATCCAAATCTCAAGTGGACCATGCCACGGAAACAGTGGGAATAATGATTTCCACCATTGAAACCTTCCTAGGCCCTACAGTGATGTTTATTTGTCATCCAACTTGTTCATAAGATCACATGGATATGGATGAAGGGAAAACACAAATATCAGCTTGATCCAAACTTCGGTGTCCTTCGAGAATTTTTCAATGGTAGACATTCAGTTCACACTTTTCTTGCCGTGTGGTCCACTTTAGATATTGATATGCTTCAGTTTTTGGCACCATACCTAAACTTTTCTGTTAAGATGGATGGACGGAGTGGATAAAATACATAAATCACTATGGGCCCCATAGAGTTTACTCCGCACGTTAGCATGCAGTAAATCCGCTTCCTACAAGGACATGAATGAAGGGAAGAAACCAATATCATATTGATCCAAAACTTTTATGACCCTCGAGAAATTCTCAAGAAATTTTCAACCGTAGAAGTTCAATCCCTACTTCTTTCTACGGTGTGGTCCACTTAAACTTTGGATCTACCTATTTTTTGGGCTTAAGCAGTATTTTACATAAAAAGAAATCCGCTTCCCTCGTGATTTAATTTTGGGATTATCTCATTTTTGGTCTTATATATCAATCTCGGTTCCCTTGGTCACAAGCAATCCGCTGCCGTTTTATGTACTGTGTAAACCTGTAGAATATTCCGAGTCGTAAAAATGAGTAGCATCACCTAAGGATGTGGACACTTATCAGGGAGATCCAGGCCATTCATCAGGTTGGATGAGGTCTGCAGTGAAGGGATCAAGCCATAACTAAAAATAACGTTGGTCCAATGATCAAGCAAGTCAAACTTGCATCAGAAGGGGCTATTAAAAAGCCAAACTCCAACGCTCCAAATGCAACGCATGTGTGGCTCACTCGATGAGTGTATTCACCTGATTTTCTGTCCATGCCATGTCCATAGCATCACATTACCTGAGAATGGCTCGGATCTCTGACACGTGTGCCTTTCAGGTCTCTTACATGCACTCTGCTCCTTTACAGGAGGGGGGCTCAATGATTCACAATGGGAATGAAAAGGAACGCCAGGACCTACCGAGAGATGGACGGTCATGTCAAGAGCTCTGTGGGACCCACTGTGATCTATATGTTTTATCCACTCAGTCAATCTATTTTGATACATCATTTTAGGGGATGACCACAAAAAGGAGGTTGATAGAAGGCTCAAGGCAATCACACAAATGAAGCAATGAGGATTGAACTCTTACCATTGAAAACTTACTGGGGCCCACTTTAATGTTTATTTGCCATCCAACCTGTTCATAAGGATACAAAGACTTACGAAGGGAAAACATAAATATAAGCTTGATTCAAAACTTCTATGGCCCACTTTACCATTGAAAACTTACTAGGGCCCACTTTAATGTTTATTTGCCATCCAACCTGTTCATAAGGATACAAAGACTTACGAAGGGAAAACATAAATATAAGCTTGATTCAAAACTTCTATGGAGAAGTCTTCAATGGTAGGCTTTAAATCCCCACTGCTTCATGTGTGTGGTCCACTTGAGCCTTTGATTTTCCTCAATTTTGATATCATGACCGAAAATGATCCGTCAAAGTAGATGGACGTGTGGATAAAACGTATAAATCACAGTAGGCCCCACAGAGCCCCTGACATGACTGTCGGTCTCTAGCTCGGTACTTGTGGGTTAGTACTCAATCCACGCCCATTTAAATAAGCTGAAAGATTGTCCATTCAATTTGGTGGGTTTCCACCATTTGGCTGGTTAGGACTGAGTTACATGAATCGGATTGCGTCCCTGAGTTACTCAGTACGCTCTCATTGTTACTGAGTAAACTCAGTTGGGCCTACTGTAAATTTGTATGGTTTCTCTACATTGTCCATTCATTTTTCCAGCTAATTTAAGGGTTCAAACAAAAAATGGAGGATAGTCCAAAACTCAGGTGGACCATACCACAGAAACAGTCGTATAATGATTTCCACCGCTGAAACTTTTCCAGAGCCCGCCAACCTATTCATAATGATGAAGGGAAGAAACAAATATCAGCTTGATACAAAACTTCCGTGTGCCTCGAGAAATTTCAACGGTATTGTTCAATTCACATTGTTTCATCATGTGGTGTGGTCCCCTTAAGATTTTTTTAATGCTTCATTTTTTGTGCTCAATCCATAAGATTATCTGTTAAAAAATGGATAAAAAAATACATTAATTCACGGTGGACCCGCATGGTTACAGAGTACGCTCAGCGTACTGAGTTACTCAGTCGCAATCCGCTTCCGGAGTTACATACTTCATTCTAGCTCAGCACACTTGTGAGCGACATGAAAATCCACTCTCGCGTCTCCGATCACCAAAGCCCCGCCATATCCCCAGGCCAACATTTCTCCATAGCCGTAGTATATCCGGACCCTCACCTTCGAAAAAGCTTCAATGCTGCTTCCCGCCCGCCTCATAAAATCTCTTTCTGTCCCCTTCTACCACCACCACTACCACGCTTCACGAAATAGCTTCTACCCGCAAAGGTTCCACTCTCTCTCTCTCTCTCTCTCTCTCTCTTTCTCTCTAACAAAATTTCTTGGGTTTTCTTTATTATTGTAGAAGAGGCAGCATTTCCTCTCTCTCTCTCTCTAACAAAATTTCTTGGGTTGTTTCTTTATTATTGTAGAAGAGGCAGCATTTCCAAGGGAAATCTCTCTCTCTCTAATAAAATTTGTTGGATTTTCCTTTTTGTAATTTGGGTTTTCGTAGAAAAGGACTTTTCATAGCATTTCCAAGGAAATCTCTCTCTCTGGTTGGACATGGGCCTCAAAAGTGGATGGGTCCCACGAGGTTTTACCAATGATTTCTTAATCCGTTTGACGTAGATAAGATCAGGAGACAGGATGAGATCGGATAATCTCCAGCCGTCATCCAAACTCTCCGAACCTCCCTTTAAATAAGAAGAGTTCTTTCGAGAAATCATCTGAGTAACTCGAAGAGTCCTAAGAGAAAATAGAGAGCCTCATATTGTCCATCTGCTGCCCCCCGTCCCTTAAACGATCCAAATCATTCATCAAAATCCAGGGCATATATACAGTAGATTCAGAGGGGTGATCGGACCCATCTGCTCCCGTAGTGGTTAGGCCGGCTGACCGCTGGACCTACGCCATTTATCGTTGGCCTTTCTAAAGGTCCCACATTGCGTAGACCGTCGGATCTTGAGGGCCCACTCTTCCGCACCGACTTTCAGTGGTATCAGAGTTGTTAAACGGCGGATCTCCGATTAAGGTGGATAGATCGTATTGAGGTAAGTACCATTGATTGAATCTATAATTTTATTATTTTAATGCTTTTATTTTAAATATTAGCGATCATTTTTTCATTTAGTTCTATAGTATCAATTTATTCCATTTATTAGCTGATTAAAGATGTTTAAAACGAATTAGATTTTTATAAAACGGGACTTAATAAAAATGGGAATTAACATCCACAAATTGGAGATTGATATAGCCCTAAAAGAATGGCGTGCCAAAATGAAATTGAATGTTAGAGAAATTGAGAATTTGGAATCATAAGAGATTTGAGATTTATCATTTGGATTAATTGTCCAAGAATTTAAGACCTGTCAAATATATCTGGTCAGAGAGATTGATTGGGGCTTTATCCAAAACGCTGAGACAATAAATATTGAAAATGGATTTTGGGGGAAACCTAAAACATACCCCCTCATGGTCGTATCTCTCTCTCCCTCATATAAACAGCTACCCGCTTGCGGCGTAGCCTCGCCCCTCTCTCTCCCTCCTTTGAAACAGGGCAGTTGTGATGGCTATCTGGGCACGACGGCCAGTGGCCGCCACTGCCTGGAATAGCCGTTGCAGCAACACTCCATCGTAATTAAAAAAAAGGGGAGAGGGGAATGAGGATTTTTGTATGGTGTCCATTTCTAAAATCAATGGCAGGCTGACGGCCATGGATACTTTTATGGGATAAGAATGGGTTTCATGAAACCCTAGAAAGAAGAATAAGAAAATGATGAGAAGAGGGAAAATTGGGTGAATTGATCGGATGGGCCTGGATTTAGGACTGTTTATGGGCTTGACTAGTTTTGGGTCTGTAAGAGTGAGCTTTTAGCCCATCTAAGAGCCCAAACAGATTCTAATTATGGACCCTTTGAAAAAGGAAGAGAAGAAAAGTAGAGCAGAAGAGTTGTTTATGAGATGGGCCTAAATGAAAAAATGGTAGGCCTATCTACCTTGAAGCTTAAAAGAGTGGATTTTATAGCCCATTTAAGGGTCGATATAACACAAATTTCGGGCCCTTCTTAGTGGAATGAGTGGAAAGTGTTGCTCATTGTTTTATGATGCCCAAAGTCTTATTAATCATTTGATCTCCATCTGGGCTTAGGCCAATTACTTATAATTGTGCCTTTATTTGATGGTTTTTGTGATATCATCATTTTTATTCCTTGTATCAAAAAATTGGGGATCATCCTATTGTATCATGAGTTGATGGACAACCCAAATGGGCCCCACTTTTATTTACAAATTGAATTGAGCCGGAAGAAAAGCCTAAAATCACCTCCCTTCAAGATTAAGCGTATCTTGTTAAGGGCCTTATAATCGGCCATTTGTTGGTTGATTTAGATCAAGTGTTGGGAAAATGATTGAGATTAACGGTTAGAATCGCTAATAATAGTGACGATGTATATATTAAAATAAAGCACATAAAATGATAAAATTTGGGATTTTTATCTTATTGATTGTGGTACGTTAATATTGGGCATATTGATATTGTGATTGTGTACAATTAAGTTATCTCATTAGGTGGGCCACACATTTTGGAACACAATAACTAAAAAGTATAACCTCACGTGTCTTGATTATTAAATGTATGTATGTGTGCATTATTGCATGTATGCGTGCATGAATATATAGATCCTTCTCTAGATCCATAAAATCACTATTGGTTACGGGTCTGCTAGTGATTGAAATCATCATCAACGGTGATGATCGGATCCATCATGAATGGACATGATCAATGGTGATGATCGGGTTTTTTCTATTAAATTTAGCACTTGTTTTTCTTTAAATTTGATGATGAGATTAACATGTGTGTTACAAACTTACAATTACGCTTGATGTGATTAGATGCATTTTTTTTATTAGATAATAGAAAACTTATGCTAGATTATCCTTATAATCAAAGGTTGTCTATAACCTAAGTGGGAACTAGACTCTATCAAATGATGCCTGTACCCATAATGGTGGTTGTAATTATACAAATAAATAGTCATAAAAGCATCATGTTTATCGTATTTCAGAAAACATGATTGATCTACACCGCCCATTCGGGTATGTGGATGTTCAGATCTCGTCTAAGATGGATTGATCATTTTTATAACTTGAAAATTGAATAACAAGTAGAAATGCTGATGATTATTGCAAATACCCTAGATCATAACTAAATAGTGATACTTGATGCAATGTAGAGTGACCACCAAGGCATTAATCGCCGAACAACTTGAGGGCCAATAATTCGACGGCAACATCTATGAAGACTGATTCCACATAGTGCGAAGCCTTTTAAAACGAGGACGAAATTTCGCATACTTTGGACTCAGTTTAAAGAGGAACCCATAATGGCTGAGAACGGAAATCTAGGAGAACATAGGGCCGCTATGAACCGCTACAACAGGTGACGACAATAGAATTAGAGTTCCCAGGAATACAGGATGCTAATCGGTTGCCCCATCAAGGATCATATCAGGAAGTGTAGCAGATCATAGGTGCCCTTTGGAATGTGGGGGTGTAAATTGACTGAAAATCAAAAGATAATTGCAATGCACCGTTCCTTGCCCGAATCTTGGGCTCTAATCAAAAGGATTCTGAACCATATTGATTTATTACTACGTCAAAGACTTTGTGGTCACCTGGGCAATTCAGCAGGTTCGGCCTAGGCCTTTACAATAGAAACCCACAAGCGAAAAGTTAACACGAGACGGTCCAAAGCCCGCATGAAGGCGAAGAAGAATGACCAAGAACAAAAAATCGCAACATCTCTTCCAAATCTCAAGAAGGGGAAACGAAAGAAGAAGCCGAGAAAGTCAAACATAACTTGCTTCATCTGCGGAAACTCCGGCTACTATGCCTGCCAGTGCGCCTATAAAAAGATAGTAATTCCTAAGTCACTAGATATTTTGTTTGTAGGCGTTTGTTCTGAAATCCTTTCCGTTGATACTTTATCTAACGAGTGGATTTTGGATTTAGGCGCAACAAAGCACGTGATGTGAGATCATTGAGGACTCGAGGAGATTCTGACCTGTAGCCACGGGGAGTTACAAGGTGTACATGGGAATAACGCTTCTGAGACGTGCTAGGGATTGACATTTACCATCTCCTTATGCATGTGGGGTGGACAATAACCCTCCGTGATACTCGTTTTGCACCGGGCATGCATCAGAATTTGATTTTCGTTTCTAGGTTGTTAGTTGATGTTTTGATATTCGTGTTTCCTGGTCGAGAGTTTCTTTAACACTCAATAAGACTCATCTTTGCAAGGGAAACTTGATTTTAGATTTATTTATTTTAGATGTAGATATTAATGATGCACCTCTTGCTTTATCTGCTATATCGAATGAAACTGTAGTATCTGAATCTCTAAAATGGCACGCGAGGTTAAGTCATATTGAAAATGACCGTATGACAAGACTAGCACGTTCTGGTTTGTTAGGTTCATTATCTAAAGTCGATTTGCCATTTTGTGAACATTGTGTCTGGGAAGACTTCTAAGAAACTATTCCCTAAAGCAGCTAGGTCCAATGGTTTGCTAGAGATAATCCATTCAGATATTTGTGGACCTTTGAATGTATGTGCTAGAAATGGATGTCAATACTTTGTCACTTTCATTGATGATTACTCACGCTATGAATATGTACATCTCATCTCACACAAATCCAAGACTTTTGATTGTTTCTCACATATAAAGCTGAAGTGGAAAACTGGCTTGAGAAAAAGATTAAAATCCTTCGATATGATGGAGGTGGTGAGTATACATCTAAAACGTTTAAATCATATTGTGAAAACGTTGACATCGTCTGACAGTACACTATAGCTTATACTTCACAGACCAGCAAATTGGAGTTGCAGATAGGAGAAACAGGACAATATTGGACATGGTTAGATCGATGTTTCTACCACATTCTGAGTAGACGCGCTGTTAATAGCTGTCTACGTCCTTAATAGAGTCCCATCTAAATCCAATTATAAGACCCCCATATGAGATGTGGACTGGGATGATTCATTCTCTTGCCTACCTATGCCCTTGAGGATCTTTGGGATATGTTTTGCTGCCTACTCCGCATAGAAGTAAACTTGATAGTAAACTATTCAGTGCATATTCATCAGGTACCCCATGCACTCAAATGGATACTTCTAGTTTATGAGGACTGTGGAAGATGGATCGAGATAGAATCTTGGGACGTGATCTTCGTCAAAGACAGATACCCTAGTCGAAAGAAGCAAAAGATTGCCATAGAACTTTTTGAAATTCCCGATGTATCTCAGGAGAATGAGAGTTTTGCTTATCAAAATGGAGATGCTCCTATAGTTCGCCAGGACAGTTGGAGTACATCTCAACAGGCTCATGAGTTACGTCGAAGTGAAAGAGGATTGATTCCCTATAGATACTACGATATCAAGGGCCGGTCCTTCTCTTGCGTTGCAGTTGACGATGATGAACCTGATTCTTATCAGGATGCGTTGTTATTTCCAAATTCGACTGATTGGGTGACTGCCATGGATGAAGAGATCGCCTCCATGGAGAAGAATTAAGTCTGAGAACTTGTAGATCTGCCTTCCAATCGCAAAGCGATAGGTAAAACATGTGGGTACTTAAGATTAAAAGGAGGGCATATGGTATAATGGACAAGTATAAAACACGGTTGTTTGCTAAAGGTTTTATACAAAAAGAAGGCGTTAATTACGAGGAGACTTTTTTACCTGTTGCAAAATTCTCCTCGATTCGCATGATCTTGTCTATTGTCAAAAGTTTAGACTTAGAGTTATATCAGATAAATACAAAGACCGTATTCTTAAATGGTGATCTGGATGAAGAGATGTACATGCAACAACCCATGAGTTATGTGGACAAAAAGCATCCAAAGAAAGTCTGCAAATTGTTAAAATCTATCTATGGGTTAAAACAATCTTTAAGACAGTGGTACATGAGGTTCCACTTAGTTATCACTACTTTTAGGTTCATAATGAGTTAAGAAGATCATTGTATATATATGAAACGGTCTGGAAAATATTTTCTGATACTATCTCTATATGTAGACGATATCTTACTAGTTGAGATGAAAGATCTTGGTGAAGTCAACTTTATTCTTGGGGTTAAAATCATTAGGGATCGTCCTAGGAGATTCTTAGGCTTGTCTCAAGCCACTTACATGCAAAAGATCTTAGAGCGATTTCGAATGGAAAATTCAAAAGCTGTTGAAACCCATATGGAGAAATCTACCAAGTTAGATAGGAAATCGTGTAATGAAGGATGTGGGCTGCGTGTAATAATGTAAAATTCAAAAGCTTCTACTCTTAGTAATGAAGGATGTGGGCCGCGTGCCTCATCCAAGCAGCACGGCGAACACGCACAAAGAGGAAGATTGCGAAGCTGCGACACAAGGAGGAGGAGAACGAGCAGCAGCAGCAACAATAGCAAAAGAAGAAGCTGTTGGGGTCCAAAAACAGTGTAGCGGGTGGTTCATCCAGTATAGGGGCTGCCATTTATGCATCACGGTTTGCAGCTAATGCTCTCTATGGTGTTCACATGCTTTGGAGTACAAAGAGTGGGAAGCATTCAACGAAATTGCAGAAACCGCCAAACTCGGATTTTACTACTGATTATGCAGATTGAAGTTATGGGTTGTTTGAATGGGGTGAATGGTTTACGTTGTGAATGATTTACTAATAAATTATTTAAAGGATATAAATGATTTACAACTTGTTTGTTTAACTTTAAGTTGTAAATAGTTTATGCTAGTAAATGAAATATGCCTTGTAAGCTTCCATTTAAAAGAAAGAAGAAAGAAAAAAAAAGAAGAGCTGTTGCATCTCTTCATTTACTTGCAAATGAAATCTTAAGTTTTTTTTTCCAATAAATGTGAAGGGGGCTTGGCTAATAAATCATTTACAAATAATAAATAATTTGCAGCAAATTAGAGTATTTAAACACAAGTAGTAAATTATTTGACAGTAAACCATCATTTACTACTTGCCCCATTTACCACCATCCAACCCCTTAAAAATCTGGAGAAGGTTTTTTTTAGCAAAGATCCCCATGATGATCCAGACCGTTCATCTAGAAGCTCTTTCAGTTATATGATCCAAATCTAATGAAATCTTACTGAAAGTCACATTGGCACTAGCTTCTGTCAGGACAGAAGTACTGGGTTGCGTATGAGTAAACTCTGTTGGCCCCCACCATGATATATGTATTTTATCCACTCCGTCTATCCATTTTACTGGATAATTTTAGGGCTTGAACCCAAAAAATGAAGCATGTATAAAGCTCAAGTGGACCACACCACAGGAAACAATGCAAATTGAACAGTTGAAAAATTCATTAGGGCCACAGATGTTTTGGATCAAGCTAATATTTATGTTTTTCCTTCATCCATGTCTGTGTGGTATTATATGAACAGGTTGGATGACAAATAATCATCACTGTGGACCCTAGGAAGGTTTCAACAGTAGAAATCATTATTCCCACTATTTCCTGTAGTGTGGTCCACTTAAGCTTTGGATATGCTTCAATTTTGGGATCAACCCCTAAAATGAGCCGTAAAAATGGAAGGACGGCATGGATAAACCACATTCATTCATGGTGGGCCCAACAAATTTTACTCAGTATGATAAAAGCCTACAATCTGATTTCCTGTCCCGGCTGTCCTGCTAGCAAATGGGTCTAGCAAATTGGTCGGTGGCTCTGGTGGGGCTATTGTAATCTTTTTATAAAATCTCCACTGATGTGCGTCACCTTGTGTTAGATAAGGCTAATTAATAATAAGTTCCATATGTGATTCAGGTTAACCACATTATTGGAAAGTGTACAAGGCAAGCCGTCCAATATGAAGGGGGATGGCTATGATTTTTGGACTGTTCGCATGAAAATCTAATGGTTGAAGTGGATTTCATATAATCATCATAGCGGGCCTTGTAAAAACCAAGTTTTGATGTCTCTTTTTCATTATCATGGCGAGCCTTGTAAAAATTAGGGATGGATTTCATATAATCATCATAGTAGGCCTTGTAAAAACCGAGGGTGGATGTCTCTCTTTCATTATCATGGTGGGCCTTGTAAAAATTAGGGGTGGATGTCTTTCTCTCTAACTATTTTCTTTAGTGTAGCTTGAATCACAAGTGGGCCTAATTTTTTTGGACCATGAGCTTTATATGGACTAAATATCCAGGACTTGTATACTTTAGTCAAGTAAACTTATTAGTTCATATTACTTTAGTAAGTAAACTTATAATATTTGAAATTTGATATCCTCGAGTGTTAAAGTAGTAGTTATCCTATACTTTAGCTTACTTGTTTAGAAAAAGTGAAGTTCTTTACAATAAATAGCTACATTCATTATTAATAAAGTCATAGGTGCAAAAAATAAGACGTGTACATTAACATGTAATAACCAAAACATTAGCATATATCAACCTGAACAGCCTGATCAACTCGACCGAGCCCGCTTGGCTTGGGCTTGGGTTGAGAATTCCTAACCTGAGGTTGGGTTGAGTTGGATTAAGATTGAGGCATAGGAACTTTAGATTGGGTTAGGGTTGAGCACCAACCCAACCCAACTTAACCCAGCCCAACTTTCAGCCGTACATAAAACACATACATCAGGGTGGGGGAGTACATAGCTTTTCCAGCACTGCCCATAGCGGCAATCCACATTGGGCTTGGACAGAACTGGACAGGCTCGGCCCAGCCCCGGACTCGATTCATGTAATTTCCTCTTGGGGAATGCACGTCGCTGGAGGGCTTATCTTCCCGCCAACGGTCGTAGCTAACCAACGATAATGTCGACCGCTCTCCCTCCCTCTCCTCTTCTCTCCCTTCTCTCTTCCCGCCAAAACCAATTACCTTCCTTCCAAAACCGCCCTTTCCAATTTCCTCCGTCCATCACCTCCAAACCACCAATCCCACCCTCATCATGGATAGAGACCCTCCGCTCCTACACTCGATCCAACCGTTTCCAAGAAGCACTCTCTGTCTATGTCGACATGATCTCCGCCGGCATCCTGCCCGACAACTTTGCCTTCCCCGCAGCCCTCAAATCCGCCGCGGGTCTCCACGACCTGAATTCCGGGAAGCAGCTCCATGCCGCCGCTGTCACATACGGATACAGTTCATCCTCCGTCACCGTCGCCAACACCCTCCTCTCAATGTATGGGAAATGCGGTGATCTTGGGGACGTCTACCAGGTGTTCGACAGAATTCCTCAAAGAGACCAAGTTTCTTGGAATTCGATGATTGCGGCATTATGCCAGTCTGAGGAGTGGGGCCTCGCGTTGGAGGCATTCCGTGCATTGCAGGTGGAGCAGGTGGAGCCCAGCTCGTTCATGCTCGTCAGTGTTGCCCGTGCTTGCTCACATTTGAACGGGTGGGATGGGGTGTGGCTTGGGAAACAAATTCATGGGTATGGGCTGCGGACGGGTTATTTCTACTCTGATGATCGGACGTTCACAAGCAATGCTCTGATGGTGATGTACGCTAAGTTGGGAAGGGTGGATGATTCATCCACAGTGTTTGACCGGTTTGATAACCGGGACTTGGTTTCTTGGAACATGATGATTAGTTCGTTTGCTCAGAATGATCGTTTCGTGGAAGCATTAGCTCCTCTACGCCACTTGACGCTCGCCGAGGTCAAGCCCCGATGGGGTCACGATTGCAAGCGTGCTGCCAGCTTGCTCCCATTTGGAGATGTTAGATTTTGGGAAGGAAATCCATGCCTTTGCCTTGAGGAATGATAGCCTCTTTAAAAATTCTTATGTGGGCAGTGCGCTAGTTGACATGTATTGTAATTGTGGGCGAGTCGAGAGTGGTCGCGGTGTGTTGGACAGGATTTCTGAATGGAGGGTTGGGCTTTGGAATGCTATGATTAGTGGGTATGCACAAAATGATCTTGACAAGGAGGCTCTGAGGCTCTTCATTCAGATGGAAGCAGTTGCGGGTCTTTGCCCGAACCCGACAACGATGGCAAGCGTGCTGCCTGCTTGTGTGCGTTGCGAAGCGTTCTCCCGTAAAGAAGATATCCATGGGTATGTGCTGAAGCGGGGCTTTGAGGGCGATCGGTATGTGCAAAATGCCCTCATGGACATGTACTCTAGGGTGGGGAAATTGGAAGTTTCACAGAAGATCTTCAAGGTTATGGATGACAAAGATTTGGTTTCGTGGAACACAATGATTACAGGTTATGTTATAAATGGTCGTCACGATGATGCACTTCGTCTGCTAAGCGAAATGCAGATGGCAAGAGAAGAAAAGGAAGAAGGCAGTGGCATTGGCAATAAGGTTCCTTACAAACCGAATTCGATAACCCTCATGACTGTTCTTCCCGAATGTGCAGTGCTAGCGGCCCTCGCAAAGGGGAAAGAGATCCACGCATATGCCATTCGACATGAATTAGCCTCTGATGTCACGGTGGGGAGCGCTCTGGTCGATATGTACGCGAAGAGTGGCTGCCTTGTGTTATCGAGGAGGGTGTTCGATCGGATGCCCAAACGAAACGTAATCACATGGAATGTCCTCATCATGGCGTACGGGATGCATGGGCATGGAGAGGAAGCAGTAGAGCTATTCAAGGACATGACATCCAAGGGAGAAGTGAAGCCTAATGAGGTCACATACATTGCGCTCTTTGCTGCCTGCAGCCACTCTGGGATGGTGAGCCAAGGGCTAGAGATGTTCTCCAGGATGAAAGAGGACAATGGCATCGAACCTACACCAGACCACTATGCGTGCATCGTTGATTTGCTTGGCCAGGCGGGGAAACTGGAGGAGGCGCACCGGCTCATCCCAACCATGCCCTCTGGCACCTGCCGAGCAAGGGCATGGAGTAGCCTGCTTGGGGCATGTCGAATACATGGAGACGTAGAACTTGGGAAGATTGTGGCCGAAAACCTCCTACAATTAGAGCCCAATGTGGCTAGCCACTACGTGCTCCTCTCGAACATATACGCATCGGCCGGGCTCTGGGCTGAGGCAACAGAGGTGAGGAAGAACATGAAGGAAAGTGGAGTGAGGAAAGAGCCTGGATGCAGTTGGATAGAGGCTGCGGACAAGGTGCACAAGTTCATAGCTGGGGATGGGTGCCATCCGCAGAGCGCTGAGCTCCATGGGCTTCTTGAAGAGTTGTCAGAGAGGATGAAAAAGGAAGGTTACGTGCCGGACACTTCACGTGTCCTTCACAGTGTAGGGGAGGAGGAGAAAGAGTCGCTGTTGTGCGAACACAGCGAGAGGCTGGCCATCGCATTCGGCATTCTTAACACCCCTCCAGGGGCGACGATTCGGGTCACCAAGAACCTTAGAGTCTGCAATGATTGTCATGTGGCCACCAAGTACATTTCAAAGATCGTGGGGCGGGAGATCATCTTTAGGGACGTGCGGCGGTTCCACCATTTCAAGGATGGATCATGTTCATGTGGGGATTACTGGTGAGCTATGATCACTTGAATAGAAATGCAGATTGTAAATGGTGGAGGTATGGATTTTACATGAGCTCTGCTGCCTCCATTTCTCTAGAGACTCACTTGACGGACATTAATTGCACAATACTTGTTACATGGTGGATGGGGTGGTCGATCTAGACCATCCATTTCATCGGCCCAGGGTTGGAAATTGCATTGGTGGGTGATGCTGGACATTATAGAGGTGACCTTCAAATGGACAGTAAAATAGTGTAAATGTTAGACTTGAGACATTCAATAGAGAAAAGCGATGGCTATGATCGTCTGTTCAATGCGATCCACATAAAATTTCATGGAAGCCGATGAATGGTCAGGATTCCAGATTTTGGATAATGAAATGCATACATATGCAATATTATCAAGCCGAAAAACCGCAATCAGGAATAGAGATCAAGCACAGACCTTGGTCATGATAATCCAATGATGCACAAAACCCTTTTAGACGCTTGAGCTTGGAAACGAACGGCCTTGATGATCATCCACTCCACAGTGTTGACACCCTAGGCCCACCTTCTCCTCAATTCTCTCCTTTATCAGTGTGTTGTAGATGGCCAGCTCCACATACTTTGAGTTTGGTGTTGGAGAGGGCCAAGAGTCTTTTATTTATATGCTGTAGTTCCTTGTCTTTCATCACAGAAAAAAAAAACTAATTCTACTTGGTACTCTCTTTCTTTAGTCATGTTAGCTTCTTTGGATGTTGGGTTTCCTAACAACATTGGCTTTGAAGATTTTTAAGTCCAAGTTCTGTTCAAGCATAAGTAATTCACATGCATTCATGTGGGCCACCATACATATGGTGGGTTCTAACAATCTATCCATGAATAAGAAGTCGATGGATGGTCTGGATCTACCACCCAACTTCCATTAATCTATAACTAACTTGGATTTGAGCTAATGAGTTTTGGATGGAAAATGTGCATGTTGGAAAGAAAGGAAGTGGCCCCAAAACCCATGATCATATTGTTGCTTGATCTGGTTGGATCAGCATGGGACGATGCCGTTGATTGATTGAAATGAGTCTAGGATTCTGGCGCATGTCAACATGGTGCGTCTGTGGCCAAGTGATGGCTGGGATTATGCATTGTGTGAGAGATTCAACTATGGCCATCCATGGATTGGACCACTGGATGGACGAATAGTGAGGACTACCACCCCAATGACCACATTTCAGGCTTTGGGCCACAAACACCTCTCTTTGATCCTCCAGGCCATAATGTCGGCCACAAGCTCTTGAGGCATGTCACGGTCAAAGATGATGCTGAGGCATGTCAAGATCACTCCGGTGCAGGATCCGCACTGTTCATCAGATGGGGTTCACCATGAGCATTCTCCTGGCCCAAAAATCAGGCTAGGATAAAATCTTCAGGTGGGCCACATGAATGGAAAAATAGATGGTTGGAAAAAGGGACTGATGGTCTGTATTCATCACACATGTGCGCCTACTTGATGACTGGAACAGCCTGATTTTAGGATAGGCCATGTCTAAGTGGGCCCCACTTGTGAATGTTACAAGTGGCACATAATAATTTGGACCGTTCGTAGGCCCACCACAGCTGGATCATATCTGAAGATTGCGTTGGTTGCTCTATCTTGACCGCTTGCACACATGAAAGGTTGGAAGTTATTTGCTGGGTGGACTATGTCCAGCCGGTTAGACTTGAGACCCCTTCAAAAATCTGAAAAGAATAAACTGAAGTCGACATTGTGGTCGTCATCGGTGGGGTTAGCCCTACGATTCTAATTTTTTTTTATGGGTCAGTACACACACCCCATTGTTAGTACACCCACCCACCCGTGTGTTAGTCACATCACAATGTTAGCCACCCCCGGGGTTAGCCCTATAATTCATGTTCAGCCATTCCACCTTATCATTGTCCATAACTTCATAAAATGATAGTTCATCAATTTTCATATTTGACCGCGTCCTTCTGGCCTTCTTTTGTCCACACTGCGCACCAGTTCTCCTGAATTCAGAACTTTGGTGGGACATGGCAAATGGAAATAGTTTCCTCCCTTGATTTGCCTCTCTTTGTGGTGATGGCTCATAAAGGTTCTGGATCAGGGTAAAAGGTGGGTCCAAGGGATTTCTTGAGGTTCTGCATCACATGAACGGTTTAGATTTTGGGCTCATGAGAATTAGTGGCCAGGTGAGCATTCCTCTCTCTCTCTCTCTCTCTCTACACACACACACACATTCATTTCTAATTTTATTTTTTCTCATCTTGTTGTTCACTCATCTCAACATTCTTGTTCGACTATGTTCATCTTATAAACATATTATTTTTAATTACCCATCATTTTTCCCCATAAAAGCCATGGTTGGTCTTATAACTATTACGTAAGTTTGCCCTTTACTATGATCGGTACAAGACAGTCATATAAAATTCCATAAGCACATCTCCATTTCTTCCATGTAGCTTGAATTCTATAAGCATCATGCAATCTTCATATACCCACGAATTATAGATTTATCAAAGTTGTCATTATAGGATGCTTCTTAGTCAGCATTCTTATTTAATTTTCTGTTTTCACTTTTATTGTTAGTAAAAATACACTCCAACATATTTTATTTTAATTATTTAGATTATAAAGCATTCTTTAATAAATGCTGTCGTGTCAGTTGAAAGCATGTCATTTGTGATCAACATATACAGTGATAATGCTTACTGCATGCAGTTGCCTCCTTAGCTCGTCCATAATCTATGCAAAACACTTGCAACTCATTTGTCAACCTTCGTACATGGTTACGATAATTGGGAACTCGTTTGTATTTTTATTAGTAGTGCACTCAGTGACATTTTAGGGAAAGTGGAAGGCCTGGTGTGGTATGGTGTGTTGACGTTACCAAGTTCTGCATGCCCTGCTATAATTTTTGCATTACATGCACAACGTCCCTCCATTTAATGAGATGGTTTTAGTGCAAGAGCTCAAAAATAAAACAAATCCAAAGATCAAGTGGACCATACTGCATAAAAAGCACCGGGAATAATGATTCCCACTGTTGAAACCTTCCTAGGGCCCACAATGGTGTTTATCTGCCATCAACCCATTCATAAGGTTACAAAGACATGAATGAAGGGAGGAAACCAATATCATATTGATCCAAAACTTTTGTGACCCTCAGGAAATTCTCAAGAAATTTTCAACCGTAGACGTTCAATCCTACTTCTTTCTATGGTGTGGTCCACTTAAACTTTGGATCTATCCCATTTTTGGGCTTAAGCAGGATTTTACATAAAAAGAAATCCGCTCCCCTCGTGATTTAATTTTGGGATTATCTCATTTTTGGTCTTATATATCAATCTCGGTTCCCTTGGTCACAAGCAATCCGCTCCCGTTTTATGTACTGTGTAAACCTGTAGAAGATTCCGAGTCATAAAAATGAGTAGCATCACTTAAGGATGTGGACACTTATCAGGGAGATCCAGGCCATTCGTCAGGTTGGATGCAGTCTGCAGTGAAGTGATCACACCATAACTAAAAATAACGTTGGTCCACTGATCAAGCAAGTCAAACTTGCATCAGAAGGGGCTATTAAAAAGCCAAACTCCCACACTCCAAATGCAACGCATGTGTGGCTCACTTGATGAGTGTATTCACCTGATTTTCGGTCCATGCCATGTCCATAGCATCACATTACCTGATGAATGGCTCGGGTCTCTGACATGCACTCTGCTCCTTTACAGGAGGGGGGCCTCAATGATTCACAACGGGAATGAAAAGGAACGCCAGGACCTAGCGAGAGATGGGAGCTCTGTGGGACCCACTGTGATCTATATGTTTGATCACGTGGTCAATCTATTTTGATACATCATTTTTGGGCATGAGCACAAAAAGGAGGTTGAGGGAAGGCTCAAGGCAACCACACCAAATGAAGCAAGGGAGATTTAACTCTTCCCATTGGAAACTTCCTTAGGGCCCACTGTAATGTTTATTTGCCATCCAACCTGTTCATAAGGATACAAAGACTTTTACGAAGGGAAAACATAAATATAAGCTTGATTCAAAACTTCTGTGGCCCCCAAGAAGTCTTCAATGGTAGGCTTTAAATCTCCACTGCTTCATGTAGTGTGGTCCACTTGAGCCTTTGATTTCCCTCAATTTTTATATCATAACCGAAAATGATCCGTCAAAGTAGATGGACAGTGTGGATAAAACGTATAAATCACAGTAGGCCCCACAGAGCCCCCGACATGACTGTCGTCTTTAGCTAGGTACTTGTGGGTTAGTACTCAATCCACGCCCATTTAAATAAGCTTAAAAAAGGCCATTAATGACAAGGTAAAGATTGTCTATTCAATTTGGTGGGTTCCACTATTTGGTTGGTTAGGACTGAGTTACATGAAATCGGATTGCGTCCTGATTTACTCAGTACTCTCTTATTGTACTGCGTAAACTCAGTTGGGCCCACTGTAAATGTATATGGTTTCTCCACATCGTCCATCGGTTTTTCCAGCTAATTTAAGGGGTTGAAACGAAAATTGAAGCATATCCAAAACTCAGGTGGACAATACCACAAGAAACCAGCTAATTTAAGGGGTTGAAACGAAAATTGAAGCATATCCAAAACTCAGGTGGACAATACCACAAGAAACAGTGGGTATAATGATTTCCACCGCTGAAACCTTTCTGCAGCCGTCACTGAAGTTTATTTGTCATCCAACCTGTTCATAAGATCACGCAGACTTTGATGAAGGGAAGAAACAAATATCAGCTTATACAAAACTTCCGTGTGCCCCAAGAAATTTTCAACGGTATGTGTTCAATTCACATTGTTTCATGTGGTGTGGTCCACTTAAGATTTTTATATGCTTCATTTTTTGTCTCAATCCATAAAATTATCTGTTAAAATGGATGAAATACATTAATCACGGTGGACCCCTCAGGGTTTACAAAGTACGCTCAGCGTACTGAGTTACTCAGCACGCAATCCGCTTCCGAGTTACATACGTATTCTAGCTCAGCACATGTGTGAGCTACATGAAAATCCCTCTCGCGTCTCCGATCACCAAAGCCCCGCCATATCCCCAGGCCACCATTTCTCCATAGCCGTAGTATATCCGGACCTCACCTTCGAAAAAAGCTTCAATGCTGCTTCCCGCCCGCCTCATAAAATCTCTTTCTGTCCCTTCTACCACCACCACTACCACGCTTCACGAAATAGCTTCTACCTGCAAAGGTTCCACTCTCTCTCTCTCTCTCTCTCTAACAAAATTTCTTGGGTTTTCTTTATTATTGTAGAAGAGGCAGCATTTCCTCTCTCTCTCTCTCTAACAAAATTTCTTGGGTTTTCTTTATTATTGTAGAAGAGGCAGCATTTCCAAGGGAAATCTCTCTCTCTCTAATAAAATTTGTTGGGTTTTCCTTTTTGTAATTTGGGTTTTCGTAGAAAAGGTCTTTCATAGCATTTCCAAGGAAATCTCTCTCTCTGGTTGGACATGGGCCTCAAAAGTGGATGGGTCCCACGAGGTTTTACCAATGATTTCTTAATCCGTTTGACGTAGATAAGATAGGAGACAGGATGAGATCGGATAATCTCCAGCCTCATCCAAACTCTCCGAACCTCCCCTTTAAATAAGAAGAGTTTCTTTCGAGAAATCCATCTGAGTAACTCGAAGAGTCCTGAGAGAAAAATAGAGAGCCTCATATTGTCTATCTGCTGCCCCGTCCCTTAAACGATCCAAATCATTCATCAAAATCCAGGGCCATATATACCGTACATTCAGAGGGGTGATCGGACCCATCTGCTCCCGTAGTGGTTAGGCCGGCAGACTGCTGGACCTACGCCATTTATCGTTGGCTTTTCTAAAGGTCCCACATTGCGTAGACCGTTGGATCTTGAGGGCCCACTCTTCCGCACCGACTTTCAGTGGTATCAGAGCTGTTAAACGGCGGATCTCCGATTAAGGTGGATAGATCGTATTGAGGTAAGAACCATTGATTAAATCTATAATTTTATTATTTTAATGCTTTTATTTTAAATATTATCGATCATTTTTTCATTTAGTTCTATATATCAATTTTATTCCATTTATTTATCTGATTAAAGATTTTTAAACGGAATTAAAATTTTTATAAAACAGGAATTAGTAAAAATGGGAATTAACATCCACAAATTGGAGATTTGATATAGCCCTAAAAGAATGGCGTGCCAAAAATGAAATTGAATGTTAGAGAAATTGAGAATTTGAATCATAAAGAGATTTGAGATTTTATCAATTGGATTAATGTCTAAGAATTTAAGACCTGCAAATATATCTGGTCAGAGAGATTGATTGGGCTTTATCCAAACGCTGAGACAACAAATATTGAAAATGGATTTTGGGGGAAACCCTAAAACATAGTTGTATCTCTCTCTCCCTCATATAAACAGCTACCCGTTTGTGGCGTAGCCGCGCCCCTCTCTCTCCCTCTCCTTTGAAACAGGGCAGTTGTGATGGCCATCTGGGCAACGACGGCCATGGCCGCCATTGCCTGGAATAGCCGTTGCAGCAACACTCCATCCTAATTAAAAAAAAGGGGAGTGGGGAATGAAGGATTTTTGTATGGTGTCCATTTCTAAAATCAATGGGAGGCTGATGGCCATGGATACTTTTATGGGATAAGAATGGGTTTCATGAAACCCTAGAAAGAAGAATAAGAAAAGGATGAGAAGAGGAAAATTGGGTGAGATTGATCGGATGGGCCTGGATTTAGGACTGTTTATGGGCTTGACTAGTTTTGGGTCTGTAAGAGTGAGCTTTTAGCCCATCTAAGAGCCCAAACAGATTCTAATTATGGACCCTTTGAAAGAGGAAGAGAAGAATAGTTAAGCAGAAGAGTTGTTTATGAGATGGGCCTAAATGAAAAAATGGTAGGCCTATCTACCTTTGAAGCTTAAAAGAGTGGATTTTATAGCCCATTTAAGGGTCGATATAACAACAAATTTCGGGCCCTTCTTAGTGGAATGAGTGGAAAGTGTTGCTCATTGTTTTATGATGCCCAAAGTCTTATTAATCATTTGACCCCCATCTGGGCTTGGGCCAATTACTTATAATTGTGCCTTTATTTGATGGTTTTTGTGATACCATCATTTTTTTATTCCTTGTACCAAAAAATTGGGGATCATCCTATGGTATCCATGAGTTGATGGACAACCCAAATGGGCCCCACTTTTATTTACAAATTGAATTGGGCCGGAATAAATGCCTAAATCACCTTCCTTCAAGATTAAGTGTATCTTGTTAAGGCCCTTTAATCGGCCATTTGTTGGTTGATTTAGGTCAAGTGTTGGGAAGTGACTGAGATTAACGGTTAGAATCTCTAATAATAGTGACAATGTATATATTAAAATAAAAGAACATAAAATGATAAAATTTTGGATTTTTATCTTATTGATTGTGGTACGTTAATATTGGGCATATTGATATTGTGATCAGTGTTCGCATTGTCGGTATCGCTACAAGTTTCGCTGGCCAGAGATAAAGATATAATATCGTTATCGTCGATAATATCGTCGATAACCGGAAATGTAAGGAAAAAGGGGGAAACATGATGAAAATTGTGGAATTTTTCAGTGAAACTTCAGGAAATGCGTAAATACACATATTTGCATATTCAGGAATAAAAAAACTGCAAAAAGAATGCATTAAATAATAAGTTTTCATTCAATGGGGCCCAAAAAGGCATGCGTTCATAAGAAATTACTCCAATAGCAACGAAAATGAGTTTATATAATACAAATGCATCCACCATATAATAATTAAGACATTAAATTAAATGAATTCGAAAATAATACTTTTCTGCCGTATTTCATCCCCACATGGAGTGACGAGGTGGCTCCTAGTCATCATCCGGATCCCGTTCCCGTTGGTTGTAGTGTTGTTCACCAATATATTGACAGTACTGTTCCCATGTCATCCTCTGCTCAAACCAATGGAGGTACTCTCTTATGTATCTTTGATAGTCGTCCTCCCCAAACTGTACGAGATAGCCCAAACGTGGGTACTGCGTGACATACATCGACGGCATTGGTTGAGTAGGGTCCTGAGGGAATATATCAAGTCCAACCCCGACTCCCTGATAGTATTGCTGCCAGTCATACGGGTACCCCGAATATCCTCCTGTCAAATGACCATAATTCGAAGAGCTATCTGATGGCTGCTCGTATCCACGAGTAGACGAATGCGACTGAATGTCAGAGCTGCCATGCCCATACCCGTGATATCCCCCATGCATATAAGGTGGGACGGAAGTGGAGCTCCCCCGCTCTGAACTGATGTCCATAGATGACAAGCTACGTGCGAGAGCATCCGCCGCGGCGCGTCCGGCTTTTTTCTTTGAACGACGCTCAAACATATGTGTGGGCTCTGATGCTCTCATACGCGAGGGTGGACGAGATCCATGGTCCTCGTCTTGAGTTGCATGGTCAAAGTACTGCTCCTCAGTGAACTGACCAATGGATCGCTGGCTCTGACCTGTCATGTACCCCCCACCACTGCCACCTCCACCCCCACTAGTACCACCTACATCTGTGTTGGTGCCTCTATCACCTCCCTCACCACTGTCGTCGTCATCGTCGTCGTCGTCCCCACGACCAGTGTCAAGTGGGGGTTGAGTCTCATCATCATCACTCACTACGACTTGATGATAACGAGGCGGCCTTGAAGATGCCTCCTCGCCATCATCATGACGTGTCGAACTCCTCATCAAAGGATCAAAGGAGTCTGTATCTGCCCTCTGTTGGCTTACTACCTCATCGACATCGATACCAAGAGACGCTGCTCCCTCCGCTACTTGCGGTGCAGGGCCTCCATCTACATCATCTAAATCAGCTGACTTGACCCACTCATAAAGTGGGTCCTCAGCATCGTCACCTATTTGTGCCATGGTACCTATCGACAACAGGTCCAGCGGGTCCGGATTTTCCACCATGTCTTGGTCTACCCGTAACTGCCTCTCCCTTAACTTCATATTGTAATGGCAGTAAACGAGCTTCTGTAACTTTTCGTATGCTAACTTGTTCCTCTTGCTCGTGTGTATGAGTGACCACGTACTCCAATTCCTCTCACATGGGGAGGAGGATACAGTCTGTGCGAGAATACGGACTGCAAGTACTTGTAGTGCAGGTGTGTCGACTCCGTACATCGCCCACCACTCACCTATATATCCATGAGCATCTTGTGTTAGTTTGAAATACGGACTTATAATGCAGTTACCTAATAATATACCATATTACCCAATAAAACATTATACTCACACGGCATCATCGTTTCTCTAGATGCTTTGGCTAGTGCGGATGAGAACGTACCCCTAGCATCTTTAAACCGCAACAATTGTAACATATGGATTCACATGTCACCATTTTAACTACCCATATATCTAAAGACTATGAGGAAGAAAATATATTCTATCGATTACCATCAGGGAGATCTACTCAAATTGCATTACCTGGTTACCAAATTCTGATCGTGCTGGCGATTCAGGGAACAACCGTTCGAACACCTCGTGGACGACCATCGTCAAATCACTATTTTCATGAAGTTGGCGTTTGTAATGGAATCTAGGATTCAGATAGTATGCTGAAACTCAAATATTATTTACTCAGTTGCATTAACTTGTAAACATAAGTGATGCTTAAAGTGCAAGTGCAAGTGGTAAAAAATACAGGTGAACGTAACAAACTTACCAGCCTTGTGGAGGTCATGATCAAGGGTCCTGGTCCATCGTTCATCGATGATATCGATCACCCACTTATGTGCATTGGGGAGAGCAGTCCGTATCCCTTCTTTCATAATTCTCATAAGCTCGTACATTGACCCCGTTGAAGGACACATCTCACTATCTACGGCGCGTAGGACACTGTAGATCGGTTTTAGAAGGGAAACAACATCATGAACTCTTATCCCAGAAGAAATCAGAAAGCACTATTTTCGATGTATTCTTTGCACCATCGGTCTTCCTCTGATTCCACTCCAAGTACTTCTCAGATCTAAACAAATTCCTAAGACCCACACGGTGCCTATACAAGCTGTCGAGTGCAATAAAGTTCGTGGCGAACCGTGTTGCACCTGGTCTAACGATGTCCCCTCTACAACACTCGCGCATTGCAGCCAATAACCAAGAGTGATTATATATGAAGTTCGTCACTCTCCTCGCATCCTCGATGGTTTTCTTGATCGAGTCCCTTTGACCTATCTTCTCGAGCATCAAATCAATGCAGTGTGCCGCGCAAGGGGTCCAATAGAGATGGTACCTTGTCATTAATTTCTTTCCTGCCTTAACGAATGCACTACCGTTGTCTGTCACAACTTGGATGACATTTTCCGGCCCAACAGTTATGATGACTTTTTTCAAGAGATCATATATGTAATCATGATCTTTTATTTTGGCAGATGCATCAATAGATTTGAGGAAAACGGACTGCCCTTTACTGTACACCATAAAATTGATAATGGACATTTTCGTGGGTCCTGTCCACCCATCGCACATAATCGTCACCCCATACTGCCTCCAGTTCGGAGTGAGTGCGCATACCCAAGCACGCATCTCCTCGTATTCCTGATCAAGGGAGACACCAAGAATCTCTTTTGGCGTCGGGGGCTTCACACCGGGCCCATGTCGCTGCACCTCCTCAATCATATTTGTGAAGTGAGGACTGGCAGCTGCATTGGCTGGTATGTGGCTCGAAATGAACCATCTAGATATGGCGCTACCCACTCTCTCTCTGATCCCCTTGTTCCATATATTTTTTAGCCTCTTCTGATTAACACCCGCAATGGGTGCATTTGTAACGCGGGCGCTCTGGGTGCGCTGTAATCCATGCCCGCCAGAACCGCCGCTACCCATACTGCCTCCCCCAAACCTTGTGCTGCTCCCACCGGCCTCATAACGGGAGCCCCCAAATGACGGCCTAGTCTCGTTAAGCCTTCTCCTCTGCTCCCCCTCCCACCCTGATGCCTGAGACTCGTGGATCGCCTCTCTGAACTCCCTCTTCTCCCGCGTCGTAACACAGTCATCGGGATATGCAATCCCCTCGTCGTCGTCGTCGTCGTCCTCTTGCTCCTCAACAGTACGTAGGCCCTGTCCAGGACCCCGCAACTGTTTCCTGAAATCCTTCTCCCAATCCTTCTGTTGCAGCTTGTGTGACTTCGCCTCAGCCAAAACTCTTCTCATCTCCTCTCTAACTGGCTTTGTTACACTTGGGCAGTCTTTCACATTTCTGAACCCCCCTGCTAAATGCTCCTTCAGCCTAGACACCCCCCCACTCCGTATAACTTGGCCACAGTAGTTGCATATGGCCCCATATTTATTCCCCTCCAATGGTCGTCCATGTTTCCACCCAATATCCCTTGCTCCTCCTTTTCCGGATCCAGACGACATTTTGATCCCTAGTAGCATACAAAAATGAAAAAATACTTGCACTAGCATTGGAATCAATGGCCATATGGGAACAAAAAATGTACACTTGAAGCTGTTATGTTAAAAAACATATGCGACAAAAATTGTGCCGGATCAAATACTCATGTCATTTTAGGATATGATCCAAAACCTTAAGAAGATACAAATCTCAGGTGGACCATACCACTAGAAACAGTGATTAATAACCTTCAGAAGGGCTCTTTGGAATTTTTAATGGTATGGCACTTAATCACACTGTTTCTAGTGGTGTGATCCACCTGAAATTTAGATCTGTATAATTTTTGAAATCACTTTCTAAAATGGGCTGTCGAAAAGGATGGACGTAGTGGATATACAAAATATCATCATGTGGGCCATACCGTAACACCTAGTAAGCTGTTCCACAAAATATCATCATGTGGGCCATACCGTATCACCCACTAAGCTGTTCCACAACAGAGCGAATTAGATGTTACCCTGGTAACACCTTAGTGGATGTTACCCCTACCGTGTGGGGCCCATCTTGATGTATTTTTTATATATCTATACTGTCTATTTGTTTTCTCATATCATTTTAGTATATGATCCAAAACCTTAAGAAAATCCAAATCTCAGGTGAACCATACCACTAGAAACAGTGATTAATAACCATTAAAAACGTTTTGTGGGCCACAAAAGTTTTGGATCAATCTGATATTTATATTTTCCCTTCATCAATACCTTATTGACATTATCAAGAGCTTGGATTGCAAATAAACATTACAAAGCCTTACTATGGGCTCTTTGGAATTTTTAATGGTGGGACACTCAATCACACTGTTTCCAGTGGTATGGTCCACTTGAGATTTGAATCTTCACAGTTTTTGGAAACTCATTCTAAAATGGGCTGTAGAAACAGATGGACGGCATGGATATACAAAATATCATCCATGTGGGCCATACGGTAGGGGTAACACCCACTAAGCTGTTCCCGGGGGGTAACACCGAATTCGCGCTCGTTCCACAAAATATCATCCATGTGGGCCATACCGTATCATCCAGTTGGTGCTGCAGTGACGTCATCAAGTTCTGTGGGTCCCACCATGAGGTACTTGTTATATCCAAACCGTCCGTCCATGGTTTGGGATCATTTTAAGGCTTGAACCAAAAAATAAGAAAGATCCAAGGATCCAGTGGACCACACTGCAGAAAGCAGTGGAAGATTGAACGTATACCATTGAAACCTTCTTGGAGGTCCCAGAAGTTTTGGATCAGTCTGATATTTAATTTTACCCTTCATCCAGGTCCGTGTGACCTTATGAACAGTTTGGATGACAAATAAACATCATGGTGGACCTGGGTATGTTTTAACGGTGAGAACCATTGTCCCCACTATCTTTATTGGTGTGGTCCACTTGAGTTTTGGATATTACTCATTTTAGGTATCATGCACTAAAATGATCTCTCTAAATGGATGGACGGTTTGGATGTACTAAATACATCATTGTGGGGTCCACAGAGCCTTAATCTTATTTGAACCGTTCGTACAAACACGGTGCTTGAGGACTGCGCACTCATTCTGCGTCCGCCACGTCCCGGCACAGAAACCGGGCGCGGATTAGGTACTTCCCCCGCCTGTCCCGAGCTCGAGACAGGCTAGGGCTCTGAGGGCCACCGTGATGTATGGATTGTATCCACACCGTCCATGCATTTTTCCATGTCATTTTAGAACATAGTACAAAAAATTAGGCACATTTAAATTTTAGGTGGGCCACACCAAAGTAAGCAGCGGTGCTAATGAGTTTTACCGTTGAAACCTTCCTAGGGCCCATCGTGATGTCTATTTGCCATCCAATCTGTTCATAAGATCATAGAGACCTGGATGAAGGTAAAACACAAATATCACCTTAATCCAAAACTTCCTGTAGGACCTAAGAAGTTTTCAACGGCCAGACTTTAATCTTCATTTCATTGTCCAATTGACTTTGGATCTGCCCCATTTTTGGGCTCATAACCTAAAATCAGATGGAAAAATGCATGGACGGTGTGGATACAATCCATACATCACGGTGGCCCTCAGAGCCCTAGCCTGTCTCGAGCTCGGGACAGGCGGGGGAAGTACCTAATCCGCGCCCACAGAAACCGGGCGCGACTTGGGTGAGACCCCGGAACGAGCGATGTGGGTGGGATCCTGAAACTAGGGCCCACCTCGATGTATTTGTTGTATATCCATGCCGTCCATCTGTTTCTTCAGATTATTTTAGGACGAAGTACCAAAATTCAAGCACATGTAAATTTTAGGTGGACCACAACACAGGAAGCAGTGCTCATTGAACTTCTACCATTGAAAAATTCGCGGGGGACACAGAAGTTTTGGATCAAGCTGATATTTGAGTTTTCCATTCATCCGTGTCCATGTGATCTTTTGAACAGGTCGGATGACAAATAAACATCACTGTGGGGCCTGGGAAGGTTTCAACGGTGGAAATCATTATTCCCACTGTTTCCTGTGGCATGGTCCACTTGAGATTTGAGATGCTTAAATTTTGGGCTCAACCACTAAAATGAGATGGAAAAACGTATGGACGGAATAGATAAAGCACATGCATTCTAGGTGGGCCCAACAGAGTTTACTCCACACGATAAGAGCGTGCGGAGTAACACCGCACGGAACGGTGTTTCACAAAAGGGTTCGCCCGCCCTTCTCCTCTGCAGACGATTTCCGAAAGAGGGGAGATCCCTCAAATCCCTAAAATCCCTCCTAAATCCCCCCAATTTCGTCGGAAATTCGCTGTTCCTTTGCTGATTATGTACGATGCATGGATCAATCGCAAATAAGGAAGTAAAAAGTGGTGATTGTCGAGCACTTACAGCGCACGGAAGCTTGGATTGGCCCACTGCAACGTTCGATGAGCGATCCTCCTTCAAGGTATGGAAATCCCTATTTTTCTCCTCTTTTCTGTCGATTTTTTGGGTATTTTCGCAATCCCCCCATTATCGGCCCTTTTATCGACAATAGGGGGTTGTTGGCTACAGTCTGTAGCCTACAGAAGTCCCGTGGAGGGTAGGTGGCTACAGAAGTCCCGTGGAGGGTAGCCACTGGCTACAACGACATTCCTTTCTCTGTCAGAGATTTTCGGCAGATATCGACAATATCGCATAATTATCGGCGACATTTGGAAGAGAAACGAATACCGGGGGTTTCGTTGTCGCAAGTCCGGCGATACCGATAATATCGGCGATATTGTCGATATATCGTCGACAATGCAAACACTGATTGTGATTGTGTACAATTAAGTTATCTCATTAGGTGGGCCACACATTTTGGAACACAATAACCAAAAAGTATAACCTCACGTGTCTTGATTATTAAATGTATGTATGCGTGCATTATTGCATGTATGCATGCATGAATATATAGATCCCTCTCTAGATCCATAAAATCACTATTGGTCAAGGGTCCTCTAGTGATTGAAATCATCATCAACGGTGATGATCGGATCCATCATGAATGGACATGATCAATGGTGATGATCGGGTTTTTCTATTAAACTTAGCACTTGTTTTTCTTTAAATTTGATGATGAGATTAACATGTGTGTTACAATTAAGCTTGATGTGATTAGATCTATGCATTTTTTTCATTAGATAATAGAAAACTTATGCTAGGATTATCCTTATAATCAAAGGTTGTGCATAACCTAAGTGGGAACTCGACTCCATCAAATGATGCCTGTACCATAATGGTGGGTTGTAAGTTATACAAATAAATAGTCATAAAAGCATCATGTTTATCGTATTTCAGAGAACGTGATTGATCTGCACCGCCCATTCGGGTATGTGGATGTTCAAATCTCGTCTAAGATGGATTGATCACTTTTATAATTTGAAAATTTGAATAACAAGTAGAAATGCTGATGATTATTGCAAATACCCTAGATCATGACTAAATAATGATACTTGATACAATGTAGAGTGGCCACCAAGGCATTAATCGCCGAACAACTCAAGGGTCAATAATTCGACGGCAACATCTATGAAGACTAATCCCACATAGTGCGAAGCCTTTTAAACGAGAACAAAATTTCGCATACTTTGGACTCGGTTTAAGAGGAACCCATAATGGTTGGGAACGGAAATCTAGGAGAACATAGGGCCGCTATGAACCGCTACAAGAGGTGACGTAAACAAAATTGTTCTGCCTGTAATGTCTTAGTCAACACAATGCACAAAAAACTCATACCAACGTATGAAGTGCGTGAAACCAGTAAAGGGATATGGGATGCACTGGCAAATTAACAAATGCCTGTACGCACAAGTCATATGCAAAAGTTCGGGCGATAGAATTAGAGTTCCAGGAATACAGGATGCTAATTGGTTGCCCCATCAAGGATCATATCAGGAAGTGGAGCAGATGATAGGTGCCCTTTGGAATGTGGGGGTGCAAAGTGACTGAAAATCAAAAGATAATTGCAATGCACCGTTCCTTGCCCAAATCTTGGGCTCTAATCAAAAGGATTCTGAACCATATTGATTTTATTACTACGTTCAAAGACTTTTGTGGTCACCTGGTATGAGAGGTTGAAATAAATGCAATTCAGCCAGGTTCGGCCAAGGCCTTTACAATAGAAACCCACAAGCGAGAAGTTAACACGAGACGGTCCAAAGCCCGCATGAAGGCGAAGAAGAATGACCAAGAACAGAAAATCGCAACATCTCTTCCAAATCCCAAGAAGGGGAAACGAAAGAAGAAGCCGAGAAAGTCAAACATAACTTGCTTCATCTGCGGAAACTCCGGCTACTATGCCCGCCAGTGCGCCTATAAAAAGATATTTATTCCTAGGTCACTAGATACTTTGTTTGTAGGCGTTTGTTGTGATATCCTTTCCGTTGATACTTTATCTAACGAGTGGATTTTGGATTTAGGCGCAACAAAGCACGTGATGTGAGATCATCGAGGACTCGAGGAATTCTGACCTGTAGCCATGGGGAGTTACAAGGTGTACATGGGGAATAACCCTTCTGAAGACGTGCTAGGGATTGACATTTACCATCTCCCTATGCACGTGGGGTGGACAATAACCCTCCGTGATACTCGTTTTGCACCGGGCATGCGTCGGAATTTGATTTCCGTTTCTAGGTTGTTAGTTGATGGTTTTGATATTTGTTTTTCCGGGTCGAGAGTTTCTTTAACACTCAATAAACTCATCTTTGCAAGGGAAACTTGATTTTAGATTTATTTATTTCATACGTAGATATTGATGATGCACCTCGTCCTTTATCTGCTATATCGAATGAAACTGTGGTATCTGAATCTCTAAAATGGCACGCGAGGTTAAGTCATATTGGAAATGACCGTATGACAAGACTAGCACGTTCTGGTTTGTTAGGTTCATTATATAAAGTCGATTTGTCATTTTGTGAACATTGTGTTTGGGAAGACCTCTAAGAAATTATTCCCTAAAGCGGCTAGGTCCAATGGTTTGCTAGAGACAATCCATTCAGATATTTGTGGACCTTTGAATGTATGTGCTAGAAATGGATGTCAATACTTCGTCACGTTCATTGATGATTACTCACGCTATGAATATGTGTATCTCATCTCACACAAATGACTTTTGATTGTTTTCTCAAATATAAAGCTGAAGTGGAAAACCGGCTTGAGAAAAAGATTAAAATCCTTCGATCTGATGGAGGTGGTGAGTATACATCTAAAACGTTTAAATCATATTGTGAAAACGTTGACATCGTCTGACAATACACTATAGCTTATACTTCACAGCAAATTGGAGTTGCAGATAGGAGAAACAGGACAATATTGGACATGGTTAGATCGATGTCTCTACCACATTCTGAGGAGACGCGCTGTTAATAGCTGTCTACGTCCTTAATAGAGTCCCATCTAAATCCAATTATAAGACCTCATATGAGATGTGGACTGGGATGATTCATTCTCTTGCCGAGCTATGCCCATGGGGATCTTTGGGATATGTTTTGCTGCCTACTCCGCATCGAAGTAAACTTGATAGTAAAACTATTGAGTGCATATTTATCAGGTACCCCATGCACTCAAAGGGATAATTCGAGTTTATGAGTACTGTGGAAGATGGATCGAGATAGAATCTTGGGACGTGATCTTCGTCAAAGATAGATTCCCTAGCCGAAAGAAGCAAAAGGTTGCCATAGAACTTTTTGAAATTCCCGATGTATCTCAGGAGAATGAGAGTTTTGCTTATGAAAATGGAGATGCTCCTATAGTTCGTCAGGACAGTTGGAGTACATCTCAACAGGCTCATGAGTTACGTCGAAGCGAAAGAGGATTGATTCCCTATAAATACTATGATATCAAGGGCCGGTCCTTCTCTTGCGTTGCAGTTGACAATGATGAACGCGATTCTTATCAGGATGCGTTGTTATTTCCAAATTCGGCTGATTGGGTGACTGTCATGGATGAAGAGATCGCCTCCATGGAGAAGAATTAAGTCTGGGAACTTGTAGATCTGCCTTCCAATCGCAAAGCGATAGGTAAAACAAGTGGGTACTTAAGATTAAAAGGAGGGCATATGGTATAATGGACAAGTATAAAACACGGTTGTTTGCTAGAGGTTTTATACAAAAAGAAGGCGTTAATTACGAGGAGACTTTTTTACCTGTTGCAAAATTCTCCTCGATTCGCATGATCTTGTCTATTGTCACAAGTTTAGACTTAGAGTTATATCAGATAGATACAAAGACCGTATTCTTAAATGGTGATCTGGATGAAGAGATATACATGCAACAACCCATGAGTTATATGGACAAAAAAATCCAAAGAAAGTCTGCAAATTGTTAAAATCTATCTATGGGTTGAAACAATCTTCAAGACAGTGGTACATGAGGTTCCACTTAGTTATCACTACTTTCAGGTTCATAATGAGTCAAGAAGATCATTGTGTATACATGAAACGGTCTGGAAAATATTTTTTGATACTATCTCTATACGTAGACGATATCTTACTAGTTGAGATGAAAGATCTTGGTGAAGCCAACTTTATTCTTGGGGCTAAAATCATTAGGGATCGTCCTAGGAGATTCTTAGGCTTGTCTCAAGCCACTTACATGTAAAAGATCTTAGAGCGATTTCGAATGGAAAATTCAAAAGCTGTTGAAACCCATATGGAGAAATCTACCAAGTTAGATAGGAAATTGTGTCCCCAGACTGAAGCTGAGAAATTGATTGTCTTTAGTACCTTATGCGAGCGCAGTAGACAGTTTAATTTATGTTATGCTTTGCACCAGATCGGATATTAGTTATACAGTTCATAGTCAGCTGTTACTAGAGTAACCTGGGACAGTCTCATTGGTAAGCCGTGAAACGTATATTCTGTTATATCAGAGGAACAAAAGACCTGATGCTGTGTTATGAAGGCATGAGTCTCGAGCTGAAAGGATATTCCGATGGCGCCTGGGGTAATGATGTCGACGAGGGAAAGTTTACTTCAGGTTATGTCTTCTTGCTCGGAGGGGGAGCTATCTCATGGTCTAGCAAGAAACGGACCTCCACAACCTTTTCTTATATGGAGGCCGAGTACATTGCATGTTGTGCTGCAGTTCAGGAGAGCGTAGATTCTTACTAAGTCTGGGTGTTGTATCGGACGTTCATGAGCTTATATCGTTGAGGATAGACAACACTTCTGCCATTGACTTGACTAAAGACATCAAACACCACCAGAAGTCCAAGGACATTGAGATAAAGTATCATTACGTCCTTGATCAAGTGATAGATAAGAAAGTCGTCCTCAGCTACATTACTACCAAGGAGATGATGTCTGATCCCATGACGAAGCCTATAGATAGAGATCTATTCCAGGTTCACACCAGGCAGATGGGATTAAGGAAACCTTGAGTGACATGCTTGTATCATGTACTTTTGATCTTTTATTAATGAATGAATAATACATTCATTTTGTTCAGTATTGTGCACCAATGTAGACTAGGTGTGAAGATCATTAGCATTTACCTTGAGATCATGTAGGATTTCTACCTTTGTTGGCAGGCCGGTCACCCACTCGCATGGGTTGACCAAACCTGAATGTACAAGAGAGATACATTGGGGGTGATGTTCATATATTGAGGTGTGAACTGTCTGATGATGATACAAATGAGTTGTATTCGCCTTCAAAAGATTGAAGATGAGACAACAAGTCAAATAACATAATCGCTTCATTTCTCTTCATGCGATCAATGTTATGGCTTGAATTAAAAGCCATGTCGTGATGATATGAGATAAGTCATACCTCATGTGAGATGACCTACGTATTGTAGACCCGACATATACCTAGTATTGTCTACTTTACGGTGTGGATTGTAGCCACGTGCAGGGACCTTTTACCTGCAGATTGCTTTGATTCGATCTAAATCATTGCAACATAGGGGTAGCCAATCCTGTAGGTGACTCTGTGTCCTTAGCTACCCTCTTGTGTATATGAGGATGAGATTGAGTATCGCTACTTTAGTGTACGATGACGAAAGGCCTTTAGTTGATTAAACTCGGTTATGCTAGGAAAGTGGCTTGATCAATTCTAAATTACACATCTGCGTGGGGAAGATCTCATGACAGTTACATCAAGTTTCTAGAACTATAAATACACACTTGAAGACTTATCCGCTGGTAATATCGAGTTTTTATTTTATTTTATTTTATTTATTTATTTATTTATAGATTTTTTGTAAGCGAAATTCTTTTTCAAAAGTAAGTGTGTGTGTGTGTGTGTGTGTGTGTGTGTGTGTGTGTGTGTGTGTGTTACTTTAGAAGGATTCAAATCAGTGTTTGCGAAAATTGAGTTTTTAGAATAACTTGATAAGTTGGATAAGTGCGTATGTTGGCCGAGTACTCCAGATCGGGAGTAAACTCCATCCGGTGTGGTCATACGGACTAGGACATGCATTACAAAGCTTGGGTTATTGAGTGCTAGTTAGGTGGTTACTTAGTACTCAAACACTTGTGAGAAGAAAATAGTGTTCCAGTTGATATCACGCCTTTGATTGTTTTGATCGTAATGTTTGGTTTTGGTTATTTTAAGATGAGCTAGATGGACAATCTTCTTTATGCCCATCCCACAATGTGATTGAGTGGGAGATGTTGGACATGGGCTTGTGAGGCCCACTTGTAGGCAATCACAAGTGGATGGGTCCCACGAGGTTTTACCTATGATTTCTTAATCCGTTCTTCTCTCGGTCGTTTAAAGTTGAATTTCAAATTCAACTTTAAACGTATATGAGATAAGGAGATAGGATGAGACCGAATACTCTCTAGCCTCATCCAAACTCTCTGAACCTCTCCTTTAAGTAGGAAGAGGTTCTTTCGAGAAATCCATCCGAGTAACTTCGAGAGTCCTGAGAGAAAAATAGAGAGCCCCATATTATCTATCTGCTGCCCTGTCCCTTAAGCAATCCAAATCATTCATTAAAATTTGGGGCCATCCATACCGTAGATTCAGAGGGGTGATTAGACCCATCTGCTTCCGTGGTGGTTAAGCGGACCCCTGGACTTGTGCCGTTTATCATTGACTTTTCTGAAGGTCCCACTTTTGGACAATATGAGGCTCTCTATTTTTCTCTTTGGACTGTCGGAGTTACTCGGATGGATTTCTCGAAAGAACCTCTTCCTATTTAAAGGAGAGGTTCGAAGAATTTAGATGAGGCTGGAGATTATCTGGTCTAATCCCATCGCCTTATCTCATCTACGTTTAAAGTTGAATTTCAACTTCAAACGACCGAGAGAAGAACGAATTAAGAAATCATAGGTAAAACCTCATGGGACCCATCCACTTGTGATTGCCCACAAGTGGGCCCTATGGGCTCATGTGCTCCATCTTGTGGATATGATCCTTGATAGGGCAACCGACTGGCATCCTGTATTCTTGAAATTCTAATTCTATTGCTCAAACTTTTGCATCTAACTTCTGTGCATAGGTATTTGCTAATGCATCCCATATCCCTTTAGCGGTTTCATGCACTTCATACGTTGATATTATTTCTTTGTACATTGTGCTGATTAGGACATTATGGGCAGAACGATTTTGTTTACGTTACTTTTTGTAGCGGTTCATAGCGGCCCTATGTTCTCTTAGATTTCCGTTCTCAGCTATTATGAGTTCCTCTTGAACTGAGTCCAGAGTATGCGAAATGTCGTCCTTGTCTAGAAGGCTTTGCACTGCGTGGGACCAGTTTTCATAGTTGTTGCCGTCGAATTGTTGACTCTTGAGTTGTTCAACGATTAATGCCTTGGTGACCATCTCTATATTGTATTAAGTATTACTACTTAGCTATAATATAGGGTATTTGCATTAATCATCAGCATTTCTACTTGTTATTTAAATTTTCAAGTTATAGAAATGATTAATCCATCTTAGACGAGATCTGAACGTCCACATACCCGAATGGGTAGTGTAGATCAATCAAGTTCTCTAAAATAAGATGAACATGACGCTTTTATGACTATTTATCTGTATAACTTACGATCCACCATTATGGGTGCATGCATTATTTGGTGGAGGAGTCTATTTCCCACTAAGGTTATGCACAACCTTTTAGAAGGATAATCCTAACATAAGTTTTTTATTCTGTAATGAAAAAGAGGCATAGATCTAATCACATCAAGCCTAATTGTGATACACACATATTAACCTCATCATCAGATTTAAAGAAAAACAAGTGCTAAGTTTAATATGAAAATCCGATAATCACCATCGATCGTGTCCTTTCGTGATGGATTCGATCATCACCGTTGATGATGGATCCTTTCATCAACGTTGATCATCACGATTGATGATGGTTCTAATCACTAGTGGATCCTTGACTAATAGTGATTTGATGGATCTAGAGAGGGATCTACATATCCATGCACGCATGAGGTTATACATTTTGGTTGTGGCCCACCTAATGAGATAACTTAATTGTACACAATTATAATATCAATATGCCACAATATTAACATGCTACAATCAATAAGATAAAAATCCAAAATTTTATCATTTTATATGCTTTCATTTTAATATATACATCGATCATCACTATTATTAGAGATTCTAATTGCTAATCTAAAAAACGGACCGCACCATCGGTTAGATCTCGCCAAAAAACCCAAAGTTATTTCTCAACTCTTGACCTAAGTCAGCCGACAAATGGCCGATTAAAGGCCCTTAACAAGATACACTTAATCTTGAAGGGAGGTAATTTGGGCTTTTAATTCGGCCCAATTCAATTTGTACATAAAAGTGGGGCCCTTTTCGATTGTCCATCAACTCATGGATACCATAGGATGATCCCCAATTTTTTGGTTCAAGGAATAAATAAATGATGGTATCACAAAAATCATTAAATAAAGGCACAATTATAGGTAATTGGCTAAAGCCTAGATGGGGGTCAAATGATTAATAAGATTTTGGGCATCATAGAACAATGAACAACACTTTCCACTTATTCCACTAAGAATGGTCCGAAATTTGTTGTTATATCGGCTCTTAAATAGGCTATAAAATCTACTCTTTTAAGCTTTAAAAGTCGATAGGCCTACAATTCTTTCATTTAGTCTCATCTTATAAATAACTCCTCCTCTACTTTCCTTCGCTTCCTCTTTCGAAGGGTCCATAATTAGAATCTGTTTGGGCTCTTGGATGGGTTGAAAACTCACTCTTACAAACCTAAAACTAGTCAGGCCCAGCCATAAATTCAGGCCCATCTGATCAATTTCACCCAATTTTCCTCCTCTCATCTTTTTCTTATTCTTCTTTATAGGGTTTATGAAACCCATTCTTCTCCTGGAAAAGTATCCATGGCTGCCATTGATTTTACAAATGGCCACTATACAAAAATCCTTCATCCCCCCTCCCCCTTTTTTTATTGCGATGAAGTGCTACTATGACGACTGTTCCAGGTGGCGGCGGCCATGGCTACCAATGCCCAGATAGGCATCGCGGCTGCCCTGTTGAGAGAGAGAGAGAGAGAGAGGGGCGCGATTGCCATGGCTGCCGCTGCTATTCGCGGTGGCGGCTTGGCCCTTGGATTCTGATTGGAAAAGTGGGAAATAGAGGGGTAGAGAGAGAGAGAGAGAGAGAGAGAGAGAGAGAGAGAGAGGAGTGGGGGGGTGGGGGGTGGCGGGGGCTGTTTTATCCCCCAAAACCCATTTTCAATATTTATTGTCTCAGCATCTCAGGGATTGGATAAAACCCAATCAATCACTCTGACCAGATATATTTGCAGATCTTAAATTCTTGGACATTAATCCAGATGATAAAATCTCTAATCTCTTTATCATTCAAATTCTCTAACATTCAATTTATCATTCAAACTCTCTCTCTCTCTAGTTAGCAATACTCCGTTTAAAACTCCATATTTTAAAAAACCTACGTATAATTGATTAAACATTTAAAACTCTGAATATTTTAAAAGACATGAAAAAACTCTTTTTTGAAAAAAGAAGAAGCTTTTGGGGCAATCTAAAAATAGAGATTGGTAGTCGCCATCCATTGATAAAATTGAGCAGAAGGTGAATTTTTTTAATAGAGAATGATTAATTTATATCAGGATTACTTGAAAAGGAAGGATTTGAGAGAGGCAAAGAACACTATTTGACTATCTATATACATTATAGTTTATACATAAGACATTCTAATGATTTATTTATTTATCTTTACTAAGGTATTCCTCCCCCTTGAATGGGATGTTGGGGGGATACTTGGGAATCGGTGGGAGAACCTATGAGGTATCTCTCCCAGCTGCCTTTAATGGCTCATAAGGTGAATCGGCCCTACGGGGAACGGAGGCTTGCTGATGGTTAGGAAATATGATGTAGGTAGTGCCACCGTCATACTTCAGGAGGGGGCGGTATCCTGGGACTTAGTCCCTTGTGCCGGCAAACCTGGGGCATGGCCAGCTGTTCGAGAGAGCTTTGGCAAAACCATCGCTCACCCCATTCTAATGATTTTTTAATTAAAGTTTTCATCTCTAAAAAAAAAAAAATAAAAAAAAAAGTTTTCTATTTTCACCCTTACATATAATATACACCCAAATATATGCACATATATAGATTCTTTTTTTTTTTCCCACCGTTTTTGTAGTCCTAATGGTATTAAACTCAAACTTTTCTTTCTCCAAATTTCTGGCATTTCCCCTTTCACTGAAATGACTGAATTTTTTACCATACTTTTGACATTCGAGATAATTAAACATGAGCATTTCCTGTACCTTTTTGTTTTTTTTTGCCATTTGCCATTTGCTAACTATGGTTATGAGCAGTGACCAATCCTTGCTATTCCCATATTGCAAGAAATTTGGGTTTTGAAGATCCGCCAAACGCATTCCTTGCTGTACTTGGTAACCTTACTCAGGTTACATTGATTTGGATCGATCACTAAAGTGCACCAATCAATGGTTTTCAGGTTGGTACCATTTATAAATGGTACTTTTCAATACATTTTGATTAACGTCCCCAATGAAAGAAGTTGCCACTTGTCTGTTGCTAAGTTAGCTAACTTGAAACAATGTATGGTCTGCGGAGTTAAGACCAACTCTAGAGTTCTCCGATCTTTATTTCACATGATAAAAAACGGGCAAGCTGCTCCTTGTCATCTTTCCTCATATCCTTAAGATCCATTCTACAAGTATTTTCATTTCTCATACTTCTATGATTGTTTTTACCATCTGAGGCAGTCATTATTTAACTGGCTTATATTTAAGTGACTAGTTATTAGATTGGAATAGAAATTTCGGGACAAGACTGTAGTTAATACACTACCATTTTCAAAATGGTGGCAACTCATCATCCTCAGATGTGCCAAACGTTTATCTAGACAATCAAAATTGGAGCATATTGTGGATAGATCATAGCTCATAAAATTTCACTGAGTGAGCAATCCTAACCATCTATTGGTGGCTTCAAATGGATTCATCATCGTCTAATCCTTATCCCAAGTCCCAACTAATTGGGGCCGGTTGACTCCAACTAAATTGTTAAAAGTAACATAACGAGTGGTTCTCATTCAGCAGGCAAAATTAGATGGTTACTCTTATCTGCTCAGTGTATATTTTGGGTTTTGCTCCAGCAATTGGGTCAGAGATCTGTCTTGAGTACCAACACTATGCCATTTTTAAATTGGTGGTAAACCATCACAAGAGATTAGTGCTATTGGTTGTGAATTGTGCTTTATGGCTAAATAGACTGGTGCGAAATTTTATCAGCTTTTAGTCAAATGTATTCTGATTTCAGAGGGATATTATTATTCAGTGGTTCATGTTTCATAATTTGTTTTGGTCTCTTAGGTGTTACGAAGGTAGTTTTGAAAAAGGGGAAAACACAACTCTTTCGTGATGGAAGTCCTATGGTCTACAGTGGGGCAGTTGATAGAATAATTGGTAGGCCTCCGCCGAAGACTGGTGAGGTTGTGCTTGTAGCAGATGGGTCAGAAAAACCTATTGGATGGGGGATGTACAATTCAGTTTCTATGTTTTGTGTTCGACTCATGCAACTGGAAGAGGAGGCAACACGGTATGCAATATGCTTCAATAAGGCTTCCTTCTGTGGCCCTCTTTTTTACACAATAGTAATGCTGTTAGACTTTGATATCCTTTCATTTCGGTTGCAGAGATCCTTCTTGTGCATTGAATATGGAGAAGCTTCTCGAGGCAAGGATTGATCAGGCTATAGAATTACGCAAGAGTGTGGGGCTCCCATCGCCAGCAACCAATGCATACCGCCTTGTTAATAGCGAAGGGGACAGGCATGCATCCCCAAAGATTTGTGGATTTTCTGAGTTGTAATGATTATTTTTGTTTGTGGCGATCCTTCAAGGAAAAAAAAAATGGTCATGGTGGAATAAAAGAACCATAAATATCATTTATAAAATCCCTCATGCATATAATTGGGCAAATTCAATGGATGATAAATAATAAAAAACAAATTGAATCTCTTCCCCATTGTGGATAGGTTTTTGGTAAATTTGGTGAACTGTTTTGGTTGTGTGCTAGGTTTATTCAATCCTTTAGTTTGTGGTGCCATCCAAATTGAATCTTTCAAGTTGAAATATTCAATCTTTAAGTTTGTGGATAGATAGAATCATTTCAAGATGGCGGAAGGAGGTGGCGATAAGCCCCCTGACGACGATGAAGGGAAGGGTGATAACGAAAGGGTAGAGCAAGAAGAGAGAAATATGGGAGACAACGATTGGGAGGAGGTTGGAAAAGGGCACAAATCAACAAAAGGGAAGAGAGGCTATTCTGGATCCTTCGGCCTTTCCGACATTGTATGTTTAAGGATTTCCTGCGGGATGGCTACCAGTTAATTTTGCTAGGGTGTTCGGAAGAGCAGGAGCAGTGATGGACATCGTCCTTCCCAGAGACAGACAGACTTTGGCCTCCTGCGGGTTTGCGTTGTGAGAATGAGTTCTATGGAGGAGCTGAGCAGAGCCGTTGAGTTGCTCCATGGAGAGAGCTTTGTTGGGAAGAAACTGAGAGTGCTCGATTTGGACCGTAGCAAAACAAAAAGGAGACAAAAACCCTCAAATCGTGTCTACATCAGGACCCTACAGCTCGAGAAAGAGGGAAGCACCCGTGCGGGCCCTCCGTTGAGGATAGCCCTCCTATGCTGTCCATAGGTAAGAACCCCTCTTGATTCAAGGAGGTGGTATCGGGGAACAAGCTCACTGAGGAATTGCAAATAATATAGGGAGGTCAATCGATCGACTCTCACAGGTTGGTCAATCGTTCAAAGGTGATGACGAAAATGGTTCGTGGAGAGAAGGTTGTTTGGGTAACCCAGAAGTGATTTCTCAATCTTGGGAAGACTTCCAATTTTCGGTTGTAGCTACAACTAGAGAAGGAGCAGCAGTTTCCCAAGTCAGGAAGTGGCTGGATGACTGTTGTAGATCGGCTCCAACCGTGTATACCATCAAACCCTTCGGTTACAACGAACTATGGATCCGTTTGAGTCTGACGGTGAATCCTGATCTCTTGGTTATGGCAGGTGCTCTTCACAGACATCTGGGTTCTGATTTGGGTGATTCCTTTGGAACTTTGCTTCCAGGGATTCTTTGTGTTGGCGGCTTCCTGTTTGGGAGATGTCATCGAGCTGGATCCTAAAATGAAGATGGGGGAGGGGATCAGGGTGATTAGGGCTTGTGTTTGAAGAACAAAGGGCTTGACCATGCCAGGTACCATCTTTGTTCCCGTTGAAGATAGGAGACTGGTTCTTCCACTTCAGAAGGAGGAAAAAGAAGGAAAATACATGAGATGGGGAGATTTGTGGGATAAACGGGAGGAGCATTCGCCGTTGGTTAGTTAGGTATGCCGCTCGGAGGCAAATGACGGAGCACAGATTATGCATTCCAGTGGAGCACCAAATGACGGAGAATGGATGTGTAAGGATGTGATTGGTGGGGAGGGAGTCAGTGAGGGATGCTCCATCGCCAATGAGACACGTAGCAAGGGGTCTTCCGAAGGAGCACCAAGTCCAAATTCGTCTCATCCGATGTGAAGCCTCGCGATGGCTCGGGCTTCGAGCCTAGAAAATCTTTACTCTCCATCGACACCTGTCTTGGTTCGGAGCCAAAACAAGACACGTGCTTGCCTCTCCCAGATCATGATCCTTGTTCGGATTCGGAGGCAGTGGCTGAGGCTCGAAGGGATACGTGTTCAAGGAGGCAACGTTTAGATGTCATGCCACGTGCTATTCCACAGGTGGGATCGCTGACACGTGGGACTCTCCCTCTAACACGTTCGACTAATAGCGTCACTCGTGAGACGTGTGTCCTTTGCATCTCACATGTGCCAGCTAAGGCTTTATGCGAAAGCCCCTCGAACCTTACTGTTTCAAATCTGATTCGTGTGGATTCGCGCACAGTCCCTCCTCTCCTCGAATACTACAAAGACCTCAACAGGAGCTCGATGATTCGAGAATTCATCCGGTTATAGAGCTGCTGCAGTTTGGGACTCGGACAATGAAGACGATCAGAGGGCAGATAGAGAGTAAGAAGGTTGGGCATTAACGAAGGGCAGAGGTGATTTTGTTTTTTCTGACGAGGAGATCGGCTCGATCCCTGAGGGGGACTGTTTACTCAGAGGCAGCTGGTGAAGGGGATCTCTTCCAGGAGGCTTTGGACGTCACTCCTCTTTGTGTAGAGAAGATGCATGTTGCGGATGGGGATCTTCATTTTGCTCTGATCCAAACAGAACAAGAAGGCAGTGGAGTCTCTCGAAAAGCATCTCACGGAACAACATCAGTGGGCCAGAGATGTCACGGAAAGGGTTGAGGGATTTGTGGGCATGTCCTACGGTGTAAGGGATGAAGATGTTTAGGCCTTCTTTCAGTTCGTGAAGGCACGGGCTGCTCAGTACTATCAGGAAGCTCAAGCGCTGAAGGCCAAGTCTCCCAAGGGATCGCGGGAACTTCTTCGTCTTGAATGTACGGTTAATTATGACTTCGCTTCTAGTTTGCATGGAGGCAGAAGGGCAAGGTTAGGAAGAGTTGTTGATCAATGATCATTCTATCATGGAATGCTACGGGGCTGGGAAGCAAGGTCAAAAGGGCTCAGGAAAGGAAAATTTGCAGCATAGAAAAGGCAGATATTATCACTATTCAAGAAACAAAGCTTCAGAAGTTTGACAAAAACTTGCTGGATTCAATGTGGGGGATCAAGGAGAAGGACTGGGTTGTGCTAAATGCCTCAGGGTCTGCAGGGGGTGTTTGTATTGAGTGGAATACTAATAGGTGGAAGAGACAGGACAGCTTCTCCGGTTCCTTCTCTTATCCATTCTGCTAATCGATAACTCCTTTGGCTTCAGGTGGGTCTTCACGGCAGTTTATGGTCCATGTCTTTATAGCGCGAGAGAGATTCTGGGAGGAGTTAGACAGGGTCAAGGATAAATGGGAGGCTCCTTGGTGCATTGGGGGTGATTTCAACATCACCCACTTCGTCTGCGAGAAATCTAGAGGGGGCAAACTTTCCACTAGCATGATCTCCTTTCTCATACGGGGTCTGAAATTTGACTGTGAATGAACAGTCTAATTCAGGGAAAACATCGCGACGAAATTGAGTGAAAGCGAAGAAAAACGAGAAGGTACGAGCTTAGTCGAGGAGTACGAGAGGACTAAAACAACGGCTACGAAACGGTTCCGAAATCGAGGTTGCTAGTTAGTGGAGCGTAAAATAGAAGAACTCTACTGGTACCACTACCCTCCACCACTTAGAAGATGTTGACCAACACACAACATTCGGATGTTCCTAAGACGATAAACCTAGAGATCTCTCCAAGTTTATTTCTAAAATGGATACCACTTCCACGAATTTGAAGATCTCTAGTTCTCCTTTGTTCAAGTAGAGGTAAACTCGAAACTTACGAGGTTGAACACTACTTAATGTTCCTTCTACTGAACCTATTAAATCCTAATTTCAGATCATTACCAACTTTATTACCACCGAAGATTATGTGATTTAAGGGAGAGATATACGGGTTTTAGGCCTGAGGTATATATTTCACAAACTCGAGATTGTCTATCTTTTGCCCGTTATTACTGATTGATAGATAGCTGGCTAACTGGACTCGATAGCTGGCCAGCTGAACTCGATACTGGCCAGCTATCCCCGGTAGCCGGCCAGCTAAAACTGTGTCGATTGGTCTAATTTTCCCAGTGGCTTACAGTCTTGTTCAACCAACTTTGCGACCCATCGACAAGGACCGTCGACCGGTCGATTTTCTCGTCAAATGATCTATTAAGGCCTGGACTCATGTTCAGTTTCTGTCCAATCTTGGCCATTTTCGGCTAGTCGATCACTGCTGTTGGCCGGTCGGAACATTTGCTCGACCGGTCGTTAGACCAGTCGACAACACCATGAGTTCTGTTGTTGGGGTGTATTTTTATAGCAGCTCATGAACCTCTTAGGCCTATCTTTGAGTGGTCTTTTGGGACACCTAAGGCCATTCTAAGATGACTAAAGGTTTACCTAATTGGGTCCAAGTCATTAAAAGGTTAAGGTTGTTTTGGTTTTAAGGGTTATGGTCACCAAGGCATCTCATTTACTTGTTTCTTCTTCTTTGATACTTCTTGTCCACTTGAATCTTCGTTGTTCAGGTTGCCAAGGCTCAACCGACATTACAACACATGGACGCACGTGATTGATAAATAAGGTGCACTAGTATGCCACAGAGAAGTGCACTAACACTATTTAAAACACTGGTTAGGATTATTCAACCAATCAGATTTTTGAGGTTGTGACTTAGAGGCAATGGGTGTCAGGTATACAATTGCTAAACTGCCTGCTTACATAATTAAGCGTCATACACTGCCGGAATATCAAATAACTTCCCTACCCAAAAAGCGGTTGTGCATATACTATACAAAGGAGGAACTTGAATATCTTAGACCCATAATTCTTTGGTCCAAATGGCATATTTGTCTACTAATCAGGTTCATTCATTTCTTAGGTCTTGTTATGGATGGCACATGTTTAAAAGATTACACATGTTAGACATTCCTATCTAGCTTACCGTTGGCCATTAAAGCAATAGTAAAAGAAGAAAATAGTTAACAGTCAGAAAACATTGATGGATAGGATTGTTTGATAAACTTATTTTTGAAACATAAGCCCCTTATTGCGGCTCCATAGATGGATGCACCCAATTAATAATTCATCTTGCCATGTGCACTGGGAGTAGCGAGGTTCCCTACTTATAGAAATGGTAAAGGAATCATCCTTCCAACATTGGGCTGCTACTATAATTCATCGTACCATGTGCACTGGGAATAGTGAGGTTCCCTACTTGTAGAGATGGTAAAGGAGTAGTCCTTCTCTCTCTCTCTCTCTCTCTCTCTCTCTCTCTCTCTCTCTCTCTTCCCCCCCTTTTAGCAACTTCTTCTCTTGCTGTTAACGATGTTCACCACCCGCATCAAGTTTTGGTACTTTGAGGGACTATTCAAAGAATGGTATTCTAACAACTAGGGGTATGGCATGTTGTTTGCTTGCCTCAAGTACAAGGCTGTGATGTAGTAATAATTCTCGATAAGACCAAGGTCGATCCACTGGGAAAGAGGTAAACACTTCTAACTACTCTAATAACTAGAATCTAAGAAAGTTTAGGAAAACACTTTTTAAGAACTAATGTAAAAACATAAAACGGGAAAAATCTGAGAATTGAGAAACTAGAGAATCAATGATCCACTTCTAGTCTTAATCATGCTCAATCCATTGATTCGATTCAAAGCACAACTGAAATTGAATTTCTATTTCTATCCAGCCAGTAGATATAACAATCAAAGCACACAGATAATTTGAAATAGATTGGTGTTTACTGATTTGATTCCCTCAATAAAGCTCAGGCCTTGGGCACACTCAATTGTATAGGCCAAGCCTCTTTCCAATCTAGTCGAGATTCACAACCATAGCTTTCATGAAATCCTGTCACTAGACTTGACTACGACCAATGATTAGAACTTTAATTAAACCAACTTCAATAAGCAACACTAACTACCTCAAATTCTACACAAGATACATGAACTTTCCATTATAGTTCTAATAGAGATTCCATTGTTTGAATCATGGAGAACTTGAATCAAAAGCTTCCATTAATCAACAACTCATAAACCATTCTGATTAATCTCAGAAATCCAATAAAAACCCATGTACTTGGCACACAAACTCCTTGAATCATCTAAAACTATCAACTTTATTCAAACCATAATGAATTGTTCAGTACTTAAAGCATAAACCAAAATCAATGTATTAAAGCATGATTAAAAACTAAGAAGATTCACCTCTTAGCTCTAGCTGAGAGTTAAATAGAAGAAAGCATAGAAAAACTAGAATTAGAACTAAGAAAAGAAAGAAAAACTAGTTGTAGGAGGCTAAGAAACCTCTTAAGTCTTGATCTCTTTGCTCCCCACGTTCTTAGATGGCTTAGGAAGAGAGTGGAGGTGGCCTTTTATAGGAGAAATCCCGCACCAAGTTGGAAATTTCCGGATTTGGCAGAGTCCTTACGCAGTTTGGATGCCGGCCAGCCGGCTGGACCCCCTTGGCCGGCCGGTCGGACCTTGCACAGCAACATAGGAGCCATTTGGACACCATCCAACCTGTCGGCCAGCTAGCCGGACCTGGTAAAAACAGTCCAGCAAGTTCAACTCAAAAAAGCCTGAAAATCCGACCTGTCTGGCCTTAGGGCCGGCCTGTCGGCCGACTGGCCGGATCTGGCCACCGGCTGGCCGGTCGGAGGTGAAACAACATGGCTGTTTTCTGCAATTTCTGCACTTTTTTTTCCTGGCCCTGTAACTCTGCACTTTGGTTTTTCTGACCATTTCAGGTCTTCAACTTGATTCCTTCAAGGCTTTTCTCCACTTCTTTGGCTCAACAAACTTTGGTCTCCTAATCATTTTAAATCATTCAGATTAGCATTAAGTCCATGATTTCTCTCTCTTTTACCTATAAACATGAAAATAAGCATAAGTTCTTAACTTTAACAACTTAAACTATACAATCGTGCTATGAATTGGGGTTAGAACATTCATAATTTAGGGCTCAACACATGTGCAACGCATGCGGAGAGAGTAGGGGAGAGAAAAAGGGAGAGAGAGACTGAGGGAAAGGGTGTTGCTATACGCATGCAGGTTACACTTAGAGAGAGAAAGAGAAAGGTTTCGATGATGGGCGACCCTTGCCCACTTTTTCTGGTGTTGTGACCCACTTGAGCTTTAGATTTGCCTTGTTTTTTGGGTTGACATCCTGACATGAGATGGCACAAAAGATGTGCGGTGTGGATGCTATAGATTTATCATAGTAAGCCCCACAGAGCCTTTCTTGCATTGGCTCTCTTCTGTTTCATCTTCTGTGTAGGCTGTGTGAAAAAAAAAAAAAGAAGAAAAGAAAAGAAAAAAATAAATTCTTTCTTCCCTCCCATGTCTAATTATAGGGGCAAAAATGCCCAAAAGCTTCTTGCATTATATATAGTATAAATTGTAGGCACACCCTTCAACATGATAGATGCATGAGATCAATGGCCCCAATGTCCAGCAGCGCTTGGATCTTACCAGTGTTTTAAATAGTTACGTTATGTAGCGTGTAGCTTACGCTACGTAGCGTAGCTTAGCCTAAACGCTGCGTACCTCATGAAAATAGCTTAAGTTCTACGCTAAGTAGCTCATGAAAATAGCTTAAGTTGCGTGTAGCCTATGCTACATGATTAATTTGGATACGCTACATGCTTCATAAACCATGCTACATGCTTCATAGCTCACATTACAAGTCACTTTTCACTATAACATTAAAATCAATAATGTTTTTAATGGTTTGTTACATTTTTCTATTTCAATGAAAATTCGTTAGTCTTTTCAATGCCTTTAGTAAAATGATATGAGAAACACTTTTAAATAAGTTTTGTTAATCTTTTTTCAGTTTTATATTTAATAATTCCCCCTTGCTCTTACTTTAAGTTGCATTTGGTTGCACCAAATATCATGAAATTTTGTTAAATTTTATTATTAATCATCTAATTTGGTGCAACCAAGTGCAACCTTGATTAAAAATCTAAGCAAGGCTCACGCCTCACGCTTCGGAGGGGTGAAGGCTACGCTACACGCTATTTGCTATTTAAAACACTGGATCTTACACAATTTCAATGGTCACATGTGTTGTGCACATGGACATTGTGCAGTTCCTTGCTAGTTAGTAGTATGGAGAAAGTGCCTCTAATCAGCTTGAAATGGGAAATAAGCTAAAGTGCCCAAATTGAGCACAACGGCCATTTCACTCAATGGAAAATGGAAATATAGTAACTCCCAGACACATGATGAGTAAGTAAAATGGATTAACATATTCCCTGTCATTAGTGATTTAAATACCAATATCAATGCATGTATGCACCTTCGGAATACAAAAACATATAGGGGCATTGCATGGGAAATATAGGATATATAGGGGAATGTATCGCTGTTTGAGTGAAACATTTGGAAAATGGTGGAATTTTTCAAAGAAACTTCATGTTGAAGGAGACGTGATTTCACACTTGGAACTCAAACGATCATTAAAAAACAAGAATGCATAATAAGTTTCCTTTATATAGGGTCCTAAACTATGCACCTTTTGACAGAAGTGATGCAATTATATCCAAAACGAGTTCATATAATTTGTAATTCGTAGAATACAAGGTAATCGATTCTCCAAACAAAGAGAGAGTGGAGTTTTGCCTTTTTTTTTTTTTTTTTGAATTTCTTGGGTGAATGTATTGCTATGTATCAACTATACATATCACAATGTATTGACGATATGTGGAACTTTCATAAAGGGTTTTTGGCAAAATATCGCAAGTTGTTGATATATCATGATATACCAGCAGTACATTGTGATATTTTGTGCAATCAGGGAATTTGATAACTACACCTATATATTGTATCAGCCCTATGCAATATTGATAGTATCGGCCAATGCCTCAATATTTAAATCACTGCTCGTCATCAATCCTAACATGCACTGTATTATTTCCATATTCTCATGGTATATGTGTAACATGTATACTCCATCATGGCTTTTGTTGGGCAGGGTTGGACTCGATATTGTACAAAGTATTCAACGACATAAAAAAGCTGTGGTCATTGATATACCATACAGTAATGCCTTGTTTTCCTTGCCTATCTAGAAAGAGTGTGGCTTCTCCAGTGAAACGAACTGTCGAAGTTGATGAAGGTAAAAAGAGAAGAAATTAATTATAGGTTTAGTATTAAGGCTATGATGATGATGTGTTTGAAAGTCAGTGTAAAATGCATAGTAAAGGTTATTAACATTGTTAATCAGTGCACTTTACACAATCTGCATAAATCAAAATGAGTGTTGCTAATTCTACTCGCAAGAGTAGGATTTCTGATTCTAATATCCTTGAAGTGCCAATGTGTAATGCACGTGCATGATCATGGCCATTCATCAGGTACGTCCATTAACCGTGCCCCATGACCTGAAATCAGGTATGTTCGATCATCCAGTGGTCCACATGTGTACCTATGAATTTGAACCATTGGCAAATCTTTTTTATCATTTATCTTTTCCCTACACGTGTTGCATGATTGGCCTGATTTCTAGCCATGACACATACATGGTGGGCTGACCTGATGAATAGATTGGATTTAGCATGTGTGGGACAGTACCATACAAAATTTTATTCTTACAAGTAGCCTTTTCATTTCTCAAAAAACAAAACAAATGATTTTTTGATGTATTTTATTTACTTTACCAATCTTTACTTCATCAATGTATGTAAATTACTGATTTGATTGAAATTGACTGCAGAGGTTTCAGGCATCCATCCAAATGTTAGAATTTTCAGTTACCAGGATTTGAGAACTGCCACGGGTGATTTTAGTTTTGCTAATAAAATTGGGCAAGGAGGTTTTGGTTCTGTCTACAAGGTAAACTGCATTTTTTGCTTTACATCTTTGTAAAGAAGTGTTCATATATGTATATCTGTATGCGTGCATGCGTGTGCACTCACGCGCCACAGTTGATATGCTCGCCTTTGACCAGTATCACATGAAGGCATTTCTCATATTTGAGCCAACCATCAGATGCATCACCCATGGGCTTAAAATCAGTCTGATTCATGATTCAGGGGGGCCACCCAATAGAAAACAGTTGGTAGGGGGCATCTACCCTAGATTTTTCACAGGCCTATTTTATTGCTCGTGTGGCATCTACTTTGAACATCAGATGCGTCACCCTGTTTTAGGTCTAGGGCCTAAAAATCAGCCCTATCCATGATTCAGGTGGGCCACACCAAGGGAAATTGTTGGAAGGGTGGACATTCCCTTGTTCATTGTTTCCCCATAGTGAGGCCCACCTGAATTATGGATCAGGCTGATCTTGGGGCCTAGACCTAACAAGGGGTGATGCATTTGATGGTCGGTTCAGATGTGAGAAACACATCATGGTGGGGCCCACCTCAAGAAGACCGTGCGAATGCCTTTGTGTAGCATTCCTTGCAAGTGAGCAGGTCTGTGTATGTATGTATGGATGGATGGAAACATTTTCATAGAAGAATGGTGAAAGTGCTGCTGCATGAGCCCCGCCGTGATGTATGTGTGACATCCACTGACCATTAGAAGCACCCTCCCTCATTTATCTATGGGCCTAAACTTACGATTCCGGTTGGGGGGTGGGGGGACAGGGCCCGCTATGTGTATCGATACATATGATACATCTGGGGTGTCGGATCAAATAAAATTTTGGGCCCAAGGCTAAACAAGCCAGGGTGCATCTAATGGATGGATTGGATGTCATCAACTCATCACGATGGACCCCACAAAAAAGTTTTCACCGAAATTCCCATGAAAATGTTATCATGGAATTGTCCATCCAAAAGGTGCATTATGCTTACCAAATTTCCATTAGCATGGGACCACTTGAAGGATGGGTCGCACACCAAGATACTAAGATTTTTAAAGTCCACACCAGGCTAATAACAATTGGTGTGAGGCATGTTCTCCAGGAGCGTGGGTTGACCAATTGGCTAGTTCGACGGAACATTTAGTCCAATATGAAGGCTCCATGTAGACTGTCTAATGGTAGTTCACCACGTGTCCTCTTGACCAATCAGAGTGTGCCATGTGTCCTTAATAATTTTGGGCGGGAAATAAGCGCCATTTGAGCAGGAAATCACCCCCGGCGACTAAATCTTCCTTTCAAACACATGTCCTTTTGTCCATGATACGTATGAGAACAAGATCTAGCTCCTTCTCATTGCCCAACCTAGTGAGAAAAGGTGAGCATAGAATGAGTCCTGGGCTCTAACGCCCGAGGGACATGCCTCATGGCACACTCTCTAAGAGTGGAGAGGCAAAAAACTTGAAACACCTCATAACAGAGTGGTGTCAGGTGGCTCCACACCTAGTGTGATACCACATGTGGCTCAATGCTACATGTACAATACCTGATTCTAACTTCCGATGCCTTGTGCACTAAGGTTCAACGCGAAATGAATAGTTCTTAGCCTTGACGGTCAGTGTTGAGGCACAAGCCATCTCACACTGGCACTAATCTAAACTAGAGATATCTCCCTACGCCTCTTCTTCATAATGCACTCGACACTACAATTTGCTATTAGTTTTATTCCTCATTGACATCTTAGGCCCATGGTAATGCCAAGATATATTGAAGTCCTAACTGAGACACTATTTTAAGAAACTTCCTAATGGGGTAATTGCAGGCTTGCAGCTTGTAACTAAATAGGACATGTATACTACATTGCTACATGAGTATTTGATGCCTTGCTGGCTACATGGCAACATGACTATCTGATGCCTTGCTGGCTACATGGCAACATGACTATCTGACGCCTTGCTGGCTACATGGCTATTTGAAGCCTATGCATCTTTAGGTATGAAACATGTGACCTAATGTAGTATCCTAATGCCCAATTGGCTACATGAGATGCCTAAACGCCAGACGGCTATATGATAAACCTGATGCCAAATTACTTTCAAGCTCCTTGAACTCATGAAGGCTATTTTGATCAATGCTCTAGACACTCTGAGATGAAGGAAATTAAATTAGGATAAGTTATGCATCATTTACATTTGCTTTCTTTTGTATCATATATCCTAATTTCCTTGATTTTACTTTTAATCAAGGATTTTCTTCAAGGGTTGTAATTAAAGGCTTGTGGTATGTCATGGCCTAGAATGTACTTTTTCCTAGATCAATAGAAGCCTTCTGATAAGGTATTTTTGGATCTATGCATGATGTTTCTCATAAACATAACAAATAAATAAAATAGAGCAAAGAAAATGAAATTGCGTGGGGTGGTCTAACACGACACTGGCACGCTATGCGTTGTGGAAGCTTGGCGGAGCTAAGAACTATGGGGGGGGGGGGGGGGGGGGGGGGGTTTGAATAGGACCATTATTGAATAGGACCATTTAAAAAATCATGCTTAATTAATTAATTTATCAATTAAAACTTAATTAAGAAAGTGTTTGGTTCCAATCACATAGATTACAATAGCTGCAACAATTAAGCAACTAGTCTATAGGGCTAGTGAAATACGAGTTGTGTGTGCTTTACTAGTTAGGTGCCTAGTATACAATTTATTCATGCATACATATGGATTTAACTAATTCAATCACAAGCATAATAGAAAAAATGCATCTACATAAGCCAATCACAAACACAAGCATGTATAGTGGTTCGGTTTCCCTACTCCACTCTCGGCTGATGTACTCTTCCCTTGAGTATACCGGTATTTACTATCTCGAAGGTTTCAAACAGGTTCACCTTTAACCTTTACAATCCTATTGATTTTCTATTGGCTAACCAATAACCACTAGCGGTCTTAATCTAAGGCCTTACGTTTTGCTCCTGTCGGAGGCTCTCTCGAGACTAACACGTACACACCCGTGTCCGGTGGTGATCTTACACAAGAATCACTTGCAAAGGTTTTCAAGGCTAACCTACAACCCCGGTCCTAATCCAAGGACCTACATTTACGTTTGTTGGAGGCTCCCCATGGAGAATAACACGTATGCACCTGTGTCCGGTGAATTCAGCCCTACACAAGAGCCTAGGTCCTACACAAGAACCTATTCGAGTTTGGTAATCAGACTCTACACTCAATCCTACACAAGGAAGGAGTGTGAATGGACTCTACAAATTGACAACCTTACTTGTTGGATTGAGCCCATTGATGCGCCTTCTTGAGATGCTTGATCGATGCTCCCCTGTGCTCCAATCAGCTTCTCATTGCTCCCTCAAACGTTGATATCGAATGCTTCAACTCCTTTGATTGGCTACCTTGCATTTGATGCTCCTTTGAGGTGACTAAGGTAATGAGATTGAGGTTGAATCTCTTACAACTAATGGGAAGTGTGTTGCAACTAGGGATTCAACTAGATGGGTCTCCTAGATGGTTTAGACAAGGTTTTATCTATAGGCGTGGTGTCTAAACTCTAGAGAATGAGAGAGATTAAGTTCATCTTCATTTGAGCATGGAATGCTCTAACATGTGATGAATCACAAGGAAGACGGCTTGAATCTCCTAGGATTAAAGTCTCTATGGATATGGAGTTGTAGTGACTTCTTATGCATTAAAAATCCATAAAAAAGACCAATGCCCGAATGCCCAATATATAGAGATAATGTTCCAACTGCTAGAAAATGGGCAGAAAACGGCTAGTCTTCGGTCGCACCGAAGTCAACCGAAGGGTGGTCTGGCTGGAGCCGAATTACACTGGATATTTGAGAAATCTTGTTGACCACTTTTGGTCAATTTTGTTCAGATCGAAAATCCCTTCGGTCGGACTGAATTCTGTCCAATTTATCAGTTTGGTTGCTGGACAGTTTTGGCCAATTTTGGTCGGACTAAATATGGGGTTCGGTTGGACCGAGACCAGCCAAAGATAGGTTCGATGGGGCTGAATTCCCCTGATTTTCCTAATCGGCTCGCTAACCTATCTTGGTCACTTTCGGTCGGACCGAAGTACCCTGAAATTCCTCTAATGCTTAGCTAACATATACAAAAGAAATCCCAAGGATTTGGATGATCAAATAAGGTTTTCCTATTAGGAATTGACCATCTAGAGATTAGGTTATTTTGGGTCTAAGGTTAAGGTCACCAAGGTACCTCTAATTTACCCGTTCTTCGCTCTTTGATGCTTCTTGTTCTCTTGTGTCTTCGGTCTTCAGCTTTCAAGGGCTCAACTGACACAGTGACACATGGACCCACGTGATTGACAAATAGGTGCACAAATAAGTGCACTAACAGAAAAGACATTTGTTTAGAAATAATATGGAGAATATTCACATGCGATTTACCTATGGGAGCTTCTACCATAGTGGGTCTACCGTGATGTAATTCAGACATCCGGCCCGTTCACAAGTTGGGCACCGTAGGGCCATAGCCCAAAAACTAGCCTAATCCATGACTTAGGTGGATCACACCACAAGAAACAGTGGAGACTAGATGCTCACATGTGTGTTGTACTCACCATGATGTGGTCCAGACATCTTAATTGTCCATAAGTTGCGCTCCACTTGGATGAGGGGCCTAACCAATTTTCAGGTGATTCCAAAACTCAGGCGGACGCCAAAGTGATTTGAGAGGTTTTAGGCATAAATTCACGTTGTTGTGGATGGTGTGGCCCACCTGAATTTGTGATATGGCTGATTTTTGGGCTTCCCATTTGCTGGAGGGGACTCACCAGATGCATGATTTAGATGCCACATATTCATCATGGTGGGGCCCACCCAAATTTGTGTGTACGTACACTCAACCCTACCTGAAAACTCCCCTAATATATGCACACACACACACACACACACACACACACAGCCCCACCATCTAATAATGTCAACATGGCCATACATTATAGAGTTGATCAAAATGGGCATGCTTTGATGCATACATGATATCTACTCGGACCACTAGGTGCGCCATCCCATGTTTGGCTTAGAAAATCATGCCGATGGAAACTCAGGTGGGCCACAACATAGGGAACAATGGGAGGCGAACCCCAGCCGCATTAAAACCTTCGAGTTGGTGTGTGGGGCTCATCGTGGTCTAATATGCCACCTAACCATTCATTAGAGGCACCTTGCTAGGATGAAGGGACACAAAAAATAGGCCATTCCAAATGGGCCAAAACACGTGTATTTTGAGGTTTCAGGCATGAGTTTACATTGTTCCCAGTCACACCTTGATTGACTGAGTGGTGTTTATAAACACATGATGGCGTGGCCCACACAACTCGACTTGTTGTAAATTATGGTAGTTTTGACACTGTGATCAAGCACCAGAGATATATGTATGTGTTTATGCATATGCATGCATTTATGTAGAGAGGTATTTTATAATGCCCTATTGAAACAGAGTGTCTTTTCCCAATCTGGTGGAAGCAGATTGTGTGGTGTGCCACACACCATCGACATTGGTGGTGTGTTGACATCGCCAAGTTTTGTGGGCCCCACCATCATGTATGTGTTATATCCATACTGTCCATCCATTTTGCAAGATCACTTTAGGGCATGGGAGGCAAATCCAAAGCTCAAGTGGACCACACAAAAAGCAATGGGGACAATGACGGCCACTGTTGAAAACTTCCTAGTGCTCACTGCCCACCATGATGCCTATTTGCCATCCAACCTGTTCATAAGGTCACACATACCTGGATGAAGGGAAAACACAGATATCAGCTTGATCCAAAACTTCTGTTGTCCCCAAGATGTTTTCAATGGTAGGCGTTCAATCCCCACTGCTTTCTGTAGTGTGGTCCAATTCAGCTTTGGATCTGCCACATTTTTGGGCCCATGCCCTAAAATGATCTCTCAAAATGGATGGATGGTATGGATATAACACATATCATGGTGGGGCCCATGGAATTTGGTGATGTCAACACACCACCGAGGTTGGTGGTGTGTGGCACACCGTGCAATCCACTTCCCAATCTAGCATTGGTGTAGGTGGGGTCCACCTCTAAGCAATCTGATATGTCAATCTGGTGGATGAAAACGAACAAGACCAGTGAGACATTTAGCAGGGCCTGATCAGATGGTTAGAATCATCCAATGAAGCAGGTTTTTATTTTTTTTATTTAAGTATATCCCATGGACTAGTGGCACGATATGAATTTTTTGGATCATCAAATGTGGCCCCAAGTATAGTTTGCTGGCCCTAACGAATGCTTGATCAGATAATGTGAAATTTCTCTGTGATTGAATGCAGATGCCATCAGCTTTAATACGATAGTATTGTGATGACTGACACCTTTTTTGAACACTTTGGGTGGGCAGGGAAGGCTTCCAGGAGGCATGCTTGCTGCTATAAAGGTGCTTTCGGCTGAATCAAGACAAGGGGTGCGGGAGTTTTTGACCGAGATAGATGTGATTTCAAATGTAGAGCATGAAAACCTTGTTAAGCTGCATGGTTGCTGCATTGAAGGGCATCATAGGATATTGGTGTATGGCTATCTTGAGAATAACAGCCTTGCTCAAACTCTCCTAGGTAATACCACTAACATATGGTTTTGTTCTTGATATTTGTTGTGCCTCTTTTGTTTGGAGTCCTTCCCCATTAATCACACACACACACACACACACACACACACACACACACACACACACACACACACACACACACACATGCATGCATGCATGCACGCACGCACCCACCTCGCACCAAAATATCGCACTAGATGGGGGCTCATGGAACAAATTTGTTATATCCATACCACTCATCCAATGCTCCTCATCATAGATGGGCCATATCATAAAAGAGGAGTTATATGTTACTATACCTGCGCATGACGTTTGATGTGCAAGCACTTAAACGTACACGTTAAATACATCAACTCAAATTAAGCCGTCTAGATTGTGGAGTTCAGTGTTGCCAAGTTACAGTGTGAAAATCATACTGCTTGGACAATCCTAACCTCTGATTTGTGGACACTTGCTTTTTTGAAATAAGACAAGTGGATATTTTTCGTTCTGATCATCCAATAGATGTCCAACAATCTAATAATTAGATAACCAAGTGAAGTAACTTTTAGTTCATGATACATCTAATCTGGTACCTCTAGTTTGGACTATTTGCATGCCACGTTTGCAATTTCCCAGTAATTTCTAACTTCCTACATATCATCTATGACACTCAGTATTTCTCATCCTAAAAATCACATTGTTTTGATTGTCCTAATTGCTGGATGGAGGACTTATGTCCAATGGTTGTGAATGTTGGTTGACTTTTATTTAATCCATTCCTCTCTTCCTTCAAAATTCCTCCAGTCCAATGGTAAGGATCATTCTACTAGTGTGATTATTGGGCTATGGCCGATCCTTGATGGGATTTCTGTTGAGCAGTCCTGATGATATACGCATGTGTTCTCATTGACTATATGTGATATTAGCACTCATCATCATCATCATCTTGATAATGAGTCAGTATCTGTCTCAGAGTTTGGGTTTGAATCTGTGGCGGGCCATGCCTACTTTCAGGTCAAAGGCCCAGTAGCATTCAATTCAGCTGGAAGACGCGATTAAAAATCTGCATCGGAGTTGCATGTGGCCTTGCATATCTTCATGAGGAGGTCCAGCCACATATAGTGCATCGAGATATCAAAGCAAGCAATATCCTTCTTGATAAAGATCTTAACCCTAAAATTGCAGATTTTGGTCTAGCAAAGCTTCTCCCACCAAATATGACTCATATCAGTACCCGTGTGGCCGGAACAGTGTGAGTTCTACAGTTTTTCTCCATCATCGACTACTACTTTTTTCACCATTTCTGAGAAACCATGGTTTTTGCAAGCTTGTGAGACCATTGAATTTAAAATGAAGATGATGTTATGAGGCACTACATGATGCTTTGTCAGAATGAGCAGCATCTCTCATCCAAGGCAGCACTCTTTACTGGTTGCTAACCTTTCAGTGACCCAGATCGTTCATCTGGAAAAGGTCAGCATGGACGGGTGATGGACTAGAGTTTCCTCTATGGAACAATCCCAGCCATCCAACATGACCTTTCTCGGTCGCGTTTGGACTGTTGGGAAGAGTTCTCTCTAAACATCCATTTGAAGCCATTAATTGAATGGATAGAATTGTCCATCAGGATTCCCACCCCCCCCCCCCCCCCCCCCCCCCCCCCGGATTGTTCATCCATGGTAAAACCCATAAGATGAATGATTTGGATGACAGGACCACATGTATGAAATGCTGGCCTGGGATAAAAAAAAATGCCGGTAATTCGTGCTGATCATTGTATGTTTACTATGGGCTATGGATATGAAGCTTGACCTTTCTACTTCCTGTTTTCTAACATGTGTTTGTGCATGTTCTTTAAGAGGTTACTTGGCACCCGAATATGCAATCCGAGGACAGCTTACACGAAAAGCAGACATTTACGCCTTCGGTATTCTCATTTTGGAAATAGTCAGTGGCAGATGCAATACCAACAAGCTGTTACCTTCTGGAGAACAATACCTTCTTGAAAGGGTAAACAGTCTTTTACTTCCACGCTCACACAAAACATTCTACATTTTTCTCGAATGCTTTAGGACAGTGTTGATTGTGTTCAATTGCATAGGTCTGCAAAGTTCTTTTCCCATTTTCCCATTTTTCTGTCTTTCGATGCCAATCACAACATAAGAGTGTTTAAAATTTCAAAATTCATTTTGAGTTTATGACCAGACCTCTAGTCGAATCAAAAGTCAACTAATTATTTGATTGAGTTCAAAAGTGTGCGTACAGTGTAGTTCAACCTTTCAAGTGAGTACTCAGCTGAGCTTTTTTAGGTTCTGATGGAAGTGAGGATGATGAGTGCATTTGGGCTCCTTGTCCTCGTGGGCTTTTCTTATTCAGAGGCCTTCTTCAGTCACTTTGTTTGGTGGACCTTCTAAACTCCTTGCTCTAAGCTGTGGGAATCTCTAGCTCTGTGTTTGTGTTAAGTGTTTTTGTTGGATGATGGTGGGCTAACAATTTCCTAATGTTGGATAATATTCAGAAGATAAATTAGTTGCTTCTGAACATTTCTTACACATGTTGGAATGGGGCTGTGTCAGTAGACCATTCATTAATGCATTTTTGAGGTGGCTGTGAAGATGGTATTCTTTTTCTTTCACTTCTTCAGTCTCGATTGGGTCCTCTGAATTGCTCTTGGACATGGTGGGCAGTTGGATTACGTGTCCCTTTAAGCTAAGAGGCAATTCTTTGGAGCTTGTTACCAGTGTTGTTATATGTGCTCGCATATGCCTTTTTGGGAGCATATATTGCATATGCCATAGTTGCATATGTGGGTTTATAACCATAATGGCATATGCGTTGATTTATGCGATTATGCGATCTCATATGCGATTATGCCATCACTTATGTGATGAAAAAATGTATTTTTTTTGGAGGCCGTGCGATGGCATATGCGATTATGCGATCGCATATGCGCACAGGCCCCTCAGGTCACATAAAATCGCTTTTGCTATTTGACAAAAATGCTTGCTGCCGCACACAATCATGTCAGCCGTTTGGAAGGAAAAAAGATGAGAATAATCTATAATCACACATTCTCTTGTCCGGGGTGAAAGAGAAACTTATGGCCTTCCTTACAAGTTGGGCCTCATTAAGGGAGTGTTTGCTTACAATCTTTTGCCAGATTGGTTTGAGGTTATTAATGATATGCACAAATCCTTGAGAAAATCGAACTTGGACCAAGCCCCTTAAGGTTGTTGGAGCTCCTTCGCCATCACTCTGTTGTCATATTGGTCATGTAGTTAGACATGATACTGGAGCTATTAGATTGCCTTTATCCGACCTTTTTGTGGGTCTTGTATTGTTTAAAGGAGATTCGCGCAACGTGATTGTGTGGCTATCCAGTTCTGCTTTGACCCTTTCATGTTTCTTGGACATCACGTTCAATCATTTCTCTAAAAAAGCTGATTCCATTGCTGATTTGTTAGCTGAGGGGGCCTCAAGACACTCACTTCATTTGGTTGACTCCTATCCATTGTCTTGATGCATATTTGTATGCCTTTTGGATAAATTTTTGTCATTATTGATAAAGAAGTTTTAAGAAAACAGAGTTGCCTCTCTCACTTGACTGGAATATTGATTGAGTCGAGTTGGATCTTTCAAGTACTTGAGTTTTTAAACACTTCTATGTAGTTGGATCTAATAAGGTCTTGGAGGTGATGTGCAAATGTAATTAAATTATTAGTGGAAGGAAAAATGGCCTTTCCAATGAAGAGGAGAAAGAAACATATTTAGAGAAGGCTAGGTCAGCATATCCTTGACATAAGATTATTCAGTGAAAGTTATGGTGGTGATGGTGACGAGGACGATGATGTTTGACGTGATTTTTGTGATTCCCACATGGGAGTGGTCTGCTTTGATTTGGCGAGCCTTCTAGGAAGAGAGTGGAGAAGTGAGGTGGACTTCCAAAATGCTACATCCCATGTTCTCACATCCCTAACTCCTACTTATGTATATATTTCTGGTCCAGCTTGAAACTTTTTAAGAGCTCACCTAGTTTTTGCTTCTCTTTCGTCACTTGCTCCTATATGAAACTCAGTGATACCTGGTCAACTTGTCCTACCCTTACTACATTTCAAGTTTCAGGACTTTGACTTGACGAAGGTCCACCTTTCCACTGCTGCTTTTGAAATGCTTAGTATTGGCCTGTTATGCTGCTATCAAATTGCTAATTTGACTATTCAGTACTTGGGAGTGCTATGAATCTTTTGCTTTTTACTTGATTATCCAAATGAAGATAGTCAAATTTCCTCCTCAATGGAGGATTTATTCTTTTGGTAAAACCAAAGGATCCTATAGGACCAATTCAAGAGTTAGAAGACAAGTAGGAGGAGAGAGACTGCATTTTTTGAAGGACTCGAGTCATTTGAGTAGATGCCTGTTAAACAGTGTAGGAACTTTCTTTCGAGAAGAGATGATCGTGGTCCAATCTCTTCTGAAGTACTAGAGTTATTTAAGGAGGGAGTAAACATCCTCTAAAGAAGAGATGCTGTGTGTTAAGTCCCTCTTGGGTTCCTTAAGAGACCCTTTTATAACGATGAGTTCATGAACATGATTGAGAGGATCATTGTGACTTCTGTGATTTCTACATCCTCATCTCCAGGCCATGGCAAACTGTTGTTTAGCACACAGCTGTGGACTATGAAGCCTACAAGACTGCGCAGTCTTTGAAAGTGTGGACTATGAATCCCACAAGACTGCAGTCTTTGAATGTATGGCTCTAAGCCACAAGGTGAGTTTTCAAGTCGACCGGTGACTCGCCTGAGTCGATTCTGTTTTGATGCATCACCAAGTAAAGAAAGGGACTGTGAGGGTATAAAAAATGTGTCTCTGGTGAGTTTTTTTCAGGTTCTTTCTAATTTTTAACACACACACACACACACACTCTTGTGACTTGGTGACCTGGCTGAGTCATTTTAAGCGTGTTGTTGGTTAAAAAAGGCACAAAAGTTGCATAACATGTATGGTATTAATATCATGTTATAACTATTAAAATATAATATTTTGATACATTGTTCTAAAATTATAAAGAGGCTTCTTTTATCTAGATTTTCTCTCTCATTTCATTTCTCCCAATCACCTTTTTTTCAGTTGGGGCTCACAACTAAAGGCACAACTATAGGCACAGTTTGGGCATCAAAGGAGAAATGATGAACAACCATAAAAGGAAAATAGAGATGAAAGAGTACAAACTTAACTAATTTTTAGGATTTGACATGTTTGATAGAGGCCTGCCTGATAAACGTCTCGGATCTTGTATGCATTAGTTGACGTAGGACGGCCTAATCTAACCTAGATGCTTGTGGAAACTACAAATAGGGCGGAATCATGTAGCAATAAATTAAACATTCATCAAACACATCATAAAGTAAGAATCACACAAGAGAAACTTAAAACAATTAGGGCCATCCATCACAAGCAAGCAGTAATAGATTCAATTCTTGGCGTGCATTGGATCCTACAAGAGGTAGAACTCTTGATCTCGCATGGGCTCATCCAACCAATCACGTCGATTCTCTAATCCATGAAAATTGGGATTTTCTGGATTAAGGGAATGTGAAAGCTCAAGAAATCTGAAAACAGTTCGATCACAGAGGACTGATCGGGGATGGAAGGTAAACAAAGCGTTGATGATAGGGGAAGAAGGTTGGAAGAAGCGGGATAGAGATTACCTTGAAGAAAAGAGGAAGAGAGAAGAAGAGATGTGAGGAGAAAGAGGAAGATCCACCAAGAGAAGAGTAGAGGAGGAGGAAGAAGAAGCCACCGGTTAGGTTTTTTTTTTTTTTTTATTATTATTTTAAATCTAAATAATCATAACATAACTAACAAAGAGTCTAGGGCTCAACCCTATTAATAATTCGGAATTAATAAAATGACAAAATACCCCTAAAAACCTAAGAAAATCACGTCTTTCCGCGCAACACTATCTTCTTGTCGTCGGTTGACCGAGACATGCCTTCGGTCGACCGAAGACCCCTCTTCGGTCAACCGAAACCGCTTCGGTCACGATTGCAGATTGCCTGTAATCTTGATCTCCCTTTCCTTCGGTCAACCCAGCCCTACCTTCGGTCGATCGAAGGTCTCTCTGGTGTCTTCTGCCGCTCTGTCTGCTCCACTTGGCTCTCCACATGCTCCTCACATGTCGTCAAACCATAAAGAGACGGGTAACACTCGTCTCCGACGTTGATAGACTTTGAAAGGCGTGATGTCTACATCATCAGTGCATATGGGGTCTCTACTTTATTATTCTTATAAACCTTTAAAATTTATTCTTATAAAGCTCAAATCACATCAACTACAGATTCAAAACATGAATCATGAATTCTGTAAGTAATTGGTGCTTCTTTAATATTTATATATATTTCTTCATAATAATAAGAAATAATTTAATTAGGAAAGCATGACTCGCCGAAGTCACCGTTGGCAGGTGGACCAATTCCAGTCCAAATCTGAGTCTCGAGTTTGCCAACCTCTGCAATGGGTAGTTAGCTTGAGCAGGCTATGATGCCCATGAGATCACATCCATCTAAAATCCATGCTGGTTTATGAAACCATTGTTTGAAGTATCCTTGATATAATCGAAATAACCGCGATATTATCCATATCTCCAACTCGGCAATACCGATAACACTAGTAGCGATATCAATAATACTAGTAGTATTAGAAATTCTAGGTCTCGGCGATGTATCATTAAGTATTGCTAATATATCGATATTGTCAATATTTTCAACATGTAAATTCTAGGTGTAGCTTGTATTGCCAATGTCAAGATATCGCCTATATTTTCAACTGTGTGAATTCCGGGTGTTGTTTGTATTGTTTGTATTGTTTGTATTGCTAGTGTATTGACAATATTTCAATAATATTGCCAATGTATTGATATAATGAAAATCTGTTCATTAAAACAATTTCCCGTTCATTTTTTTTAATGGGCACATGGTTGCATGCAGTGTTCAATTTATTGACGATAATATTGATAATATTGTGATATTATCATTATCACAATATAGGCATATCAAGACCACAATCTTTCATTTCCTTTTTGGTTGTTGACGATTTCTCAGCAAAGTATCATGTGTTTTTGATATTTTGAAATATCGATGGATGTTTGGATAGATAGGATGGTTGGACCGATTTCTTACGACAACACATGCTTTTAGGCCCCCAATAAATGGAAACTTATTACGTATGCATTCTTTTTGCAATTTTTTTATTCCTAAATATGCAAATATGTGTATTTTAGAATCTCTTGAAGTTGCATTGAAAAATTCCACTGTTGTTTCACCGCATTTCTGATTATCGGCAATATCAATATTGTTTTCGTATCCCCGGCCAGTGAAACTTGTAGTGATACCGATACTTTAAACACTGTATGAAACCAACGTTTGTCACATTTTGGAAGGCATTAGGGTTCATGAAACCAATTTTGGTCGCATTTTGGAAGGCAATAGGGTCATAGAGTCTAACAAAGACAATGAGGTAGCATTGCAACCTTAGTTAACTACAATAGATGGTGACTTAACTGTAATGAGAGCCTTCATCAGCAAGTGGTATAAGGCGATACTCTTCTTAGCAGCCAAGGGAACCACATATCTGGATGAGTACAGATTAGTGCTTGGCTCTCTACATGGATCCATTCCTTTCATTCTCTTTTAGAATAAGATCTATTTGTGGATGTAGTGGGTAGTTGTCAACTACTATTTGGAATACTTGTATTTGTATGTAATGTGTGAGCTATGTATATATACATGTAGAAAGTGGAGAGGTTGAAGGAGGAGGAAATAGAGAGAGGAAGGAGAAAAAGGAGAGAGAATGTGTTAGGACAACAAGTGTTGTGTGAGCCCAAAAGACTAACACACACACATGAGCATGAGAAAACATATAGTTTTCTACAAGAATTCATGGGTAACGCACACACAATACATATATTTATATACACTCCCCCTCAAGTTGGAGCATGAATATCGACCTTGCCTAACATGGAACCCATATGAAGAAGATGATAACGATCAGATTGAGCCGCGACTCCGCCTCAAAAACATATTGGGATATAAGATCTTCAATTGCTATTTGTTTGTAGCATAGAACATGAAGACACTGGGACATTTCAACAAAAGGACCCCAAAGATGGCCTATATTTTTTTTAGAGATAACAAAGAATTTTATAAACAAAGCACGAAAAAGCGCCAAAGCTATACAAAAGGACCAAAACCAAACACCTCACCTACATAAGAAATCAAACCATACTATCTCCCTGAATTATAAAAAATACAATCAAAATCCCCATTCAAGCACGAAGCCTAATAAATAACCAGGCCCCTTACACGCATGCTGACCCACCCAAAAGCATGACTCAAATTTCTAAAACACCTTCCATTTCTTTCTTTCCAAATCGCCCATAAACCAGCCAAAAGACAAAGCCGCCAAATATTTTTCCTCCCCTTTCTGAGCTCCATTCTTTGCCAACTTAGCAAATGGGATCCAATAGAAGGCGGGGATTGACCTAAGAAACATTGAACTTGAGAGAAATTTTTTTTTCCAAAGCTTGCTAGCAAAAGTTCAATGTAGAAACAAGTGATTAACCGTCTCCAAATCGGCCATACTCATGACACAGACATTTGGAATAATGATCCCCTGTCTTCGAAGTTTATTCACAGTCAATACCCTCTCCCTTCCAACAAGCCACGCAAAAGCTGCTATTCTTGGCGGAGCTCCATAAGACCAAACATACTTTGTGGATATGATGGTCCCATCTGAGTCACTACGATGCACTATATTATAGTAAGACCGCACTGAGAAACAGCCAGAGTTCTCCCCTTGCTAGTACATTTTATATTTTTCCCCTCTAATTGGCCTGCAAACCTCAATGAGATTTAATAACGAAATCAGCTCTTCAGACTTGACTTCATCCAGGAATAGGTGTCAGGGAGGGGCCTACACCCTTGAATTACCACTACACGAGAAACACCTAGAAATAGAAACATTTCTATCCACTGAAAGACGAGCTAAACTTAGAAATAAATCTTGCAGAGATTCCTTCCCGACCCACACATCTTCCCAAAAGTGAATGTTTTCACCATCGCCTAACACAAACCCCATTCCTTGAGTAAAAGGACCTTTAGCATAGATGATACCTTTCCAAATTCTCGAAGCCTGATACAAAGAAGAATCCTTAATGAACTAACCACCCGTTCCGCAACCATACTTGCTAGAAACCATGTCCCTCCAAAATAAGGCCTATATGGCACTTGTTCCTCACAAAAATCATCCTCATGTCCCCAAATCTTAATAGAATGCCACAATACTTGTTCCTAGTGATTGCAAATCACCAACTGCAACTAATCCTTGTGACAGATCTCCACAAAAAACCCAAGGAAAAATAGTGTGGCAGAAAACCAAAATCTGGATCGTTTCCCGTCTTTTTTTGTTTTGCTTGAAACAACCCTAAAAACTAACCAAAAAATTCCAGAAAAATCACCATCATTCCTCTAAAATTATCCTCATCCAGATACTATATTTTTCTACTTCAGATGTCCGCCTGCCAGTACCTTGTTGATGTCATCCATATGGCTTGTTAATGTTAGTAGTGGGCCCCACTATCATAGACTGTGATCATATTAGAAAACTACTCTAATACCAAGTAGAAAGTGGAGAAATTGAAGAGAGAGAGAGAGAGAGAGAGAGAGAGAGAGAGAGAGAGTCTTAAGGCAACAAGTGTTGTGTTAGCTCAAAAGATTAACACACACACACACACACACACACACACACACACACATTAACATGAGAAAACATATAGTGTTCCACACGAGTACATGGATCATAGACACAAAATTACATATATTTTCCTATGTGTACCAATTGAGGAATTGCACTAGAAAACTAGTGTCAACCCCAATAATCTCTCCTCTCGCTTCCCACAATTCATTTGGTAATAGAATCTCTTAAGGTTTTTTTTATTTTATTTTATTTATTTATTAAGAAATCGACTCTCCCTATCCATAATACGCTCATGTGCACGCATTCATTGCATTCATATTCTCCGCTTTCCCGTGCTTCAATCAGCTCCTCTTTGCTCCCTCGATCGTGTTGCCGTTGCGTCGCCAATGCCTCAGCTATACTTGATCAATCACCTTACAAATGATGCCTTTGAGATGCCCAATGTGATAGGAGGGTAGGCTTGAGAACTCTACAACTAATGGGAATGGGTTGCCTAGAGTTGTTCACCTACAAAGATCTCATCATAGAGCTTTGGATAGAAATATAACTATCAAATTTGATCCAAACTCTAGAGATCAAAAGAGAGTGGAGGCTATCTTCTTGATGAGCTTGGAATGCTCCATTCTTGTGTTAAATCACAAGGAAGATACATTGCTAGGGTTAGGAATTGAGCCTCTAATGGTATCCAACAATGGTGGCTTCAATCCTCTCAAAATCCCTCTTCTTACCCTAAAAATCAAGCCTAGCCCATTTATAAGAAATTTTCCAACGGATCTAAAACGAGCATTTAACGGCTAGTCCTGATCGGTTGTTTAATAGCCTATTTTGGTCAGAGAGTTTGTTGTCTCTGCTGGGGGGTCGGTTTGACTGGTCGGACCAGTCTAGCCGACTGGTCATGTCCAGTCGGACAGGCCAGGGCACAACCAAAAACACTTGCTATCCCATTTCTTCACTGGCCCACCGGTCAGCCATGGGTCAGACCTATCGGACAGTGCATGAAGGCTGCTGTTTGGATGTCTTGTTTCCAGCAGCTCATGCAACCTCTATGGCCATCTTTCGGGTGGTCTTTTGGGACAACTAGGGCCAATCTAATATGATTACAAGTATGCCTAAAGGTTAAGGTCATCTAGAGGTTTGGGTTATGGTTTTGGTCAAGGTTCAAGGCTCACCAAGGCATCTCTTTTACCTGTTTCTTCTTCCTTGATGTAGCAGGTCCACTTGAGTCTTCAGTCTTCGTCTTCATTAAGCTCAACCGACACTAGACTCACTGACCTAAGTAATTGACAAACAAGGTGCACTAGTATGCCACAGAAAAGTGCACTAACCGATGTATGTAGACCAAAAGAGGAAGGGGGAGTGGGCATTTGAGATCTTGGGTTGATGAATGAAGCTCTCTTGGGGAAATGGTTTTGGAGGTTTGGGTCGGAGGAGGGGGGTCTTTGGAAGGAAGTTTTGTTGAGGAAGTATGGAGTTTCCCACAGAGCCTCAAGGAGATTGTTCTTAGGGGGGTAGGTTTTGGGGTGGGTGACGGTTTTAGGGTCGGATTTCGGAAAGATATATGGTGGGGGGGGGGGGGGGGGGGGGGTAGGAAATTGGTGGATCTTTATCCTCGTTTAGTCCAGGTGCGGTGGACTTAGACTCCATCGTAAATTTGTATTTTGAATACAAATGAGAGTGACTTGGTCTCCGCTATGTCATAGAGATCTTCATGACAATGAGATTGAGGAATTGATGTCCCTTCTAAAGTAACTCTCAGGTGTATCACTATCAAATGAGAGTGACTCCGTTTGTGGGCTCAACTTGAAGTCAGGTAGTTTCTTGGTTAAATCTCTATTCTCATGGATCTCAGGTGGTTCTCGGGGTGATGCAAAAGTCCACTCCTACCCCATTTGGTTTTAAGGTGCTCCGTCTAAGGTGGCAGCTTTTCTGTGGCTCGAAGGCTGGAATAGAGTGCTTACAATCGACAATTTACGGAAAAGGGGTCTCATTTTAGTTAATGTGTGTCCATTATGTTGGGGCGAGCAAGAATCAATGGATCACCTCTTTATTTACTGCTCATTCTCTTTGGAGGTTTGGAACAACGTTTTGGTATCTTGGGTGTGTGATGGGTGTTTCCGCAATCGATAGCAGATTTTTTTGTTCAATGGCATGGGGTTGGGCTGGTTTTGACTTGCAGAGGGAGATGGTGGTTATACTTTCTTGCTGGTCTTTGGACACTTTGGGCTGAAAGAAATAACAGATGCTTCCGAGACAAATGCGGCACTCTGAGGGGTGCTTTTTTTTGGGGGGCGGGGTCCATTCTTCTGTTATATAGTGGGTTAATGCTTCATTTTCTTAAGGACTTTGCAGTTTTCAGTTTGTTTGTATCATTCTTTCTTTTTTCTGTTTTTTTTTTTGGCTTCGCCGGTCTGACTAATGAAGTTTTCACCCTTCAAAAAAATAAAAGAGGGTAAGTTAATGCCATTTTCTATATTGAAAATACTGCCAATTAGGGCTGGGTGCACAGTGGGCCCACAGATCAGGTACGACATACTGCAAGAGAATACTTCGAATAAGATCTGGGTTTACAATGGGGTGACATATGAGGTCAAACATGATGCAAAGCAGGCATGTAAGCCACATTTGGATCCTCCTTTAGAAGAAGGCACTTGTACTGGTAGGTTGGTTAGTCACCATAGTTTCAATTTGGAGTGTGAGACCATGACTCACCCTGACTTGGTCAGAATTTTTCCTACACGGTGTGGTTTCAGATGGTGACTCGCCTGGCAACTTGATCCATTTTGCACCAAAACCAAGTCCAACTCCTGAGTCGACTTGATTTCGGTTGATACTTGAACCATGTCAGTTACCCAATAGCAGTAAATGAACTATATATGCCATGAAGGATGAATGTGGAGTGTCACGAGGGGTAGCAAATAGAGTTTTATGTAGGATGGGCATGGATCCGACGTAGGTTGACCTGTGAAATGTGAAGTGCACCCCTTCTTTCTTGTAAGGCTATTCCGTCAGTTTCGCTTTAGTTAGGGCTATTGCGTTAAGGGGCCCGGGCCCTAAAGGGGGCCTTTTAAAAGCGCATCAGCTTTGACCACACAGGATGGGTTGTAGAACTACTTAAAGGGCATGTTTTGGGTGCCGCTTAAAAATGAGTTCATCCCGTTTTAGTTAACACTAATTACGCATTCTAGAACACAATTTATATAAATTGTTGGTTGTATTTTTGTCCCTACCAAAAAAACATCACTAATACATATTTACGAAACTCATTTTTAAGTGGTGACCGAACAGGCGTCCTGTTTGGTTGCCGCTTAGAAATGAGGTCAGAATCTCAAATGTGTAATTACTGTTAACTAAAATGAGATGAACTCATTTTTAGGTGTCAACCAATCAAGGCCTAAGGAAGCATATGTAATGCACTGAAAACTTTGTATAAAAATGCATTTTTGACGTAAAGCCACAATACAACTGTAATACAATGATAGTAGAAATGGTTTTTTATGACAAGTAATTTTACAGTTAGGAGTATTACTTTTTAACTCCAAACAATTTTGATGCATTCTTGTGATTGTTAGTTTCAGAATGCTAAACTCCTAGGGTTGTCAATGGTCTGTGCATGGGCTGAGCTGACTAGGGCCATCATGGGCCAACCAGATAAAAGGCTGGGCCAAAACCAGCTATGACCTGGTCCTCAGATAGCCTTAAATGATGCTAGGTGTTCACATGTTGCAGGCGTGGAACCTGCATGAGTGCTCTGAGCTGGAGACACTAGTGGACCCATCACTAAATGGTGATTATGATATCGACGAGGCCCGCAGGTTCCTCAAAATTGGTCTCCTATGCACCCAAGAAATGCCGAAGCTTCGGCCCCCCATGTCGACTGTTCTGAAGATGTTGATGGGCGAGATGGAGGTGGATGGTGAGAAGATCACAGAACCAGGTTTCATTTCAGATTTGATGGACCTTAAAGTCAGAGTCCCAAAAACGAAATCCAAATCAAAGAAAAAATGGGACACAGCATCCTCTGAAATGTCACTGCAGGCAACTTCATCATCGTTGTCGGAAAACACCACATGTCCATCCATTACATTCACTGCGATAAGCGACCGGAGCTCTTGAGAGGTCACATTAGAATTGATTTTTTGTTTTCCGATTTTCGAGCCTCTCATTTTATGTAAATATTGTGTAACATCTCATTTGGAAAAAATAATAATAAAAAAGTGGTTTTGGGTGCGTGGTTGCACATATTTGCATCGAACTATACTAATTAATAATGAAATATAGTGAAATTTCTTTAAATTTGGTGCAACCAAACACCCTTGGTAATTTTTCTTCCTGAAAATTTCAATGTAACATTCATTCTTCCTAGAAAGAGTTTTGCTAAACCCACATGCCCCTATAGGTGGGCATATGTGCCAACCTGGCAATGCTTTTGGGACATTGAAGCTGTTCATCAGGTCGGCTGCTGCCTAGATGACCTGGTGAAAGATAGGCTGGTTCGCTCATCGGGCGGGCCACATGAACATTGAATGCAGATGGTTGGCAATTCTTTACTTTTTTAACCATCAATTGTTCTTGTTGTACATGTGTGACCCACCTGTTTAACTGGCCTGATTTGCATGGTTGGATGTCCAAAACATGCTAGGTTGGCATCAGTTCCACGTGTTTAGATTTTCATGTGGCCCAGCAAAACCCTTTATTCTTGCTTATTTTGTTAATTATTTACCATTTTGTTGGGTTGTTTGGATTTACCATAAAATTTAGCTGCAATTTAGTGATTTAGTGAAAAGTTGCCATATCATTTTTTTTTCTTAACAATTGATTTGTTGCCCCTTAATAGAATAGCTAACTTGGTCCAACTGGAAGGTTTCAGGGCTATCAGTTATCCAAGTTGATGCCCATCAGATCAACGGTTTGGATCACTGAACCATGGGCCCCATATATAGATAATCCAATGTAGCAAATTGTATGTTTGATGATGGGCGCGCAACCTTTCTCGTGACTAGGTAAGGTCAGTTCTTGTTCTGGTTCAACTCTTCGTCCTGAGTCGAGTTGCGACTCAGCGAGTCAGGTTGATTCACCCCTATTTTTAGTTCGAGCTTGTGATGCCGAATCGGATTTGGCTTGACCGGTCTGAGGCCCTAAACTTCTTGTTGTTGGTTAATGGGTTCATTCCACAGGATATATTCCCAAGTTCATTATTTGAAGAATAGATAAAGATTGTGGGCAGCAAATCGGCTGGGTCAGTCTGGCTGTTGTCCAAGTCCACCCTATGAGATAAGGACCAGACTCGAGGCCCAGCCTAGCCAATAAGCAACACAGAGTATAGTTCGGGTCAGGCCAACACCACTGAGCCCACCAATGTAAAAAGATTTCACCTACAGATTGCATCTTAAATGATAATCTGAATTGTTCATGTTCTGGCTTTCAATGCTATGGGTGATTGTGTATGAAGACGAATATTTAATGACTCATATTCAAATATGAGATTTAAAGGTTAGGATAGTCAATGAAGCATGATTATAAGAATATAGCTTCTATGCAGTGGTCTTCAAAATATGAATTAGTTCATTTCAATCGCACTTAAACTCTACTCAAAATTCCTAAAGACTATTGAAGTCATTCTAACATCATATATATATATATATATATATATATATATATATATCCCAGAGGCTTTTCTTCATTGCTGCAGTTATTCTTGAATAAGCTCGATTCTCCCATTGAGAGTCACTTTGAAAATCTTACCTAAACTCTTCCAACTGAATATGATAAAGCTTATAAAACAATGAGCTACTCTCATTTCTTCATTATACATTGAGATCTTCTTTGGACTTTGATGCACTAAAGCCCTTTGGAAGCTGGTGTTGAAATGTACTAGGCAAAGGTTAGCTTGGCTTCATTTGTTCTCATTTGCGGGTAATATCTAACTATTTTGATCCTGTCTTTAGAGCCTTTCAATTGACTTCCTCACACTGGGGAGAGATATTGAGTCAACTCAACATCCAACCATGTCAACTCAGCCAGTTAGAGTTGGACTCAATGACCTTTTGGATTGTGCTTGAATCACAAGTTAGAGTTGGACTCAATAGATTAAACCCATCAAAATTGGGGATTGGGCCTATGCTTTCTACAGCCGTCCATCCGGACAATTATTTAACTTACACAAATTTCGACGTTTTAAATGCCGAATTGCCTGGTTCAAACACCATGAGATTGAAATCCAACACCATTTTTATGTAACGAAACTTCATTTCAAAAATGATGAAAAAAATGGCAGTGTAGCTTTTGACAATTCTTCAGTCGAGAGGTGGCAATGGGTCAGATCTGGCTAGGCTGTGATCGGAACGTTTACTAATCAATTGGGCCTGAAAATTTCCTTGATACTGGCCCATTTAGTAAGTAGGCCTGAATTAGGATTGGGTGTGACCCATATGGTTAATAAACAAGCTAGGATGGGCTTCAATAGAGACTACCACAATCCTATTTACTAAGGCCCAGAGCCAAACTATGTACCTATATCCTAGGCCCAAGTTCAGCCCATCATCAATCGGGCCTAGAAGCTTAAGTGCAGGGCTGTAAACAGGTCATGTCCTTTCGTATCCGCACTTGGGCTAAGTGAGATCTCGTTCCCTTTGGGTCTGGGTCTCATTCTCGAAGAACCGGACTAGGAATTTATCGGGTTTGGGTACCTTTTTGGTACCCATCGGATCTTTGGAGCTAGGTTTCGGTCAAATAAGTGCATTTCCATGGTTGGCCCAGCCGATGGATGGATAAGATCGCAAAAATGTGTGCCACTTTGACACATGATTGGTGTGTAAATGGGCTTTCTTACATGCATGCGGTTTAGGAAACCTCATTGCATTCTTAAGAGTAACCAGCACATATTTAACATGTATAATATTACTATTAAAACTAACTGAATTGGAGCTCAACCCGACCCGACCTGACCTGAACCCTATTTTAGCCAGGTTGTTGAAGTAGATGGATCTGGCCTGAACTGAGCTAGACCCAACTTTTAACTAGTTTTGAAAGGCAAAACCCAAACCCCGACCCTGTTTTGGGTTCGCTTTGCTTGTTATATCTTTTCATGCTTATCCCTTGGTAAGTAATAAGAGAGTTTGCTCTCTTACTTTCCAAAATAAATAAATAAATAAATAAATAAAGACCCAAACGCTAACCTTGATTCTTGAACCGGATCCAGACTCATTAAAATCAGGTCGTTGGAACTGGTACCCTTGGGTCCTTCATTGGTGGTCTCACTCCCTTAAAGAATTCATTCACATACTGAAGAGGATTGCACTAGTCTCATTGCGGACAGCCATTTGCAGGGCGTGCCTAGAACTAACCGAACACCATGTGGGAGAGAATATGAATCAGATCTGTCCTGTCCACCAGGTGCGCCGCAACATTTTGACTATGTATAGTAAAACACAGTCAAATCCAACACTTTTGCAGGCCACATCATAAAGAATGGTGAAAAACCATGCCTAAAAGCTCTGAACTCATGTGCTATGGCCCATGCGAATCTTGGAATGTCCTGATTTTCAGGGACTCCATTTATCCTGGTGTGGAATGTCAGACGAGTGGATTGGATGGCCATGCCTCGATTGACCTTACACACAATTTGAACAATTTTAATGGTGGGATTTCACTTCTCAACGGTTCCCATGTGTAGCCCACCTGAGTTTTGAATAGCCTAACCCAAGCTAGCTCACCTGATGGATGGGGGTGCATCTCATCCACATGAAGTCCTGCATCCATGTAGCTAATATTCACACCCCCACATGACTAGTGAAAGACAGCCGGATGGATGGGCCCATAGGATTCGACATTCTGCATAATTTTGGGATCTTTGCAAAAGTCGAAGATGGTGGCGCATGTCTAGTAGTCCACCTAACCACTATAGGAGCAGACCCCTCTAATTTTATAGTCAAGATGACACTGGATTATGATCACCTATGTGGCAGGGCAAAGGGACAATGGGTACTTCTCTCTCTCTCTCTCTCTCCCTCTCCCCCTCCTATTTTCCTTTTGATGCCTTTTATGAGGATCTTTTCTTTCCTTCTATGAGGAAGGATTGGAAATTTATCCCTCTTCCCAATTGGATTTTTGAAATTGAATTTTAAAATTTCAATTTTAAATCTAGGAGGGAAGACATAAAAAGTGAAATTAGAGAAAACACATGTGGGACCTATCCACTAGCGATTACCCACAAGTCCATATCGAACAACTAGTGCATGTAGTCAAGCAAGCCTTTTGAATAAGCTGGCTCTTACTCTGGATGTTGCTATTTGTATTTTGTAGATGATTTGGACCATAAAATTACATACATTTTATGAAAAATGATCACATACAATTACTGCATGCAAGCTTACATACCTTTTTTGCTCTGGCCAATGTGTCACTTGTGGAGGACATCTGAGCCATGGCAAATATGGGCCACACCCAGATTACCACCTGTGAAAAAAAATGAAAATCAGTCCGATTCACTCATTAGTCATTAGTTGTGTTAAACCTGTACATTGAGTAAAATCACTAGCAGTGCATGGACTCGAACAGTGTGGCCCACCTCACAGTGGATCATCTTAATTTCATCTCATGTGATCTTGCACCCCACATTTTTCACGGCTTGTATTGACTCTACAAGTGACATGTTAGGGAAAAAGTTGGGTTGTATGTGAAATTTTAACCAATCATTTCTCAATACCTCTAATCCACCACAATGGGTACTCGAACCCATGACCTTAGTGTTGAAACTCTCGTGAGTCTAGGAGCCATGAGTAGGGACCCACTCCAAACCAACGTTATCAAAATGGTACGACTCATGACATGAATCTTACTACTCATTTTGGATCACATGGGTGTATGAATTGAATATTACTATTCATATTGTATCACATGGGTGTACGAATTGAATGGTACAAAGTAAATCCTAAATATCGCATGAATAGTATCGAATTGTATCACAATCATATTGAGTGATACGAATTGTAAAATAACTGTAGACTGCATAAATGGACCCAAAAATACTTAAAAATCAATTATTATTATTTTTTATTCAATATTTTTCCTTTTCTTTATATCTTTTTGTTCATAAAATATGAAAAAGGCTCCCTTATTAAATATGTCATCATTTCTCCTTTTAAGTAGGGGTGTCAATGGGCCGGGTTAGGGCCGGCTAAGCTCGGTCCAAATCCAGCCCGCCTCCCTCAACACATGCCCAGACCCAGCTCGGGCTCGTGAGGGGCCACATTAGTATAGCCCGAGCCAAGCCCAAGATGCAAATGCAGGGTCCGGCCCGAGCCCAGCCTTTTACATAGAGATAAACTATCTTTTAATCCTATACTTTTCGATATTTGAAAAAAAATCATCAACACTATAGAGAATAAAAAGAGCTTGAGGAGGAAGATAAAATTTGTGTAAATTTTAAATTTTGAAAGGAGGTAGAATAATTTAATTTAAATTTTAAATTTAAAAACATATATTTGAGTTGTTTCAGGCTGACGGGTTTTTAACAGCCAAGTTCAAGTTCAGCCCGTTCAATAAACGGGCTTATATTTTCTCAATGAAAATTGTCATGATATGTATTACTTTTATGTACATGTTGATGGTAAATGAATTATTAATGAGTTTTTAATCTTTTATGATTTACTTAATATATATATATATATATATATATATATATATATATATATATATATATATAAGAATTATTTAGGAAGAAAGGATTTCAGATAAAGAGAAGAAGATATTAACTCTCTATTTATTATATATGCCCATTATTACAAATGTAAAAGATTTGGTTGTATTAATTGAAGTTGTGGTTAGATTCAAACATTTATAGGAAAAGCTTAGCGTACAAATCAAAATGTAGGGCCCACCTAAATGTTTTAATGACATCCAATCCGTCTATAGTGTGCACCTCCTAACTTTCTCATCGGCACCCCAAAATCTGGCTGATCCAAAACTCAGGTGGACCACATCACTAGGAATAGTTAGGATGGGGACACACATCATAAAAAACCTTCTAGATTGTATGTGGGACCCACCGTATATTGTACATGCTATCCAATCCTTGTTGAAGAAGTGAACGATCTGGAGTATTCATCATATAAATGGCCAAGATTATCAAGTTACTTGCTCTTAGATTTTGGATTCTATACAACTGTATGATTGATTGTAATTAGATATGATTGTATGTGGGATTCTACACAACTGTATGACTGTTAGATTCAAATGATTATAAATAACCCTAATATACAGCTAATTTCATTGTATAAATTATGCCGAGGAGAAATCAATACGGAAATTAGAACTCTTCCTATTACTAATCAGGCCTCTCTCCTTAGTAGGGCCTATTTGATTTGTTGCATTTCCCTGGTTTTTGGTACGAGTTCAGCATTTATTAGTCACCTTTGTAAAATTATATGTAAAACGTTGAGGGTGTTGTGATTTGACGCCTTTACTCTTCATGCATGAAGACCACCGACTGGCCGGCCGGCCGGTTGGTCATGTTGGATCAAGACAGCAGGTTTGGTGGAATCTTTTTGGGCCATCCAGCCGGCCGGTGGGGGGTTCGGCCGGTCAGACCACTGGTCGACAGTTTCATTTTTGGATCGAGTTTCTTGCGCGATTTTGCCCAAGGAGTTTTTAATTCCGGTTTTCTCCTATTTAAGGAGATGTAATCCGAGATTAGGGTTGCCGCCAATGGGTCAAGGGATTGAGAGGGTTCTAGGGTGAGAGAAAAAGCTAGGGAGGAAGCTTGGAGTTCTCTGGGTTGAGTTGAGGGAAAGGGCTGTGTTTGTCCTTCTCATATGAGAATTAACTTCGGGTAGCTTGGGATTTCCCTTGTGGGCTGTGATCCAAGGTTTTCTTCTGCAATCTCTTGTAACTTCTGATATCATAGTGGATTGGTGTCGCTTTATGCCATGGTTTTTTACTCATGAGGGGTTTTTCCACATTAAAATTGGATTGCCTTCTTGTGTGTGATGATTTGCTTGTTGATTGTTATTATGGTGTGTTCCTCGCCTGCTTTAATTGCTTCCGCTGTGAGGCTCCTAACCCCAACAAGTGGTATTAGAGATAAAAGTTGGGAAGGAGGTAAAGAGAATCTGAGGCGAGGCATCGATGGCGTCTTCTAGCATGAGATTCGATGTGGAGAAGGATTTCGTGAAAGAAAAACATGTAAAGCGATCGGTATCTATGGAATAAGTAGAGTGGAAGAAGATGGATCGGTACATCAATATCTCAATCAAGTTTATCGACTACGATCGGGTTTGATCGGGAGCACTATTCATGGTGAAGCTGCGGGATCGGCAGCAGGATCCACAGTTGCTCGTGTGTGGTGTGTTGCAAGGGCCACATGAGCGAACGGGTGGTGAAGGTGCAAAGATGAAGTTAATGAGGCATGAGAAGTGGTGGAGCTATGATGATGATAGAGTAGAGATTGAAAATGGTGCGTGGCAAGGTGTTGTATGAAGATTAAAGTCGTGGTGGAGTTTGTTGGGATTTGACACCTCTACTATGCATGAAGACCACCGACCGGTCGGTCATGTTGGATCAAGACAGCAGTTTGCTAGAACCTTTTTGGGCCACCCGGCTGGCCGGACTACCGGTCGGCAGTTTCCTTTTTGGACCGGGTTTCTTGCGCAGTTTTGCGCAAGGAGTTTCTAATTTCAGTTTTCTCCTATTTAAGGAGATGTAATTCGAGATTAGGGTTGCCGCCAATGAGCCAAGGGATTAAGAGGGTTCTAGGGTGAGAGAAAGAGCTAAGGAGGAAGCTCGGAGTTCTCTGGGTTGAAGGAAAAAGCTGTGTTTATCCTTCTTATATGAGAATTAGCTTCGGGTAGCTTGGAATTTCTCTTGTGGGCTGTGATCCAGGATTTTCTTCTATAATCTCTTGTAACTTTTGATATCATAGTGATTGTTATCGCTTTATGCTGTGGCTTTTTTCCCATGAGGGGTTTTTCTACATTAAAATTGGATTGCCTTCTTGTGTGTGATGATTTGCTTGTTGATTGCCATTGTGGTGTGTTCTTCACCTACGTTGATTACTTCCGCTGCGGGGCTCCTAACCCCAACAAAGGGGGTATTTGGTGCATGGCATCAGGCCGTATTACACGGGATTAAATGGCGAAAATCACTTTTTCAATCCAGACAGCTATTTGGAAACCACATGGGATTATATGGGTTCAATGCTTTGGAAACCACACCGGATAGGAAGTTTGAATTCAAGGGATTCTTCTAAACCCACTTGATTTAGGACTGCTGGGGCAATCCCACGAGGATATGAGAGGGAAAAAAAATACAAAGCTGACCACGTGGAGTGTATTGTTGTCACCAAGTTCCATGGCCCCCACAATGATATATCCATACCGTCCACCATTGATACCTCCATTTTATAATCATTATGTTTATTTGTCATCCAAGCTGTTCAAGTTGTCACTTAGACCTGGATGAAGGGAGAAAACAAATATCAGATTGATCTAAAACTTCTGTGGCCCCTAAGAAGTTTTCAAAGGTAGACGTTAAATCCCCACTCCTTTATGTGGTGTGGTCCACTTGAGATTTAGACATACCTCATTTTTGGGCCCATGCCCTATAATGATCTTGAGAAGTGGATAAACGGTGTGGATATAACACACACATCACTGTGGGGCCCATAGAATTTGGTGGTGCAAATACATGGAGTTAGTGCATCTTCGTCAAAACCGAAGCATCTCCTCCGCCCCTCCACCAAGCTGGTGGGTTTTCACCAATGCTAGCCAAACAAGTATCTCTCCGCATCCGGTGATATACATGGGAGACTTTCTACATTCCAAAAATGGAATGGAATGTGGTGAAAATTTTGAATCCCACGATAAATAAGTGACTACTTGTAGAGTCATAATGATTACTTTTAAACAATTTCATCCCACTTAATACATCCTAGTGCCATGCGCCAAACACCCCTTTTATGGTACTTCTTGGTATCAGAGCACCATTTGAGGCATTATTGAGATTTTTTTCACTGAATGATGCATCCAACCCAGTTGAATGGATGAAAAAAAATCCTTGTATTCCAAAACTAGGTGGGCCACAACATGCGATTTTATAGGTTTTAGACATTATTTTACATGGTGGGCCACAGTTGAGTTTTAAATTAATCCAAGTTTTTGTATCAAAGGAATATAGGACGTTGGCACGCGATGGACATATTTGATGTCATCAAAACATCACGGTGGGCCCTACAAATCCGGTCTCTATACATAACACACACATATTTATATACATATATATATATATATATATATACAATCATTTTCTCTATCTATTTTCACCAAAACCATATTCAATCCGGAGTTTTCAACTTATTTTTCTGGTGTCTATGTTCATTGCATGGATTTTTAATGACCAAAAAACCATTAAGCACAAACATTGTATATAGATTTCTTTTGCAAGCTATTCTGTAGACATTGTTATAAGTGGGATTACACTTTAATTTGAAAAGGACACATCAAAGAGTTCTTTAAAGTATAAAACACTACTTTAAACAGCACATACTTAAAAAGCATTCTGTCCCTGCCCTTGTCCTCATGCATGCTTTAATCAACCCCATCGACTGCAAATGTTTGTAGGATAAGCTTAACCTACAAAGTGGCACATGGGCAACCTTCATCACGTGAGCCCTTCCTATTACCCATATGTCCAAAAATTCAGGTCCATCAAAATTCAGGTGGGCCCCATCATAAAAAATAACACCTAAGACCTCTAAAATCATGTGTTGTGGCCCACCTGAGCTCTGGAATGGCCTGAATTTTTAGATGTCCATTCATCATGTTTGAATGAATCTTCTGAATGGATTAGATGGCGTAGATAATACAAGGTGGGCACCGACTACAATATGGAAGGTTTTTATGGGTAAGCATCCTCATCCAAATTGATTCATGTGGTGGGAGACAAGGAGAATGGGACGGGGCACACATGATGGGTCAATTGGATGTCATTTGAAACATCATGGTAGGCCCTACTCTTTGATTTGCAGGTTAAAGTTATTCTACAAACGTGTGTTGTGGATCTGGTCCCCCTTTTATCATATAGTGCTTTTCTAAGCCCACTTGCTTGTGCAATAAAGCTCATCTACAAGCTACACATGTGGCATTGTAGTCTGAGCTCCAATCCGTTCATCGGAACGGTATGTATTGATGTATACTAGTCTGCTAATCAGGTTAATCCACTAATAAGGAGGCCAAAATTTGCAAAGAAAATATACTACTCTAAAAAACTTGGCTGAAGCTTTCTAACCCATCTACCGGTTTCTAATATTGGGGCCACGTGTTGATTACACCAAAACATGCAGAAGGTTGGACCAACTTAATGGATGGATTCGATCTTACACTCGTGTGATCTTGCATCCAGATGGATTAGATCTTGCACCTGTATGGCTCGATTCAAACTGAACAAAAATGACCCCAAGCACCAAGATATGTAGATACATCGAAATTGACCGTATATGCATGATTGAGATCTGTGAAGAACGGTGGCCTATTCAGTACTTGCATGGTTGCTTAATAATGATGAAACGATAGTTGGAGGGTGTCCTCCAAAAATCGGTTACACCTCTGCCTTTCATACAAAAAGACTTTTAAAAAAAAAAAAACCCATAAAAAGGAAATACTTAGAGTAGGCTGTAGAGATCAATTGCAGCATGCCTTTATGAATAAACAACTCAATTGAACTAAGTGTAGTGTTTGAGTGTAAACTCGAATTACAACTATAATTTTCAACTACTAAATTACTACTACTGGTTACGCTAATGAATATAAAGTTACGATTTACACTAAGGAATGTAAATGACAAGTTACACAAGAGTCTGTTTGATTTCTAAATTACAATACAAATATATTTCAAATGGGTCATCATTACTTCCCCTGGTATTTCTGTCTCTTGAACCAAGGTTGACATTGACACGAAAATTGTTTTGGCGCAAAGAGGAGGCGGGAATAAAATTTCAATGGGAAAATTGTGGGGCCCACAGTGATGTATAGTTCATATCCATACCTTCCATCTGTTTTGCCAGCTCATTTTGGGGCATGACCCAAAATATGAGGCAAATCTAAAGCTCAAGTGAACCAGACCACATTAAACAGTGGGAATTGAACGCATATCGTTGATAATTGCTTGGGGGGCATAGAAATCTTGGATCAAGCTGATCTTTATGTTTTCTCTCTATCCATATCTGCATGTTCTTATGAATAGGTTGGATGAGAAACAAACATCAATGTGGGCCCTACAAAGGTATTGACTTTCAACGGATGAGGCCTGTTAGGACCACTGTTTCATATGGTGTGGTCCATTTGAATTGTGGATTTGCCTCACTTTTTGAGGCATGCCCTGAAATGAGCTTGTAGAACGGATGAACGGCATGGATATAAGATATTTATCTCAGTGGGCTCCATATTTTTGTACGTATAGAAATACATTAAACTTATCTTTTGATGAAGTAATTCCTCTAAAAACCAAACGTGGTTAACAAGTAATAATGATTAATTTACAAGCATTTACCTGTAAAAATGAAAATCAAATAGGCCCTAAAAATGCAAAAGACATAGTGCTAAGAAGCATAATAATAATCTTAAAAGATAGATTTGTGTTTGATTGATTGGTATAAGACATTTTACTCTGCTCCTTCCTCTTGCTTTTATAGACTTCTCCCTTAAGTAAAGAACAATATAGATGCTCCATGTTCTGCAGTTACAACAATTGCCTTTGACATCACTTCTCTTGCCACTTGTCCTGTAACTGATTGTGGGACCTACTCCACACTCCCTACATTTGGTAGTTACAGCCACGTTCAATACTACTAGCCTTCCAGAGACTTTTTTCCTTTCTCCCACTGACACTTGTCTTGTAATTGCACTTGCATATTAGTTTGGCTGCAAAATGCACTCGACTGCTGCCATTTTTAGGGCACATGTCTTCCTCTTGATCGCTTCCTCCAAGGTCGGTCAGAAATAGAGTACAACAACATTTACGTGGAGCATCTCATTTTTATGAAAGTTTGATAAAAGTTTGATATTTGCTTTATCTCGTACGTGAAACATTTGAAAGCTACCATCCAAAGGGCCTAATTGAATGTGCTTTTAACTTTACAACTTGCATAATAGGCTCGAAGACAAATATGAGGCGGAAATTTTTACAAAAGGAAATTCATTAAATGGTCAGTTTGAATTATTAGACTAGAAATCTCTTATAGAATAGGATTTTGCTAAATTTCTTTCACTTTTTTCTTTCTTTTTTTGTTGTGGATTTTCCAAATCTTGTTCTTAAATAGACATATGCAACTCTTCAAAGAAAGGTTTGGATTTCCTCCACCGCAAGGGAAACATTGCCTCTTCATTTTGAAAATTTGGGAATACCTTTTTGTTAAAAGTTTTATTTATTTAAAACAAACACCTTAGAAATTTTAAATAAGACTTCATAGGATAATGGAGATTTTACCAAAAAAATAAAAAACTACCTACTTAATATAAAATTTACATAAATTCTAATACCTTTTTCAAAAAGGCTTTCAACAAGTTGCACTATAATGTTAAGTAATTATTATTTGAATACCTTCCCTTGGAGGTGTTTGGTTTTCCCTTTATATTGGTAAATGGCTGTAAAAAATGGTAAATAAGTACTTACCAAATGATATTCATGTTGGAAGAGAGCCTTTAAATTGGGTCCTTGGACTATCATCGAACGGTTATGATCGATCGGGCAGTGGGGGCTGATCGGCCACTGCCCGACCGGTCAAGACCAATAGGCCAGTATTGAGGCAAACGTAATTCAATGTGTATTTACTCCCTGGATTGATGTTTGGGCCGGTTTGACCGATCGGCCAGTTATGCGGTGTCTTGCGCAGCAAGCTTTTTCTTGTGCTATTGCGCGGATTTGCATAAGATGTTTCTAATTCGGGGTTGCTTGCTATATATATGGCATAAATCCGGGATTATGAGCAATCCTAAGGTGTCCAAGGTTTCCTAATTGCATTAAGAAGAGGGGAGGTGTTTTGAGAGGGAGAGAGCTTGGGTTTTCTCTGTTTTCCTTGCTTGTGCGCCGTCAATCTCTGTAATCTTCTGCTAATCATAGTGGATCGCTTTGTGCCGTGATTTTTTAACCGTTGATGGGTTTTTCCACGTAAAATCGGATTGTCTCTTGTGGTTGAATGCTTGTGTGGTTTGATTACATTGTGTTTCTTATTTGATCTTATATACTGCCGTGTTGTTTGTTCGGCTTCCACTTCCACTGCCGGCGTCCCTATTCCCAACAAGTGGTATTAGAAATAAAGTCGGGGTAGAGTAGAATTCATATCTGAAACGAGAAGATGGGATCAAGCATAAGGCTCGAGGTAGAGAAGTTCTCTGGCAAAAATAACTTTGAGCTATAGAAGGAGAAGATCGAATCTCTTCTAGTTCAGAAATGGCTTGATAAAGCTCTTGGAAAGCGACTTGAGGCTATGAAAGATGATGAGTGGACGAAACTCGACAAGAAAGGTAGAACCTTGATCCTATTATGCCTTACAGATAATGTCCTCTATCACGTCACAAAGGAGAAGACTGTGGCTGATACGATGGCGAAGTTAGAGAAAATTTATGCGAAGAAGTTTCTAGAGAATCGCATGTATCTATTTATGCAGTTGTTTACCTTGAGGATGGCGGAGGGGACTGATGTGGAGGACCGGTACTTAAGCACAGTTTAATCGGCTAGTTTGCAAGTTGATGGAAATATATGAGCCGATGAATGATGAATATCAAGCATGCATCCCGCTGAATTCTCTTCCAGCTTCATATGAGTCATTCAGGAACTCTGTGTGCGCAGGGAGGGAGATCATCAACGTTGAGACCGTTATCTCAACCCTCCAGTCGAAGGCGATGAGAAAGAAAAGCGGTGACGTTGGTTCTCGTTCTTCCTCAGAGGCACTGATTATAAGGGGAAGAAGTTCTGAGCATGGTAAGAGATATTCTAGATCGGGATCTAAGGCTAAGGGCAAAGGGAAAGCGAAGGTGCGGTGCTGGAGTTGTGGTCAGGAAGGCCACATGAGAGGGGATTGTCAGAATCTCAAGTTGAAACAAGAGAGATATGAAAATTCTTCTAGAGAGGGAGCTAATATCATAGAGTACGGTGGCGATCTTTGTGAAGTTCTGACTGTATCTGGCAAGGGATCTCACGGTAGAGAGTGGATCCTAGATTCAGGGTCTTCTTGTCACGTTTGTCCTGATCGGAGTTCATTCACAATATACATGGAGTATGGTGGTGAATCAGTGTTTGTGGGCAATGACTACGCTCATAAGGTGATGTGTATTGGTACGGTGCGCATCAGGATATTCGATGGGATTGAACGAGTCCTGGAAGATGTAAATCATGTCCCCAAGATGAAGACGAATGTGATTTCTCTTAGTGCAATCGAGGCGAAAGGGTGGGTGTTCATCGGTCGCAATCATTGTTGTAAAGTGATGAAGGGGGCACTCGTGTGTATAAAGGCACGAAGGTGTGGTCATCTTTACAAGTTGATTGTGAGCACAATTCATAGTGGAGCTATGGGACTGGTAGCGAGATCCACGGTTGCTCGTATGTGGCAAGTGCCCAAGGGCCACATGAGAATAGTGAAAAATGGTGTGAAAGTGCAAGATAAGGGTTGATGGTGGCATGAGAAGCGGTGGACCTATGATGAAGATGAGATGACAAAGCGAGGATGTTCTGATTCGACATTTGAAGCCTCGGTGCAGTTTATTGGAAAAAAGCCTTCAAACTGGGTCCCTGGACTATCACCGACCGGTTGGCTAGTGTTAAGGCAGATGTGATTCAGTGTGTATTTACTCCTTAGACTGATTTTTGGGCCTGTTCGACCGGTCGGCCAATTACACGGTGTCCTACGTAACAAGTTTTTTCTTGCGCTATTGCACGAATTTGCGTAAGATGTTTCTAATTCGAGGTTGCTTACTATATATATGGCATAATTTGAGATTAGGAGCAATCCTAAAGTGTCTAAGGTTTCCTAATTGCATTAGGAAGATGGGAGAGTGTTTTGAGAGAGAGAGAGAGAGCTTGGGTTTTCTCTGTTTTCCTTGCTTATGGGCTGTCAATCTCTGTAATCTTCTGTTAATTATAGTGGATCACTTTGTGCCGTGGTTTTTTACCAGTTGAGGGGTTTTTCCACGTAAAATCAGATTGTCTCTTGTGTTTGAATGCTTGTGTGGTTTGATTACATTGTCTTTCTCGTTTGATCCTATATAATGCTATGGTGTTTGTTCGGCTTCGCTACCGGCATCCCTATTCCCAACAATTCATGCCTTTACACCTATGATGTTGACTAGGTTTTCACTCAAATACCGAGGAGGAGAAATTATATGGGGCCCACTGTGATGTGTGTGTTTGATCCATGCCATCAATCTATTTTACCAGCTCATTTTAGGGAATTGTCCAAAAAAAAAAAAGAGAAGGATCCAAAAGTACAAGTGGACCACACCACTTGAAACGGGGGAATTGAACACTTATAGTTGAAAACTTCTTCAAGGCCTCAAATGTTTTGGATGAAATTGATATTTGTGTTTTTTATTTATCTATGGCGGTTTGACCTTATGAATAGGTTGGATGATCGAGACACGTCACTATAGGCCCTAGAAAGGTTTTAAAGTTTCAATGGTGGACATCATTATTTACCCTTTTTCTATGGTGTGGTCCACTTGAGCTTATAATCTACCTCTTTTTTTTGGCTTATGCACTAAAATGAGCTTGTTAAATGGATGGTTTGCATAGATCAGACAGCTACATCACGGTGGGACTCACATATGTCACTCACACAAAAGGGGAACTTGAAAATGGAGGCATAAATACTGGCCTTCACCATTTCTTCCGCAAAAAAAAAAAAAAAAAAAAAAAAAAAAAAAAACACCAAGAGGTTATCATTACTTGTTTACCACCATTTAGGGTGGTAAATGGGAAAACAAACAATCCTAAGTTCTTAAGGGAAATTGGGGTCAATTATGTGAGAGGAGCTAGATTGGGCCCTATCATGATGTTTGTGTAAAATTCACCTTGACCACTGGGTGTTTCATTCCATGTTAGGCCGAGGGCTTAAAAATCAGCTCCATTTGTGATTCAAGTGGACCATATAATTATAAATAATGTTAATGGTAACCCTCTCTATCCCTCCAAACTATTTCCCTTCATATGGCCACCTAAATCACGAGATGGACCAGATGTCGGAGCCCTTGGCATAAATTTTGGTGTGGCATCTAATGGTAGGAATGGATTTCATAGGTAGGAATGGATTTCATATAATCATGACAGTGAGCCCCATAAAAATCAAGGGTGGATTTTCCAAACTATTTCCTTCAGTGTGGTCCACCTAAATCATAGGTCAGCCTGGCTTAAACATCTAATTGTTGGAGTGAATTCACATACACATCATGGTGGCCTTGTAAAATAAAAGGTTCGCATATCCCTCAAAACCGTTAGAGAGAGAGAGAGAGAGAGAGAGAGAGAATTTTAGGGGGACCCACCCTTGGTTTTGGCTAGCCCATAATGATGTCCACGTGAGGTTCACTCCGACCATTAGATGTGTAATCCCACTTTAGGCCCAAGGCCAATAAATCAAGTTTACCTATGGTTAAGGTTTGCCACACCTAAGGAAGCAGGAGAGAGACTTCCACCCTTGATTTTTACAAGGTCCACTATAATTATTCTATAAAATTCATCTAACTATTAGATGATCTCCAAAATTTAGGCCCACGACCTAAACATCAGGCACACCCACGATTCAGATGGGTCATAAATGGTTTAGAGGGTGAGAGTTGACGTGCTCCAAATAGTGTGGCACTCCTGAATCATGAATGGGACTGACTTTTAGTCCCAAGCCCTAATATGGGATGACAGACATGGCCGTTGGGGTGGATTTTGCATAAATAGCACGATGGGATCCACCCAAGCCAACAGCTCCTTTGCCAGCACGACGACCCCAGCGGCCCAACTTCATATGAAGAAATGTAACAGAAGGTATTCCAATGATAATTACTCAAATTAATGGGTATTTTATGGAAAAATTTTTTGAGAAAGGTAGCAGAGTGTCAATTCTATATTAAGTATAAAGTTTTTTTTTTCTTTTTTGTAAAATTCCTTAAAAATTTAGAAGACATGAAGCAACATGACCACATTCCAACAATGCACACGAGTGGTTGGGATTAATCAGAGATATCTTAGTACCCAAGTAACCCAATTTACTAAATGCCAAACTCATACTTAGTTGCTTACAAATGTGGGTGGGCCACACCAAATCAGAGTAGGTTCTAACAAGAACAAAATAGAAATCAACCAGATCATCACTTACATATAGACCATCAAACAATGAGCCCCCTCCCCAGGGTTGAGGGTCATATAATTCCTTGGTTGGTATTGCTCCATTTCAACAGTAGACAAGTGGCATGCAGATGGACGGTCGAAAAAAATGGACGGCTGAGAAGAAAAAATGACTAATGCTTCCCAGTCAACTACATGGATATGCATATAGACAATGTACAATCCGGTGGGCAATGATTATTCTAGTAAGCCTTTAAAAAGATAAAGAAAGAATACCCAAGAATCAAAGCACTGAAAAGGTGGTAAAAAAAAAAAGAGAAGAAAAAAGAAAAAAAGGGAAGAAAACCTTAGTACTCCAGCAATGTGTGATGATGATGCACATGCACTTAGAAATTACTTAAAAATTGTAAACTATTTATAGATGTATCATGAACCAAAATATAAACTTATTTGATTAGCTGTCCACCAGTTTGGTGGACATTTATTGGACGGTTAAAAATGATTAATATCCAATGATCCTATTTTGACGAACATGTATCCACAAATTAGAGGTTAAGATTGCTCAAAACCGATCAATTTTTTGGTATATAACTCAGCGACGGTGCATTCCACAATTTAGTCGGTTTGTTTAAATTAATATATGCCACGTGTATAATTTCTGAGTGACTGTGTATGAGGCATAAATCTATATCAGAGTATTAAATAAGTCTAAAAACAAGGTAAAAGGGTGGCGCGCGTGCTGAGCCCAACCAAGACGTTAGTCTACTCATTTCCATTTATGTGGACAACTTTGCCGATGTTTTAGACATTTTGTTCTAAGTTGTGGGGAGAATCACGCTGAGATTTTACTTTTGGATGACACCCTTGAGTGTCACACGCACCTTCCACGTGATACATGTGCCAGAGATTCATGAACGCGACTGTGTGGCCCACCGTGATGTATGTGTTTTGTCCATGCTGTCGATATGTTTTTCCAGCTCATTTTCGAGCCGGAGCCAAAAAAGAGAGAAAAAAGGGCAGATTTGGAACACACCACAGGAAAGAGTCGGCATTGAATGCCTACCGTTGAAATTCTTTTGCGGGTGATGGAGATTTTAGATCAAGCTGATATTTGTGTTTTCACTTCATCCAGGTCCGTGTGACCTTATTAACAGGTTGGATGGAAAATAAACATTATGGTGGGCCTAGGAAGGTTTGAAGAGGTGTGCATCCATATCACCATTGCTTTCTGTTGAGTGGTTCACTTGATCTTTTGATCTCTTGATCTGCTTGATTTTTGGGCTTGTACCTAAAATAATATGGAAAAATGGATAGACAGTAAAACCATACATCAACGATGGTAGACATTTAATTCACGCTGTTTTCTTTGGTGTCATCCAGTTGAGCTTTGGATATATTTCATTTTTTGGATCAACTAATAAAATTATCTGATAAAATGGATGGACGGAGCGGATATAATTTATAAATTATGGTACATGCAATCCGGTTTCCATAGGTGGTGAAATCCCGCTACGGAATGAGTACGGCGTGTGGGGGTGTGTGTATTAAAAAAAGAAAAAGAAAAAAAAAAAACCGACTCTGAAAACAAAAGAAAAGACAATTGTACATGCGTTGTTGCTTTAAGGTGCAAAAATCACATGAAAAACAGTACGGTGTCTTTTTTTTTTTTTTTTTTTTTTTTTTTTTTTTTTTGGGAGGGTACAATTTCGGAGTGCTACACACGTGCCAACGATTCGACCAGGGGAGTGGATTAGGTGAGACCCCGGCCTCATCCAAGACGGTGCGGTCCTTACCATGTGGCCCACTTTGATATATGTATTTTGTATCCACACCGTCCATCCGTTTTTCCATATCATTTTAGGGCATGGTCTAAAAAATGAAGAAGATTCAAATCTCAGGTGGACCATATTTTAGGAAACAGTGGTGATTGAACACTATTATTAAAAACTTCCTAGGGCGCATCTTAATATTTTATTAGTGATTATTTGCTATTTAATCTGTTGATAAGGTCACATAATTCTGGATGAAGGGAAAAGTAAATATCAGCTTGATTCAAAACTTTTGTTGCCCATTATCCGTCAATCATCGCTGTTTCCTGTAGTATGGTCCACCTGATAATTGGATATGCTTCATTTTTTGGATAATTCCTTAAAATGATAAGAAAAATGAATGAAGGGTGTGGATATAAAATACATACATCAAGGTGGGCCCATTGTAAGGCACCCGGGTCTCACCTAATCCGCTTTCTTTGAGCGGGTCTTACTTTCAAAGTCAGTAACCTAAGAGATAACGCACTCCACTCATCTAATGGGCCAAAGCCGTGCGACGAATGTGGACCGTTGCTCTTGTGTCAATAGAAACATTTAAGCAAGTTTCATTTTAGGATTAGTTGAAATTGATTTTCCGTGGAAACAAAATGTTTTGCTGCCTTTTTTTTTGGTCAAAATTATAACCGAAAAATGAATTTTCATTTATCCTATTTTCTTAAAAAAATAAAAAAGAGTTCTCAAGTCCAACTAATTTTACCACAAGTTACAGTCCACCTAGAGGATAACTTCAAATGTACAAAGTGCATGCGAAATCCAACCCTTTCGAAGGGCTTTTCCTTCCATGAGAATCGCCTAGTGCAAAAGTCAGCTCCATATATTTATTATGTGGGCCATCCCACAGAAAAATATCTAATCATTGATGAATAGAAGATATACCAATGTTGTCCACTCTTTGTACCATATTTCTAACCATTCTTAGAAGAGTCAATCAAAGGAGGATACATGGCATTGCATGGTAGAAATATAACATGCATGCGATCCGCAGAGATTTACGTGAAATGGATTTTTTAGAACATCATCTAATGCTGGTTGATTGGAACTAGTCACTTGGAGATGATGGCCAAATAAAGAAGGGCATCTAAGTGGTTCTTCTTTACTTATAAGAAATCTATAAATAGCAGATGAAGTCGATGGAGAAAAGCTTCTTACACCAACCAAATCAAATTAAATTTATCTTTTCTTAGTATTTTTATAGCTTAATCAGTAATCTAGGAGTAGTTGTAGTCCTTAGCTATAATCTAAGTCTACGCCCGTTGGACAAATTTATCTCAATACAATTAGTTATCTTTTCGAAGAGATGTTCGACAGTCGATCTCTATGACCAACTGAAAGTTTTTTCAGTTTGTATTTGAAAGTCCTTTCTGGTGGAAGGCAAAGTGCAACCCATTTTCAAAGAAAGAACCTTACCCTCCCACAGTCACCTAATTTCAATAAATAACAACTTTGTGAGTGGCTGAATAAGCAGTCAATCTTCTCAAGTCTCGGTCATATACGATTGAGTTCGACATATTTGCCTATCTCGATGCTTGCTTGGGGTCAGGAGTTGCTCGGTTCAAATTGAGTCGTACAATTGGTTCTAATACACCCACACACACTACAAGTGGCCAAAAGTGAAACCGATTGAAAACAAAGGACTACACACTCATAGTAAATGTAGTTTATTTTATCAAAGGCTTATCGTTATGATTGGACCAACATATTGGATGGATTGGATGTCTCACTAACATGAATAGTTATTTGTTAGATGGACCTTAACTTGTGGTCCAACCCATTGGACTTTAAAAATAGCCATTTTCTATTTTTACTTTAAAACTTAAGAAATACACTTTACTCAATTAAAAGGAACTTCTTCCCTTCCTTGTCTCAAACCTATATTTTGTCTTCCACAACGTTGAGATGATCTTAACCATGTCATTATCCTTTTAGTCGACCACAACCACTAGTATTAATTTGACATGGAGCCCACTGTGAGATGACCTTAATCAGGTTGAGTGAATCCTAAACATTCATATTTCCACATGAGACTTGTAGTTGGTGATCTTAACCATCTGGTGCTCATTAGACCTGTTTTCTGCTGGGCCCCACATTAGATGATCTTAAACATGTGAGGCCCATCGCTAGTTGATTAGATCCATCTTAATTCCATATCTAGCCCTTCGTTAATAAACCCTAACCATATGTATCTCCACATGGGCCCATCATATTACAGTTGACCCCAACGGTATGTATTTACACATGGGGCCCTTTGTTAGGGGATTTTAACCATTTGGGGCCACTGCTAGTCAATCATAACCATGTATATTTCAGCATGGGGTCCATTGTTTGATGATCTTAACGGATATTTCAATCATGACCTAATTGCATAATTTTAAGTGGATCGAGCCCATCTCTAGAAGATGTTAACCATGTGGAGCCTTTGTTAGTTGATGTTAACCATGTGCATTCCCATGAGGGGCCAGCATTAGTCTGTCCTAACTGAAGTTCGTGGTAATAAAAGCTGGCTCATGAATATCATGTATTAATAGGCATGACAAGTCAATGAGATAGGTCTCTCTCTCTCTATCTGGTACTATGAGGTTGACTCTATCTGGTACTATGAGGTTGAGTTGTGTGGGCCCCACTGTGATGACTATAAAAAATCCATACCATGCATTTGTTGGATCCCCTTTAGGCTATAGGATTTCCAAAAATCAGCCCTATCCTGGAACTAAAGTGGGCCATACTATCTGAAACTGTGTGAAGTCATGCCTAAAACATCTAAAAGCACTTGGTGGGGCTCACTTGAGTTTTTTTATATGGCTGAAAATTGGTGGGACCGATCATCCAAGTGGGACACATACAATGGATGGGTTGGATGTGTGAACCACATCTCTGTGAGCCCTACAAACGATCGTGAAGATTTCAATGGGTGGGTAGCTACTCTCACCTGTTTTTTATAATGTGGTCCACCTGAGTTATGAATTGGCCTGATTTTTAGGGCTGTAGATCACCACAAAGGATTGTATCTGATTGATGAGGTGGATGTCCGATACATATGGTAGTGGGGCCACACACAACCTCATGGGAAGTTTGCTCACGTGCACACTCTCGCTATAACACACTTTCACTATAGTTGGTGTGCAATTTTTGAGAACCCACCACACTTATGTGAGCCCAAAATTTGAATTGTCCATGAGATGCAAGTACCCCAAAACACCCTTAGGTCTCAATTTTCAACTTAATCTAAAACTTTGATGGCCATAGCAAAGAAAAGGCAAATCAAGAGAGAAAATTGTTTCATTTTTTTATGACCAACTAAAGCTATGGATCATGGTAAAAGTTGGACCTTAAGGTTTCTTGGAGCGTTGCATCACGCATGGTTGGCTTAGATTCTAGGTTCACATTATATATATGATGATTTCTCAAAAAGTGCTCACCAGCTAGGGGAGCATTTCTCTTGGAAATAGTATTCATTTTTATCAATTCTCTTAGAAATGTTATTTCTAAATAAAAAATAAATAAATTTCACTTTTCTATTTGAATTAATGCAAAGAGCCCTCATGGAGAATAGTTTTTCACTCTCCCAAATGGGCCCTACTAATGAATAAGGTGGAAATGGATTGCCTGCCACATCTCATTGCAGCGAGTTACTGTGCTTGGAAGCTAGGTGGGGCCCACTGTGATGTTTGCCATCCATCATTTTGCCAACTCATTTTAGGACATGAGACAAAAAAAATAAGACAGATTCAAAACTCAAGTGGGCCAAACAAGAGGAAAAGTGGAAAAGAAATGACTATCATGGAAAAGAAAAGTGAAAACTATTCATAAGGTCATTACCTGAGATGAGTTGAAAACACAAAAATCTTATCCTGATACAGAACTTATGTGGTCCTGAGAATGTTTCAGCTGTGGCTGCTCAATTCCCACTGTTTCCTCGTGTGGCGCCTTAAAATGAGCTGGAAAATGGGAGGATGGGATGGATTTCTCACGAACATCATGGTGGGCCCCACCTAGCTTCCATGTGCAGAACTTCCTGAGATACCCTGGCGGAGGCAGTCTGCGTCCGAATAAGGTGGCCCCCACCGTGAATAAAGAATCAGATTGGGCCACTCTTCAAATGTACCAACCCTGTAAAAGAAGAGCATACGGCTTAAAAATTCTCCAACTGTCCAGATTCAACATACATGGTGAGATCCAATTTGATAGATCTTTTGGGTATCCCCATCCACTGAGAGGCCCATCATATAAACGGTTTGGATTAGTGAAACATGACCCAAGAATCAACGGCTGCAGTTACAACGTAAAAATAGCAATACCTAATAGCTAGGGAGATGACACAGTGGAGCCATTAAAACCGAAATGTGGTGGGCCCATCTCTGATCTTGCCCAAGTGTACGCCGCCCATTGAAACCTTCAGAATACATACAGATTGGATGCTACTAACCATCGGATCAGTGGCTTTCAAATCAACGGTAGGAGACAAAAGTGTCCAACGGTCAACACTCATTGTGACAGACCGAAGCAAAGTGAAGTCTACGGTCTCGTCCGATAGTGTTGGTCTTTTAAAAAACAAGCAATCAATGACAGGTTCCATCATCTGGACGGTCCAGATTGATAAACCATGCTTCCTAGTGTACAATAAAGAGATTGCTCCACCATATTCCGGTTATACTGCTTCTACCATATCATATATCTACTACCGATTACCGAACCACAAAGTCGGATTGCCTATCCACACTCTCCGTCCGTTTTTGCAGCTCATTTAAGGGGTTGAGCCCAAACTTCAAACATATTCAAATCTCAAGTGGACTACACCACATTAAATAGTAGGAATAATGATTTCCACTATTGAAACCTTTATAGGGCCCACATTGATGTTTATTTGTTGTCTGATTGTTCATAAGATCAGACACACATGGATAAAGGGAAAACATAGAAATCAAATTGATCTAAAATTTCTGTGGCCCCAAGATATTTTCAATGGTATGCGTTCAATTCACACCATTCATGCAGTGTCGTCCACTTGAGCTTTTGATATACTTTATTTTTGGGATTAAGACCTAAAATTAACAAGTAGAATGGATGGATGAAGTGGATAAAATACATAAATCACTGTTGGGCCCACAGATTTTACCTTGTACGGTTACATTACCAAATTACACAGTAGGCAATCCGCTTCCCCGGGCCACCCTGCTACCCTACTTGTGCAAAGCTCAAGACAAGCTAGATGTGTCACATATATGCCATGTTTATATTGGTTGAGAGCTGGTTGTCAAAAGAGACCTAACATATTAGCAAACTTATCACGTCAGCTCTCCACTAATACAAAGGTAACATGTACTAACTTGTCCCGAGCTCTACATAGGCAAGGATAATACCTAATCGAGCTTGCTAGCTTCCTGCCACAAGAGCTAGGTGGGGACACCGTGATATTTGTGAAAATCATGTTTGTCCACCTTTTTTTATTCTTTTCTTTTCTTAACAAACACCTACACTCCACACAGTTAGACACCCACTCACACCACATAAGAACTCCATCCCTGGTCTAAGTGTTGAAACTCATCACTGTCCATTTGTTTTCTTAGCTTTTACTGGTACATGAGCCCAAAAATGGGGCAGATCTAAAACTAAAATAAGCTGCACCACATAAAAAAATAATTATAATAATAATAATAAATAAATAAATAAATTAGGTAGGGAAATGCCTCCCGTTGAAACCTCCTTCAGTCGACCATGATGTTTATATGTCATCCAACTAAAACTTTTGTAGATCCACAAATGTTGAAGTTTCAACTGTTGACGTCTAATCATCACTATTTCCAGCCCATATGCTAACATGATCCGGAAAAATAGATGGATCGGTGGATTTCTCACAAACATCTGAAAAGTGGGTGCTCTATGTGCCCCACCATGATGTATGTGTTTCATCTATGCCATCCATCCATTTTTCCAGATCATTTCATGATATGAGCCCAAAAATGAGTTAGATCACAATATCAAGTGGACCATATTACAGAAAAGAGTGTTGATTAAACGCCCACCATTAAACACTTCCTGAGGGCCACAAAAGTTTAGGATCTTGTTTTTTTCCTTCATCCAGGTATGTATAACCAAATCAACAAGTTGGGCGTCAAATAAACATTACAGTGGGCCTGAGGACTACTGTTTTCCTGTGGTGTGGTCACTTGAGATTTAGATCTGCCTCATTCTTGGGAGTCCTAAAATGATATGGAAAAATGGATGAACGGCGTAGATAAAAACACAAACATCATGGTGGGGCCCACAGAGCACCTACCAAACAGCGTCCGTACCAAACCACCTCAACGGAAAAGAAGCAGGTCCCATTTTTCCACCAATCAGAGGAACGCGAGGCTCATAACCGGTAGTCACGCGCCAGCAAAGCGAATGAGTGTCCTGCAGTCAATTAGGAGGGTAATTTAGTCATTTATCCAGGACACCTACGGAAATCACGGGCCGGAAATCTGGGATAAAGGTGCTGAAGCAAGCTTGCATATGATTAGACACGAGTCACATTACGGGCATGTTGGCATCTAACTTTTCATACTGACCATATTACCCTCCCTTTCGATACTCTCCTAGTGTACCATAGATGATGCTCATGTAAGCCGCTGCTGCAAATGTGGCATAAATGCATGTCGATCTGAGAATGGGAAAATCATGGGCCCCACCTACTATTAGTGAGTCATGACAAAAAACTAGATGGATGGCTGAAAACACTTGAAATCCGTCCAAATTTGATGGGCAAACAACAAACGGTTGGGATCGTTCAATGTGTGTGATTTTGTGGCCGTAAATCAACAATGGATCACACGTCTGGATGTTCAGGGCTTCTAGATTGATTCGACCATGGATCATGTGCGAGTATGATCCTGCATGCACGTGTGAAAAAAGGAATTACTCAGTATTCTGCCGGAGCATAGAACATCATAGGCATGCACACATGCACTGTACGCATTCCATGCAAGTAACTCAATCCAAGCCGTCCAAAATGATCAAGGTGGACCATGGAGTGCAATCATCCGAAGTTCTCCACCATCTGGGCTTGGCCACCGAACAGACGACTGAAAGGAATGAAAAAAACAGACAGAAAAATGAATGGTTTTCAGGGTACAGATGAGTTGGGCGGCTTGGATTGAGGTTGAAGCATGAGACGTGTATGAATGTGACGTGAGAAAGAGAGGGAAGAGATATAAAAGAAAAGAGGGATGGGTAGTAAAGGAATAGCATGGGGAAAGGGACGTATTCGGAGCATTCCCAATAAAGAAGGAAGGAGGTACGAAGGAGGGGGGTAGCTTTTGGAAGAGCCGCATAAAGAAAATGATAGGTCTAAGGAAGAGAGGAGTTTTGTCTGCCGTTGATTAGTGGGGCACTGTTTGGGGGGTGTCCTTCACACCACACGACCTTCGACAATTCCTTTCAAGGACAACAAGATGGAGAGAAGGAAGATAATGACGTCCAGGGTCACACATGGAAAATAGAAATATCAGCTTGATCCATTACTTCTGTGGCCCCCATGAAGTTTTCAACTATAGGCATTCAATCGCCACTGTTTCCTGTGGTGTGGTCCACTTGAGCTTTGGATATGCTTAAGTTTTGGGCTCATGGACTAAAATGAGCTGGGAAAATGGATGGACGGCGTGGATAAAACGTATACATCACGGTTGGGCCCCACAGAGTCCTGCCACCGTGGAGGTCGGTGGTGGCAGGGTCACCACGCAATCCGCGTCCCAGTCGTTGACAGAAACAAAGCTGCAAGCTGAACCCCTTGTCATGAGAGAGAGAGAGAGAGAGGCTGGTGTCTTTGCACAAATCAATGGATTATCGTTTTTATTTGAAAATGAAAATGATTTGAGTTGTGAGTTTTGATGTGGGTGCGCGCGCGCGCATGTGTGTGGGTGTGGGTGTGTTTGTTTGTTTGCGTGTGCGTGTGTGTGTGTGTGTGTGTGAGAGAGAGAGAGAGAGAGAGAGAGAGAGAGAGAGAGAAATTTGATATCTTTGCGAAATCAATATGGATTTGATATCTTTGAGGAATCAACATGGATTACGATTTTCGCTTGAATATGTGTGGAAGAGGTTAGTGTATTGGCACAAATGAATACATATATATGTTTGTGCGTGCGTGCGTGCGTGTGTGTGTGTGTGTGTGTGAGAGAGAGAGAGAGAGAGGGAGAGAGTAATGACTAAAGCCTCAACTTCTACATTAAAACTTAGCTAGTAAACTGAAAAAAAAAAAAAAAAAAAAAACGGTTGTTTTATGAAGGGAAATTTTGTTCTTGGAATGCATGTCGATCGAGAGAGAGAGAGAGAGAGAGAGAGAGAGAGAGAGAGAGTATGCTTGGCTCCTCGCACGCCACCCACAGGAGCCCATCAGTAAAGAGATAGGTCTCTACGTGTGGCATACAGGGAGCCAGGCACAACCCATTTCACCTTTTCCTTCCTCTTTACAGGGAGCCAGTCACAACCCCCTTAGCCTTTTCCTTCCGCTTCTTCTTTTCCTTCTCCTTTCTTCCACCTTCCTATATTCCCGTCTTCTCTCCTCCCATCTCATCTCCCACAGGCAGAGAGAGAGAGAGAGACCCTCTCATCTCCCACAGGCAGAGAGAGAGAGATAGAGGTCTCTCTCGTCTCCCACAGGCAGAGAGAGAGAGAGAGAGAGAGAGAGAGAGAGAGAGAGTCCAGGGAATGAGGTGATGGAGCAGGCTTTTATAGACCATGAGAGGGAATGAGAATTCTCTTTTATTATAAAATAATAAAATGGAAAGCCAAATATCTAATGAAAAAACTTGAAACTTTTTTAGTCTGCATGGCCACTCCAAATCGTACTCCTATGTCCCTCTTTCCTACATTGGACCGACCCTCCATGATCAGAACCGTTCATCAAGTTGGGACCACCATATACATTTAATTGAGGAAAATCCCACCGCTTGATTGATCAAATTAACCCCATCACTTCCAAAATTTGATGGCTAAAACTCAAAAAAGCCAATGATACTAATTCTTCATCAATTGGATGGGCGGCCACGATATTCCAGTCGGTGCAACTACTGAACGACAGGCCGACGAATATGGAACCGACCCAACGAATGGTTTTGATAGAAGAATGTGTGCACACGTAATGAGATGTACGCAAGACTACCAAACCGGTCTACTAAATCTCACAAGGCACGCTTAGGAAAAACGTGACATCCCTACCACACATCTCTCTATACTTAGCAAAAGGCCCCAACATGCGTTTGGCCGGCGTGGATTCTCTCTAACAGGCGTGGTGAGATTCTCTAAATTTGGAGGGACTCTAACGTGGTCTTGAGCTATACATTGCGTCTTATTAATTTAAGATACATCACGACTCTAGCCGTTGTATTTAGGTCTTTTCTAATGACGAAAACCGTTTATTTGATAGTTGGCGGATATAAGAAAAAAAAAAACTCTCATATTGAATATTTCAACCCTTTGATCATACAAATCAATATTTTGACCGTTCATGTTCAAAGTGAAAGACCCAAATTACTAAATCGTCGAAATAATCCATTTTAGAGCTTTTATTTGCTGAGCTTTTACCATTTTATGTGAGACTTGTCTAATCAATGGTTTGGATCATTGTTAAATAATCCAAATTCAAAGGCTGAATTCCCAACGTTTCACATTGCAATGCGTCGTGATGTATTTGTCCAAACCTCCTCAATTTTTCTTCCTTCAAAAAGAGATTGATGGATACTCGTTACACCAACTCAAGTGGAGTTTCAAACTGCACTCGCCTCGCACGTGTATTTATCCACACGTGTATGATCACATCCGTCAAGCAGCTGATCCAGACAGTTCAGATACGATACATTAAAAGCTATACCTGTTTTAATCATCAAGTGGGCCACACCTGTACACTAAAATGAACGGTTACTATACATTAATCAACCGTTTTAATTCTATGTGCATGTTAGCGTCCAGCTGAGGGTCTTGTTAGGATGATTAGCAATGCATGGAATATGGATGGTGAGGATCACTTGAATGAGCGTGTCTGATGTTTTGTACGTTTGACTCTCTTCCACGTGTGAGGAGAGTGCACTATGAAAGTATACTCGAGCTCATGCGAGTAGCATTCCTATGGGTAGACTGCTTTGCCTGCTGGAGTGCGGATTTGTCTGGAGCTTTTGGACGGCCTGCGATGCGATTCGCCAACCAAAGCCACCAATCAGAATCAAGAAATCTCTGACCGTTTTCACCCTTTTTTATTATTTATATTCGATAAATGATCCAGTGCTCTCAGTGCACTGTAAGTTATAGTGCTCCTAGTTGTATAGGGATAATTAAGCTATCCAATGGTTCAATCCAAACCGTCCATTAGAGAGAACATACATTTCAACGGCTTCTTTGTAAAAAATCATACTTATCAAATTTTTTAATTCATGCCTAGTTGGGATTTTTTATATCCATCTATTTTACCACCCATGGTTGGGATGGTTAGGATTGTACCAAAATGGTGATCCTTTAGCACTATAATCAATCCGTAATGGATACCCAAAAAAGGATGTGTTAAATTGTTGATTAGACCTGCTTTGATATTAATGATCTCAACCGTTCTTTATATCATGTAAATCGGATGGTTAGAATTATTCAATCTGTGCACAAGTTTGTCCTGGTTGTCCATGATATTTGTACTTGACCTAGTGAACGGTTCAGATCAATAAATGAAATTATCCTAGTATCCTTTTCGAACTAGGCGCATGATAACCTACAGTGCTCTGATGGCAGTGTATGCTATAGGTGGACTGCACATGAGAGCACTGGATCATTCACTTTACAAATGGGAAAATAGAAAGGTCAATGTCGGCACACGTGTGAGAAATCCAGGCCATGCAGAATGTGGGTTCGTAGGTGCATTGTCCTGTCTCGAAATCTAGACTGACCGGGGCTCAAGGTGGACTGCACATGGATGTTGAATATTGACCGTTGGTGATTTTCTTTTTAACCGTCCATTTTTCTCACACTACTGTATCTCACCTGACGAGTGGATCGGCCTGATCGAGGTATGTTCACGTTAGGACCCACCTAAGGAATAGACTGGATCTTTCACACGTATGTCATGTTAATACGTGTCCATCGGTCCCCCTCTTGAATCTCCCCTTGCATAAATCTCCATTGCAATCTTCCGGAAGGTTACAGGTATGATTGATCGCAGCCGTTAGTTCCTGATCTCCACCTTCGTTGATCTCAGCCATTCTTGAGTGGGCCTATCTAGGAATGCAAATGAACTACGAACAGCAAACGGATCGTTTTCATGAGTAGACACCCAGTCATTAGACGGTTAGGATTGTACGATTGGTACAGACATTAATCACAATCCATCCTTAGTGGGGCCCACAAGATGAGTGATTCTGATCGGAATTTGTATTCATATAGTCTTCATATACCATGGAATGGATTACGGTTTCGCGTGCTCCGAGGGACTACTAAATGACTGTCGTTTGCATCACTCTCCGCTTCGCGATTTTAAACTTATCGCGATATTTTCACATGTTTGAAACTTTGAATTTCTCGGGAGATTAAATCATAAAAATGAACTTACGACACGGCTAAATATCTGGGACCCAACATCTCGGCAATTAAAAGAGATTTTGAGTGGATACCGTCGAAATAAACGGCAAGCATTTCAGGAAAGCAATAAATCCTGAGGATCTCATTACACATGCGTTAGTACCATGTATCTTGGGAGCGGATTAGGTGCGGCCACGGCCTCAACCAAGATGGTGCGGCCCTGACCGTGGGTCCCACCTTGATGTATGTATTTGTATATCCACGCCGTCCATCCGTTATTCCAGATCATTTTAAGGTATTAGGCGAAAACTGAAGCAGATCTAAATCTCAGGTGGACCACACCATGGGAAATATTTTTGATTGAATGTTCAAAACTTTCTGGGGCCATCTAAATTCCCAGCGTAATGTTTATTTGCCATCCAACCTGTTGATAAGGTCACATATATCTGGATGAAGGAATATATATATATATATATATATATATATATTAAGTTGATCTAAAACTTGTGCCCATAAGAAGTTTTTAATGGTCAATCACCACTGTTTTCTATGGTGTGGTCCACCTGAGATTTGGATCTTCTTCAGTTTTGGGCTCATGTACTAAATGAGCTGGAAAAACAGTTGGATGGCGTAGATACACAATACATACATCAAGGTGGCCCCACGGTTAGGACCGCACCTAATCGACCGCACAGATCCATTCGTCCACGTGGCAGCGTAATATTGCAATGGCAGTGTCCATCTATTTGGCCTTATCATAGATGGACCACAGTTCAAAACCCATATGGAATATCCTAGCCGTCAATCTCTCGCAATTGTCCGTGAGGATGTCATGGATTATATGGACGCGGATTGGGTACTAACCCGCCTGTCCCTGAATAGGAACGGATAGGGACTCCGAGGGGTCATCCATATTCCTTGTTAGGGAGATGCCGGTCCACTCCTATAAGTCAAGAGGTCCTTTGGAGAATGGGTGTGGGCTCATTAAATCATCGATTGTGGTGACCCCTCCGTCGATTTGACCCGTTCACTTTAATCCAGTGAATTGGACCCACGTGGGGTTATTTCAAAAATTCATCTAGAGTTGTCGTGGCCCACAACAACATGAGTGCTATGAGTTAATTTCGGACTATTTCCACTGGTTTGGTCCATCTGCGATGACTTCTGCCCTTAAACTTCATCCGATAATTTGAAATTAAAACCCCTTTCATGTGGACAGCTTAAATTTGTTCGGAGACAATTCAGTGAGTCCAACATTGGTTCTCATATGGGGTTTTACGTACAGTGATAGCTTTTCACGGAAGTCGAGAAAGCCTTTTGAGAACGAGGGTGTGGGCCTCACTAAATCAACTATTGGGGCCATCCTCCAGCCAATCTGACCCGTTCACCTTAATTTACGGGACGAGAACCACAAGAGAATCTTTTAAAATATATCTTTTACAGCCGTATGTGGCCCACAACAACATGAGTGTTGTGCGCTAATTTTGGACTCTTTCCACTGATATGGTTCATCTATGATGAGTTCTGCCCTCAACTTCATCCGGTGGCTTGAAACTAAAACCTATTTCATGTGGACGGGTTGGAGTTGTTCTGAAACAATCCAATAAGCCCTATATTGGGTCTCATGTGGGGTTCAAAAGGTGGGTTCCTTTCACAATAAGGCCATCAACCTTTTCTTTCTCATTCTTTCTCATTTTTTAGAGCAGGGAACCACCATGAAGAGAGCAGGGGACCACCGTCGACGATTATTAGTTATATGAACATCCAACTCCCTGGTGACGATGACAAACCCCGACATAAAGTTCCGGCAAAGTTATGGTTGAAAAAAAGAGGGTTTTTTCTTTTATATTCTCCGGCAATGATGGCGGCTAAAGGTAAATTTTATTTTTTATATATCAATGGTGGGACATTGGGAAAGGGAGGAGATTCGCCAATAATCATTAGGGATCGTTGATACACCATGGAAAGGGATAAGGGTGTGGTGGTTCCTTTTATAGTTATTTATTTATTTTATAATTTTTTTTTTTCGAATGGTTGTAGTTTGTGAAAGGGATGATATGGTGTTTGTATGAATGGTGGAGATTGTGGTGGTCTCATGTTGAAAGATTTATTTTTTCATTTATGGCCATCCAAGGCACTTTGAATCGGTGATACACATTGCGGTTCGCCGATACTCACCGTGGATGGCCAATATTCACTGTGGTTCGCTGATACACAATGTGGATAGCCGATAGCCTTTATCAATCACTGATACAGTGTACTATTTGCGATTCGCAGTGATTATCAGTGTTTTCATTTTTTATTGGCAATCCACGGTGAGCATCGACGAAGCACAACGGATATCGGTGTTCCACAATATTTAATGCAATACAGATAGTGGCTTTGAATCGTCAATGTGTGTTGGTATGATTACACTTAAATCAAATACTGCTTTTGACATAATCTATCTGTGAATCAAGAAAACATGGTGTTAACGCCAAAAATTGGCTAACAGATGTTGGTCAGAGACCAACTTTGATTCTTCGTCGTCTGACCTCCAATCGGAGATGAATGGTGTAGATTGGGGAACCTGCAATCACTAAGAAAGGTTAGGACCACTACCGGTTGGCCCGGCTTATAGCCCTCCGATGGCAAAGTCAGTACGGGTACTGTGATAGTAAGATGAAGTGTGAAACGTAGGCTTAGAGATTGTGTACCTTTATCATCTGTGGGGTCATCTATTTATACAGATCTGGGTAATCCAGTCTGTTACGCAAGCCGTTAAGATCACTGCTGATTTCAGGGGATAAGACACATATTCTGTTAATCCTTAGATAATGGGATAGCCTAACCACTCTACATGTCTAACTAATTACGTCTCTTGATGGAGATCTCCCATGGTTCGGAGCTACAAATAGAAACAAGCCAAAATCGGCCTCTATAGGTTGCTGGTACTATGAGCTGAGGGACATCCTTGCCGGAGACCAGAGACCAGGGCTGCTCGCATGTTGAGATGCGACCCCTTTCAACGACCACGAGCCGAGCTGCTCACATGTTCGGGAGTTGCTCACATGTCGGGAGTGCTCATGACGAGAGTGGTCATATGTTGGGAGTGCTCATGACGAGAGTGGTCATATGTCAGGAGTGCTCATGACGGGAGTGGTCATATGTCGGGAGTGCTCATGACGAAAGTGGTCATATGTCCGGAGTGCTCATAATGGAAGTGGTCATATGTCGGGAGTGCACATGTCGGGAGTTGCTCACGAGCCAAGCTGCTTGCATGTTGAGATGGGACCCCTTTCAATGACCACGAGCTGAGCTGCTCACATGTTCGGGAGCTGCTCACATGTCGGAAGCTGCTCACATGTTCGGGAGCTGCTCACATGTTCAGATGCGACCCCTTTCGGCGATCATGAGCCGAGCTGCTCGCATGTTGATCGGATGGCATTGCTCGGGGATCTGAGATGAACTATAAACGGAGGAGGCTTGCTATCGAACAATCTGATCATGACTTCTCTCAATCACTTTCTGATCGCATCTTTCGACGACCAACTTTATTCTACAACAGAAGCCCCCTAAGTCCTTAGTGTTGAGGAGCTACGCGAAGGACTTGTATGTATATGTAACCGCCTATTTTCGGAGGAGAAGCCGTACATGATTGAGAATGCATTTATAAGTGCCAGCTTTCTGCATAGAGATAGGCTGGCCTATCAATTGAGTCTTTGGCCCTGCGGTGAGCAGATGACTTAGTCACTTCATGCTAGAATGTTTTACTCAACTCATGAAAATGAGTTGGGCTCAATCAAGGAGGTCTTGGCGACCATGTCCGCATAGAGATAGATTGATCTGTCGTTTGAGGCTTTGACTCTACCAAGGGCAGAAGATTGGCCAAGAGAATGTATGTATTCCCTTCGGGGCTATTCGGGTCTAAAAAATGGAGTAGCGACCAAGTTATAGATTCCATAGCTGAACAGCTGGAATGAAAGAGATCGTCTTTATTTAGGAATGGTCCAATATTCACATGCTTTATGAAAAATATCAGACTAAATGTTCCACGTGCCAAGGGTGACGTAGGGGTCTTCCTCGCATGTCTTCTAGATAATATGTACCTGGTCGAGTAATCTCGATGACTCAATACGGGCCTTCCCAGTTAAGATGCAATGACCGAGTGGCTGTTCCGATGTTTTGCCTGAGCACCAAGTTATCGAGCTAAAAAAAACCCTGAATTTGACCTTTGAATTATGACAACGGGCTATACATTGTTGATTAGCCACTACTCGAAGACAAGATATGTTCATTTTCTCTTCTAGGAGATCGAGGTGAAGTAATCGACTGCCACGTCCTTTTCCCATAGGTAGTGGTCTGATTATATCGATTCTCCATTGAGCGAAAGGCCAAGGGCCATCCATCGGCGTCATTTACTCAGACGGTAAATGAGGGACTGGAGAATATCGCTGACATTTGTCACATTTCTTTGAGAATTCGATAGCATCCGCCTTCATAGTGGGCCAATAGTATCATTGCTTCATTGCTTTATATGCTAGAGACCGTCCTTTAGGATGATTACCGCATGCCCCCTGGTGTATTTCATCTAGAACACAGTGTGCTTCTTCTGGATGGAGACACTTTAAATACAGTAAAGTAAAACTTTTACGTAATAATTTTCCATTTTGTAAGATGTACCTGGCAGCACGATAACGAATTGTCGGGCTGATTTTTATCATCTGGGAGTTGTCCGCTTTGGAGGTAAAGGATGATGGGGTCCATCCAACAGGAAGATAAAAGCAATGTGCGAGCTGCTCTGGAGCAACTCGATCGACACTCGGGGTAGATAAATGCTCGATAAGAACAACTTGTGTCAAATCGGACTTAGGTGCAGAAGATAATTTTGCCAAAGAATCTGCAAGCTTGTTCTCCTCTCGAGGAATATGACTTATTTTATATTTGTTCAATTTGAGCAAGCAAGATGAGTACCTGAGATTTGTACGAAGCCATCCGCTCCTCCTTTGCCTCGAATTCGTTGAGCACTTGATATACAACGAGCTGAGAGTCGTTGTGACTGAGTAGGTTCCTTATCACGAGTATATTTGCTAATTCGAGGCTGACAATTAAGGCTTCATATTCCGTTTCATTGAGGCACGAGAGCTTTAACGCTACATCGATGGAATCCTTATGAGGGAAATGGATTCCTTTAGCATCTTCGTGAGAGAGAGAGAGATTGGATGATGGCTCCAAACTTAACGTGCTGGATGATTTCTCCACCCAATAAATATGCTAAGGCTTCTGGCATGCCTTTCGAGTATATGCTTTTCCTGAGGCTTGGGAATCTCCTCCACAAGCCGGACCACTTGCAATGGATGGAGTGGATGACCGCTAGCTGGAAGATGAAGATCAGCTGGGCGGTGTTGATGGTTGCTGGCCCCACACGTGATGATGAATAGTGATCCATTACGAGGTAAGATGAGGAAATCCAAGTCATTGATTAGTTTTGCGAGATTCAGATGGTTTGTGAACTCAAATACGAAGTAAGTCTTGAACTCTGGTGGGCCGCATAACAGGAAATAATGAAAAAGCTTTGGATGATCAAAGTTTTCCAAGAGCTTGGATCAAATGGATGGTTTGGATCAGGAACATGGTTTCCATCACTATAGAAGGTTTGGATGTCGCTGGTGGTGCGTGTGCTGGTTCATGAATGAAGGAGGCGTCCTAGCTGCTGGAGTGGATAGTTGAAAAGGATGGATTATCCACGCTGGATGTTGGATGATGCAAGCTCCATTGTTGGTTGACGGTGTCCTTAGCATGGAGTTGGAGGTGTGGTTGACCGCATGAGATGGATGGGCGGTTGCTGGTGTTGGGGTCCCAAAAGTCAGGATCCTTAAAACAGGGATCACAAGTGTACAATCTGTCCCATCACTGGATTTAGGGGCAGTGCATCAGAAATCTTGACAAAAATCGCAACACATATCAGACTTAACCAAAAAATGAGAAATTGGGCCAGTGGTGGACCCCGCCGGTCATCATGACCAAAACTGTCCAAAATTGGGAGGATACCTCAATTATGAAGAAACAGGAGCAGTGCATCGGCATTCATCGCGAGGCGGACCCCGCAAATCCCCCAATTTGCAAAACCCAAGTTTGTACGACACGAATACCTCAGCGCATCCAAAAAATGAATTTCAGGGCGCACTGCCTCCAGCGCATCCAAAAAATGAATTTCAGGGCGCACTGCCTCCAGCGCATCCAAAAAATGAATTTCAGGGCGCACTGCCTCCAGCGCATCCAAAAAATGAATTTATGGACGCACTGGCCCTAGCGCATCCAAAAATTCACCCAGCGCATCCAAAAAATCAGTTAATTTCAGGATGCGCTGGCAGCTGGCGCGTCCTGCAAACCAACTTCTGGACTCCAATCATTTCGCGACGCGCCGAGCGCATTTATCGACGCGCCGACTCATTTTCTCGACGCGCTACACGTGTCGACCGCTTATTGGGCGACGATACCTATAAATACCCCGCCAACCACCTCATTTGCATCATTCAGCAAGAGAGAGAGAGGACCTCATCGCCGGAAAACCTTTGCCGATCGCCGGAATCCTTCTCCGACCGCCGGAACCCCTCGCCGGAAATCGCACCTCCGATCATACCAGGTCTGGAGGAATGACTAAGTCATCTTTTTCCGATGCGCCGGTCCCAGCGCATCATGAAAGTGACCTGGCGCATCAGGAAAATCCTCGGCGGATTACGCCAATCATCAATCGTGGCATTTTAAGGATGCACTGGCCCCAGCGCGTCGCAAAATAGCCCAGCGGATCAGAAAAATACAAGTTATCAAGTCAAAGCTATTTTAAGGACGCACTGGCCCCAGCGCGTCGCAAAATAGCCCAGCGCATCAGGAAATTACAATTTTAGGACGCACTGGCCCCAGCGCGTCGCAAAATAGCCCAGCGCATCAGGAAATTACAATTTTAGGACGCACTGGCCCCAGCACGTCGCAAAATAGCCCAGCGGATCAGAAAAATGCAAGTTTTAGAGTCAAAGCTATTTTATGGATGCACTGGCCCCAGCGCGTCGCAAAATAGCCCAGCGCATCAGGAAATTATAATTTTAGGACGCACTGGCTCCAGCGCATCATAAAATTACCCAGCGCATCATGAAAATCATTTATGGACGCACTGGCCCCAGCGCGTCAATAAAATCAGGCCAGCGGATCGCAAAAATCAGCACTTTGCGCATTCATTCCAGCACCTTTAAATCCTCATTTTATAACATTTTAAAGCCCCGTTTGAGCCTATTTTGGGTATTTCGGGCGTTCCGGACGCAATGGAGCAGTCAAACGACCCATCCAGGCCACCCAATGAGCAGAACACAAGCCTTTGGAGTCCGATCCGACCCAACGAGCTGAATGGAACAATTCTCCCGAAAAGAGGCCGCCGACGCCCAGAATCATACTGATGCATCATCATTACGTGTACTATCATAATATGACCCGAATCCAGGTCTGGACTAAGCAAAGGGGACTATGGTTAACACGATAAACCACACCAGGAGAGTTCTGAACTATCACACACAATCTGTTAAAAACTGATATTCCAAGAACAGTCGATGCCCTACCCATCCAAACGGCATCCGCTGGTTGAGCTGCGCAGGTACACACAACTGTAGAATGGACTTCCCGAGGTCACCTGTCCCTACATTGACAGGCGCGGGCCCAGAGTCGTCCATCTCAGCTATAAACCCTGACAGTCTCAGCCCGGATCTCCGTTCAAAACATGGGACATAGACATCCGACTCGTACAAAGGTGGATCAGTCTATAACAAATACAGGTCTCCGCGACCATACAAACACAGGTCTCCGCGACCATACAAATACAGGTCTCCGCGACCATACAAATACAGGTCTCCGCGACCACCAAAACACAGGTCTCCATGACCAATGAACTCTGAGACCATAGTCCCCGCTGACTAGTCTTTTGCCTTTTAATCAAGGGTCATCGATCATTCGATGTAATTAAGGGCTCGTGCCAGATCACGGCCTGGAATGTACAAGATCTCAGAATCTCTGGAATAAAATTCGCCTTGCGATATCTCTTCTCTTGTGTATTTTGTGAATGCCTGTGATTGTCTACGAATGTTTCTATATTCAGAACCCCAGAGCAACAAAACACGACATTTCAAGAAAGTGTAATCGTATTCATTTTCTAGTTCTAACAAACTGGCGACTCTGCTGGGGATCGAAATGTACCAGAATCCCTGGTTATATCTGAATATAGGAATACTCTAAGATCAATTACTTACAAACACGAATCTACGCATAAGAAAGTTACCGCGAGACGTAATGTTTCGGCGCCCTTCGGGCGTCAAACTGGCGACTCTCAACGGGAACGTTCCTCCCTTCATCTTTAAGGCAATAGACAGTAAATAAAAGGTTTTCAAACCCACGAACTTCCACAACCACACATATTTTTCTCCTTCTTGCTTATTTCTATTAGTTTATGCACCGCGATCGATGGGTTCACGCTCCCGGTCGCGTTCATGAATTGTTCTAACAATTTTCTGACACCCCAGAATTAGCAAGATACTAACAAAGACAGGAGAGATGGCACAACTCATGTGTCTTCCTCACTACAGGGAGATTTAGCTTCCCCCACTTCGCTGTAACCGCGACAGTTGTTCTTGAATCAGACTGGCAGCTGGTTCACAAGTGCGAGCAAAAGAAAGGATTAAAGAAAGCAGTAATAAGGACCTCATGCAAAAAGAAGAATGTCGTTGAGCCACACCATGTGATCAAGAAACAGTAGCAGTATATTCAGACTAACAGAGTCAATAAAACTGGTAGGACTACGACAACAAAGAGAGCTCAAAGTTTCATCTTTATAACCGATGAATTCCTAGCACTGTCAAGAAGAAGCCTAAGATTACAACTCGTAAGGCAGACGAAGAAATAACAGGGGCATCCATCACAAAGGTTGTCATGGTAGAGCAGAAACCACAACTAGCACAAATCGCAATGGTCCAGGTCGTCGAGGAAGAAGAGCGAAGTGACCAGAAAGATGAATCATCAACTATCCAAGAACAGATTAATAAGCTAGCTCAAGCCCAAGAAGACATGACGAGGGAAATGAGAGAAATCAAGGAGATTCTGACAGCACTAGTTGCGCAAGGGGCAGTTCAAGGCACCATTGTGCTAACTAAACAATCGATGGAGGAATCGCAAGGGGCAGCTGAGAGACCTATGGTTGTAGAGTCACAGGTTCGGCCCAGGAATGTCTCATTCGAGCATACTACCGCACTACCATCACAGATGACGAGGGAAAGGTTATCTCAAACAGCCAAAGGAAAAAGACCAAGATGTGAAATGGGAGAGATGACCAACGTTGATAAGAGAAAGAAACTTAAGGGTCGAAAGCAACCAGGGTTAGGATGCAGGATAGAAACTTAGATATCAAAAGCTCAAGACAAGGACAAGGGATTTAAGGACCAGCGACAGGCAACGATTATTGAAAGAAATGGGGCAAACAGATCACACACATTTGATGCGGATGACTTGGTCCCAATTATGGAACAGTTAATCAAAGAAGGAGAGCTGCAATTACCAGAGCCCATTCGACCAAATGAAATAGGATGCGTAGGAGACCCTAACTATTGTAAGTACCAGCAAATTGTGGGACACAGAACTGAAAGCTATTTTACCCTAAAAGGAAAGATTCAGAGGATGATAAACCAAGGCATCATAAACTTGAGAATCGAAGAACTCAAGAAGAGTCCGCCCGAAATGGCTTCAGCAGACACAACTCAAGAAAACACCTACCCCGGAACTTTGTCTCCCGAACTCGAAAAATCATGAACGCTTACAAACAGTTGCAGAAAGCTAGAAGGGAGGCAGGGGTGTACACGGGTTCATGCATGCACCCATTTTATTCATGCACTACATTTTCTATACATTTATGCATCCAATTACGTTGTACCATTGCATGTATAAAATATGAAATGTCAGTGTAGCTTTCTTGACAACAGGTACCGTAATCAGAAGGGAAATGAAAAGACAAACTCCAAAGGGTTTTCATAAGTACCACAATTGCTACAGCCTCCAGGATACGAGGATAAACTGAACCACACAGCCTCCAGGATACGAGGATAAACTGAACCACACAGCCTCTAGGATACGAGGATAAACTGAACCACATAGCCTCCAGGATACGAGGATAAACTGAACCATACAGCCTCCGGGTTACGAGGATAAACTGAACCAATACAATTCAAAAATACCCCAGGCTTCGGGTATAAACCAGCCAATACAATTCTAAGATACCCCAGGCTACGGGTCTAAACTGAACCAATACAGTTCTAAATCCAAGACTGAAGATCATAATCATCGACCGCAATCATATCTTCAGAATTTTAAATTGGTTTAGTCGGACTAGAGAAGCTCATTATATAGAAGACCTATATAAGATACAACACTTTCATATCATTACTCCATCAGGGGTTTTCTTACTATCGTTATGGCCTTCTTTTACTCTATATGGGGCAATTCAAAGTTAATGATCTCTTATTTGTATATATATAGCTTCATATGAAGATGGTTAGGGCATTCTGCTGTGTATCATTTTGCGCCAAAACGTCTTCAGCTCTCCCTTATGAATGATTTCACAACGAGAGGATGCAATTGAAGATTATGATCAACCGACCTTCAATACGGATTCCTAAAGTAGAGAAGTGTTCATCAAAGTATCTTTATAAATTCAAATCTTGGTATATGCTGCTATTCCCTTGTATGCTTGGTATATGGTTTCATACAAAGATGGTTCGGGCATTCTATTATATCTTATTTCGCATCAGAATATCTTCGACTTTCTCTTATGAATTGTTTTACAATAAGAACATGCAATTGAAGATTATGATTAGCTGGCCTTCGATATGGATTCCTAGAGCAAGGAGATTTCTTCATCAAGTCCCGACATATATCTCCATGCCGTGAGTATAGACTTAATCTTATGTCGTCAAGTTATGCCAGACTTAAAGATACGTTCCTGGATTCTTAAAGATAAACATGAAGCACAACAAGCTTATATATTCACCAAAGTAATGACACGCAAACGAAGATCAGGAAAGTTAAAAGGAAAGTAGTCTTGCCAATTACTTATCCTCTTTCAATCCATTTATCATATCTCTTGATTCACTTAGCACTTTGTTTATGACTAACATAACAAAAATCACATGAATAGTATACATATCATTATAATATCCATTACAACATATTTTGAGTTACGAACAGAGATTGTTACAGTTCAGACGTCTAAAGTTTTCAAACATTTATCTAACAAGTTGATTCCAGATTCTTCAATCACCTTCTATACTGTTTCAGCCTCGGCTAAGACTTGCGCAGGGTTGGGAATGTCTTGGAGAGACCGCTTCAGCTCCGTAACTTGTGCCCTCACGGCGTTACACTTCGCCTCACGCTGGTCGATAGAAGACTATAGGCGTGCCTTCTGACCGCCGAACTTCGAAAGTTTAAGATGGATGACAGAATGTTCAGCTCGTAAGCGGGCCATTTCATTTTCGATTTCCGCGAGACGCCTGGTGGCCTCTTGGTGCTCAGTATCTACAGCCTGCCAATCCTTCTGTACTGCGGCCACATTCGTTTCGTGTAACTCAAGTTCCAGAAGAAGGGACCGCAACTGACCGCGTTTTTCCTCAATAGAGGGGTCAGTCCTAAAGTGCCTTGCATCGTTCACTTGAGCCACACCGTCTTTGAATTGTGACACATGGCTGACTATCGAGGAGATGTCGACTCCAAGCCACGTAGCAGTGAGTTCCAGCGCCTGCAGCGCCTCATCCAAGATAGACCCTTCGTCTCCTTTCCTAAGCGAATCGACGATGTCAGACAGTAAACTCTTCAGAAGGTTCGCCTTGGTCCTTGATAAGCCTCGGAGAGACGAGAGGAATGCCTCGGGCAAGACTACAGGAACCGGGACGCTGGCAGGGGCAGTGGCTGGTAAAAGAAATGGTAAACATTAGCACACTAGAGAAAGAAGAGAAGCAAGCAAAGTGATAAAGGAAAGTAGTATACCAGCAGGAACTTCATCGACCGGTGCACCAGTCGAAGCAATGGGTGTTGATGATGCTGGGACACATTCAGTCACAGTCTCCGTTGCTGGTTCGGGCAATTCAGGAGAAGAAGGTACGATGATCTCAGGGGCAGTGGTGGCTGGAATCGATTCGACAACAGGAGTTACTTCCATGACAGGCTCCGATGCACTAACAGCGTCAGAGGGCATGGTTTCTTGAGCAGGAGGTGCTGCCTCTTCCGCAATAGTAGCAGGGCCTGCCTCAGGGGTAGGGCTAGGGTTGATTACAGCCACAACACTGATAGGGTCGGTAAGAGGAGGATCTTCAGCTTGTAGCCCACTGTCAAGGACCATAAGGGATGGGTTCTGTGTCTGCTTTGGGAACAGATCTATAGTATATCAGCTCATTATCTCCACCCTCTTCCGTGGGGAGATTCCCACTGAGGTCTACCTGTGAGCTCATCTCCTCTTCCTCCCTCAGTCCACTGGCATCATCGATCGGAATGTCGTCGGCAAGTTTGGAGAGACAACTCCGTGCTTTCTCTACCCGGTATAGCTTTCACATGTCCTTTATTTTCTCCTCTCCGTCGGCGATAGGAACACGAGGGGCAGTCTTCACTCGAGGCCCAGAATGCTCAGGGGACGGTTCAGAATCACTATCCCCGGGAGCAGAGCGTCTGGATAGACTCGTCCGACCAACCGGGCTCTGACTATGACCTCCCCGACCGCCAGTCGATGGGGTCCCTGCTGCAACTCCACCCCCGCCATCGCCACCCTCAACATCGCCGCCACCTTCTCCATCATCGCCACCCCCAACATCTTCGTCGTGGTCACCAGCACCGCCAACATCATCACCCCCATCGTCACCGTCATCATCGCCGCCTTCATCATCATCACCGATATCGTAACCCTCTCTCTGCCCCTCCGTCATGGGACCCACAAGTGGAAAACTTTGATCTTCTCGCAGCGTGATCCTCTGCCCATAAGCAACCCATCCTTCTAGTGTATGCTCAGGCTTTTCATGATCAATTACCACGTTCAGAGAAGTCAGGAATTTCTTCACACCAGGAGTGGCCAGTTGATGTGGTGGCTCTGATACATAGCCCAGACCGTCAGCAGGAGCAGGGTCGATGATAGGAGGAGAAACAAAAAACTGGGTCAGCCACGTGACGATTGTTCCAAACTAAGGTATATTGGTGAGCCCACCACCTCATCCACCCATATGTAGCGCCGAGAGTATACTCTGTACCCGGGACGATGAAGGAACAGCCTGACCCGGTTAGCAAGAGTTGACACCATATCCACTTCCAGTGAATCGGTCATGTGCCATAGGCTCGCTGCTCTCGCATCACCGGTTCAAGAGTCTCTGGTACCCCCTGGTCATAACTGAATTGGTGAGCGAATCGGTTCGGGTAGTACGGCTCTCTCCAGAACTCAGCCCCCTCCCTCAAAGGCAGTAAACTCAGGCGGATGGACACCAAGAATGAGCACTGATAGGAACTAAGACTCTCATCATTATCGAGCAATTCTAGATCCTCACTGTTGGTCGCAGAGAAAAGGAAGAAGTCGACGTCATCAAGACGAGCTATCTTTGCCTTGATAGTCGCCAAGTTTTCGCTGTTCATCTTCCGCTTCTGAAAAGTATGCAACAGAACCGATCCTCTCCAGATGAAGTCCTTAAGCTCCATACCGTAGACCCACGGGAAGTAGACCCCGAGCCATCCCGAGAAGGAATGCCACCCGCAGTAAGAAGAATTTAATCCGAAGGAAGCCGAGCCCTTATTGCTGATGACACCACCAAAAGCCCGATATATGGAGCACAATACTACCGGGGCCAATGCATAACGATGGCCATTAGCCAGACTCCCTGCCACGGCGAAGCAGGAGACCCTCACACTATCTGCCTGCTTAGAGCTCGGGAGGGCCACACAGCACAGCCAGTAGGCTAAGAACCCAGCGAGTTCGCAAGTGGGAGAGAACTTATTCGGCTGCGGGAACTTCTTTTTCATCTTGGCCTCCAGAATCAACTTGTCCCTGCGACCTTCATCATACGGTCCGTAATTTAAGCTGAGACAGGAAGAAAACCATCAGTGGAAGAAGAGGATGAAGCAGGACGTGAAGAGTGCGAGTCAAGTAAAGAAACTCACTTCAGACCATGACTGAAGTAAACCAGCCAGTCCTCAAAAGGTACTTTGTCTCTGGAACCTAGGAATTACGGCAGCTCCGCAAACAATTCGTAGCAGGCTTCAGAATAGAAACCCTCATCAACGCCCTTCTTCTTCTTGGATAGCTCCTCGTCACTAGGCGTCCATTCATCATAAATTCTGCCGCGGATGGGAAGACCGGCTATCCGGTACAAGTCCCAAAGCGATATACTCATTTCTCCATACGGCAGGTGGAAAGAGTTTGTAATAGAGCTCCAGTGATTCAAGAACCCCTTATAGATGCAAGGTTCTCGATAGAAGTAGCTCGACGTCACTTGAATGGCCCGAAGGAGACCTACTTGCTTCAAGGTCTCTTCATGCTGCTCGATTATTCGATTGGCCCAAGCTTTATAACCAGGGTGAGGGCTTAAATGACCTCGGGTCCTGAAACCCCCGGTCGGCCAAATTTCTCCATCGGATAGAGGACGAAACCATTGGCGCAAGGTCTCGTAGTAGTGTGTTGGAAATGGCAGGTGAGGATCGTGGTTTGGTTCCAAAAATATCATGTCCTTCTCCCCAAGGATAGGCTGCAGTGTACCGTTCTTGGATACTGCGCAGTTGAGGAATGTCTCTGAAATGGGCGTCCAGGAGTCGACGCTATAGAAAGAGTTGGCGCGGCATACATCGGAAGGCTCGATGCTTGGGAGAGAGCGATACCGCTGAAAGCTCTTGGGAAATTGGATGTACTGCCTCGTATACGGATTGCGGATCATAAGCGACGATACCGCTAACTTAACAGACGACCAGACGACCCTCATTTTACCAGACTTCGACTTGGCCTGATTCTTCATATGGACTTGCTTGGCACTTTTTCCAGTCGTCTTCGGGCGACCCCGTTTGGCAGATGGGGTGGGTGCGACCGGGCTAGCCTCACCCTCCTTGGACCCAACAACTTCGTCAGTTCGGAAACCTCGCAGGGGAGCGTACCACGCATCCCATTCTTCTTCAGTGCCCTCATCAGGAGGGGTCGGAAGGGCTTTGTCGCAAAAGTATCTTCCGTTGCACGTTCTTCGGAAGTGTTAAAATGCGCTCGTAGAAGTTGAACTTTTTCGGAGAATGGAACCACTGCGGGTTCTGATCAGATGGCCGTGTCACCTTCTTGGTCGAATGTCTCTTATGTTTAGAACCAGAAGGACCAGCGTCGGAAGCGCCACCAGCCATGAAGACCTGCGCAAATACGACAAAACATTAGACAGAGTACAAGTACCAGAAGAAAATACGCTCAGGTATGCACAAAACTCTATAACTTAAGTTAAAAGGGATATCACGCCTAGTCCAACACGATTTAGGAATTTTAGGCGTATGGGGGCCAGCATTTTCCTAAAAAACCATAACCATACATGTGTAAAAGCTCAAAAGGGGAAGGTGGACCCCGTGCGCCTCGAAATTACAACCCCTGTTGCAAAGAAAATGATTCGTTGGACCAGGGACATGGGCATGGCGGTTAATAGTGAGCATGCTTAGTTAGAACACTAAGGAATTGAACAAGACCATGAGTCAAGGAGTGGGTACGCGTTGGGCTCGACGCGCTCGAAAATTGGACAAAATTCACAAAGTCCAAAAATTAACGAACTAGGCCCGGCGCATCGAGAAAACGACCAATTTGGTCAAAGACCATTTTTGGACACGCCGGCCCTAGCGCATCCGAAATTCCCCAAAGACATACGCATTGGCCCTAGCGCATCACATAAATAGGTCAAATTTCACTAAGTTCAAATTTTCATGCGCGCCCCCCCTAGTGCATCCATCAAATGGGTTTCTTCAAACACACGCGGTTACGCGCTGGGTCTGGCGCGTTCAATATATGAGAAAGTCCGTAATTATACAACGCGCTGAACCCAGCACCTCACTTAATCTGCGCGTGAGACTATGGCGCGTTCAAGTATTTGGAAAACCACTAAGTCCCCATTTCAGGACGCACTGAGGGTAGCGCGTCGAAAAAGTCACTAACCAGATTTTTTTGCACCCGCGAGGCAATTAATCGACACGCTGGCGATAATTAATCGACACGCTGCCGATTTTCTGTACGCGCTGGCAGAGAGCTCTGGTCGCTGAAATGAGTGAAATGATGAAAATGACCCAGACCCTTTTATTTATAGTGGGACCCAAAAATCCGACGCGATGCAATGGACAATCGATGTCCATCCCATCGCATCGGAGGGGCATCTGTTGGGGTCCCAAAAGTCAAGATCCTTAAAACAGGGATCACAAGTGTACAATCTGTCCCATCACTGGATTTAGGGGCAGTGCATCAGAAATCTTGGCAAAAATCGCAACACATATCAGACTTAACCAAAAAATGAGAAATTGGGCCAGTGGTGGACCCCGCCGGTCATCATGACCAAAACTGTCCAAAATTGGGAGGATACCTCAATTATGAAGAAACAGGAGCAGTGCATCGGCATTCATCGCGAGGCGGACCCCGCAAATCCCCCAATTTGCAAAACCCAAGTTTGTAGGACACGAATACCTCCAGCGCATCCAAAAAATGAATTTCAGGGCGCACTGCCTCCAGCGCATCCAAAAAATGAATTTAAGGGCGCACTGCCTCCAGCGCATCCAAAAAATGAATTTTAGGGCGCACTGCCTCCAGCGCATCCAAAAAATGAATTTATGGACGCACTGGCCCTAGCGCATCCAAAAATTCACCCAGCGCATCCAAAAAATCAGTTAATTTCAGGATGCGCTGGCAGCTGGCGCGTCCTGCAAACCAACTTCTGGACTCCAATCATTTCGCGACGCGCTGAGCGCATTTATCGACGCGCCGACTCATTTTCTCGACGCGCTACACGTGTCGACCGCTTATTGGGCGACGATACCTATAAATACCCCGCCAACCACCTCATTTGCATCATTCAGCAAGAGAGAGAGAGGACCTCGTCGCCGGAAAACCTTTGCCGATCGCCGGAATCCTTCTCCAACCGCCGGAACCCCTCGCCGAAAATCGCACCTCCGATCATACCAGGTCTGGAGGAATGACTAAGTCATCTTTTTCCGATGCGCCGGTCCCAGCGCATCATGAAAGTGACCTGGCGCATCAGGAAAATCCTCGGCGGATTACGCCAATCATCAATCGTGGCATTTTAAGGACGCACTGGCCCCAGCGCGTCGCAAAATAGCCCAGCGGATCAGAAAAATACAAGTTATCAAGTCAAAGCTATTTTAAGGACGCACTGGCCCCAGCACGTCGCAAAATAGCCCAGCGCATCAGGAAATTACAATTTTAGGACGCACTGGCCCCAGCGCGTCGCAAAATAGCCCAGCGCATCAGGAAATTACAATTTTAGGACGCACTGGCCCCAGCGCGTCGCAAAATAGCCCAGCGGATCAGAAAAATGCAAGTTTTAGAGTCAAAGCTATTTTATGGACGCACTGGCCCCAGCGCGTCGCAAAATAGCCCAGCGCATCAGGAAATTACAATTTTAGGACGCACTGGCTCCAGCGCATCATAAAATTACCCAGCGCATCATGAAAATCATTTATGGACGCACTGGCCCCAGCGCGTCAATAAAATCAGGCCAGCGGATCGCAAAAATCAGCACTTTGCGCATTCATTCCAGCACCTTTAAATCCTCATTTTATAACATTTTTAAGCCCCGTTTGAGCCTATTTTGGGTATTTCGGGCGTTCCGGACGCAATGGAGCAGTCAAATGACCCATCCGGGCCACCCAATGAGCAGAACACAAGCCTTTGGAGTCCGATCCGACCCAACGAACTGAATGGAACAATTCTCCCGAAAAGAGGCCGCCGACGCCCAGAATCATACTGATGCATCATCATTACGTGTACTATCATAATATGACCCGAATCCAGGTCTGGACTAAGCAAAGGGGACTATGGTTAACACGATAAACCACACCAGGAGAGTTCTGAACTATCACACACAATCTGTTAAAAACTGATATTTCGAGAACAGTCGATGCCCTACCCATCCAAACGGCATCCGCTGGTTGAGCTGCGCAGGTACACACAACTGTAGAATGGACTTCCCGAGGTCACCTGTCCCTACATTGACAGGCGCGGGCCCAGAGTCGTCCATCTCAGCCATAAACCCTGACAGTCTCAGCCCGGATCTCCGGTCAAAACATGGGACATAGACATCCGACTCGTACAAAGGTGGATCAGTCTATAACAAATACAGGTCTCCGCGACCATACAAACACAGGTCTCCGCGACCATACAAATACAGGTCTCCGCGACCACCAAAACACAGGTCTCCATGACCAATGAACTCTGAGACCATAGTCCCCGCTGACTAGTCTTTTACCTTTTAATCAAGGGTCATCGATCATTCGATGTAATTAAGGGCTCGTGCCAGATCACGGCCTGGAATGTACAAGATCTCAGAATCTCTGGAATAAAATTCGCCTTGCGATATCTCTTCTCTTGTGTATTTTGTGAATGCCTGTGATTGTCTACGAATGTTTCTATATTCAGAACCCCAGTGCAACAAAACACGACATTTCAAGAAAGTGTAATCGTATTCATTTTCTAGTTCTAACAGCTGGGAAGAGCTTCATGTGCTACAACGGCTGGGTTTTTATTTGCTGGAGACGTTGTAGCTTGTTGGCTCTGATGGACGGTTGGATGGTGAAGTTGGTTCGTGAGATCCGGATATGCTTAAGAATGATTGAATTGGTGGGGTTCTGCACAGACTACTAGCGGGAGATGTGTGCGACATTGCCGCTGGTGAGGAGCGAGTCCCGCTATGACGGATACTCTTGTAACAGATGCAGGAGCGCGATTTTGCTATGGACGTTAGGTGGGATCCACCGAGGAATCTTATGAGAAATCTAAGTCGTTTATCAATTTTGGCAGATCAGAGTCTGTGACAAGGTTCTGGATGAGGCAACTTTGTGGCTGAGGTTTCTCATGCTGATGAACGGGGCAGATATATGGGGTGTGATCAACGGCTAGGCTTTGAGGGGGTTGCACGTTCCAGACAGCTGCAGAATGTTGGAGTTGAGAAGATGTGATGGTTGCATGACATGTGAATGCAGATCCCGCTGGACAGAGAGGATGGACGCCCATTTGCATCGTTGGTTGATCAGGTGTTGATGATTGAAGATGGCCCACCTGTTGGGTGTTGATGATGTCCACCATTAGGCTGGATGTTTACACTTATGAAGGTGGGACGAGGGCTAGGTGACGTAGAATCAAGGACGTTGGATGAGGCGTTGTACACGTCGTAATCAAGTGTGGTCCACCTGCTTGTCTTGAGGCATCCATAAGATGGATGAGTTGGATTAAATTAACATGTCTAGACGTTGAAGTGGTGGGGCCCACCCTGGTGACTGGAAGACGGGATGTACATGCAAGATGAAGGCCATCGATGATGGGTGTGACGTCCTCAACTGATGGACGACTGAGCGGCTTGGTGGAGATGTGGGCCCCTCCTGATGTTGGAGTGCTGGAGAGGAAGATGAGACTGGTGGAGATGTGGGCCCCTCCTGACGTTGGAGTGCTGGAGAGGAAGATGAGACTGGTGGAGATGCACGTGTGAAATGATCCACCAACTCTTGGTTGAGCATGTGTGGTAGATGATGCTAACCATTGATTAGGTAAAAGGGAGAAGATGACTGAACGACGAAGGAAGAAATAGGCGAGAACAATCTAGTTGTTCCTACAAACGGCGCCAATCTGTTAACGCCAAAAATTGGCTAATAGATGTTGGTCAGAGACCAACTTTGATTCTTCGTCGTCTGACCTCCAATCGGAGATGAATGGTGTAGATTGGGGAACCTGTAATCACCAAGAAAGGTTAGGACCACCTCCGGTTGGCCCCGGCTTATGGCCCTCCGATGGCAAAGTCAGTACGGGTACTGTGATAGTAAGATGAAGTGTGAAACGTAGGCTTAGAGATTGTGTACCTTTATCATCTGTGGGGTCATCTATTTATGCAGATCTGGGTGATCCAGTCTGTTACGCAAGCCGTTAAGATCACTGCTGATTTCAGGAGATAAGACACTTATCTTGTTAATCCTTAGATAAGGGGATAGCCTAACCACTTTACACGTCTAACTAATTACGTTTCTTGATGGAGATCTCCCATGGTTCGGAGCTACAAATAGAAACAAGCCAAAATCGGCCTCTATAAGTTGTTGGTACTATGAGCTGAGGGACGTCCTTGCCAGAGACCAGAGACTAGAGACCAAGGCTGCTCACATGACGGGAGCTGCTCATATGACGGGAGCTGCTCACATGTCGGGAGCTGCTCACATGTCAGGAGCTGCTCATGAGCTGGGCTGCTCGCATGTTGAGATGCGACCCCTTTCAACGACCACGAGCCGAGCTTCTCACATGTTCGGGAGCTGCTCACATGTCGGGAGTGCTCATGACGAGAGTGGTCATATGTTGGGAGTGCTCATGACGAGAGTGGTCATATGTCAGGAGTGCTCATGAGTGCTCATGAGTGCTCATGACAAGAGTGGTCATATGTCCGGAGTGCTCATAACGGGAGTGGTCATATGTCGGGAGTGCACATGTCGGGAGTTGCTCACGAGCCGAGCTGCTTGCATGTTGAGATGCGACCCCCTTCAATGACCATGAGCCGAGCTGCTCACATGTTCGGGAGCTGCTCACATGTCGGAAGCTGCTCACATGTTCGGGAGCTGCTCACATGTCGGAAGCTGCTCACATGTTCGGGAGCTGCTCACATGTTCGGATGCGACCCCTTTCGGCGATCATGAGTCGAGCTGCTCGTATGTTGATCGGATGGCATTGCTCGGGGATCTGAGATGAACTATAGACGGAGGAGGCTCGCTATCGAACAATCTGATCATGACTTCTCTCAATCACTTTCTGATCGCATCTTTCGACGACCAACTTTATTCTACAACACATGGTCCATGCTTGGAATATGAAGCTGTGAAGGTCTCCCCTAGGTGCTCAATAGGATTTCTTCAGATTGTGAAGGAAAGTTTTCGCAAATGTCTTGCTAGGGTAAAGATATTCAGAAATACCCACTTCGAATATCTACTTAAGTTCGATGAAAGCGAATGGAGGGAAAATGGACCGATGATCCATTATCTGATGTAGAGGCACTTCAGTGACTTCCAGTTTGATGTTCATAGTAACATCCTCAGATTTGGGGAGATTGACTTTTCCTTAATTATGAGTCTTAAGTGGTGCCTAGATGAAGAATTGAAGCAGACTGTATCGGGACACGAGAAAAGACTATTAGAGAACTATATTTTAAGGACAAGTCTATAATTATATAGGAGGATTTAGAAGATGCATTTAAACGTCTCCGAAAGACCAACCATCACGTGGACGCCATGAAGTTGGCTATGTTGATATGTGTTGAGAATTTAGTTGTTAGATCACTCAGGAAGAAAACATATATAAATAAATATATAGATTTTATAAATGATAAAGATGCATTTGATAGGTACCCTTAGAGGGCTTTAGGGTACGAGATATTAAAGGAATAAGCAAATACTATAATTAAGACATACTTTTCGAGCATGTACAACTTCTGTGGATGTGCATTTGACCTACAGGCAAATCATCTATCCTATGAGGTTTTTGTGTTTCCATATTCATTGCTATTATACTATGAATTATTTTAATTTTTCTTGTTTCCTATATTTGTCAAGTTTGGGCATATATATAAGTTTTTCTCAAAATTATCTGGTCCAAAGGGTTATGCTAATAGGCGTAGTTCTATTAGAATTTTAAGATTTATGAATTGAACTACGACTAGGATGGCAAAATACAAGGATATATAAAAAAAAAATTTAAGAATCCCAGGTAAGTTGTGATATTAATAGTTTGTTTATTCCTTTTGTAACAATATGATCAATGTTTTTGACATTACGTACATGTTATATGTTAGGATTACCAGCGAACTCATCCCTACACTAGATGAGGAAAAAACTTTCGCTATGGTCCAATTCCATTAAACTGTTAAGGAGATGAGAGAGAGGAGTAAGACGAAGATGGGGGGGGGGGGGGGGGGGGGGGGGGGGTGAATGGCGCTCAACAAGATAGTTGGAGTAGAGAGGCAGGGGAGAAGAACATAGAGCAATACGATAAGAGTAAAGAGAAGGTGGAGGGATTTGTCGAGATGGAGGCTCTACTATAAAGATTAATTGCCGGTTAAAAGAGGTTGTCTGAACAGGTGGCACAGTATGCAGTAGAATTGGACAAAGTTAAAACATAGAATAAGATATTATATGTGGACATCGGATCCAGAGATGAGGGGCATCGAATCGCGGCTTCCACATGGTGCTTGCCTCTTTCGAGGGTTTTTGGGTGCGGGTGTTTGTAATTGCGAGGTGCCAGGAATGGATTGTGTAAGACTGGATTCATCCCAGCCAGTTACTTCAAATCTATTGTTGGCTAAACCTTATAGAAACGCTTAAGAGTAGGAATCCGAAGATTCTTAGTCCTAAGAATGCTCTTTGATCAGCGTTCAGAGATTCAGGGTAAGGACCACGATTACAGAGAGGGAAGGGGTTAGACACCCACTATGCCCGTATAGGTGTACTGTTTCTAATTCACAGGATTTCACAAACTCTGAGGATTAGTTCTAGTTCTTGTACTTTGATGATATGCAGTGTGTGGGGATAACAGTGTACTTTGATGAATCCTCACTCCCAAATAGCATCTTGAGACAAGACGAATCATTCCTTGACTCACGTATTGGGTGGCAGTTGGAGAATAGATGCTTATGCCGTGTGTGAGTATGATGTGTGGAATGCACACTCGTTTCCCAATAGTGTCTCAGGATAAGATGAATTGGTCACTGACTCACGTACTGGTTGGCAGATAGACCAGTCAACTCGAGTTTTTGATGGGCAGGATCCAAGCTACTCAGCAAGTCTTAGAGCATACACTCAAGTCGACTGGGTGAAATGTTATACATGAATGCTATACGTACCAACTAGAATTTCTGATGGGTAAGATTCGATTAAATCGGCAGGCCGCAGAGCATACTTTTTCAAATCGGTATGAACGTAAGATGATATGCACTACATATGGATGAGATACGCGGGGGGGTGGGTTGAGAAGGGAATAGATGTTGCACAAATGTTGATGCAAGGTTGAACAAAGATGGCTAAAGTTTGGACGTTGGATGGACGAAGGCGTCGCAATGATTCAATCGAGTGGATTGGAATTGGATAGCTCGAGAGGCTAGGGCAAGGGTAGGATTAGACCAGACTCGGGCTAAGCTCACTTCATCACTCTCGCTCTCCTTAGTAGAGGGATGTTTAAGGCTTAAGCTAAGGCTAAGACCAGGGGCTAGGCTAGGCTAGGACCAGGTCTAGGGCTAGGCTAAGGCTAAGGCTAATGAGGCTTTCTCTCTCACTTGGAGAGATAGGAGATGGTGTTGGTGTGTTTGAAATGAGAAGGGGAGGGGGCTATTGAGGTTCGGTTGTAGGACCTTGGCTCTTGAGTAGAGTTTAAATTGTCAAGTCTCCAAGGGGAGTCATCGTCACTGGTGTGTACGTGATCCACTAACACTGGTGCATATATGAGGTTTTTAAGTAAGACCTGGTCCTTGAGTAGGATTGTAAGGTTGGGAGGAACCTATTTAAAACTCTTAGGTTGTGAGGTGAACCTGATTTAAAACTCTCTAGTGAAACCGATTACTCAAGGGATGAATACAACAACTGAGACTGGAATAGACAAGTAGTTGAACTACTATACATGCTTGTGTTTGTGATGTATTTGAGCACATTGTTATTTTAACATTATATGTTTAATTATTTAATTATGAATGATTTATAGGAATATATGCTAGGAACTAAATAGGTATATTCACATACACAACTTGTAGTTTCACTCTCTAGACTAGGTGCTTGATTAGTAACATCTATTGTAATCTAGACATTACATATAGATTAGTTACTTCATGGTCATATCATTTGTAATCTACGTGCTTAGGTTAGTTTGCTTAATTGTATCTCTTAATTAGTCTATATGATTGTACCCACTAAGGCTTGGAAGCCCAAGTATTCTTGCTTACTTAGTTTAACTTATTAAATTAGTTAAGTAGGCGAAAATAATTTCAAAAGGTCCAATTACCCCCCTTTAGGACTTAGCCATATTTCTAGTAGCTCTGCCAAGCTTCCGCGCATAGCGTAGGGTGTCGTGTTAGACGATTCGATGCAATTTCACTTACAGTTTTTAAAAATGACCCTCCCCTGACAGTTTTTATCGAATTGACCGTGCACTGCTAATTCGGTCCGACCGAAGGCAGTTTTGATCCGACTGAAGACTAGTCGTTATAGATTCGTTGGAGCATTTTTCCTATAAAATCGCAAATCTAAATATTTCTAAATGAGATGATTTTAAGTGAGTTAAAGGTCATATAGTGTCCCAATAATTCCAAATACTCCTAAGCTCTCTCCTAAAGAGATCCATGCCTTCTTCCAAGTGATTCATCACTTCATGAGCATTTCGAAGCTCCATATAAGGAAGAACATGATATCTTGCAATCTCTAGAGGTCAAAAACCAATTCAATAGTTAAATCCCTTTGTTTATTATCCTTTAAAGTGCTCATCTAGGAGAATCTCCAATTTGGAACCCAACTATGCTATTTAGTTGTAGGAGATTCACCTAACCCACTCCCATTACCTTGGTCGCCTCATCAGAGCAACATATGGAGGGTATCCAATTCAATGAAGCGGATGAAGATCGACTTCTATGATCGAGGGAGCAAATAAGTAGCTGATTTAAGCACGGGAGAGCATGAAGAAGCAACTCAGCAAGGTGCTACAAATGGGCTCAATCCGATAAGTAAGTTGTCAATTGTAGAGTCCATGTCGCACTCTCTCCTTATATAGGATTGAGTGTAGAGTTCGTGATCTAAACTTAAATAGGTTCTTGTGTAGGACTTAGGCTCTTATGTAAGGTCGAATTCACCGAACACGAGTACATATGTGTTAGTTTCTAAGGGGAGCATTCGTCAGGAGTAAGCATAGGGTATTAGATTAGGTCCACTAGTGGTTGTTGGTTAGCTGATAAAAAACCAACTACATTTCCATGGGAGCCTCCGGAGGGAGTGTACGTAGGTCCTTGTATAGGATTTTAGTGGTTGCTAGTTAGCCGATAGAAAACCAACTAAGTCTTTGAGGGAGCCACTAACACGGGTGAGTATGTGTTCTACCAACAAGGGTGCATACATGTAGGTTCTTGTATATAACTCAGTCATTGTGTAGGATTGTAAATTTTAGAGGTAAACCTGATTTAAAACCTCCGATAGTGAAATCTGGTTCACTCGAGGGAAGAATGCGTCAGCCAGAGTGGAGTAGGAAAACCTAACCACTATACATGCTTGTATTTGTGATTGTCTTTGGGCATTTCTTTCCAATATACTTATGCGTTTAATTAGTTGAATTATGAATGTTTGATTAGATGTATGATAGGGATTGTATGGTTACACATGAAAGCACACAAGCTCATTATCTCCTTATAGACTAGTTGTTTAGATTGTTGAATCTTTTGTAATCTATATGATTGGACTCACTTAGCTTGAAAGCATAGGTGTTAATTGCTTAATTTAGTTTTAATGGGTAAATGTTTTAATTAGGTATGAATTTTTAAGTAGTCTTATTCACCCCCGCTCTAAGACTTAGCCAAGATTTTAAGCTACCCTCTTAGCTTTCGCAATGCTTAGCGTGTTAGGTGTCGTGTTAGACTACCCATACGCATAATTTCAAATGCAAGTTAGAGTAGAATCTTTTGTGTGCCTACGTTGACAACAATGGTTGCACATGAAATTATCATGGTCACGATATCTTGTATGTACAGGTACACAATCAAAATGCTCACAATATGACCTTTTGTGGGGTATTCCCCCAAAATGCATTTATATCTCACAAATACAGATCTCTCAGAAGTAAACGATGATGAAGTCATGGTTTACAATGAGAATCCTCACTTTGAATGTAATTGTAAATATATTCAAGAGGAGGTATGGACTCTCGTCTTAAAATTTAGACCTATTGAGACTGAAACTCATATTTAGGTCCTCTTAGATACTTAAAAGTATACATCTTCTCATGCCACTTATTTATGGTAATTAATAAGCTGGGTTGGCCGGATGAGGTTTTAGGCTTAGCTAGCCTCAGGTTGGGCTTGGATTGGAGTATGAGGCTCGAGGACTGGGTTAAGGCTTCAAACTCCAACCTGTTTCTGAAGTAGGTCGGACTTGGAATTAGCTGTCCAAAAGCTCGCTAGTGTTGGGGTCCCAAAAGGTAGGGACTCTTAAAATAAGCAAAATAGCCAAAGGAACCACGCAGAACGCCTTCCGGTATCCATAAAACGAAAATATACAGGATTTCCTTACTTAGCCAATTCTCCAGTGGGCCCCGCTGATCACCGTGATCGGAACCGCCTGGAAGTGGACCTGCAACCTCATTACCACTCATGATGAACAGTGCAAGTGATTGTGCAACCAAAAAGGCCCCACAAACCCTCCAAAATTCAAAACCCAACTGGTGGAGTCCACATTTACGTGCCCACGCGCCCATAAATTCAGGTGCCCCACGCGCCCTGAAAAATCACTAAAAAACAGGAATTCATTAAAGGCATTCGGCGTCCCACGCACCCCAAAATGGTCCCACTCACCCTTAAATGTAACACATTTTATGATTCTCATTCAAAGGCATTTTGGAGTCCCACGCACCCGAAAAATGCCCCACGTATCCACAAATTCGACTACAATTCAGGGACTTAATTTTCAGGTGCGTTGAGTCCCACGCACCTATTTAATAAGTCCCACGCACCCGACAAATCAGATACTTTCAGAGGTCATTCCGGGTGCGTCGACAGTATTTTAAGGGTGCATGGCACGTGGCGCTCTCCTATTGGCCGACTTCACCTATAAATACCCCGTCCACCGGTTCATTTGGACAGTTCTGAAAAACAAGAGAGCCGCCGCCCTCTGGGATTCCGAAATCGCCGCCGGAAACCCTCGCCAGAATACCTTTCCGACCGCCAGAAACCCTCTCCGGTCGCCGGAATACCCTTTCCGATCGCTGACATTCCACCGCAGGTCTGAATCGTAAATCATAAGTATGGCCACGCATCAAGAACATGGTCCCACGCACCTAAATAATTGCCCATGCGTCCAATAAATCCGATGTGAATCGGACTAGTGCATCGGACTCCCACGCACCCGAAAAGTGTGCCCACGCGTCCATAAATTTGGTCCCACGCGTCCATAAATTCATCAAAATCAGATTTGTAAATTTGGTCCCACACATCTTGAATATGGACCCACGCACCCCTAAATTCATCAGAAATTCGGTACTTAATTTTTAGGTGCGTGGAGCCCCACGCACCAGTTTAATAGGTCCCACGCACCAAAAAATCAACCAATTGCAGAACATGTTTGCATGTACACTGGACTCAATTTTAAGTGTTTTCAAGGTCCGCTTGAGCCTATCTTGGGTATTTCGAGCATTCCGTACGTAATAGAATGGTCGAATGAACGTTCCGGGAACTTTAAACGAGTAAAATCGCGCATCTTCGAGGTTTGACCCGATTCGACGCGATGAACGAAGTGACTTCCCGGAAAGGAGCCGCCAGCATCCAGAACTATGCAAATATGTCATCCTTTATGTTTACTGTAAAGGCATGATCTAATTTGGGTCAAAAGCTAGACAAGCAGGGCTATGGTTACCACGATAAACCATGTCAAAGAGTTTCAATTCACCACAAAGCAATTGCTATAAACTGCCACAACATAACGGTCGATGCCCTACCCATCCAAACGGTATCCGTAGGTTGGCCTACGTAGGTACACACAACTGTAGAATGGAATTCCCGAGGTCACCTGTCCCTACATTGACAGGCGCGGGCCCAGAGTCGTCATTCTCAGTAATAAACCTTGATAGTCTCAGCCCGGACCTCCGGTCAAAACATGGGACATAGACATCTGGCTAACACAAGGCTGGTCCAGTACATACCAAAGTAAATACAGGTCTCTACGACCGCAACTCTAAGACCATAGTCCTTGCTGACTAGTTTTCTGCCTTTTAAGCAAGGGTCATCGATCATTCGATGTAATTAAGGGCTCGTGCCAGATCATGGCCTGGAATGTACAAGATCTCAGAACCTCTGGAATAAAATTCGCCTTGCGATATATTTTCTCTTGTGTACTTTTGTGAATGCTTGTGATTGTCTATGAATGTTTCCATTATTCAGAACCCCAGGGCAACAAAACACCATTTTCAGGAAAATGTCCTTGTAGCATTTTCTAGTTCCAACAAACTGGCGACTCTACTGGGGATCGAACCCAGAATCTCTGGTTATATCTAGGTATAGAAACGTTCTAAGACCAATCAATTGCAGACATGAATGTATACTTAGGAAAGCTATCGCGAGGCATAATGTTTCGGCGCCCTCAGGCGCCAAACTGGCGACTCTCAACGGGAACGTTTTTCCCTTCATCTTTAAAGCAGTAGACGGTAAATCAAAGGTTTAAAAAAAAAACCACAAACTTCTACAACTACGCACGTTTGTCTTCTCCTTGCTTATTCCTACTAGTTTATGTACCGCGATCGATGGATTCACGTTCCCGGCCGCGTTTATGAACTGTTCTAATGATTTTCTGACCCCGCAGAATTAGCAAGATAACAGGACAGACAAAAGAAATGGCAGGCCCGATGACTGGTTCATGCACGTTCCTTGCCACCGGAGGCTTCAGCTTCCCCCGTTTCACCGCAACTATAAATCTAAGACCAGAGTGACAGTTGGTTGAGACCCGAAGGCAGAAGAAGGGACAGAGGAAAGCCGCCATCTTAGTAGCATACAGGAAGGCAAACATTACAAGAACTCGCCCCGTGATCAGGAAACAGTGGCAGCCAAAGCAGGGGCAGAAGACCCTTATCGATAGGCGGGTTGCGTCAGTCGAGCCCACAATGCCCGCGATGACGGTTGAGCAGTTCCCGCCGTTGTCCAAAACCACTCGCACCGCGCAAAGGACTACTGGGCTCGTGAATGTAAAGTCCAAGCTTGCGACAACCCTTGTACAGAAACAAAGCCCGGCTCGAAGAATCCAGTTGGCGCAAGTGGTAATGGTCCAAGTGGCCGCACAGGTAGAAGAAGAACCTTATGAGACAGAAGAATTACCTCCGTTACAAGATCAGATCGACAGATTGGTTGAGGCTAACCGCGAGACAAACGAGCGAATGAAGGCTATCCAGGAGGCCTTGACCACTCTGATAGCGCAGAATGCCACCAGAAGTATCGCGCCGCCCACCCGTCAGTCGGCAGAGGAATCTCAAGGCGCGGCAGAAGGTCCGGTTGAGCCTGAACCACCCATCCAACCCAGAATCATGCCAATAGAACATGCGCCTCTTGCCACATCTCATGTATCACGAGAAGAGTTGTCTTAAACAATAGCCCATATGATGCAGCAAGAAAAGGAGAAAGAAAGGAGAGGCAGCTATAAATATCGGGTCCCATACCCGCCAGAGGTAGAGGAGGTACCATTCCCGGCCAATTTTATATGCCCAGATGTAACAACCTGAGATTTTTGACTCTCGTGTAAAACACGACGGCCGAATTCCCAAGTAATTTATGAAATAACTAATTTGTCAAATAATAAAATATAGCATTCAAGCACAATGGCGGAAACAATTATCATCTTATTCTATCAAACTTACTACGTCATCATCAATGTTTAAATAAGGGAACCAACCAATATCCATACTGATTAACTAAAATACAAAACCATGTCTTCTCTTGAAGACTTATTACAATTCCATAAATGTATCAACTACTCAAAAGAAACATTTAATAAATGAAAACATCAACTAAGTTTCTCCAACATCGTCATCCGCCATGTGATCGTACGAACCATTGAACTCTTCTCCTTAAAAATCGGGTTCAATACCTGGATCTTCACCTGCATCACTTAAATTGTGTTTGGGATAGCGTTAAACGCTATCATAGTGGGGAATATTCCCTCCAAGACTATCAAGAATAACAATGTACAAAACTCAGAGTAACGCAACACAATAATATCTTTACTCAAACAAAACAATCAAGTAAAAATCTTTGTTAATGCGATGCATGGAATGCATGCTCTGGTTAAGGCACCCTGGCTAGAATCACAATACATGAAGTGGGAGACTCCCTGTTACGACTTCACGCTAGCCACTAGTCACCAGAGGTTCCTGGGACGCACAAACCCATAGTTTTGCCCGACCACGTGAGAAATGGGACGCTCATAGCCCAAATCTACACATGACAGTGTACGGGAGAAGTAGGACGCTCTAGCCTATTCTTAATTCCGTACACCCAAATGGAGCCAAGTGAATGTATGACTTTAGTTTCACCTTTATTTAAGTGTTTTCGCATACAACTGATTTAAATAAAACTCAATGGTCACTATGGGGAGTCGCAAGCAACCCAGCATAGGCCGACAGCACAGGATTAGTGTCCATAGCACCAACCCCGGCTCATGAGAATTTGTATACCATTAGTGTCCACTCATTGTCCCGTTTTATGATTTCATCATGTCCCAAAAAGCCTAATTTTGTACATCATGACCAAATTCATTAAAATACCCATGTACTGTAAATGGATCAAATCAAGCATCATGTACATGTAAGGATCCATTAACAAACAATCACTTCATTCTCCCAGTCAAGTCAAGATATATTCTTCCATCATGGACACCTCTCACGGGTTCCATCTCTCTACATCGAATAATTTTACCAACTTAGGGACAAAGAGTATACAATAATGGGATGTCCATATGATGATCTTATACACATATTTCATATCACAATATGAAAACCAATATTACTTGTAATACATGGACTAAGAAAATAAGGGCATAGATTTCACAAAAATAAATAACACAAATACACATGCTTCTTAGTCAAAAATCTAAAAAAAAGGAATCATATTACCATATAATGATAGTTATTACAAATCCTACATTAAACTCCATGTTATATGGATCAATAACTCAAAATAAAATAATTTCATATGCCATAAAAGAACTTATGATAATCGTGATATTATTAATGAAAGGCTTGAAGGAAAATCCTCACCTTGGGATGGACTTAGAAGAAGAGGGTTGTAGAAGATCCTAGCCGCTGGAAAAATATGAGAAAGAACTCTCTCTCTCTCTCTCTCTCTCTCTCTCTCTCTCTCTCTTCTCTCTTTCTCTATGGCATGGAGGCTAGGGTTAGGAGAAGGATTTGGAGGTATGTAGTAGAAATATGGAGAGGGATGTGCACGCGAGGTCTTGTGTAACAACCTCTTGAGGTGGGTTTCTCAAATCTCAATATTCGGATGATCTATGATCAATTCCAATCTGTTCATCTTATCAAGCTCGAATAGTAGAGTCAAAATACGTAAATTTCTTGATGATCTACATTCTAAATTGGCCTATCCTTGAAAATGGCCTAACGAGTGCTAAAATGGGCTAGATCTCAATTAACGGTCTACGCTTGATGATCAGGGCCCAAATTTTGAGAAAATATGTAGTCATGATAGGCAAACAATTGTACAAAGTTTAATAGTTGATTGATGGTGAGAAATGCCTAGATTTGAAATTTTAACTTTTGGAGGAAAAAGAAGGGGCTGACTTTGTGGTTCAACGGTGTAGGATTATAGATCGGGGTCCAAATTTGTGTAAACTCGTAGTCATATGAGTATAATAAGTTGTCCAAATTTGAGAAGCGATTGATGGTGAAAAGTGGGTAAACTGAAAGGTTTAGATTTAAAAAGAGTTGGTTACTCATTAATTTCTAAAACGGGATAACTTCGCGCATAAGAAAGATGCTTACCAAGGTGGGGCACTCAAATCACACTATTGGTTCATGATAAAGATGATCCAAGTCACTCATATGAAGAGAAATATTCGACTACGACTAACCATCTACTTCCTCACTCGATGGACATGAAAATCAATGGTTAAGGGGCTGATTTAACAATCAGATCACTTCTACTATGATCTAAGGGCTGAAATTTAATGTGTACGGTTAATATGTGCCCAAAAACTTAAATCCGGGGTTTTGCGTGAAAGTGATCGTCAGAAACTATAATACTTAAAAAATGGCATCTTAACTTAAGTTTAACTTATGGCATTTTCGTAATTATCTGAAAATTGCGTGATTTTTGAAATCTGATCTTTCTACGATGTTTATGGGATCATTCTAAGCAACTTTTGTGAAGGGTCCCCTATCGGATCTCCTATGGATGTCCCGCTATTCGCAAATCAACGGTAAATGTACAATAATTAATAAAAAAATAAATTTTCAAATAAATCTCGAAAATCTGGGGCGTTACAAACCACCCCCCTTAAAAACAAACTTCGTCCCCGAAGTTTCCTAAGCATCGTCGATAAAAGATTGAGGGCAATCTCACTTTATTACTTTCATCTAACTTTCTGAACTATTCCGGGTCAGACGCGATCACAATCCACCCCCCTTAAAATTAAATCCGTACTCGACATCGATTTTTTACAAGCTTCTCCAAATTTTTTTCCTATCATGCTTCCACTGCGCACTCTGATTCCTAGATGGTTCTGAATATATTGATTGATCTCTCAAATCATTCAATCATCTAGCGCCCTAATATTTCTCAGGTTTGGGTAGGTGCTCTTATAGTCAAGGATTTAAGACGATTAGGGTTAGATAATTATCAAGGATGTCTGATCGCTAACGAAATGACTGATCAAGAGTTTAAAAGATAGATCTGAGTTTGATTAGGTTGGCATGATCGGATGGTCACTTGAATGAGTGGATAAACAAGCGGATAACAAAGTGAATGAGATATCATCGACAGTTCTTTAATAGCTGAAAGTGCGACAGAATGGTGAGGTTAAGGATACCGTATTCTAACTCTTTATAGGGTCTAAGTGGCTAAGCTTCTACGTCCTAGGGTCGTCTATACATCTATCTTATTTTAGTCATCCAAAGAAAACAATCACACACATTCCAAGAGAATGCACAAAAGCCGTCCAGTTAGAACAAGGATGTGATTTGTATTGTGTCGACATCACGGGTGAACAGTTCAAGTAGATTCGGATCCGATACTTAGATCTTCTACTCGCATTTGAGCATTGAGTTCATTAGTATCCATTCGAAATTCCAAGTGTCGACCCTCGGGATTTGAACGAGGATTCAATCCTTTACACAATATATTAGGTACGGTTCTACCCTCCCGTGTGGTCGATTTAGTCTAACATTGTGGGGACTTTCATGTATTCTCTAACAAAAAAAAATCAACGAAGATCACATAAATTAAAATCCAACAATACAAAACATTAAAACTTTACGATATCCTATTTACTTTCATTGTTAGACATGGTCGAAGATCTATGTGAGGGATTGGTAAATGGCATTTTATGGTTACGATAATCTACTTTAAGTAAGAGGGTTGGGCCTAAAATTCATAGGGATGTATGAGCATACACTAGGGAATACTTCTAAGGGTGCCATCCTACGATAACTAAGCCTAAACAAGGGGTTTAGAGGTTTTCAAAGCTAAGGAACTAGGATAGTGTCGAATCTGGAACACAGGACTTATAAGCGCTCTTAGAATTTTATCTCTTAAACCCAACATGATTTTTGCCTGAAATTTGGAGGGTAGTCTGAAGGTTAGGTGAAGAATCACCCAAATGTTTCTCAGAATAAAATTCCTATGGCAAGATATGATTCTGACCTCTAAAAGTATGAAAAACATAACAGTCCAGCAGTTTCCAGCGTAAGATTTTCTCTACTAATAAAATTTTCACGATTTATCTAAATGTCGGATTGATCTGAAATTTTATGAAAGTGTTGGGTAATGAGTTAGAAATATGTATAAAAGTTTTTAAAAATTTATCAATTCTGAAAATATAATTATTAGTGGTGACATTGCCAAAGGGTCAGGAAATTTATCCTAACAAAAATAATTCAAAATAAAATAGTTATCCTTAAAATTTGAGAGAGATAAATCCCATGACTCAGTGTAATGCTGATATAAATATGAGAAAATGATGAGAGCTCTAAAAATTCTAGAAAAAGTGAGAATCCACTTCCCAAAAATCCTAAAATTTCATATTTTTACGTTCATCGGCTATCCTAATGATTTTAAGGGGCCTATGTTTGAATCTCTAGATTCTTAACATCTCATGCATCCAATGGGGGATGAACCTAGGTGTTTTTGTTTCTATTTCATGGGAACCTAAGCCCTAAGGGATATTTATTATGAAAATGGTTGGGCTTCTCACCCAGAGGTCCCGATTGTGCTCTGATACCAACTGTAACGACCCGAGATTTTCGACTCTCGTGTATAACACGACGGCCGAATTTCCAAGTAATTTATGGAATAACTAATTTGTCAAATAATAAAATATAGCATTCAAGCACAATGGCGGAAACAATTATCATCTTATTCTATCAAACTTACTACGTCATCATCAATGTTTAAATAAGGGAACCAACCAATATCCATACTGATTAACTAAAATACAAAACCATGTCTTCTCTTGAAGACTTATTACAATTCCATAAATGTATCAACTACTCAAAAGAAGCATTTAATAAATGAAAACATCGACTAAGTTTCTCCAACATCGTCATCCGCCATGTGATCGTACGAACCATCGAACTCTTCTCCTTAAAAATTGGGTTCAATACCTGGATCTTCACCTGCATCACTTAAATTGTGTTTGGGATAGCTTTAAACGCTATCATAGTGGAGAATATTCCCTCCAAGACTATCAAGAATAACAATGTACAAAACTCAGAGTAACGCAACACAATAATATCTTTATTCAAATAAAACAATCAAGTAAAAATCTTTGTTAATGCGATGCATGGAATGCCTACTCTGGCCAAGGCACCATGGCTAGAATCACAATACATGAAGTGGGAGACTCCCTGTTACGACTTCATGCTAGCCACTAGTCACCAGAGGTTCCTGGGACGCACAAGCCCATAGTTTTGCCCGACCACGTGAGAAATGGGACGCTCATAGCCCAAATCTACACATGACAGTGTACGGGAGAAGTAGGACGCTCTAGCCTATTCTCAATTCCGTACACCCACATGGAGCCAAGTGAATGTATGACTTTAGTTTCACCTTTATTTAAGTGTTTTCGAATACAACCGATTTAAATAAAACTCAATGGTCACTATGAGGAGTCGCAAGCAACCCAACATAGGCCGACAGCACGGGATTAGTGTCCATAGCACCAACCCCGGCTCATGAGAATTTGTATACCATTAGTGTCCACTCATTGTCCGTTTTATGATTTCATCATGTCCCAAAAAGCCAATGTTGTACATCATGACCAAATTCATTAAAATACCCATGTACTGTAAATGGATCAAATCAAGCATCATGTACATGTAAGGATCCATTAACAAACAATCACTTCATTCTCTTAGTCAAGTCAAGATATATTCTTCCATCATGGACACCTCTCACGGGTTCCATCTCTCTACATCGAATAATTTTTCCAACTTAGGGACAAAGAGTATACAAAAATGGGATGTCCATATGATGATCTTATACACATATTTCATATCACAATATGAAAACCAATATTACTTGTAATACATGAACTAAGAAAATAAGGGCATAGATTTCACAAAAATAAATAACACAAATACACATGCTTCTTAGTCAAAAATCTAAAAAAAGGAATCACATCACCATATAATGATATTTATTACAAATCCTACATTAAACTTCATGTTATATGGATCAGTAACTCAAAATAAAATAATTTCATATGCCACAAAAGAACTTATGATAATCGTGATATTATTAATGAAAGGCTTGAAGGAAAATCCTCACCTTAGGATGGACTTAGAAGAAGAGGGTTGTAGAAGATCCTAGCAGCTGAAAAAAATATGAGAAAGAACTCTCTCTCTCTCTATGGCATGGAGGCTAGGGTTTAGGAGAAGGATTTGGAGGTACGTAGTAGAAATATGGAGAGGGATGTGCACGCGAGGTCTTGTGTAACAACCTCTTGAGGTGAGTTTCTTAAATCTCAATATTCGGATGATCTATGATCAATTCCAATCCGTTCATCTTATCAAGCTCGAAGAGTAGAGTCAAAATACGTAAATTTCTTGATGATCTACATTCTAGATTGGCCGATCCTTGAAAATGGCCTAACGGGTGCTAAAATGGGCTAAATCTCAATTAACGGTCTACGTTTGATGATCAGGGCCCAAATTTTGAGAAAATATGTAGTCATAATAGGCAAACAATTGTACAAAGTTTAGTAGTTGATTGATGGTGAGAAATGCCTAGATTTGAAATTTCAACTTTTTGCGAAAAAGGAAGGGGCTGGCTTTGTGATTCAACGGTGTAGGATTATAGATCGGGGTCTGAATTTTGTATAAACTCGTAGTCATATGAGAATAATAAGTGGTCCAAATTTGAGAAGTGATTGATGGTGAGAAGTGGGTAAACTAAAAGGTTCAGATTTAAAAAGAGTTGGTAACTCATTAATTTCTAAAACGGGATAACTTCGCGCATAAGAAAGATGCTTACCAAGGTGGGGCACTCAAATCACACTATTGGTCCATGATAAAGACGATCCAAGTCACTCATATGAAGAGAAATATTCGACTACGACTAACCATCTACTTTCCTCACTCGATGGACATGAAAATCAATGGTTAAGGGGCTGATTTAACAATCGGATCACTTCTACTATGATTTAAGGGCTGAAATTTGATGTGTATGGTTAATATGTGCCCAAAAGCTTAAATCCAGGGTTTTGCGTGAAAGTGATCGTCTGAAACTATAATACTTAAAAATGGCATCTTAACTTAATTTTAACTAATGGCATTTTCGTAATTATCTGAAAATTACGTGATTTTTGAAATCTGATCTTTCTACGATATTTATGGGATCATTTTAAGCAACTTTTGTTAAGGGTCCCCTATCGGATCTCCTACGGATGTCCCGCTATTCACAAATCAACGGTAAATGTACGATAATTAATAAAAAAATAAATTAAAAATAAATTTTCAAATAAATCTCGAAAATCTAGGGGCGTTACACCGGACTTCGGAAAGTTTGACGGCAGAGGGTCGCCGGAGGAGCACATCACCCACTTCTTGACCACATTGGGAAACTGGTCCGTAGTCCCGCAGTATTGCATGCGGCTATTCGGATCTACCTTGACAGGGAAGGCCTTTCAATGGTACATGTCGCTACCGGCGGGATCTGTAAGAACATGGGAGCAGATGCAGGATGCCTTCACCTCAAAGTTTTTCGCGACAGAGAGGGAGATCTCGCTGACAGACCTTGCAATGGTCAAACAGAGAAATGGTGAACTAGCGGAGAAGTTCATCGACCGATGGGGAACCACAGCAGCTCAATGTCGTGAATTACCCAGCGAAGGTGAGCAGATGAAGATGTGTCTAAGGGCCCTATACCCGATGATCTCGTATGGCTTGTCAGGCAATACCTTCAACTCCTTTCGCGAACTGGCAACGAAAGCACATTTAGTAGAGGAAGCAGTATCTCGGGTAAACTTTAGACCCAAGAGACAGAAGAGAGAGATAGGAGAGTAGTGGAGACTCACCAGGTCGACAGAAGTAGGGACCAGAAAGACCGAAAACGTCCTGCTACCGATCATGGGCCAGAGGTGAAAGCGGTAGATATACAAGACAAGAGTAAAAAGTCCTATGTACCCAAACGTGTATCTATAGCCGAAAGATAGAGGGCGAACGGCCCATACACATTCGACATGGCCGATCTGGTTCCGATCATGGAACAGTTGATCGAAGAAGGCTTGATACACCTACCTAGAACCAATTCGTCCACACGAAGTTGGACGAACATATGACCCTAAATACTGCAAATATCACCGGTGCATCAGCCATCAGACAGAAGATTGCTTCTCCATAAAAGGAAAAATACAGAGGTTGATCAATCAAGGGGTCATCAGCATGAAGGTACCTGGGACAGTGAAGGAGACAACCGGGACAATTTCAACAGTCTCAATAAAAGGTGAAACCAGCCGATCAACCTTGTTCCCTGAGCCGAAGGAACCGTGGACTCTAGTCAGTAGCAAGAAAAGACTTGAGAACAGACGAAGACTTGCAGAACGAAAGAAGAGCAGAGAAAAAGGAAGAAGAGAAATGTCGCAGGGGCAGGAACGACCCATGACAAGCATGGCCCACTGCGGAATGGTGTCGTTCGCCGAGCAAGCATTGCCTGAAGAGACCCCACAAGTAGTGGAGAGGGAAGTTGATGCAGTCATCCTACGGTCAGGAAAGCAAATGCCTGACCGTACTCCCCCAAGACCAGACAACCCGATGCAAGAAGACGGTACCCCTGGTAGATCACAGGAAAAACCTCACATGCAAAAGTTGAAAGAAAAGGTCGTCGAAGCTACGACCAGTCAGCCAAACCCTAGACCAGTGGCATACGACATTGTGTCACACTTACGGAAGGTTCCCGCCCGCCTAAGCGTATACGATGCTTTATGTCTCTCAAAAGTGTACAGGGAAATGTTAATCAACGCCTTACTTGACAATGAAGTCAGGGAGGTCACAATGATAGAGATAGAAGAAGAAATGAATAATTCAAATAGATTTTGGGAAGGGTATATGCCGGTGTCACAAGTCATGCCTGTCAACCATCCTTCGACCATCACTTTCTCAGAAGAAGACCGTACAATAGAATCAATGGACCACAATCGCCCGTTAATGGTCACAGGAATAATCAGGGATATCGAGATCAAGAGGTGCATGCTGGACGATGGGTCTGCCGTGAATATTATGTCATTGAAAACATTGCAGAGACTGGGTTACAGGCAATCGGCGTTACACCTGAGTTTCATGATAATTCAAGGTTTCAATCAAGACAGTCAGCGTACGCTCGGATCAATCACAGTAATGTTAGAAATTGAAGAACTGATAACGAAGGTGACATGTCAGGTAATCGATGCAGTGACAACATACAACCTCCTTCTAGGAAGGCCTTGGCTCCATCAGAATCGCGTGATCCCCTCGACGTATCACCAGTGCTTCAAATATAACAAAGACGGGGTCCAACGCAGGGTAGCGGCGGATCCAAAGCCATACACAATAGCCGAGTCATTTTTGGCCAATGCAAAGTACTACGACTTGGCCGACAGCAGCAAAACCAGCGAGAAGTCCGAGGTATCGAAGAGGGGGCAATGGGTAAAGCTTCGAATAGAGAAGTTCGTGCAGAGAAGTAAACCTCAAACTGTCACCCAGGGGAGATCCCGACATTAGCTGGAAAATCACTCTCAGCCGATTACGAAGAAGTTCTATGTGGTACCGCAACATCTACGTCAACCAGGGCAGTCGGTGTTAAAACTGATCTCAAATCAAGACATGAGCGTGCTCAAGTCCAGCTTCAATATGCCGGTACCTAAGATAGGAAGAACCAAACCATTTCCAAAAGCTCCAAACTAATTCATCATGCCGTCAAGAGACGTCACCTAGAAAGATATCGAGTTTCACTTAGGGCCAAGCCAACCAATACCATCAGAAGAAAGAGAGGAGGGAAGGGGACTTGCCCAAACTCGACCGATAGAAGAGAAGAGATATAGCAGACCCAGCCGGAAGATCATGAAGAATATGGGATTCTCCGGCCAAGGGACAGACACAAAGAAGAGGTTACTAGCTCCATTTGAAGAACATAAGCGAGTATATCGAAACGGAGAAGGTCTAGGAGCTAGGGCAAGCGTAAACATGGTAACCATCGGCCCGGCAGAAGAGATTCAGTCACAGGAGCCTATCGATATTATCCAACCAAGTGTCGCACCCGTGCAGCTAGAAGATGGTGGGCAACCAATGATTGATGAACTCGAAGAGATAAATCTGGGCACCCCCGAAGAACCTAGGAATACATACTTGAGCAGAAACGTCCCGAAAAATGAGAGAGAGAGAGATACCTGCAGCTATTAAAGGAGAATAAGGATATCTTTGCCTGGACATATTCAAAAATGCCCGGGCTCAGCCCAACGATCGCCATGCACAAGCTAAGTATCATGAAGGAAAAGAAGCTAGTGAAGCAACCGCAGCGACGATTTCATCCAGACATTATACCCAAGATTGAAGAAGAAGTCAAGAGACTGATTCAGGCCGGGTTCGTTCGAGAGGTGAAATACCCCCGATGGATCTCAAACATCGTGCCGGTCAAGAAGAAGAGCGGACAAATCCGAGTATGCGTTGATTTCCGAAATCTAAATGAAGCTTGCCCTAAAGATGATTTTCTCCTCCCAATTCCAGAGCTGTTGATTGATAGCACAACAGGGTATGCGGTGATGTCCTTCATGGACGGGTATTTTGGGATACAATCAAATTCATATGGCCCCAGAAGATGAAGAAGCCACGGCTTTCCGCACAACTCTCGGCATCTACTGTTATCGCGTAATGCCCTTCGGATTGAAGAACGCAGGGGCAACGTATCAGTGCGCAATGCACGTTATATTCCAAGATATGATGCACAAACACGTCGAATGCTATGTGGATGATTTGGTTGTGAGGTCGGCCGGTCATGAACAGCACAGAGAACACCTAAGGCAAGTATTCCAGCGTTTGCGCAAGAAGAGCCTCCGTATGAACCCTCTGAAGTGCGCATTTGGAGTTGCATCCGGCAAATTCTTGGGCTTTGTCGTCAGGCACAGGGGTATAGAGATCGATCCCGCCAAGATTAAGGCCATCAGAGAAATGCCGCCGCCCAAGAACCTAAAACAGTTGAAGAGTTTCCAAGGCCGCGTGGCATATCTAAGAAGATTTATTTCGAATCTGGCTGGTCGCTGTCAGCTGTTCTCCCGCCTCAACAAGAAAGACGTTAAGTTTGAATGGGACGACGCTTGTCAGAAAGCTTTCGATTCATTAAAGGAGATGCTCGAAAATTCCCCAGTCCTCGCCTCCTCGATCAAGGAAAAGCCGCTGATTCTATACATCGCAGTAGGTGATAACTCGCTAGGGGCGCTCCTGGCACAGAAAAATGAGGAAAGCAAGGAAACCGCGCTATATTATTTGAGCCGCACGTTCGTAGGGGCTGAAGTTAACTACTCAGCGATCGAGAAGATATGTCTGGCTCTCATCTTCGCCGTGAAGAAACTCAGACATTGTTGCCTCTCGCACCAAATAACGTTGATATCCAAGGCCGACCCGATCAAATTCCTCATGAATCGGCCTATGCTGTCTGGACGCTTAGCGAAATTGGCCCTTCTCCTCTCTGAATTCGATATCACTTACGTCCCGGCCCGAGCTATTAAAGGACAAGCGATTGCGGATTTTCTCGCTGCACATCCAGTCTTAAGCAGCGAAGAAATGGAGTGTGACCTCCCAGATGACCAGGTTATGATAATCGAAGAACCGCGACTCTGGCAAATGTACTTCGACGGAGCCTCTAGGTCAACAGGGGCAGGAGCAGGAGTTATATTTATTAGCTCGCAGGGAGATCTACTGCCCTATTCATTTATGATCGTGCCATCCTGTACCAACAACGAAGCAGAATATCAAGCCCTCATTATCGGACTACAGCTCGCCCTCGAGATGCGTATCAAGGCAATACAGATCTACAGTGACTCCAGGCTAGTCATCAGACAGCTGACGACAGAATATGAGGTTCACAAACCCGAGTTGTCGCTCTTTTGCCACCAAGCGCAATTGTTATTCGACCAGTTTTGCAATGGTAGCATTTCACATATACCAAGGCAACAGAACGTACAGGCCGACGCATTGGCCAGCCTAGCCGCTGCTCTGGCTAATCCCGGAGGTAGCCCACTTCAAGTAACAATCGAAGAAAGAAGGATCTTACCAACAATCGTGTTGCGCGGCAATGAATCGAGCGTGAATCCCATCTACTGCTTCGAAATCACAGAAGAAAACGACTGGAGAAGGCCATTTGTCGACTACTTGAAATACGGGTTTTTACCGGAAGAGCCCAAGATGCGCACATAGGTCAGGAGATGCGCCGGTTCATTTATAATACAGAATGACGTCCTTTACAAGCGCTCATATGAGGGAATGTTGCTACGCTGCCTGCACCAGGATGAAGCATACGCCACACTAAAAGAAGCTCACAGAGGAGAGTGCAGTGCTCACCAGGGAGGCAAGAACTTACATCACCGTGTCCGACACATGGGGTATTATTGGCCCACAATGACGAAAGACGTGATGGAATACGTCAAGAAGTGTCATCAATGCCAGATACATGCAGATATAATACACTTGCCACCAGAAGAGATACATCAATCAGTAATATCTTGGCCTTTCGCCTCCTGGGGCATGGAGTGATAGGGCCGATCAATCCGCCATCCTCTCAGGGGCACCAGTACATTCTTGCTGCGACCGATTATTTCTCTAAATGGGCTGAAGCCATTGCCTTGAGAAATGTGAAAGCCAGACACGTCGAAAGTTTCATTCGTCACTCCATATTATACCGGCATGGTATCCCCAAAAGAATCACCACTGACAACGGAACGCCCTTAAAAAATGTCACTATTGATAGGCTGTGCGCAAAGTTCAAGATTAAGCATTACTATTCATCGCCTTACTACCCTCCCGCGAATGGGTTGGCCGAGGCATTCAACAAGACTATCGTGAAGATCCTGAAGAAGACGGTGGCAGAGAATAAGAAGGACTGGGACAGACGATTGCCAGAAGCGTTATGGGCATATAGGACCACGTACCGCATAGCCACCCGAGCCACACCCTACTCGTTGGTGTATGGCACGGAAGCTGTGATCCCAATGGAGATACAGGTGGAGTCGCTACGGGTCGCGCTCCGACACTCCTTGACGACCGAGTACAATGCTAAAATCAGAATGGTCAAGCTGGACGATCTGGACGAAAAGAGACTCGCCGCTCAGCAAAGGCTCGAAATGTATCAGAAACAAATCTCAGCCTCATACGATAAACGAGTCTGTGGTAGGTCATTTAAAAGAGGCGACTTGGTACTAATGATGAAACGTCCGGCATCGGCTCAAGGTCCCAAGAGTAAATTCGATCTGAAATGGGATCCGGTGTGTATCATCGATGAAGTTTATTCTAATGGAGCCTATCGGGTGATGGATTGCAAAGGACAGGGCATCAGTTCACTGGTGAACAGTCGATTCTTGAAAAGATATTATACTTGACGCAAGCCTATCATTATATTTTGTAAACACCCCATTAGAGGGAGAATGTAATGAAGAAAATACCGAAAGAAATGATACCGCATAGGGCTTGAAGCAAAGTACTAATTATCTAATTTTTGCATCCACAGGTGTCAGAAAGTCGTTAGGACCCAAGACACGTCAAGTACGGCACCCCGCCCTTCAAGACCATCAAGAAAGGAGATAAGCCCTTAACAAAGGCTCGGTCGCATCCCTGCTCATACAAGCACAGGTTTGGGTCCTAACAGGGGGACGTCCCTTCCCAAATAGCTCAATCAAGTTTACATTCTCGCAAATAAACTAGAAACCCAGCATGAATCCGAAATTGCGATAGTATACATATTGATACATTAATTGCGATAGTATACATATTGATACATTGCAATAGTATACATATTGATACAATATCCGTTACAAATGTGTTTTAAAATTACAAAAAAAAAACCATCACTATTCAGCCATCTAAGTTCTTCATGCATTGCTTTAACATATCGATCGCAGAACTTTGGATACCCCTTTGAGCCGCCTTTGCTTCAGCCAAAACTTGTGCAGGGTCAAGGACGTTCTGAAGAAGTTGCTGCAGTTCTGTGACCTGGGCCTCTATGTCATTGCACTTCGCCTCATGTTGATCAATAAACAATGCAAGCGAGCCTTCTGACTGGTAAACTTGAAAAAGTTCAGGTGAACAATCAAACGCTTGCCCGTGCTATTTCACTATCAATCTCTCCTAGATGATCTATGGCCCCCTGACATCCAGTGCTAGCGACTTGCCAATCTTGCCTCGCCGCGGCCACGTCTGCCTTGTGAAGTTCCAGCTTTGGAAGAAGAGACTGCAACTGGCTACGCTTCTCCTCAGTAGAGGGATCAGGTCTGAGACGCTTTGCGCCAACGACACGAGCCATCCCCTCTTTGAATCGGACCACGTGATCGACCATCGAAGAGACGTCAACCCCGAGCCACATAGCGTTATGCTCAAGAATACACCATTCATCCTCGTTCTTCAAAGAATCGATGATAGTCACCAAAAAACTCTTCAAAAGGTTCGCCTTTATCTTCGACAAACCTCGAAGAGAAGAAGTGAGTGCTTCGGGCAAAACCACAGGGGCAGGGGCACAGGTCGAAACTACTGCTGACAAAACAAACGATAAACGTCAATGCAGGAAAGTCGCCATCAGAAAGAAAGCAGTCAAGGCAGTAAGAGCAAGGGATATACCAGCAATTTCAGGAATGTCGGCGGCAAGAGCGCCGGATGGAGCAGTGGGCACGGGTGACACCGGGGCCGGTTCTGTTGCTCCCTCAGTCAACGGTTCAGGTAATTCTGGAGAAGGTATCACCTCGACCTCGGGAATATTGGCATCAGATGCTGGCCCAACGATAGGAGGAACTTCAGTAACGGGTTCAGTTGATGACGGCTCAGAAGAAGGAGGAGCTCCCACAGCAGGCTCGGGCACACTTAACTCGACAATAGGAGCCGCGATCTCTTCCACTACGGCAGCGACAGTCACTTCCGGAACCGTGCTCTGAGCTTCAACATCTGCCACGGGAGGATTGGGGGGAAGGACGGATTCAGCAGGCGCTTCATCATCCAGGTCCATGAAGATTGCCCCCATGTTCTCCTCAGGGATAGATCTATCATATATAGGCTCACTCTCGTTACTCCCCCGAGTATGGCAGCCTTCACTCAAGTTGGCTTGAGAGCTCAACTCACCCTCTTCCCTAGCCTCTCCTGCGTTGACGGCCGAAGCGTCACCGACCTCTTTGGAAAGCCGCTCCCGCAGACGCTCGGCTCTGTGCAGCTTCCACAAGTCCTTTATCTTCTTGCCACCACAAACGGCAGGGAGACTAGGGGCGGTTTTCACCCGAGGACCAGTGCGCTCAGCAGACACCCCCTCATCACCACCACCACCAGCGTCATCACCATCCTCACCAGCGTCACCTCCGTCATCACCATCAGAGCCTCCGCCTTCACCGCCACCCACATCCTCGTCACCTCCACCAGCTCCGCCCATAGCATCATCGCCATCCCTACCACCATCACCCTCAGCGGCAGCATCATCTTCATTACCCCCTGCCTCGCCCATGTCATCATCATCATCATCACCCTCTTCGCCATCATCACCTTCGTTCCCCCCTCTCAGAACATCGCCCTCCGCGGGTAACTCATCAATAGGCCCAAGGAATGGGAACTCTGGTCCCTCCGCTGTTACATTTCTCTCCCCATGGGCGATCCAACCTTTCAGAGTATGTTCCAGCTTCTCATGGTTGATCACTACATTCAAGGAGGTTTGCAATCTCTTCATGCTCAGTACTGCAGGTTAATGAAGAGTTTCTGATACATAGCCAAGTCCGTTGGCAGGAGTGGGAGTAACGACAGGAGGCGTGACGAATACGGGCTTAGTGACCAGCATTTTATTCCGAACCAGCGCATACTGACGGGCCCACCACCTCATCCATCCGAAGGTAGCACCGGCAAAACACTGCATCCCCGGGATGATGAAAGAACAACCGGTTCCCGTCAGCATAAGTTGCCGCCACATCCACTTCCAATGAATGGGCCCGACACCATACGCTCGTTGCTCGCGCGTCCCCGGCTCTAGTGTCGCAGGCACCCCTTAGTCGTATCCAAATTGGCGGGCGAAGTGGTTGGGATAATAAGGTTCCCTCCAGAACTCCAGCCCCTCATGCAGTGGCAGCGATGAGGGGCGAATCGCTGTTAGAAATGAACGCTCATAATAGTCAACACTGTCATCATCCGTGCACAGAACCGATTCCTCACTGCGAGTACCGGAGAAGTGATAGAAATATACGTCATCAAGCCGCGCTATGCTATCTTCAATGGTGGTCAAATTATGACCAACCATTCTCTTCTTCTGAAAAAAGTGCAACGGGAGCTTCCCCTCCCTGATATAATCACTGCACCACACGCCATAGACCCAGGGGAAGTACACCCTGAGCCAACCAGAGAAAAAGTGCCATCCGCAGTAGGCGGAGTTCATTCCGTAGGCGGCGCGCTCCTTATTGCTGATAACGTAGCTGAATGCCCGATAGATGGAGCATAGGACCACTAGAGCCAGCGCGTACCGATGACCGTTTGCTAGGGCCCCCGCGACGGTGAAACAGGACACCTTGATGATATCTGCCTGCTTGGAGCTTGGAAGCGCCACACAGCTGAGCCAGTACGCCAGGAAACCAGCCAGCTTGCAGGCGGGGGAGAGCTTGTTAGGACGAGGGAAGTTCTCTCTCATCCGTTTCTCCAGAAGTGCCTTATCACCACGGCCTTCGTCATAGGCCGCGTAGTCCAAGCTGGAGGGAAAGAAACGAGGCGTTAGCAGAAAGAAAGAAGTGTGATTGAGCAGTAAGGTGCAACTCATTACAGAACACTTACTTCAAGCCGTGGCTGAAATAGACCAGCCTGTCTTCAAATGGGAGCTTATCTTTGAGGCCCCAAAATTGGGGTAATTCCGCGAACAACTCATAACAGGCCTCAGAGAAGAAGCCTTCGTTGACGCCTTTCTTCTTTCGCGACAGCTCATCGTCGCTTGGGACCAATTCGTCGTAGATTCTCCCACGAATCGGGAGGCCTGCGATCCTATTAAGATCTCAGAGCGAGATGCTCATCTCGCCGCACGGCATATGGAATGAGTTAGTAATGGAGCACCAATGATTAAGAAAGCCCTTGTATACCCAGGGCTCTCGGCAAAATAACTTGACATCGCTTCGATCGCCTTATACAAGCCCACCGCCCGTAAGGTAGCTCGGTACTGTTCTAAAATCTGATTCGCCCACGCTTCGTAGCCCGGGTGGAGGACCAGATGGCCGCGGGTTCGAAATGCCCTGGTCAACCAGACTTCAGTATCCCCTAAATGATGAAACCGTTGGCGGAGGGTCTCAAAATAATGCCTAGGGAAGGGCTGATGAGGATTATGATTCGGCTCCAAGAAGATCATGTCCTTCACGCCTAGGACTGACTGATGCTTCCCATTCTTGGATAAAGAACAACTGAGAAACGACGCCGGGCCGGACGTCCAAGCGTCGATGCTATAAAAAGAGTTGCTCCTACAAATATCAGACGGCTCGATGCTTGGGAGGGATCGCTGCCGCTGGTAACTCTTTGAATAACGAATATATTCCCGAGTGTAGGGTGCTGGACTGCATGATATGGACGGTGGCCACTTGCTGGAGTTGCTGCACGTGTGAAGCTTGGACGTCCATCAGCTGGCCATGGTGATGCACGCAAGTGGAGCTGAAGAACCGTTGGATGGCTGGATGTGTATGGTGTTGGAGATCTCCAGTTACTGGACGGTGAGGTTGGGGTCGCTGGCCGATGATGCTTGGCTTCTACACGTGCTGGAGAATGAGTGAGACGTCTAGCCCTGTTGCAGGTGGGGTTCATTTGCTGAACTGATGGACGGCTGGAGATCAGGCTGATCGTGTGGATGGTGGGCTGCTGTTGGACGCTGGAGATGGACGGTCCACTTGATGCTGGCCGTCCATTGCTGTGGATTGTTCCACACGTGCTGGAGATTGAGTGGGACGTCTAGCCCTGTTGCAGGTGGGGTCCATTTGTTGAACTGATGGACGGCTAGGGATCAGGCTGCTCGTGTGGATGGTGGGCTGCTGTTGGACGCTGGAGATGGACGGTCCACTTGATGCATGTTTGGTTCCACATGTAGACATCCAATCTTGACCGTTCAAACTCATGTGATCTCCAAATCAATACCATCAAACATGCACATCCTGGGCTTCCGACAAACAATTGTGATGCGGTCCATCATAGAACATGATCTTTCCTTTGATCTTTATGATTTAATTTCCTTCAGAATCGTCATACACTTGATCTTGATCACTTTAGGGCCTTTAATCGTCCTGATTGACTCGGATTTTGTCCAACCTCTCCTGATCACCTGGAGACAGAAAATTCACCTATTGAGAGATAATTAACCGAAAAAACAATGATAATGCCCTTAACAACCAGGGTTAATTACACAATATTAGGTACTTATCACACCCCCCAACCAGCATTTTGCTAGTCTCTAGCAAAACATGAGAAAATCATCAAAGGATTTTTCAAAATACTACAATTAATCTTATCCTTGACAGTTTTCACCAATCGAAACCATCTCGAGACTTCTCTTATTTCCTAATGAAACAAAGATAAAGAGAATCAATGTATGTGATCCTTCAAGTTATTTAAACAGTAGAGTTTCCAAGGCATATAGTTTTGAGAATATATAAACCTAGATTCTAGCTACTTTAGTCAACAACCTAATTGAGTTCAAAGCATTAATCATTCAATAGAAGCATTCTAAACATTGAGTTCCATAGTGCACTGTGAAGTCTAGCCTTGACACAACTAGGGGTTCAGTCTTCTACTTTCATGTTAACACTGATGATTGAAGAGAATGGTCAAATTAACCAAGTCACTGATTCCGAACCTTGCTACTGTTCTTTTCAATATTTTTTTCAACTTTTTTTTTTCAATCAATAACCGATAGCCGAAGACTCCAAAAGGCTCACTTCGTACTATGGTAATGTTTTGTAATGGTAACGACAATGGATGAAAATCCTTGCCCCAAATTACTGTGAATATTCCTTTTTTTCACTTTTTTTAACCAAAGTAGATAAGGATCTCCAGGCTTGGTGTCTATCACTCTTAACAATCATCAAGTCAACATTATAGTATCAAACTCAAATCCTGGTAGTGCAAGCTAGATGTGAACTTGTGAAAATTCATGACTCAATCAATGTTTATCATTTTCTAATAGAAAATTAATGGAAAGAACTCAATTTTGAAATTTACTGAAGCAACTAAACTCTAAGTTTTAACATTGTCATTACTAAATTCCTTTTTATTCTACTATTCAGATTATTTCAAAATCACATAAATTCATAGGATTTTTTTTAAGGCTAAAGAAATAATAATTTACAGTCAATACAACCACAAAATTTCCTTCTCCTTTTGTGCAATGCACATGGACCACGTATCATCCGACAAACTCCTTCGGCCACAAGATGAGCCACATCCTCACATTTCTCATGATCAATTCAGTTTGGGGTCTTACGCTGCTCATAATACCATGAGAGTGTGCTTCACCTCTCAGCTGCCTTAATCCCCTTCATGATTTCTGAGAACAGGGAATATCTGTCGGTTTCAACAGTGATTTCCAACTAAGGTCCTCTATCACGGTGCGTTCAACACGAACAGGATGTTTCCAATAAAACCTAATTTTTTTTTAAACATAAAAAAAAATTCAACAACATTGTCAATAAAATTCCGCTGGAATTCCCACCCCCCAACCTAAATTCGACATTGTCCTCAATGTTGAAAAGTATGCAATGTAACATAATATGAGAGCAATAACAAAAAGAGGAGTGAGTGAGAGAATACCTGAGAGAATTATCAACGAGCAAGTTTATTCATACCTAATCATAAGCAAAGACAAGAAATCCTAATCTAAACTAATCTATCCTAGGAAAGCAGGGAAATGGATCTCCATCAGACTAGGAGATCAATCAAGGGAATAGACTGGAGCAGGATCATCATGTATTTCAACAAATTTCGCATTAGGACCATCCATAGTCCTGCTTGGCAATGTACATGGGTGTTCTTAATCATTATGAGCCAATAGAAATTCTCACCACATGTACGAGAAAAGGAGACATTATCAAGAAGATATCTCCTTAATGCATTAACTGGGCAATGGTTTATCAAGAACGGATCTTCCCAGTAATGGTCCACTTCAGTCTGAAAAGACCAAAGCGATGGAAGACTTCAAATGATTCTTCAAATGGTGGTGTCTTCTCCATACGATCAGAATCTTCCGGTGCTTCCACAATAGATGGTATTAAGTGAGAATCAGTGGGAAACATCTTTTCATGCACCGGGTCTTGCAAGGCGTTCACTATCATGGGATCATTCGAATCTTTAAAGTGAGCCAAGCAATCTTCCAAAGAATTAGGACACTCAATATAGGAAAACTCTTCATCAATAATGAAATTGGGCATGTCAACTTGGTGGATTGTATCAAAATCACTTTGTTGGGGAATTTCTATGGCATGATTATTAACTAGAGGTTCAGAAGAGATTAACCTTTGAGGAAACGAGACCACGGGCTCATAAGCACACTTTGACTCTTCATCTTGTTGAACATCACCAATCATATTATCACCCTTAGATTTTTCAGATTCCTTAGGTTCGTTAACTTTCATTAGAATCTCTTCATTATATCTAAAGGTAATAGTATCTCCGTCACGCTCAACAAGTATATTAGAAGAATTGAAATCAATCACCTCGAGTTGTTCAATTAGGTTAGACGGAGGTTGGACTAGGGGAGTCCTTTCCTCCTCATTAATGAGGTGTGATTCCATGTGCTCAGTCAATGTTTTCATCTCATTGATGATTTGCGAGGTATTTTCTAGTTGCAATGTATCCTTGAGGGTCTTTTTCGGTGGAGACACATAAATAGGGGGTCCTTGGGGATAGTTAACATTCATTGTTGGTCCGTCTCTCCGACTGGAATTTTGATAGTTCCGCCAATTAGGTTCGTTCGCATTGTATGATGGCGCACTATATGGTTGTTGATAAGCATCGCCATACAAACAATCACGCATCGACTTAACTGGTGGAGCATAATATATATTGTTCTCATCCCAATACTCACGCAACGTTTTAACTGGTGGAACATCGTATACGTTGTTCTCACTCCAATACTCACGGAGCGTTTTACCGGATGAAACTTTACGTGTATTGTTCTCATGTAGGTAATCACGCATGGAGCGTTCCCTAACATTATGCTTTGATTGCCTTTCATCTTCTAGAAGAATTTTAGCGTATTTCAGTGTCCACTCATCATATATGGGCATGATAACACTCTAATGAAAATAAAAGAAAATCTAGAAAGAATAGTAAAAAAAAAGAAAAAAAGAAGGATATTACCCGAGAAGAAGAATGTACAGCTATGGATAATCCCTAAAAATAAAACAAACAAGTTAGTAAACTATTGACAATATATATACATAAACCAATTCAAAAAAATATTCTTAAACCGATGCCAAACCCCAGCAACGGCGCCAAAAACTTGCTACAACCCGAAGATTGCACACCCAAGTGCAGGTAGCGAAGTAGTAAAATACTCGGTAAGACCGAGGTCGATCCACAGGGATTGGGGTTAAGAACACTTAGAGGAATTAGTTTAGGTGAGTGAGATGAAATCTGGTTTATCCACGAGAGTGGAGCAAGTTGTGTGTGGTGAAAGACAAAAATAGAAAAGGGGCTAAGGCATCAGGGATCCACCTTTGATTCATTCACAAGATTCGATTTATTGGTCCAACTATAACTCAACTGGAATTGAATAAAGATTCATTCTAATCGGAAGATGAAACAGTTAAACCATTTGCATATTTCATAAAAGATGGTGATCTGAACCGATTGATTTGACCATGAAGCACTCGTTAGTTGATCGCAGGGAATTCCAAGCATCCACTATGCCCGAGTCGACAATGGATCAAGGAATTGTATAGATCAACAACTTTGCCAACAAGTCAACCGATAAGATCACAATTCATACGATCAAATGCATACTTACAAGATAGGAGGCTTTAATTGACCGATCCAACCGTTAAGATCTCGTCTATCGATCGCAGGGAATCCAAAGCATCCAATGTGCCCGGAGTCTACAATGGATCAAGGAATTTTACAGATCGATGACTTTACCTGCACTAGCTCGATGACCGTAGGGAATCCAAAGCATCCAACGTGCCCGGAGTCAACGATGGATCAAGGGACTTTATCGATCATGAACTAGCTAATTGGTGTGCAAGGGATCCCAAGCATCCAACGTGCTCGGAGTCGACGATGGATCAAGGGGCTTGCACAACAATAGCATCTGCCAAGGTGGATAACCGAACCAATCAACCAAAGAGAACTCCAACATTTACACCACATAATGTTGAACCAAAAGAACCAAAGCTTGTAAATTTCTTCAAAGGCTTCACCCCTAGCCTTAGCTAGAGGTTTAACCAACCATGCTACAATGAAAGACTAAATTCTCTACAAAAGAGAAAACTACTCTACACTACAAAAGAAAGAAAGAAAGAAAACTAAAGAGAAGAGAGGAGTTGTAGAGAATGGGATGATGAGAATGAGAAGGGATTGCCTCATTTTATAGATTTTTGAGAGGCTCCCAAGCCTCTTCCAATCCTAGGTGGCTGCCAAGCCTAGGTGGCACCCAAGCCTAGGTGGCACTCCATGTGTTGGGAAGAGAGCAAGAGAGAGAGAGACATGTGTTGGGAAGAGAGCAAGAGAGAGAGAGAGACATGTGTTGGGAAGAGAGCAAGAGAGAGAGAGGGGGGGGGGGGGGTGGGGGGGGGGGGGGGGGGGAGGGTGAGGGCGTTGAGAGTGGGGGGTGGGGAGGGGAGCTCCTCTTGCTGGCAGGTCAGGGTGGGGGGGGGGGAGAGAAGGGAGAGGAGGGAGAGAGGAGTTGGAGAGAATTGGCAGAGGGGGAGAGGAGAGCGGACGAGAGAGAGAGAGAGGAGAGAGAAGAGATCGCTTGCTTGGTTCCACACGCTGCTGATCATAGGATGACTGATTGTTGCTGGATCAGTTGACAGACGTCCACGCTAGACTTGAATGCCGTGCTGATCTTCAATCTGACGTACGGTGCTTGATGAGTCCACATGTGCTGGTTGCTGAGTGGGGGTCTACTTCCATCACTACAACTGTTGCCACTGGAATGGGACTACACGCGGATCCATCAGCATGTTTAATGGATGGTGGAGATTGGATGAGATGGTGGGGTCTAGTTGGAGCTTGGACGGATGGATGATGTGATCCACAACATCTGGACGTGGAATGGAAGAGGAGCTATTCTTCTTGCTGGCAATTAAAATGGATGGACGGCTGGTGCTGGACTGCATGATATGGACGGTGGCCACTTGCTGGAGTTGCTGCACGTGTGAAGCTTGGACGTCCATCAGCTGGCCATGGTGATGCACGCAAGTGGAGCTGAAGAACCGTTGGATGGCTGGATGTGTACGGTGTTGGAGATCTCCAGCTACTGGACGGTGAGGATGGGGTCGCTGGCCGATGATGCTTGGCTTCTACATGTGCTGGAGAATGAGTGAGACGTCTAGCCCTGTTGCAGGTGGGGTCCATTTGCTGAACTGATGGACGGCTGGAGATCAGGTTGCTCGTGTGGATGGTGGGCTGCTGTTGGACGCTGGAGATGGACGGTCCACTTGACTGCTGGCCGTCCATCGCTGTGGATTGTTCCACACGTGCTGGAGATTGAGTGGGATGTCTAGCCCTGTTGCAGGTGGGGTCCATTTGCTGAACTGATGGACTGGCTGGAGATCAGGCTGCTCGTGTGGATGGTGGGCTGCTGTTGGACGCTGGAGATGGACGGTCCACTTGATGCACGTTTGGTCCCACATGTAGACATCCAATCTTGACCGTTCAAACTCATGTGATCTCCAAATCACTACCATCAAACATGCACATCCTGGGCTTCAGATAAACAGTTGTGATGCGGTCCATCATAGAACATGATCCATCCTTTGATCTTTATGATTTAATTTCCTTCAGAATCGTCACACACTTGATCTTGATCACTTTAAGGCCTTAATCGCCCTGATTGACTCGGATTTTGTCCAACCTCTCCTGATCACCTGAAGACAGAAAATTCACCTAATGAGAGATAATTAACCGGAAAACAATGATAATGCCCTTAACAACCAGGGTTAATTACACAATATTAGGTACTTATCAGTGCAATCGAGTTGTAGCCAAGTCAAGTCAAGTTCACAACGAGTCGCACCGAGTTGAGTTAAATTTAGAATGAATTTGGGTCCGTTTCATGCTAAAACAGGTGGATGATCCCCCTTCATTTTGAATATTTCTAAATTTTGTTGATTTTTTAAAATTCTAATGGAATTTATTATTTACATTATTATTTACTTTGTGGATTGTATGGAATTTGATGTTTACATATTGTTTGGAAAATTGCATTCATGTCATTTGTAATTGAGCATTAAATGAGAATCAAAGATTGGGATCAGATGTGGTGCCTTGGGTTCCATAAAATAGCATGGTCGGTGCACTGCTTAAATTCTTTAGGAAATAAGCTACCCTAGGTTCCTTAAAATGTCATGGTCGGTGCACTACCTTGGGTTCCCTTAACAATTATTCACGAGTTTTCTAAAATGTCTTGGTTAGTGCACTACTTTGGATTACTTAAGCATGTATTTTATTAATAACATAAAATGTCTTGATTGGTGCATGCCTTGGGATATATTTAACAAGAGTATGACATGAGCTCCTAAAATGTCTTAGTTAGTATACTGCCTTGGATGTCCTGGGATCGTTATAAAATGTCCTGGTCGATAAACTACCTTGGATGTTCCTAAAAGTATGGATTAACAAGTGATGATGTTCATTAAATTGTGACTCATGGAAAGCATTGCATCTCTCACATTACCATTCATGATATTAATTCATTTATGCTTTATTTCGACTTGTTTTTGCTAGTTGTATGAATTCAAAATTTTAAAAGTTGGAAGGAAATGATCTCACTGAGTTGTTATACTCACCTAACTTTAATAATATTTGAAGGCATAGAGTTTAGTCAGGAAGCGAAGCGAAACTGATATCTAGTCGTCTATTTAGCTGTAGTTTTCTATTCTGAGTTGTATTGGATTAAAAAAAAGTATAATCATTGTAATAATTTTGAATATATTAATGTATTTTATGAATGAATGGTTTAGTGTTATCCGATCTAGATAATTGTGGTTGTGAACACTTAAAATATAAATCATGACCTGAAATACGGAGTAGGGTTTGACTAACCTAGGTACCGAATGTTGGGGCATGACATGACGAATGTCTAAGACAGAGTTTTGGACAGTTCGGATTGACACATGGTCGTAGTTTGTTGGCTAATCATATACACTATAAGATGATTGGTCGGGATTTGAAATTAACGGTAAGATCACCTTTAAAATTGCAAATCAAGTGAACCATGGAACTTTTTAGGATGTCCAGGTACAGATGTATGTTGAGTTTCTTTGATCAATGGTCAGATCGTGATGTTTTGGGTGGAGATGGATGGTGTAGAGTATGTATGCGATTACTTAATCCTTTTTAATGTAGAAATTGTAGATTTTATTGGATTCTTCTTAGAGAATCTAAGAGCTCCGAAACTTGTCCTAAACGTGGCCTAATGTGAGAAGTGAACTAATAGATTCGTTTGAGGTTTCCCTTGGATCATAACGATGGTCATTGTCTTATTTTAGGCAGTTCATCTAGTGAATATGAGGAGGATTTCGATAAACGGTTGATCTTGTGAATTAAGTGTCGAGATTGAAGATGTATGGTTCATCTGGGTTGACTAAGGATTTCTTAAACTATCATCATGACTGGATTCACACAAATAGATTTTCTAAACAATGGTGTCGAGTAGAAACACAGTACATCGTATAAAACTTTAGATGATCAATGATATATCTGTATCCATTAAAATTGGACTTTAGCTTTGTAAAATATTCCCTAGTGTATCCGTAACAAGATGAAGGGTTTAGAATCATGGATGATCAAACATCAACTGACTTAAATGAATTCTTTGTCTGTTTCATGATGATGTAATGGTCTAGCTTAAAATCGAATAGTTGGATAGCTTAATATGTCCATAGAGTCTTCTCAATGGTTAGAACAATGATTCATCAAGTTTTTTATGATATATAAGCTCGAGATGCAAAGAACACTATGTGAAAAAGGGTCAAATTCGACAGTCTAAAACCATCAATTTTAAGAAAATTCAATGGACAAGGGCCTCGAGAAAGCCCGTTGAAAGTTTCGATGCTGAAAATGGAATTCGACGGCCCAAGGCCGTCGTTCATTTTCTTAAAAATGTGCCAGCCTTAGGCTGTTGGATTATGATTTTATATTGAAAAAAAAAAAAAAACAGAATTTGATGAATTTGGAGCCTCAGGGCTGCCTATGCCCATACACCTGATAAACAGATTTTAATAATCTAAATTACCATAATCCACTTATTTTTTAAATCATTATTCTATCCAAATGCAGTCAAAAGAAAACGATACCAAGTTAAAAAAAGACTCAAGACTTTAAGACATTATGAAATTAGTATTCAACCCAAATACATCACAATAATACATTCCAAGCACATTTTTGTGTGTGTGTGTGTGTCATGCAACGCACCCACCCTATTAGCTGGGCAACATACCCACACGGTTAGTCACACGATGCACCCACCCACCAGTGGGGTTAGTGTGTCTCCTTGGCATTTTGAACCTGAGACCTGTTATTGAAACACCTAGGCATCTTCCAGCTGGGTAGCAGGCGAGACACCATTCCAAGCACAAAAGACTCAAAACACTTATAAACCATTATTCAAACAAAATCATTATTCAATCTAAATATACCACAATAAAATATCCCAAATACAAATGACTCGATGCACTTGCAAACCATCATTCAAACACCTTTCGAGTCTATTCACGCGCGCGCGCACACACACACACAAAAAGAAGGAATGAAAGACATAAACTTCAATTAGCACCAATAAGGAGTCGAAGACGACAGGCCAGTCGCTCATGCCTATCTCCAAATGAGAGAACAACACAAGTCAAGTATGGAGTTGTAAGCTGATGTAAATCTAATTAAGGGGTTTTCCATCAAAATCATCCCATGGGCACCCTGTAAGAAGGTTGCACACAACTAGTGCCCCACTTTAACACCAACTCGTTCATCAAGTGCGCCATTGAGTCAACTATATCCCAGATCCAAAACCTCCAGCATTCTCAAGTTTCCAAATTCTGTTAAAAGTTAGAGAAAAAAAAACATAAAAGAATTAAAGAATTAAAGGGGGAGTTTGGACATGTGACTAAGGCATGATCATCCAATCAAATTCAAAATATTTTCTAAACTGATTTTATCAATCTTGGTTTAATTTCTTTACAATTAATCAACTTACCTTTTGAGGGGAAGCATCCTTCCAAAATATTCCAGCTAAGATAAAGGCTCTTGAGGGATGTAGGTGCACCTAAATATGTAGGAAGCTTTCGTTGTAAGAGTTAAGGCTTAGGTCAAGGTGCTCTAGCTTACTTAATCGGGACCATCTTTTGAAACCTGCATATGGCTGACATCATGTGTTTGGGCCTGTTTAGACCCTCATTTCCCATGGCTCATGTCTGATTTATGTAGTAGTCATTATCTACAACGAGTTGCTCATATATCTCATTTAATGCATCATAATATTGGAAAATGCAAAAAAAAAAAAAAAAAAAAAGTGTGCATAGAATGAGAGCCAATCAAAGATGTTCATTGGCACTGTCAGATGAAAAAGGCATTACCACAATGGTACATGATCTAGATCATTCATCAGGCGGGTCCCACCTTGGATGGATCACTGTCCTTTAAATAGCATGCATTGGGCAATCCTACTATCCAGTTGTCGGACCCGAAAATTTACACATTCAATACAAGCCATTGACAACATCCCTTCCACACATTTTTAGGCCATGAATTAAATGGTTAAGATTGTAATTGATCAATGATGGAACCCACCAGCTGAACGGACTATTTCATGGACTGCTTACCTATGTGCTTACAAATGAGGTCCACCGGATGAGGAAATCTGTGCTCCTGGCTTCGGCTATGGCCCCCAAAATTGAAAACCCACTTCTTTTTACATTGTTCATCTTCATTGCATCGAATTGAACTTCAACGACAGAGACAGCGTGAGCAAAGGAACATTGGAATACATGGGGAATTCCCGATACTGTAAACCACATTCATCAAAACCAAAATGAACAACTAGGTCATGCCCTGCTAGAACATAAAAGACCAAAATGACAGCACATCAAATCAACACTACATTTTTATTTTAAAACCCTTCAATCTTATTATAAAGAAAAAAATAAGCTCACATCATACATGGATTCCCACCTACTCCTCATAAAACAATAATTCTTAGAACATCTGCAGAAAAAACTCCAATGTCTCCTTTTGGGAGAAAGAAGGCACCTTGTAACTAAATTTTATTTTTGTAAGAATTATTGATATATTCATTAATGTTGAACCTCCAATTTATACATTGCATTGCCCATTACATGACATGGTTTGCATGATTTTCATGATTTAAAGGCACATCTAACACATGTTTTGTGATTATAGGGGATGAGAGCGGACTTCATTCAATTAGGGATTAAAAGAAAGCCTTTGGAGCCATTGGATGAAGGATGAAAGAGGACCAAAGAAAGAAGAAAGCAAGGAGAAGAGAAGAAGGAAAAAAGAGGACAAAAGAAAGAAAGAAGAACAAGTTGAAGAGGGTCCGACCGGTCTTGACCGATCAGCCAAAGGAGCCAGACCGGTCTTGACCGGTCGGCCACGCACGCTGATCAAAGTGAAGACTAGACCGACCGGTCTTGACCGGTCGGCTATGCACGCTGATCGTTTGTTAAAACAAGCTCGACCGGTCTTGACCGGTCGGCTGTACTCCCTGGACTGTTTAAAAGACCAGTCCGACCGGTCTAGACCGGTCGGCTCTGCGTAAACAGAGTCCTTTCTAAATCGGGACTCCGAAAACTGTTGCACACTGCGTAACCTTTCTCAGATTCTGGATGTTTCCGACGCAAGAGAGCTTTCTTACTATAAAAGGACACCTAGGGGCTCTTCCTAGGTCATCATAGAAGCTAAGGGACGTGGTTTTGGAGAGAGGAAGCTGTCGTGGAGCATCTACAACTCTCCTATTTCCGATTTTTCTAGTTTTATGCTTTTATTAAGAGTTTTTAGTGTAGCATGAATATGCTCGGCTAGAACCTCTCAGCTAAGGCTGAAAGGTGAAGCTTGTAGACAATTCCATGTTGGATTCAGTTTAATTCAAGTAATTTCAATTTAAGTTTGGATTTTTCTTGCATATTTCAGTTCCAAAAGTGGTAGTTTGAGATGTTTTATGAGGGTTCATGTACTCCGGACATGAATTCCTTGCAATTCTCTAAGATTATCATATGATGCTTGTCTAGATTCGAATTATAGTAATCCTTGAGCATGCCATAGTCCATAGGCATGGCTGTTACTCCGCAGGCTATGGATTTGAATTCTACATTGATTGTATGGGACTTGAACTTGGAAGTTCAACTAGATTTGGATTGAATGTGTGTGAATGCTTTATTTTCCAACTAGATGAGAGATAGGACTTCAAATCTAGTTGTGTTCTTTACTTGGATTGATTGAATTGACATGGGATTGCTACAACTGGATCCTTGAATGCCTTAGTATTTTAAATTACTGATTTTCTATTAAAGTTACTGTTTTAGTTAATTACCAAATTGAATCTGATATTCTTGCAAAATTGAGTTGCTGGAGTAGTTTGAAATTGTTTCTATTTCCCTGTGGATCGACCTCGGTCTTACCGAGTTTTATTACTACATCGCAGCCTTACACTTGAGGCGAGCGAACAATTAAAAAAACATAAATGAGTTCCCGATGCAAAGAGCTAGACTGCCTGTGTTGCGCAGCACACCAACAATGCTGGTGAATCGAGATCCAATCTCCGGTCTCACCTACAAATGATAAACAAGAAGAAATAGCAACTAGAAGTAGAATTGAAACAAACCAACAAACCACAAGATATTTTACGTGGAAAAACCCCAACAAGAGTAAAAAACTACACTGCAAAGCTCCACTATGAAGAAAATGAAGTTACAAGCATAATACTCACCTTCTCCGATGCTCCCATGCACAGAGATAACCCTTTTTGCTAACCCCTTCTCTTTTTCTTAATTACCTAGGACGTATAGAAAACCCAATTGCATACCTTAATCTCGGATTACACACACACACACACACACACACACACACACACACACACACACACACACACACACACACATATATATATATATATATATATATATATATATATATATATAGCATAACACAGAAATTGGACTCAAATAAGAAAATCCCGAGAAATAGATCGCACACGGTCGGGCGCCCGCCCACTACAAAATACGTCCAACAACTTAAAGAGAAAAACACCCGAATATCGGGCGGCTGGTCCACTAACCATTGGGTGCCCGATTGTTCATAAACAGTCCAGAGACATATGTCTCCCATACATGAATATCAAGTGCCCGGTCACAGACCGTCCATGCAATCGACCACCATTGGCTGGCAATCCTGGTGTGCTGGCTCCACATCTCAACAATCTCCCACTTGGAGACACATCACCATAGTCATTCGTCTTCTACATTTGGAGTGCACTACCTCCCCGTCTTCAAACCTGAAGACCAATCAAAGCTGAACAGAGCTTCAGTTTCTCTTGTATGACCGCCTTGGTCAACATATCCGCAATGTTCTCACTTGTGTGAATCTTCTCCAAAGCAATTGATCAATCTTCTAGTAACGAACGTATGAAGTGATATCTGATGTCAATATGCTTGGTCCTTGAAGGAAAGGCTGAATTCTTTACCAAGTGTATTGCACTCTGACTGTCACTGAACAGCTTGCAATCTGCTTGCTTCTTTCCCAACTCTTTCACAAAACCTTGCATCCACACCATCTCTTTGCACGCTTCTGTAGCTGAAACATATTCTGTTTTCTTTGTAATGATAGACACTATTTTTTGTAACTAAGAGACCCAACTGACTGCGGCACTACCCAAAGTAAAGACTTACCCTATAGTGCTCCTTCTGCTGTAAATATCCCCTGTCAAATTTGAATCGACTTAGCCTTGTGTGGACCCTCGCCGATTTTCCGCGCTCCCACACGACGACGTTCTTCTCCCTTCCCCTTTCCTTTCGGAAAAGAAGGAGATGAGGATGCGTGAGTGTGAAATCACCGTTTGTGCCACTGGCTTGCCTCATTCTCGAGGGCTTTGTTTGGTAGTCGTGTTAAGCTGGATGTGTTTAAATGTGTTTATATAAGACCAGAGTCGCCACTAGCCAGTTACTTCGAATCTACAGTCGGCTAGACCCCGTAGAAACGTTAGAGAAGGGAATCTGAAGATTCCTTCCTCTAAAATGACTCCTGTTGATCTGCGGCCAGAGATTCAAGGTAAGGGATCACGGTTACAGGGTGGGAAGAGGTTAAGCACCCCACACACTGCCCGTACCGAAGTACGGTCTCTAGTTCACAGAATCGATCGGATACTTGAAAGTCTAGTTTAATTCTCGTATATTCTCATGGATGACATGATGCATGAATGCGGGTCTGAACAGTAAGAGTTTCTGATGGGCAGGTTCCAACAACGGGCAAGCCTAGAGCATACGCTCGAACTGACAGGTGCTTTATGCGAGATGATGCATGCTGTGTGCTTGAATATTCAAAGTGCTTATAGTGATATGTACGTGAATGCAGGTCTGAACAGTAAGAGTTTCTGATGGGCAGGTTCCAACAACGGGCAAGCCCAGAGCATACGCTCGAACTGACAGGTGCTTTATGTGAGATGCATGCGGTGTGTTTGAATAATCAAAGTGTTTGCAGTGAAACAGGGGGGTTGGAAGAAAAGTAAATGTTGCACTTATGCTAGATGCAAATGAGATGATGCTGGAAAAGAGTAGCTGGGTGGACGGAGGTGTCGCAAGGATTGGCTTCGAGTGGCTGGATCAAGATTTGGATGGCTTGGGAGGCTTGGACCAGTGGTCAGGCTGGGCTGGACCAGGGCTAGACTCTCCTCACTCGGGCTCTCCTTAGTGGAAAAATGGGCTAAAGGGTGGAGAGGTGAACTCAGAGCTCTCGGGCTGAAATGGACTTGAAGGGATGTTAAAATGAGAAGGGGAGGGGGGTATTTATAGCAGCGGAGAGTGGCAGTTTGCATAATTTTTTCCGGGCGGCCTGCTATGGGCCGCCCGTACGGCCGCTCCTCGGTTTCCAGCGAGTACGGTCGCTCCCTCGGGGCTGCTGTTTGACTCGCTGGGTCGACTCAGTGAGTTGACTCAGCGGGTCGAATCGGTGATTTGACTCGATGGGTTGACTCGACGGGTTGACTCGGTGTTTTGACTCGACGGGTTGACTCAGCGGGTTAACTCAGTGAGTTTGACTTTTTTGAGATTTTTTGACTGGCTTTTCTTATGGGGGGTTTTTCAGGGTGGTGTTTAGGACTAGGTTGACTAGGTTCAGGCTTGATCTGGGCTATGGAATGGGGCTCACAAAGGTGAGTTTGGCTGAGTTTGGACTTGGGATTTAGGGGTATGGTCCTCCATTCAACCAACTATCTCTACCAACAGTGTAGCCGAAGGTGGGGTGTCTACAGATGCCCCTCTTTGGCAGAGGTTGCGTGCAACCGAATGCCAAAGCGAGTGGACACACCACTTCTGACCCGGTCATTCATGGATCATGGTCTGAAATCATTGCTTGCCTTTGCATCTGTGCCAGTTGATCGTTCGGAAATCGATCACTCACACATACCGCGGGAGTTTGGAGAAAACGTTGCGATTGTCCCTGCATGCGCTGCAACCTGGGTAGCCAATCACAACCCTTCCATTCCCAATCGGTACTAACATCGGAAAGGTACACCAGAGCCTCTGCGTCGACAGTATTACGAGGATGCTGACCCTGAGACTGATTGTGTGATGTTTGATGTTTTCCCAGATCACTCCAGGAGTACTTGTTTCGCTTGACTGTCAAAGTGGTTAGACGCCCTGCGTCAGATAGTCTTACGGGATTCTACTACGCCGACTTGGACTCAGTCAAGGTACTTCAGGCATCCACGCCTAGGTATGTGCGGGTGGGCTTTTTCCACCCGATCTGCTGGCTTCGATGCTTGGTTTGCAATTCATTCTTTCCTTGATTGTGGTCTGGAATCTTTGTTATCCTTTGTATCTGAGTCAGTTGATTGTCTAGAAGTTGATAACTCGCACATACCGCGAGAGTTTGGAGAAAACGTTGCGATTGTCCCTGCAGTTTGCTGCAACCTGGGTACCCAATCGCAACCCTTCCATTCCCGATCGGTACTAACATCGGAAAGGTACAGCAGAGCCTCTGCGTCCGTAGTCTTACGAGGTTGCTGACCCTGAGACTAATTGTGTGATGTTTGATGTTTTCCCAGATCACTCCAGGAGTACTTGTTTCGCTTGACTGTCAAAGTGGTTAGACGCCTTGCGTCAGATAGTCTTACGGGATTCTACTATGCCGACTTGGACTCAGTCAAGGTACTTCAGGCATCCACGCCTAGGTATGTGCGGGTGAACTCTTTCTACCCAATCTGCTGATTTTGATACTTGGGTTACAATTCATCGTTTCCACCTGTTCAAATGGTTTCTGTGACCGAGCCTTTTGGCTTTCATCTTTTTTGTATCTTGGCATGTGGTACGACCGCACTGACACTGGAGTTCAGTTCGACCGTACTTTGAGTGCATTGGATCCGATGGTCTCCGGAGAAACCGCGAGACATCGGATCTTATTTGATTTTTGCGTTGGCTCCTACCCAGAGATATGGAAGATCTCCTGGCGTGTTGGAGGCAGAACGCTCTACTGAGAAAATATTTTTTTGGATTTTTGAAAAGATACCCACTCTTGGGAGTGATACTCCGTGGGGTTTTTATTTGCAAATAGAGATATTTTTTTTGTCTTTTTGAAATGGAAATCTGGTTTGCATGTGCCTCCACTAGGGATGCCTGTGGGGTTTTTAGCTAACCGACTTTTATTTTGAAAGCAGGTAAACATGATGATTGATGCGATGGATGCTGATGCATGGAGATGCATGATGAATGCATGGTTTGGCTCATTCTCTTTTCGTTTGATGATTTTGCTTTTGCTGTGGGTGCAGAGAACTTTGAGCTTATTGCTTGCAGGGTTGTGCTTCCCTGGGGTTTTTCTTTTTGATATGGAGGTTTGGACAGCGGGTTGGTCAAGATCCCGACCCGTGGTCGATCAGGTCCATCGTCCCAAGATGCTGTTTCTTTGCTAATGAGAATGTACGAGGATATCATTCGACTTCAAGATGTTCTTCTAGGCATACATGTGATTGAGATGGTGTTTGGTTGCCCGTTTTGGTCAAGATTCCAATTTGCGGGCGATTGGATTCGTCATCCCATTCTGTGAAGTGAGCGGAGTTCAAGACTCCTGAATTGTAGTGCTGGGGATACTGACAATTTTTTGTGATTTTTTGTAAATATGTGGTCTGAGTCTTTACCTGAGTGGGCAGGATACAGATCGGTTTATTGAAAACACAGGAAATATTTTTTGTAATTTTCGAAATATTTTGATTTGAAAGCAAAGGAAATATTTTTGTGATTTTTGACAATATTTTGATTGAAAGCAAGGGAAATATTTTTTGTGATTTTTGCAATATTTTGATTGAAAGGAAGGGAAATATTTTGTGATTTTTGACAATATTTTGATTGAAAACAAGGAAAATATTTTTGTGATTTTTGAAAAGGTGATTTTGCAATGTTTTGGTATTTTGTGATTTTTCTGAAATGCAGGGAAAAGTGTGGAATTTTCATCCACTTCCAGCTTCTACTGCTGGTAAGGCACCCGATCCATTTTACGTCAGCGAGCAAGACGAGTCTCACACAGTTAAGTGCCGTAGTTTTACATCTTCGGATGAGGAGATTTTGAGGGTTTTCAGTCAACACACCCACAAAGTTGCCTGTTCCTCATGTGCAATACACAGTAGACCATGTATCGTTCGACGGACTCCTTCGGCCATAAGATGAGCCACATCCTCACATTTCCCTTAGTCAATCTAGTTTGGGGTCTTACGTTGCTCACAATTCCGTGAGGGTGAGCTTCACCTCCCAACAGCCTTAATCCCCTTCATGAGTTCTAGGAACAGGGAACATCCGTCAGCTTCAACAGTGACTTCCAAATCAAGGTTGTCTATCACGGTGCGTTCAACACGAACAGGATTGCGGAGTTCTGCCCGCCTCAGCCCTTACCTGTTTAGAAGATTCCAGACACCCGTACGATCAAGTGTCAGCCATGTCTGGAACAGGTTAGAAAGAAAGCCCCCGAGAAGTTAATCCCAGTGTAGTTTTAGGTCTTCGGACAACTGGGGATGAATTTGTGCAGTTGAAATTTTTGGTGAATCATTTTTTTTTTTTTTTGGAAAAGGTTTCAGACTTCAGCTCGAACGATCGAGATTGATGCTGGTTTTTGTGGAAAGCTTTAAAATGTTTTTGGTATTTTTGGAAATGATCCGGGTTATCAAACCTTGATCCCAATGGTAGAGGCCGATGCCTGTTTTTACGAGAAAAGGCCCCCCGAGAAATTAATCCCAGTGTAGTTTAAGGTCTTCGGACCAAAAATATGTACATGCTGAAAATACATTCTTTTTGTAATTTTTCAAAAATTGTTCCAGGTTATAAAATCTCAATTTTGAACAGGTCAGGATTGACACTAGTTTTTATTGGAAATCTCTCGGGATTTTGTTCCCGACGTAGTTTAAGGTCTTCGGACCAAAAACTGTACAAAAGGAGACAAACAATTTTTTTTTTCGAAATGATCAAGATCATCAGATCTTGGCCTGAACGGCCGGGATCGATGCTGGTTTTTATTAAAAATCCCTCGGGATCTTGATCCCGACGTAGTTTAAGGTCTTTGGACCAAAAATATGTACAGAATAGGGCAACACATTTTTTTTTTGTTCTTGGAAAATGTCCGATGTCAGCGGATCTTGATCCAGACCTACACCGGCTTTTATTGAAAATCCCTCGGGATATTGATCCCGACGTAGTTTAAGGTCTTCGGACCAGAACTGTTCAAGCGAGTGCTGGAAATCACATTTTTTTTGTTTTTTTAGAAAATGTCCGGAGTTACCAGATCTTGAAGAAGACCGATGCCGGTTTTTATTGACAATCCCTCGGGATCTTGATCCCGACGTAGTTTAAGGTCTTCGGACCAAAACTATGTACAAGAGAGCAGCAATCTAGGTTGGAGACTACGGGAATTCTTCTTGGAATGGTTCGAATCATCAGGTCATATCCTTGGATGGTTGAGATCATTGTTTGACCAAGTCAATTTTTTCTTTCTTTTTCTTGAAAATTCCATGGAACTTTTCCACATCATCAAGCCAATTTCCCATCAATTTCTCACAAGATGAGATTTTGGTGAGATCTCTTCTTTTTTCTCACCATTCTCTTCCATCACTTCATTCTTACATGGAGGTACAAGATTCACTTGCAACCACCCTTCCCAAGGAGGAGTTCTTCCCAAGGAGAGGGAGAGAGAGGTCGTTTCATGTAGGTAGGGGCTAGGACGGCCTCCCATGGGCCGCCCGGACGGTCTTAGACCCCTGGTCTCTTCAGTGGGCTGGGAAAAAGGGTGCCCTCCCCTTTTCTATATAACATGGGGCACCCTTACCCCCTCAACGTGCAATCTCTCTCTTCTCTCTCTCATACTCTCTCTTTTTCAAGTTTTCTCTCTCTTCTTTGGTGGTCCCTTGCTCTTTTCAAGTGGTGGGCCTTAGAGAAGTTTTGGGACAGCAAGGTGGTCCCTCTTTGGTGAGTGGTAAAGGTATGGACCACTCCCTTTCTCTTTTCTTATCCTTTTCCTTCTTCATTTTCTCTTCTCATGACTCTTTTCTTTTTTCATGTAGTTATTCCAAGAAGAGTGAGGGTGGGCCCAAGTGTTTTTGGCCACTTTCTAGATCTCCAGTCCTTTTCAAAGGTGGTGCATGGAGAAGGACATTGCAAGCTTTCCACTTCATTTTTTCTTTCTTCTTTTCACACTCCCTTCATGTGTATGTAAAGGGTGATTTTGCCATGTCATCAAGTGTGCATGGCAAAATACTCTATCTTTTTCATGGGAGTTCGGCCTCTTTTCATATGTATCAAATGGGCTCAAAGTGAAGTCATGGCCCTTGGTGTATTTGATGGGCCCAATGCTTCATTTTGGGCTCCCTCATGCTTTCTTGCCCTTGTCATTTTTCCTTAATGCTCTTCCTTTCTTTTCCCTCTTCCTTTCAAGGTTTGGGCCCATGGGCATGGTAGGGCCCATCTCAAGTTTTGGGCTCATGGGGCCCACTTTAGGTGACCCCATCTTTCTTCACATGTGTATGGACCAAGGTGGCTAGCCCATTCTTCATTTTGGATCTCAAGTGGGCTAGTTTTCCTAGTTGGGCTTATATGGACAAGTAGCCCAACTCTTCCATCATTTCTCGATTATGATGTACATCCTTGTACAAGGTGTGGTGGGCTCCTTGGAGTTTTTTATGTGGATGGGCTTTTGGGCCTTCATTGGAGCTTGGGATTTCTTTGGACCATGTGTGCACCACTATACTTTGCCCATGTAGGCTTTTTCCTTTCAATGCTCTTTTCTTTTGATGGATGGAGGACTTGAGTAACTTGACCATCTATAAGTCCCATGAGTGAGTTGTTCCCATAATCTCACTAAGTTCAAATGGTTTTCCTTATGGTAGGAATGTGGTTCCCAAGAGTTTCCCTCTAATGTTATCAATCTCGAATGGATATCCTCAAGTGAGCTATCCATACAACCATAGCTCCTTGATCCTTTCTTTGGGGCTTGGTGGGTCATTCCACCATCATTTTAAATATGAGTGGTTTTTCTTTGAATTTGTGGGAAAGAATGATACTCATAAGTTGCCCATTTTTGTCCCATGCCCTGGGACATTTCGGATTTTGATCTTCAAGTGGGCTATGCGTGCCATTCTTATCCATTTTCATGATGGTTGGATGACTTATCGAGCCATGCCCTCTTGTGCTCAAATGGTCTCCCTTTTTGGTAAAGAAATTGGTGCACATAAGTTGCCCAAACTTGCCTTTACATGGGCATTTCCAACTTTGACTCCTCATGTGGGCTATGTGCATCAAAATTTTTACCATTGGCCTCTTTGATTCCATATGTTTGTGGGTGGACCGTCATGTTGTATTCTCATGGCCAAAACTTTCATCAAGATGAGGCACATAAGGTTGCCCATAGTTAACCCATGAATGGATCCTCATGTTTTTCAAAGCGGGCTATGTGCTCTCTCCAATCCATTGAGATGAGGCATTTGGGTTGCTCTTGGGGACCCACTTCCTTTCTATCCCCCACTTGTCCATGTCCATGTGTTAAAAAGATGGAAACATCTTAAGTGAGAACCATGGCCTTGGCATAAAAGTGGATCAATCCTTGGCCACATATGGACTTTGAAGAGGGATTTCTCATGTGAAGTAGGATTCTCGTCCTTTGTTGATCTCATGGCACTTGAATGCATTTGTTGTCCAAAATGTGTCCTTGGATGATGAACTTTTTCTTGCCTAAGGCATGCTATGTACCCTTCTTTAAGGTGGGCCTTACTTTTTCCAAAGGGGCCCAACTCATATCCTAGGTGACACATGGAGTTGGACTTTAGATTTTGTATTTGAATGTGAGTCCAATTTCATGGGTTTCTTGGATGATAATTTGGATTTTAACGGGTAAGGGATAGGGACTTACCTTGCCAAGCTTGTAGGATTCAATGGCGGATGGTACCAGAGGTCACCGAGTGATTGATGAAAATGATCCTGCCTTCATTGTCCGTCGAGGGGACCACATGTGTTCCTTAGCTATGGAGCATCAACCTCTTCCTGCTATCAAGGGTCGAGGTACTAGGGATCGCTGGGACGACTGGGTGAAGGATCCACAGCCCTTGCTTGAACGAGTACTGGATGGTACTCCTTTTGCTGGCCTCCTCACCTTACGTTTCCATAATAACGATGCTAACCGTATGATGCTCACGGCCCTTTGCGAGAGGTGGCGGGATGAAACCCACACCTTCCAGCTCCCTTGTGGGGAATGGGGAATAACCCCCTTGGACATTTACATGCAAATAGGTTTTTCGTTTCATGGAACAATTGTTCCTCAAGTCAGCTCTCTGGCTCCTCTCACTTCCACCGACTGGCTACGGCTTGTCGGTGACGTCCCACCCGAGGGTGAATTCTAAGGTCATCAAGTGAAGATGCGATGGTTCTACAACAATTTTGCCTCCGTCATCCCCATCATCCAGCGAGAGGCCCTCCACAAAGCCCGGGCCATGATCACTTATGCCTTCGGGTCCTTCCTCTTCTGCCATGCGAATGAGAGGGTTGATCCTAAATTCTTCATTTAGTCGAGGATCTTCATCATCCCATAACTGGAATGGGGCTATCTTGACCCATATCTTTCAAGGTTTGGACAAGACCTGTCGGCATAGCCGGTCCTTCACAGGCTTCTGGCCTGTCATTGAGGTATCTCTTCTTTCACCTTTCTTGAAGGGCTTTCGCCTTCTTTCTTTCTCTGATCATTAGACATGCTTTTGTCCAGACCTGCTTTTATGACCATTTTCCTCATCTCGCGCCGAGGATGCGGGATGATATTAAGCCCTCTCAGTATCGCCACATGTACTGACGTCAGCAAAACCATCAGCGGAACTCCTGAATTTCCGGGGACAATTGGCGTGCTGACATAGACGGGCTGACCGTTGAGGACGTAAGTATCTTGCTTTCCCTACCCCTCATGCCGTACCGTAACTGATCGTGGTGACCTCATCTGCTGCAGCTCGCTCGGATGCCGTATGCCAGTTTCCCTCTCTATTATACCCCTCAGCGCGTGGAGGCATACGATGCTTCATTGTCTCCATATCATGCTTTCTGACGCTGAGTCTTTCCAGTGGTACTTGGGGGAGAGGTTGCTTCGGCAAGTCACTGGGGTGGCTCTGGTCCCTTGTTCTGCACCTCCTCCAGCTGCTCGGATGCCAGTTGATGAGAGAGTTGAGGCTCTTGTGGGCCAGCCTGGACTTCGTTTCATGATCCCGGATCGTGATTATGATGAATGGTATCTGCTGTTCGGCCAGGGGCCTCTGCTTCCTTCGCTTTATGTTCCAGGTGGCCGTCGCAGGTATGCTAGAGGTTCGGTGACTACTCCTTTGATGGATCTTTATCGTTGGGAGCGGGACGCGAGGAGGGACGATGATGATTATGTTGGCGACTTGTAGCCTGCTTGGGTACTCTGCTTTGTATGGCCTTGTACTTTTGCTTTTATCTTCTTTTGTATCAAGCTCTTTTGAATGAATATATAATCTTCGACTTGTCTCAAATTCTTTGATGATGTCTGGACGCTTTGACTTTTGACTTGTTCCTTCATGATTTGAGACTTCTTAGCTGCATGGATGATGACTTGAACGGTCCAGATTGCTTGTTTAGGCCTTGTGGGGCCACTTGATGATTAGATCTTGGATTTTGGCCCTTCTTTTTTATGATCGAACCTTTGATCTTGCCGCTCCATGACTTGTATAAGCTTTCCAATGGTTTGAATCTTGATGATTTAGCCCTTGAATGGTTCAGATTGATAGATTTGACCCTGCGGGCCCACTTAAGACCTTGGCTTTACTTTGGGCACCTCTTTTGATGATTTGTGAGGCTGAGAAGGTTTCTCATGGTGTGGATGACGGCTTGAACGTCTCAGATCGCTTGATTTGGCTTTGTGGGCCCACTTGATGATTAGATCTTGGATTCTGGCCCTTCTTTTGATGATCACCCCTTTGATCTTGTTGTTTGATGGTTCATGTAGGTCCTTCAACGGTTTAGATCATGATGATCTGGTCTTTGAACGGCTTGGATTGTTTGTGGCCCCCACTTGATCACCTTTCTTTCTCTTTGACTTGATCAGCCATGTTCTGGCCGCATTGCTTCGTGATTGGACCGGTGGGGCACCTTTCATATGATCTTGGTCAGCCTCAGTCGAAATCTGGAGTGGACCGGAGCCTTGGGTGGCCCATGGAGCGCCATCTGCTGACGTGGACTGTCAGCCTCACCTACTAAGAAACTTGGAGCCAATCCCGCGGAGAGAGGGGATCCGTGTCCGTACCGGCGGCCCATAGCAGGCCGCCCAGGGCTTGTCTCTTGAGCGGCCTGGGCTGGCTCGTGCTCGGACATTCCCTGGTCCTTGTTGCTGCTGTCCCCACCTGCTCTGCACTGGATCATTCGATTCCAGCCATGAATCTCTCTTTTGTCTCCCCTTTTCTTCTCTTTTTGTCTTTTTCTTTCTTGGTCTTTTGTTGGGCAGCCATTGATGATGGCTTGGGGGCCATTGTGGGAGAGGTTGGTGTGTCCCACACTTCAGCACTTGATGAAGGCTTTAAAGATGATGAGGTGCCTTTGATTGATGGTGGAGATGGAGCATTAAATGGGGATATTGATGATGAATTAAGCTTGGTGGTTGGTGGAGCTTTGAATTGCACCATTAATGGTAGGATGGCTGGAATTTTAGATTTGAATGGGGCCTTGATTGTGGGAGGAATGGATGACATGGATGAGATGGGAGGATGGGACATAGGTGAGACTGTGCATCCTTTGAATGTGGGCCACATGGATGATGTGATTGATAGAGGTGATGGGACCAGGATGGACATTGATGGGCTGATCTCATGCTTGGATGGGATGGATGGCTCAGATGATACCTTTGACGGTTTGGATGCTCTTGATGAGGGCCAGGATGTGCGGCATACTTGATTGGGTGGACTTGATGTGATCATTGATGATGTCCCCTTGGTGATGGATGGTGCAGATGCCTCGATGATCCCTTTGATCGGCCAGGATGATGACTGGATTCATGATTTCCTACTGGAGAGGGCCGCAGGTCCGGATCTGGCCGTTGATTCTTTGATCGGGGTAGCCGGGACCCTTTTGGATGGTTCATATGCTTTCTTTGACGGTCAGATTGGTCAGGATGCCACGATGTGCGGTGTGATCTTTACTGGTAGCCCTTTTGATGGAGAGCATCGCCCTTCTTTTGATCGTCGGTCTTTTGCGCACTCCGTTCATGAGGTGGGCGAGTCTTCCCGTGCGGCTGAGGTTGTGACAGTTTCCGACAGTGATGCGACTATATCAGACATAGCCGTTACTGGGGACAGGTCAGGGGCTGTCGAGTCTGCAGAGGTTCCAGCTTTTCCTTCTCCTTCGCCTGTTGACCTTCCGATCCTTGATGAGTCATCATTGATTTCTGGGCCTTTTGTGCTGGAGGGGGTACCAGTGAGGACTTGTCAGCTGCTTCCTCGTCCTTCTTGCTCGCCACGACTGCTTGCTTGGCGTGACAGTTTGTCAGCTTATGAGATTCGGGAGTTAGAGTCCTATGGCTTCGGCAGTCTGATCCATATGGCCAGAGTTGATATTGACTGGAGGATGCTGGAGCTGCCTTGATTGACTGGGTCCCTTCGTTGAACTTGTTTGCGTTCAATGATATGGAGATGGGGCCTTCTTTGGAGGAGCTTGCACGCTTGACAGGCTTACCCTTGGATTATACTCAGTACTTCTCGCCGAAGACATCGCCGAAGACTGCTACACCGCAGAACTGGTTCGGGATTTCTTATCTTGTTCATCCTGCAGCTGCCGGCCAGGATGCTGTAGTGTTCTCCTTGGACTTATTATATGATCTTTTTTCGGGTCCTTGGGGTGTGGCCGGTTCTACCTTTGCTCGGAACGCACTGATGTTCTCAGGATGGCGCAGATCCCAGACTCCTTTGCCTTTTGAGGTGATGAGTCGAGCTATCCGACGGCAGGGGATCATTTCTCTTATCTTGGCCGAGCTGTTTAATGGGCTGACTGACTGCGCTCTGGGCCGCACTCGTGTTCTTCGCGGCTGTTGTGCCTTTCTTCAGGTATCTTTTCTGCACCCTTTTTCTTCTTGCTTTGTTAGGGATTGCTTTGCTTTAGCTGAACTTCTTTTCCTTTTTTGTGATCAGGTCTGGCTATGGGAGCGTCTTTCGCTGACTGTTCCTGTACCTTTTCCTGACACTCGTCGCCCAGACCTTATGCGACACATTATGGAGTTTCTTCCTCATACAGCTAGGATGAGCGAGCCCTTGTATCGCAGGATGTTTGCTGAACTTCGTGACTGGAACGTTCGTTGGGAGTCATCTTGGCTTTCACTTCCTCCCGTGCTTTGCGATGCACACCGCCATCCTCTGATGTTGGTAGGCTTTCGATCCTACTTTTCTTACCATCCCATCCGGTTCCTGCGGCAGTTTGGTTATGAGCAGGATGTTCCTCTTTTCGCTTTCACGGGTATCGGGCGTCGAGCACTTCCCTCTAAATCTTCTGACTTCAGGACCTGGATTGATTGTTCTTGGGCGAGTTACCTGACTGCTGATTTGCTGGGTTTTGAGCTGCGGACTTTTCCGATGGCGACCACCCCATATCAGTACTGGGTTGCTGAGCAGTCTTTGTATCGACGTATCCCTTGTTGGCACCAGACTGTTGACGAGGATGAGCAGGATATCCTTGGAGATGCTGGCTCTTCATCTGGTTCATATGAACCCTTTGAGGAGCGCCCGTTTATCGATCCTGGCTTCCTTTTGGCCACTCATGGCCATCTGCTGTCTGAGATCTCTGCACTTCGGTATCATTGTGAGATGATGTCGAGGAGATTGGCTGCCGATCAGAGGTTGTCTGATGAGGAGACAGCGATCCGTACCCTTGAGCGTGATGAAGCGCATTACCTGCGTATGGAGGTGAGCAGGTTGGGAGCGAGGCTATCTTTTTATGAGTCAGAGGACTCACCTGATGTGGCCCAGGAGGAGGGTAGAGATTGATTGTGTTGGCCACCTGCACATTCCTTTTTGCATATATGATTGATGATAATGCATTTTTTTGTATTTTTTTTGAAAAAGATGATATGATATGTGTAAAAGAAATATGATGCATTTAATTAAAAAAAAGAAAACTGTTTGAAAATCTACTGTGCCATGAGTTGTCTTGTGAGTGTGTCTGGATTTTGTGTCAGGATATAGGAATCAGAACTAGGGCTCGGCCAATGCCTTGACCGATGTCTCGAGATTTGACTTGTGTGCTCCTTTGGTTCCCTCAGAGGTGTAGGCAATGGAAACTGTTGCTTCTTGAGATTGTCAGAGTTTGTAGAGCTCTTCACTCCTGACTGCACTTCTTGTTCTTGAACTGTAACTGCTTGAACCGATCTGGACTGTTTGCTTACTCTTTTTTTTTTTTCATTCAAGCCATTTTTGCCTGCAGCGCTCATTCGAGTTTTCACTACAGCCGGCCTTTTCCCGTCATTTTTTCCCCTGGCGCCCTTTCGGGTTTTCACCACGTCCCGGGTGTTTGATCTTGCCTGCCCCTTGGCAGCTATGCTGTTTTTACCCTCGGCGCCCTTTCGGGTTTTCACCAAGTCCGCTGTATGCCCACTGTTTTTACTCGGAGCGCCCTTTCGGGTTTTCACTCCGCCCTCTTTGTTTAGGCACACATTTTCTTTTTTTTTTCTCTTTTTTTGTTTTTTTTTCTTTCGGGGTCTCTGGATAACTGCGGCGGCTAGAGGTCGGGAATCCGTCGTTGCCGGCCGATGGCAGTCTTTCAGCCCTTATCCTGAGTTACGATAATAGAGCTGTTGGTCTTTGCTAAAGACCCTTCTGAGGTGGATGGATGGATGGATGTGTTTCTTCTTGGACTGATTTTTTTTCTCTTGGGTGCCTTGCTTTGGCTTCCCTTTTTCTTTCTCTTTTCTTTTTTTTTCTTTTATATTCTTTTTCTCTCCTTTTTTTTTATCTTTTCCTTTTGAATCCCCCCCTTTTTTTTGTATTTTTCTCTTTTTGAATCCCCTTATTTGAAACACTTGTTGGTGGATGGAATTAATTTTTCAGTGGTCTTAGCTTTGACCTCTTGACTTTAGCTCTATTAAAGTAACTCTTGATAAGGTCAAAATAACTTACCCGTGAAATATCTTCACGTTGTCGGCGTTGGTTGGCTCAGGAAGATCCACCCCTCTCATACTGGTGAGTCTGAGGGCGCCTTCGGGAAGTACTTCTCTGACGATCAGTGGCTCGTCCCACGAGGGTTTGAACTTTCCTCTGGGATCCGGAAGCTGTGACAGTAGAATCTTCTTCATGACCATGTCGCCTATCTTGAAACTTCTTTTTCAGACTCTCTTGTTGTAAGCCCGAGCGATCCTTTTCTGATAGCACTGTGAATGACTTAGTGCACGCATGCGCTTTTCATCTGCTAACTGCAACTGATCAAATCTGGCCCGTTGCCATTCTCCTTCTTCAATTCCGCTTTCTAATAACACCCGTAGTGATGGTATTTCCACCTCGACTGGTAGAACTGCTTCCATTCCGTAAGTAAGCTCGAAAGGAGTAACGCCCGTAGCAGATCGTACAGACGTTCGATAGGCCCAAAGTGCATATGGGAGCATATCTGACCAATCTCGATAGGTCACGACCATCTTCTCGAGTATCCTGACGATTGTCTTGTTTGCGGCTTCTACCCCACCATTCATCTGGGGACGGTAGGGGCTTGATCGATGACGTTGGATCTTAAATTCGCTGAGGAAGTCATCCATCTTCTTGTTGACGAACGGGGTCCCATTATCTATGATGATAGCATTCGGGATTCCGTACCGGCATATGATGTTGTTTTTTATGAATTTGATCACTTGAGATGCTGCAATCGTGGTGTAGGAGGCTGCCTCTACCCACTTGGTGAAGTAGTCGACTGCCACAAGTATGTACTCATGACCATTTGATGCTTTAGGACTGATCTTGCCGATGATGTCGAGCCCCCACATGGAGAAGGGCCAGGGGGTGGTCAGGTTGTATAACTCTGATGATGGGGCATGGATTTGATTCGCATGCTCCTGACACTTGAAGCATTTTCTGACGTGCTGGCAACAGTCTGTCTCCATGGTGAGCCAATAGTAGCCAAGTCGCAGAATCTTCTTTGCCATCATGTGCCCGTTCATGTGTGGCCACAGATTCCTTCGTGTATTTCTTCCATGATCTTTGCAGCTACTGTTTCGTCGACTCATCGAAGGAGGATGTGATTATAGGATCGCTTGTAAAGAACTTCGCCACTGATGGTGAACTGGCCGGCCAAACGCTGAATGGTTCGGCGATCTGTTGCTGTTGTCGATTCTGGATACTCCTGGGTTTCGAGATATTGCTTGATGTCGGTATACCAGGGTTTGTCAGGGACAGCTTCGGCTTCTTCTATTTGCAGGAAAAAAGCAGGTTCATCTTGAATTTCGACTGTGAGCTCCCATTCTGAAGCTCCTTTCGGGATCTCGAGCATTGATGCAAGCGTGGCGAGAGCATCTGCAAACTGGTTCTTGGCTCTGGGCATGTATGTAGAAGGTGATTTCCTTGAATTCTTCGATCAGATTGTCAAGATACACATGATATGGTATCAACTTCTCGTCTTTGGTCTTCCATTCGCCATTGGTCTGATTGATGATAAGCTGTGAGTCTCCGAACACTCGTAGCTTCTTGACGCCCAAGATTATGGCTTCCCTTAAGCCAGCGATGCATGCTTCATACTCTGCCATGTTGTTGGTGCACTCGAATGCTATGCGCCTTGAGATAGGAATAGGGACATCATCTGGAGAGTAGAGAATTGCTCCAATACCACTCCCTTTAGAGTTTGCTGCGCCGTCGAAGAATAGCGTCCACTCATCTCTTTTCTTCTTTTCTTCTTCTTCAATAAGCAAGAGATCTTCATCAGGAAAGAACGTCTTGAGCGGCTGATAGTCCAGGAGAGAGTGAGCCGCAAGATGATCGGCGAGGGCCTGCCCCTTGATTGCCTTTTGAGTGACATAGGTGATGTCGAACTCAGACAAGAGTAGCTGCCATTTAGCTATTCTCCCAGTGAGTGCCGGTTTCTCGAACAGGTACTTGAGCGGATCCATGCGAGCGAGGAGGAGAATAGGGAATGCAATCATGTATTGACGGAGTCACTGAGTTGCCCAGACTAGGGCGAGGCAAGTCTTCTCGATCGGGGAATACCTGGTCTCGTAGTTGGTGAACTTTCGGCTCAAATAGTATATTGCTTGTTCCTTCTTCCCGGTCTCATCGTGTTGGCCGAGGACACAGCCAATGGCTTCTGCTGCTACTGAGATGTATAACAATAGTGGTCGTCCGGGAGCGGGCGGCACTAGGACTTGAGGATTCATGAGATATTTCTTGATATGGTCGAAGGCGACTTGGCAATCATCGTTCCATTCTTTTGGGACGTTCTTCTGAAGGAGCTTGAATATGGGCTCACAGATAGGTGTGAGCTGTGCGATGAAGCGATTGATTATTGAATTCTGCCGAGGAAGCCACAAATTTCTTTCTCTGTTCTAGGAGGGGGCATCTCGATGATTGCACTGGTTTTGGTCTCGTCGACCCTGATGCCGTCCTCGCTCACCATAAAACCGAGGAGTTTGCCTCCCATTGCACCGAAGACACATTTCTGAGGTTTGAGGCGGAGCTTGTACTTTTCTAATATGTTGAATAACTTCTTCAGATCTTCAAAGTGTCCTTCAATTGTGCGAGATTTGACGATCATGTCGTCCACATATACTTTAAGTTCTTTGTTCATCATGTCATGGAATAATGCTGTCATTGCTCGCTGATATGTTGCTCCTGCGTTCTTCAGACCGAACGGCATTACCCTGTAACAGAAGGTTCCCCAGGGAGTGATGAACGATGTCTTCTCACGATCTTCGACGGCCATCTTGATCTGATTGTAACCTTAGAACCCGTCCATGAATGAGAAGATTTTGTATCCAGCAGTGTTGTCGACCAGAGTGTCGATATGTGGCAAAGGGAAGTCATCTTTTGGACTGGCTTTGTTGAGATCTCGGAAGTCGATGCACATTCGAACCTTGCCGTCCTTCTTTGGTACTGGCACGATGTTGGCGAGCCATTCAGGGTAGTTGGAGACTACCAAGAATCCCGCGTTGTACTGCTTGATGACTTCATCTCGGACTTTCAGAGCCCATTCTGGCTTCATTCTTCGAAGTTTCTGCTTCACTGGCTTCATATCTGCCTTGGTTGGCAGATGGTGTACAACGAGCTCTTCATCGAGCCCCGGCATGTCTTCATATGAGAACACAAAGTTGGACAATCTTGGAGCTAGGAATTCTATCATTTTCTGTTTCATCTCAGGTGGCAACGATTTTCCGATGCGTACTTCCCTAGGGATCTCAGGCGTCCCCAAGTTTACTATCTCGAAATCATCGGCTACAACATTGGCTTTAGATTCGAAACTTTTTGAGGAGATCCTCTAATTCGGGAGCCGGATCATCATCTTCCTCATCCCGAGCTTCGTCCAGACCCATGAGCTCGAAGTCTAATTCGATGTTGAAATCATATGATTCGACTTCAAACTCATGCGACTCTTTAGACGAACTTGGCATACTATTGAATGCAGGAAAAGAAATATTTTTTGGTTTTTGAGATTTTTCTGAAATGGAAATACTAGATGTTTTTGTCTTTTGAAAGTTTTTTATTTTTTTGGATTTTTGAAATTCGTGGGACTTTGAACAAGCAGGCATTGCAGACCATGATTGAGCCCAACTTGTTCCAAAGTTCCGGTCGCTGCTTAAACAGGCGTTTTTTTTTAAGCCAGAGCCCTCAGATGGCTCTTTGGCTGATTCAAAAGTTAGGGGAACAGATGACCATTCAGGACCCCACACTTCCTCCCCTGGAGAGGTGGGGGCTGATGATTTGGTCGAAGAGTCACGGTCTGGCCCAACGACCATGATTTCTCGCTGGTCGGGTTCGAGATCTGAGTCGTACTCAGTCCCTCCCGGATCACTTACCTCGCACTGCAATTCGTCTGGTTCTACAGCTAGACACAAGTTTAGAATCTGGACATCAGACCAATCTAGGGCTGGCCACTTCCCTTTCTTGGTCCAATGGATGGGCTGCTTCTGCCCCTGGCTGGTGATTGTTGATGTTGATTCTGTAGGGATGGGCAAGTCGTGCCCCTCGCTAATTGGTGCTGAGATGGGCAAGTTGTGCCCCTTGCTGATTGAAGTGGGCAGGTTGTGCCCCTGGCTGATTGAAGTGGGCAGGTTGTGCCCCTGGTTGATTGATGCTGACGTGGGCAGGTTGTGCCCCTGGTTGGGAGTAGGTGTCAGGGTAACCTGGTCCTGAAGCTGCTGTATTTGTCTTCCTTCTTCGTCTTCATCATTTCCTTCTTCTTCTGGAGGCTTAGATGGTTCGAGAATCTGATCCCATCGAATGGGGGGCCACGTGGCCCAAACTAGGCTCATCGGGAGGCCTTTGTGTAGTGCAGTCGGTTGATTCCCTCCTGGATCTTTGCAAGGTTCTCTTGGCTTGATGAACTGGATGGGTGAGCACCGAAATTTCTTCCTCCTTTTGTCCATGAAGGTTGCCCTGTATCCGAGTCCCCATTTGCAGTTGGTTATATACCAGCGGTACCTTTCTGGACTTGAAGTGATTCTTCATTCGGTATTTAAGACTCAGATGTTCTGCTGGTGAAAAGACACGGTCCTACCCTTATCGGTTCTGGATTGGCGATAGAGTTCACAGTCTCGAATTCGAAACTATGAAACGGGATGTCTTCTTCAGAGTGCTGGATATCGATGACCGGGATGTCTGGTTCAGTGGCAGCAGCATTGGAAGGAATGATGAGCTCCTTCTCTGCATAGATAGAGATCACTTGATTTCCACAGATGTACTTCACTCGTTAATGCAGGGTTGATGGCACAGCTCCAACCTTGTGCAGCCACGGTCGTCCGAGCAACATGTTGAAAGAGGCTGATATATCCAGGATTTGGAATGTGATGGTAGAGACTTCCGGACCTATTTGTACCTCTATGTCGACTTCCCCTTCTACTGATCGACGAGTGTTATCGAATGATCTGACGCATATGGTGCTGGGTCAGAATGAAGAAGGACTGATTCCCAGACGTTCCGCAGTCTTGAGTGGGCAGACATTTAAGCTTGAGCCATTATCGATAAGGACTAGTGGGACACAGAGGTCTTTGTATCGTAAGGCTATGTTGAGGGATCGCCCATGATCACGTCCCTCTGGTGGCAACTCATTATCTGTGAAGGTGATGGCGCGCAGAGCCAGGAGTTGTCTAATCATCAAAGCTATCATTTCTGGTGCCGTATCAGAGGAGACGTGAGCATCGTTCAAGGTCTTGGTAAACATTTCTCGGTGTATGCGAGATGTGCAGAGTAGCTCCCATACTGAGATTTGAGCAGGGATTGACTTGAGCTGAGTTGCCACATCGTATGCGGCTTCATTTTTGTTGCCGAGGCCTGAGAGAGCGCCTTTGGGATCTCCTCTGTTCTGATTATCTCTTTGGATGCAACGCCCATTGGGATTCATGTTCCCCACTTCCGCACATTCTGGATAGTGCCATGGAACCTCTTTGTAGTTTTCCTCCCTTTTGCCTTCTAGGACCACCGGTTCTTGCAACGGTGCTAGTGTGGGTACCAGATCTTCCTCGTATGGAGCTTTTGCCTTGAGAACTACATTGTTGCCTGTGCTGAAGGGGTAATATCGAGGCTTGTCTTCATAGACCACATAAGGTCGTGGTCCTGGCTTGACTGTTCCTGGGGCAGGAGGCTCCCATGGAATGAATACTGGTCCTCCTGATATGGTAGGAGGTTTCTCTGTTCGTCCCAGCTGCCGTAGTGTGATTGTCACGCCTCCGGGGTTTGCCCCTTGCAATACGACTGGCTCGACTGGAATAGCTCCTTCCAATACAACGGGTTCTTGTTGTTGATGAGTATAATCCTTCCATTGTGGATTGGATTGTTCTTGAGTTGCCCCTTGCAAGATGACAGGTTCGTATGTGGGCTCAATGTATGATTGTGCTCCTTCCAGGACGACTGGTTCCCAGCTTGAATGGTTGTAAGGTGCCCCTTGAACAACTGGTATATCATATGGAGGTGCTCCTTCGAGTACTACTGGCTCGGAGATTGAAGGAAGAAAGGGACCTGCCCCTTGCAAGATTGGAGGAGGATTTGTCGGCCCATAGGTGTAGGCATGAATGGATTGGATGGGGGAGAAGAAGCGATCGAGATGGTCCCCTTCTTCTATACTATTGACTGCAGGGCCACGAGATGAACTGGGGTCCGTTGGATGCTGAGGCAGAGGATTCTGAAGGATGTTGGTGGAAGCTGCTGGAGAAGTTCCAGGGACCGAGATGACGATCTTGCGGTCATCAATCAGGTCTTGTATGTCATTCTTCAAAGTATAGCATCGATCAGTGGCGTGGCCACGCCCTTGATGGTAGGCACAATACTCATTTTCTAGGTAATTCGGTGGCAGAGGATGAGGGGGAGGCCTAGGTGCCATTAGAGTAAGTAATTGCTTCTGCACCAGAGTAGCCATGACTTGACTGAGTGGTTGAGAGAGGGGAGTAAATTTCCTGGACTCCTTGTAGTTTTGCCTATTTTGATATGAGTATTGACCATTTCCTCTGAACTGCTGTTGTTGTCGAGGTGGTTGTGGCTGAGGATTCGGTTGTGGCTGATACCGTTGAGGCTGATGCTGAACTTGATTCTGCTGATACTGTTGACATGCCCTGTGGGGGAGCATGTTGATTTCCTTGAGCAGTGGTGTTGATGTTGTTTACCTCTGTTGGCGGGGAGGAGAACCACTGCGGTTTCCATTCCCGTGCCCGATAGGTCTTCCTTCCACTCTGTTCCTTTTGATTGGAGTGGCTTGATGAGGCCATGGGGAGATTGTCTCGGCCCGGATTCCTGCTTCGACTTGCTCTCCAGCACGGATCAATTGTGAGAAATTCGCATATGGATGTGAGATGAGATACCCGGATATGCCTAGATATGTTGAATGAACAATCATGGAGATTTGTTCTTCGTCGTCGATAGGTGTTCGCATTCGAGCTGCCATAGCACGCCAACGACCCACATAAGCTAATAGTGTTTCATCACTCCTTTGCCTGAGAGCTGCGAGGTCGGCTCTTCTGGGTGCCATGTTGAGATTGTACGCGAATCTGTCGACGAAAGCCTGGGAAAGCTGTTCCCAAGTCCGGATGGGATGACAATCCAATGAGGTGTACCAATCTAGGGCATCGCCCTTCAGAGATTTTTGGAACAAGCGAATAAGGGCCCCTTCATTTCCTGAGATTGCACTCAGTTCTCCACAGAAGGCCTTGAGATGTGCTGTGGGACAACCGCTGCCGTCGTATCTTTTGAATTTTGGAACCTCAAAGTTTTGAGGTACTTGAGCATCTGGGAAAGGACACAAGTCTCTGAACTTGGTCGAAGGTAGATCGATTCCTTGCTGTCGCTGAAGCTGATTTTGCAAGATCTGGAACTGCTCCCGCAACTCGTCCAGTCCTGAGTGATCTGTTCGAGCGACTGGTGCCTCCTGGAGTAAGGCACGTTCTTCTTCGGCATAGTGGTCGATGTCTTCGACCCTATGGGCTTGCTGAAAAGCAACCGCGGGTTGCTGAAATTGGTTTGATGATTGAACTGGATTCTGATGAACTTGTGCTTGAAATGATGGTAACTGAACTGGAGACTGTACTGAAGGTTGAACTGGAACTTGCTGGAAGTTAACTGGAGATTGCTGGAAATTAACTGGATTTTGCTGAATTGAAGATTGCTGGAAATTAACTGGAATCCCATCGGCGGGGATGTGCTGGAATTGAAAAGTGCTCCTGTTTGCAGGAGGCTGAGATGCTGGGAAGTGACCCCCTTGTTGGGTATTCGCCACTGTCCGCTGATTGATGTGGGCTTGACACTGATCCCCATTGTGGGCATTCGCCAGTGCTGTCCCTGTTGTTGGAAATTGAATTGAAATCCCATCGGCGGGGATGTGCTGGAATTGAAAAGGTGTCCCATCGGTGGGGACATGCTGAGATCTACTGAGATTGTTGTTTGCAAGATTGACTGGAAGCTGACTGGATGTTCCTGCAACGGAAGTGCTCTGAGATGGCCTTGTCGTCGCAGGAAGATATTGAGAAGGATGCCCAGTAGCGAAGGGCTGAGATGGCTGCTGTCGGTAGTCTTGGGCAGACTCCGATGGTTGTGCTTGATTTGAACTAGAGGCCGGAAGGACCCGGCATGGCTGCTGAGACTGCTGAACTGGGCCAACTTAATTGTTGGCTGCTGCAGTGGCTTGTGCTTGCATGAATTGCAAGAGCATTTCTTGCATTGCTCTCACTCCTTGTGCCAATTCTTGTATGATTGGCGTATTATCAATGGGTTGTTGCGCTGGAGGTTGCGCTTCGGTCATCTCAAGAGCGGGGAAGAGATGAGTTTCTTCTTCATGGTCGGACATGGCTTGCTGAGCCCGAGTGCGGATTATGCTGCGGTAGGGAAGTTGTCTCCGCGTACGTTGAGCCCGAGGAGGCGCAATGGTGAGGACTGTACTCTACTCTTTTGGGTTTTGGGATTTTCTATTTTTTTATTTTGGAATTTTTTATTTTTTTTGTTTGGGTTTGGGTAGAATGCTATGCAGATGAGATTGTATGAGGATTAGTGACTTTCAAGTACGGGAAGGATTCTGTTTTTCAAGTCGGATCACGACTAGTGGGACTAATTCATCCCCAGCAGAGTCGCCATTCTGTGGACCCTCGTTGATTTTCCGCGCTCCCACACGACGACGTTCTTCTCCCTTCCCCTTTCCTTTCGGAAAAGAAGGAGATGAGGATGCGTGAGTGCGAAATCACCGTTTGTGCCACTGGCTTGCCTCGTTCTTGAGGGCTTTGTTTGGTAGTCGTGTTAAGCTGGATGTGTTTAAATGTGTTTATATAAGACCAGAGTCGCCACTAGCCAGTTACTTCAAATCTACAGTCGGCTAGACCCCGTAGAAACGTTAGAGAAGGGAATCTGAAGATTCCTTCCTCTAAAATGACTCCTGTTGATCTGCGGCCAGAGATTCAAGGTAAGGGATCACGGTTACAGGGTGGGAAGAGGTTAAGCACCCCACACACTGCCCGTACCGAAGTACGGTCTCTAGTTCACAGAATCGATCGGATACTTGAAAGTCTAGTTTAATCCTCGTATATTCTCATGGATGACATGATGCATGAATGCGGGTCTGAACAGTAAGAGTTTCTGATGGGCAGGTTCCAACAACGGGCAAGCCCAGAGCATACGCTCGAACTGACAGGTGCTTTATGCGAGATGATGCATGCTGTGTGCTTGAATATTCAAAGTGCTTATAGTGATATGTACGTGAATGCAGGTCTGAACAGTAAGAGTTTCTGATGGGCAGGTTCCAACAACGGGCAAGCCCAGAGCATACGCTCGAACTGACAGGTGCTTTATGCGAGATGTATGCGGTGTGTTTGAATAATCAAAGTGTTTGCAGTGAAGCAGGGGGGTTGGAAGAAAAGTAAATGTTGCACTTATGCTAGATGTAAATGAGATGATGCTGGAAAAGAGTAGCTGGGTGGACGGAGGTGTCGCAAGGATTGGCTTCGAGTGGCTGGATCAAGATTTGGATGGCTTGGGAGGCTTGGACCAGTGGTCAGGCTGGGCTGGACCAGGGCTAGACTCTCCTCACTCGGGCTCTCCTTAGTGGAAAAATGGGCTAAAGGGTGGAGAGGTGGACTCAGAGCTCTCGGGCTGAAATGGACTTGAAGGGATGTTGAAATAAGAAGGGGAGGGGGGTATTTATAGCAGCGGAGAGTGGCAGTTTGAGTAATTTTTTCCGGGCGGCCTGCTATGGGCCGCTCCTCGGTTTCCAGCGAGTACGGTCGCTCCCTCGGGGCTGCTGTTTGACTCGTTGGGTCGACTCAGTGAGTTGACTCAGCGGGTCGACTCGGTGATTTGACTCGACGGGTTGACTCGGTGTTTTGACTCGACGGGTTGACTCGGTGTTTTGACTCGACGGGTTGACTCAGCGGGTTGACTCAGCGGGTTGACTCAGTGAGTTTGACTTTTTGGGGATTTTTTGACTGGCTTTTCTTATGGGGGGTTTTTCAGGGTGGTGTTTAGGACTAGGTTGACTGGGTTCAGGCTTGATCTGGGCTATGAAATGGGGCTCACAAGGGTGAGTTTGGCTGAGTTTGGACTTAGGATTTAGGGGTATGGTCCTCCATTCAACCAGCTATCTCTACCAACAGTGTAGCCGAAGGTGAGGTGTCTACACCTTGTAGCTTGATTTTTTATCCTCCATAATGCAGCCCTACATCACAATACCTACCAAGTATCTGAGGATCTACTTCACATCTTCCCAATGTTCATTCCTGGGGTTGTTCATGAACCTGCTAATAACTCCCACTACTTGAGCAATATTTGGCTTCATGCTAACCATAGCATACATGAGGCTCCCTATCGCTGACGCGTATGAGACTTTAGCCATGTAGTCACATTCCTCCTACGTCTTCACACCTTGCTCTTTAGAAATCTTAAAGTGATTGGCTAATAGAGTGCTAACTGGCTTAGCACCTCCTATATTGAATCGATTAAGTACCTTGGCTATGTGCTCTACCTGTGACAAAATTAGTTTCTTGTTTTCCCTATCACGCTTTATCCTCATTCCTAGAATTTGTTTTGCATCTCCCAAATCTTCATGAAAAATTCTTTAGACAATTGTCTTTTAGGATCTGAGATGTCCTTCATGCTTGATCCGGCTATAAGCATATTATCAACGTATAGAATAAGTATGATGTACGACGTATCAAACTTCTTCAAATAGCAACAGTGGTCTGCATGACATTTCCTAAACCCGTTTCCCGACATGAAACTGTTGAACTTCTTGTACCACTACATCGGTGCCTGCATCAGGCCATATAGACTCTTTTCTAGTCTACACATCTTATTCTCCTTTCCTGGTGCCACGTATTCTGTCGGTTAATGCATGTATATCTCCTCTTCAAGGTCCCCATGAAGAAAGGTTGTCTTAACATCTAGCTACTCTAGATATAGATCCTCTGTAGCCACTATACTCAAAACCATGTGAATCGTAGACATCTTTACCACTGATGAAAATATTTTTGTGAAATCGATACTTGCCTTTTGTTGGAACCCTTTCACAACCAATCTGGCCTTATACCATTTCAAACCATTGTACTCCTCTTTCAGTTTGTAAACCTACTTGTTATGAAGAGCTTTCTTACCCTTTAGGTAGAGTGACAAGCTCCCACGTGCGATTGGACTCAAGAGAGTCCATCTCATCATCTATGGCCTACTCCCACTTAACCCATGTATCTGATCGTAATGCCTCTTCAAAACACTCTGGTTCACCATTATCTATTAGCAATAGATAATGTAAGGAGGTTAAGTATCGGACCTTAGATCTCCTCTCCCAAGTAGACCTCCTCACAACCGGTGTCTGTGGTTTCTGCCTCATCATGCTCTTGTGCATGTTCGTCATGTGGCACTGTAACACCTGTATCCGGTAACTCTTCCAACTCTACAAATTCTTTCTCATCGGCCTTATTCTGTTTTTACCACACACTGTCCTTATGCATCACTTTTTCATTGAAGACTACGTCCTTGCTTCTGATGATTTTTCGGTTCTCTATATCCCAGAGCTGGTAGCCAAAATCATGCTGCTCGTAGCCTATAAACGTGCACCTCCTGGACTTTGCATCCAGCTTGTTTTTGTGTTCTGCATCAATGTGAACATATGAAGTGCAACCGAACGCTTTGAGATGTGCAAGGTTCACTTTTTTCCCAGTCCACGATTCTTCTGATAACCCACCATCCAATGGTGCTGAGGAACTTCTATTGATGAAATATACAGCAGTATTCACAACATCTGCCCAAAATATCTTAGACAACTCTTCATGTAACCTCATGCTCTTGGCACGCTCAAAGATAGTCCTGTTAATACGCTCAAGCCACACCATTCTGCTGTTGTGTCCCTGGAATCATTTTCTGATGTTTGATTCCATGTGCTGTACAATACTTCTCAAATCTCTTATCACAATACTCCCCCCATTATCTGATCTGAGACATTTTACTATTTTATCTGTCTCGTTTTCTACCAATACTTTTCACTTCTTAAATACATCAAACACCTCAGATTTATGTTTTAAGAAATAGACCCATAATTTTCTACTAGCATCATTAATGAAAGAGACAAAATAACTTAATCCAACAAGAGATGATACATGTGCCAGTCCCCACACATCAGTGTGTTCAAGCTCCAACAGATGCATCTTTTGAGCGCGTCCTATTTTCTTGAAGGTTACCCTCTTCTGCTTTCCATACACGTAGTCCTCGCAGAATTTCAGGTTGATAGACTTCAACCCTGGTAGCTTCTCTTTTGACAACAGTACTTTCATCCATTTTTCACTCATGTGTCCCAACCTCTGATGCCATTACTGCCCGTTCACTCCAGTTGATGCGACTGCAAGTGAGCTATACGATCCGGAAGTCACGTACAAAGTACCTTCCTTCTTGCCTCGAGATATCACCAAGATACCTTTTGTGACCTTCCAAGAATCACTAGTGAATATCGTCACATATCCGGTATCGGCCAACTGCCCCACTGAGTTCAAATTCTGTCTCAAACTCGGTACATGTCTAACATCCTTCAATTTCAAAATCATTCCGTCTTTCTGACTTATGTGAACGTCTCCCTTGCCCACAATATTGCACGGCTCATCATCACCCATGTAGACTCTCCCGAAGTCTCCTGACACATAATCAAGGAGAACATCTTTCAATGAAGTGGCATTAAACGAAGCACCCGAGTCTACAACTCAAGACTTATTCCGCACATCAAGAGACAAGATCAACGCCTCTGTGTCACTCGCCTCATATAAATTCATTGAATCCTTCCCACCTTGAGAGTTTCCTTCTTGCTTCTTGAGCGTCCTGCAATCACGTTTCACGTGCCCCTTCTTTCCACAATACCAACACCCGTCCTTGTCATTCGATCCATTGGACTTCTTCCTCGACTTAGAATGCCTGTGTTTATTGCCTCCTTTGTTCAAAGATCTTCTTTTTCTTTCAACGTTTAGAGCATTCCCAGAATCCCCTAAACTCCCGATGCTTTTCTTCTAGATTCTTCACTGAGAATTAGACCTGTCACATTATTGAATTTCAACTTCGCCGACCCTGAAGAATTTCTTACGGCAATCACCAAACCATCCCAACTATCTAACAAACTGGACAAGATCAATAGTGCCCTGACCTCATCATCAAAAGTGATGGCAACGGATTCTAATTGGCTCGTGACTGTATTGAACTCATTTAGATAGTCATCCACGCCCCCACCATTTGACATCTTCATGTTGAATAGCCGTTTCATGAGATGAACCTTGTTGGATGCTAAGGGTTTCTCATACATCGTAGCTAGAGCTTGCAGTAATTCTTTTGTGGTTTTCACCTTAGATATATTGAAGGTGACGCTCTTAGATAAAGAGAGTCAAATCGTTCCTAAAGCTTTCTGATATACTAGAGACCATTCATCATCTGTCATCTTCTCTGGTTTCTTCTCTTTTTATTCTAGAGGAATATAGAGGTCCTTCTGATATAGATAATCCTCCATCTGCATCTTTCAGAATGCAAAGTTTGAACCATCAAACTTCTCAATTCGTGTCTTCCCTTCTTCCGTCATCGCTCCGACTTGAACTAAACCAATAGCTTTGATGCCAGTTGTTGCGTAGCACACCAACAACGCCAATGAACCGAGATTTAATCTTCGATCTCACCCACAAATGATAAACAAGAAGAAAGAGCAACTAGAAGTAGAATTGAAACAAACCAACAAACCACAAGATAGATTTTATGTGGAAAAACCCTAATAAGGGTAGAAAAACCACGATGTAAAGCTCCACTATGAAGAAAACGAAGTTACAAGCATAATACTCACCTTCTCCGATGCTCCCATGCATAGAGATGACCATTTTTGCTAACCCCTTCTCTCTTTCTCACCTAGGACATATGAAAATTAGATTCAAATAAGGAAACCCCGCGAAACAAATTGCTCACGGTCGGGCGCCTGGTCAGGCACGGTCGGGCTCCCGCCCACTACAAAATAAGTCCAGCAACTTAAAAAGAAAAACACCCGAATATCGGGCGCTAGTCCACTGACCATCGGGTGCCCGACTGTTCATAAACAGTCCAGAGACATGTCTCCCATACATGAATATCAGGCACTCGGGCAAAAACCGTCCGAGCGCCCGACCACCACTGGTTGGCAATCTTGGTGTGCTGGCTCCACTCCTCAAGCTCACACACCTTGGCCAACATATTGGCATGTGAAATAGCCTCTCTTCCAACTTGATCGAGCAAAGACTAAGGCAAGGAATGTTTAACCTATAGTAAAAAGATCTAATTTTGTTGAACGAAAAGCCCAACTCCTTCAGAAACCGCTTTTTTACACCTAATCAATAACACTGCATAATCCCCCCTCTACTACAACTTTCCCATTGAAACTGCTACTAAAAAAACAAAGTGCTCTTTCCTTCCTTTTCTTTTTTCTCTTTTGAACAAACAACATGACCAAGATTAGCGAAAAAATCATCTCCTAAATAACGCAAATTATCCAACATTGATGATTCAACTCCAGATGGTGAGTCACCATCCACACCATTCATTATGCAAAGTCCAGTAGCCAAAGATGCATCCCCACACATCATCATGCAAACTCCATCAGATAAAGCTAACACTTTCGACTCCTAGGCTACAACTTGGCGTTGCACCAATAGCAGCCCCCCAATACCATTTTTAATTGGAACACACCCATGCTGACACCAACATGCACGAGCCATCATACACACACCAACATTGCCTGAATCCCCACCCAACATTCACATAGCAAAGAAATTCCATATCCTTAAGAGAACTACAGGGTATTAAAACTTTCAAGCAAGAATGTAAGAAATTTCATAAATTTTCAACCCAGGGATGCAAATTTTGAATGGCTTCAACCATGATAAACAATAACAAGACAATTTAAAAATATGTGGATGGAAAAACATATTTATACCTGTCTTTGATAAGGAAAACTGACATTACACACCTACTGCTTAGAAATGTGATGCAGGGAGGGATGTGGTGAGGTCGATCACCGTCTTCCCCACGGGATAACTACCCTGAATTCACGAGGCTCCCTGGACTCCTTAACAGGGCTTCATCGAATCCACAAGAGAAAATTGGTAAAAAAATAAAATTTATTGAATAATAATATGAGAGTTAACATTAAAAACGAATTTAACATCCTTATATATCCCTAAACAAACCCTAATTCGTACTTACTAAAAATAGTAAAATCCTAATTAAACACTACTACTAAATAGAGTCTTTCTAAAACCTATTGCTTAACAAAAATAGAAACTCTTAACTAAACAAAAACTTTAAAAAAATAAGGAAACACACCAAAATTAAAATTACTAAAAATCGTAAAAGTTTCCTAAAATTCTGTTTTTATGTTGTAACTGCACATTTCCTGGTGAAAAGGACGGATGTAACCCACTTTTGTGGGTTGGTTAACCCTAAAATAAAATTTCAGTAGGAATCCATATGCTGTGCGTCTCGTAACTTCTCTCGGATCAAAAGTTATGGCTGATTTACAGTCCACCTTCTTTTGGTCGATCCATAAGAAAATTGATGATTTTGTCGAACTTTCCTTGATATTTTGCGGTCCATTTGAGATAGGAATGTTCTTGACACATGCCCTTCATCAAGGGCTTCTCGTCCTACATCAGACCCCTCCACTTAAAAAACTCATCCTCGAGTTTCTCTTAAATCTGGGGCCATAACGTGTGTGCGAGATCGGCAACGGACTTGTCTTGCGATTCACGTCCTTAGCTTTTCTATGACATGCTAAAATTGATTTCATCGATTTCTTCTTGACACCAACATGAATAATCACAGTTTGGTTTAGCATATCAAAGGTTGGCTCTATATGAGAAATGACAATTTCCTGCATAAGGAACGATTCATCAGGAAGTTCGGCAATACAATCGCCTCGAGTTTCGGCAATGTTGGTGTGATAGAGTCTAGGATGTTAATGGATTCCTGCAAAATGTGCTCTACAATTTTTGAAATGGCTACATGACCATCCTCCTCGTTCCTCACATTTGGGGTAATGATCTCCTCCACCTTCTCAGAATTTTAAACAATTTCTGAGATGATGGTGGGTTGTATTTCACGATCCTCTTATAAGTCAGGAATCTCACTCGCCCCATTAGATTCATCAATGAGATTTTGATCAGGAACATAAGATCTCCCCTCCACTTGGAAAACTTCAAGAGGGTCTCCCATGTCTGCATGAATGACATATGTGCGATTGACGGGATTAATGATCTGTTGAGACTACATCTCAACTAGACATGATTCTTACCATAAGTTGTGAGATTGTTGATATAGTACCTGATCTTCATGATTAATGGTGTGTAGGAAACTGTTCGCCAGCCCCAAGTGTAAGGCTGCAATGTAGTAATAATTCGATCGTGAGACCTGAGATTGTCCTTAGGGATTATAGAACTAACCCAATTCTAATTATTCTAACAACTTAAAGTAAGGAAGTTCAGAGATTCCTAGTTTTAAAGCTAAGTAAAAACAACAAATTGATTAAGGAAATTCAGAAACTTAAGACAACTAAAGTGCCAAGGATCCACTTGTAGTAGATTAATGTTAAGTCATTCATCAAGCACACACACACACGATTGGAATCAAAGTCCTATTTCTATCCAATAAGAAGATATTACATTCAACACATAATAGTCCAAACTTAAATCTGGAACTTCAATTCTAGTTCTATTGAAGCATGGAGAAGATGAACTTGTAACACTTCGAAGCATCAACCATACCAAGAGATAATGGCTGATCTAGAGTTTCTACAATTCAAATATCATAAGAGCATAATAATAAAACTCAGAAACTTATAAGAAACTCATGTCTGGAGTACAAAAGCTCTTAAAATTGTTTAAAAATATAAACTTTTATTCAAACTAGAACTTGAAATATCCAAAACAAAGCTTAGAGTACTTGCATGAACAAATTAATCATTAAACCTAACTATAAGCTTTACCTCTTAGCCCTAACTAAGATGTCTAGCCAACCATAAACGTGATTGAACTAGCAACAAACAAAAAAACTAAAAAAAATGTAGAAAACTAGAAGCAAAACTTGGAGAACGAAGTTGTAGATGCTCCACTTCGATCCTCTCCACCTTCAGCAACTTCAGAACTCTTCTAGGATGCCTTAGGATGAAGGTAAAGATGTCCTTTTATAGCAAAAACTCGCCACCTGCCTTGGAATCTTCTGAAATTACGTAAATGGTTACACAGTCGAGTTGGTGGCCGACCGGTCGATGCTCAATAAGCAACGGTAATAACTGAAATTTGAATGTGGTTTTTCTTGGCAAATCGGTCGAACGATTAGTCGTGGCTTTTGGCGACCGGTCAGATGACCGGTTGTGATCAACCTTTTTTAGTCCAGCAAGGTTTAATGGATTTTTCATTCACTCTAGAGAAATTTGACCAGTCGGACGACCAGTCGTGAAGGCTATCTCTTTGAGATTTCTTCTTTCTTTCTTCTCTTTCCTCCTTGCTTCTTTCTTTCATCTCTTGACTCTTTTTCCATTGATCTTCAATGTGTCTAAAGTGGTTTATTTAACCTCGTATTCATGAGGTCTCTCTCTCATTCATACAAACACAAATACGCATATAAGATAGGTCTTTTAAGACTAAACCATGTATAATGTGTGATGAATTGGGGTTGAATATGCACAATTCAGAGCTCAATAGAAAAGTGCCAACAGTCGTTGCCTCTTCCGTAGCCACGAATGCAGTGGTACTTTCATCTGTAGCTTCCATTGATTTCGGAGTTGCTCCCACCAAGCTAAAGCTCCCCCTTTCAACTTTAATGCTATGTACTGAACCTCTTCTCCTCTGACATCTGTACGTAGTTGAAGAAGCGTTCGACTTTGAAGAGCCATTTGTCGATGCAACTTCGACTATTGTAGCTAGGAAGATCCATCATCTCCTTATAGGATTGATCTGTCCGATCCACTCAATATACCTAATTACCACCATAAGCGTACGTGTTTCTACGATTCTGTCTAGCGACCACAGGAGGCTGAATGTTGCCTTGAGCACTTGGTGGAATTAGCGCATCTGCAAAACGGTCGAGGGAAGCATGTATACCTTGTAGTGTCTTCTGTCTCTTCCTGTGGAGAGTTTCCATTCCCTCTGAAAGATAATAAATCCCTTGATCATCGTTAGTGGAGATTTTTTCCATACCTTTTTAAAAAGACATCGGCCCAAGGGAATTCCTCGCTCTGATACCATTGACGCAGGGTGGGACGTGGTGAGGTCGATCATCATCTTCCTCATGGGATAACTGCCTTGAATCCACATGGCTCCATGGACTCCTCAACAAGGCTTCCTTGAATCCACTAGGGAAAATCTCGAATCCACGAGGGAAAATTGGTAAAAACCAAAATTTATTGAATAATAATATGAAAGTTAATATTAAAAATGAATTTAACATTATTATATATCCTTAAACAAATCCTAATTCGTACTTGGGAAATAGAAAGTTTCCTAAAATAGAAAGTAACTGAAAATAGTAAAATACTAATTAAACACTACTGCTAAGTAAAGTCTTTTTAAAACTCATTGATTAACAAAAATAGAAACTCCTAAATAAAAAAAAAAACCTCTAAAAAAAATAAGGAAACACATTAAAATCGAAATTACTAAAATTGTAAATTTTTCCTAAAATTTCATTTATCTGCAGTAACTGCGTATTTTTTTGGCAAAATGGATGGACACAACCCACATTAGTGGGTTGGTTAACCCTAAAATGAAATTTCAGTAATAATCCATATATTGTGCGTCTCATAACTCCTCCTAGATCAAAAGTTATGGCTGATTTACAGTCCACCTTTTGGTCTATATATGCGAAAAGTGACGATTTTTGTCGAACTTTCCTTGATCTTTTATTCAACTAAGACAACTCATCATCCCTTGTTTTTTTTTGCATTTCAAGAAGTCAGAGAGAGAGAGAGAGAGAGAGAGAGAGAGAGAGAGAGAGAGAGACTGTACAACCAAACCGAAAGCATATCATTCTCCATAATATCACATATCTTTGGCATTTTAATAAACAACTCCTATGCATTTTTTTTTCAGTACTAAGAGAGAGTTAAGAAAAAAAAAAAAAGAAGAGCAACTTACTTCCAAATGTTGTTGGTAAGAAATTTAGAATGATTCCTTCTATTTTTCACATGGTACAGAGCATATCTATTACTTCAAGAGTCTCCTGCCGTGACGAGCCTCTGCTCCATTCTCCCATAAGACCTTGACACCATTAAATCCGACAACCCACACCATTAAATTCGGCAACCCAGTCGCTGCAGCCCATCTCTGCTCCCAATATCAATACAAAAACCCCCAAATTTGGAAACCCCTAAATCCGAAAACCTCCAAATTCGAAAACCCCTCAATCTATCAGCATCCTGCTTTCGAATCAACTTACATTGTCCAATGACCCCTTTTCTTGTAGTGGGGGGGGGGGGGGGGGGGGGATCAGGCGAGGGAGTGATTTTTGTTTTGTTTTTTTTTTTTGCCCTGAAGTGGCTAAAATTCATCTGCCAAGACCGACGAATTTTAGTGCCTTTTTATTTCGTCCGCTATGGCTGACGCATTTTACCACTTTTGTCGGCCATGGCCGACGAAATTTGCCTGATGAAAATCATCCATTTTCACGTGGTGGAAGTGTGTTTACGTATACATACATGTGATCAAGGTTCTTAGATTGTGATTTCTATGATAGGTTAAGCATGTGCATAGGTGACGAATAAAATGAATGGATTAAAATTTCAAATGGATGTGTATATAAACAAGTATAATATCTTATAGTTGATTTACTATGATCGGCCAGGTAGTCCAAAGCAAAGTGAACAATTAGATAGATTAATCTAGTAATGTACAATTATTTAAACAGTCATTTTGATGAATGGCCGAGTATACCAAGGTGTACGAGGGCTTGAAGATAATCATGATGTATATGTGTATAAGTGTGTGAATATGTGTACACGTCTATGTAAATTTAACTCTAGAAAATCTATTTGCTAAAATACAAGTATGAAAGAGCATTGCGTAACTACTCATGCACAAAATTTTTTTGATTATTACACAACCTACTGCCATTAGTACTAGGATTGTGAAACATTATTGTCAATCAAGGTAACATTAGCTCTCTATCATTGTTAATTAGGGTGGTAGGAAGCCGCCAGGTTAAGCGGCCATCTGTCATGGTTAACAGGGGCAATGAACGAACGGTGGTTGAATGCAGCTAGTTGTTGTAGTTGAGAAAGGTGGTGGATCACTACTGAGAGAGAGAGAGAGAGAGAGAGAGAGAGAGAGAGTAGGGCTCTAATACTTTATGCGAAAATGGTGTTAGGGTCTTATTTTAAAAATAAGAACAATATAATAATGTGAGAGACTATTATAGAAAAGGTACACCACACTAATGGTTTGTGTTGACGTTAAATCTTATCACCAGATGTTGATCAGGGACCAACTTGAATCTTTGCCGTCGGATTGATGGATAATGAGGAAGATCTATAAACTGGAACCTGCAAACCCCACCAAGGGTTAGGATGGCCGCCGGTGGTTCCAACTGATGGTCCTCTGATGCCTAAGTTAGTGGACGTAGGATAATCACCAAAGAGGAATGAATCTCAGTATTTCTGTATGCATACCTTGAAGCGTGGCATGGAGGGGTATTTATAATGTATATTATTACTATATTTGAGCAGGATTCTAATTTTGTCAAGATCTTTCCTCCTACACAGGATGGGTCACGTATCTTGGCTAGATCCGTGATTGCCTTGGAGGCATCAGCGAAATTATCTGCGCAATGCAGATATCTCTCCTATTTAGCGAAGAGGTGAATCCCGTGACTTGTGGAGTACGTGATAGAGTCTCGATTGCTTGGGGAGTAACGCTCGGTCGGTATAATTGACTAGTAAGTCCGCTCGTTAGAAGCCGGTGGCAGGTAGTAGAGATAGACGACCACTCAAGTGCGATCGGGAAACTCAATGGATGCCGACCGCTCAAGTCTAAAGAGGTCGGTTCAGGTATTGAGGAATGCCGATCGCTTAAGCTTAATAAGTAACCGAGCATAGTAGAATACGGGTCGGCACTCAACAATTCATAAATGAATCTTTTCAATTGTTCATATGAGAAGTTTGAACACACATAAATACACATGAGAAATGCTCACACACAACTAATTAATTAGCTTGTATATGACATCTCACCCATTTAGCAAGGTTATCCCACCATGAAAATGGGAAGCCTCGTAAATCAAGTTGACCCAACCATTAGGAGTGCCCGGGGAGTTTTTTTTTTTTTTTTTTGGTTGTTACACCCACACCTTAGGAACAATGGTAGACTGAGTGAAGATAACCTCGTTTCACCATTGAGGTGCTGATATCAATTCCCAACGTGGGGTGGCTAACATTGAAGTGTGACTAACAGTGTGGGTGTGTGTACTAACAAAAAAAGAGCTTTTTAGGTTGTTGTTCACTGTTTTCTATAGTGTGCCCCACTTGATAGTTGGATTGACCTGATTTTTGGGGCATCACATTTTCATGGTAGGAAAACCTTACTGGACGGTAAAGATGTCATACAAACTCCTTGGTGAGCCTCGCGTGCCAATTAGTTGGACATATAGTTAGTGTGTGTCTCCAAAATCATTTTTAATAACAAAGAAATGAGTTTGAGTTTCCCATCTGTTTCAAACAAGGAACTAATCTATAGGTATGGTGCACATGTTTGGTTTATCCAGTCTGATATGACAACACCATTATGGATGATCCATGCCTCAAGAATTTCTTCATTTAGTTAAGGCCAAGGGGTAGTTTGGATGCTTGTAAATTCTATTTAATCCAATTACATGGGTCGTTTAGATTGGTGTATTTGCCCTATGATCAGATTACAATTTTTAAGTATAATCTAAAGCATATAGACAAACGGGTTACAGGCAATGGATCTATTTTTTAAAATTTCTTGATGCGGTGGAAATTGCAACACGGCTTCTGCATTCCCATCCTCCCCTTCTTCCAACGGTTGGACCCATGGTTCAGCGATATAGATCATTGAGTATTTATGACCCATTGGACATGGTGCCTACTATACATGTGAGCCCACTGTATCCTCTCTATGTGTATCGTCCATCTATGTTCAAGGAATTAACGGTCACGATCTGGCCCACTATACATGTGGGGTCATCCATCTATGTCCTGTTGTACACATAATCATATATCATAAATGGTCCGCTTTCTAATCCATCTTTATACCTCTGGCTTTACATGTATGGCCATGTACACATGGCTAGCATATGTAGGGGCCATTGTAAATGTGGAGCATACTATTCACATCAATAGCACATTGCATATACACATAGAGTAATGGTTAATTATTTATATTCAATAGTTTTTCATCACAAAAAGGGAATTTGCATTAGTGATTCCATTTCTATAGCCCATGAAATGATTGGTATATCATATGGATCAACAATGGGCTTCATGGGCGCGAATTAGGTGTTACCCCGGGGACAGCTTAGTGGGTGTTACCCTAACCATGTGGGGCCATAGTGATGTATTTTCTATATATTGAATCTGTCTATCTGTTTTTTCATATCATTTTAGGATGTGATTCAAAACTCTAAGAAGATCCAAATTTCAGGTGGACCATAACACTAGAAACAGTGATGAATAAAAAAACGTTTCGTGGGCCACAAAAGTTTTGGATCAATCTGATCTTTATATTTTCCCTTCATCAAGACCTTATTCACATTATAAAGAGCTTGGATTTCAAATAAACACTATCAAAACCTTACGATGGGCTCTTTGGAAATTTTAATGGTGGGGCACTCAATCACACCATTTTTAGTGGTATGGTCCACTTGAGATTTAGATCTTTATAATTTTTGGAACCTCTTCCAAAAATGGGCTTTAGAAATGGATGAACGGAATGGATATACAAAATATCATCCATGTGGGCCATACGGTAAGACCCACTAAGCTGTTCCCGGGGTAACACCCACTAAGCTGTTCCCGGGGTAACACCTAATTCATGCCTGGGCTTCATTGAGTTGGGCTTATCCCAATGATCCGCTTTAAATGAAGATTTTATATGTCATTTGATAATTTTTAAAGGATTTGCCACTCTAAACTTTGTCATACGTGAATATTCAAGTATAAGTAATTGTTTACCTGTGAACTACCTCTAATCACATTACAACTTAAAATTTTAATAGGCACCCACCCCCTAACCTTTCTATTGTTGGCATGTAAGTACATGGTCAAGAAGAAATGCAACAACAATTCACATTCAAAGGAGAAGGCCAAAAGATTTGATGATTATGAACTTTCAATTTGGGAGAGTTTTTTGCCACGGTGGGGGATAATCATATCAATGTCTTGGATAAACCAATTATGGGCCCTATATGTGCAGATTAGGTACTAAATAGAGAACTTCCATTTACAATGAACAGGAAACTCAGCCTCTTTAAGTAACAAACCAACTTCTCTTGTGACTAATTTATTTATAATTCATAAATGGTCTAAAGTATTTGATTATTGAATAATCCAAAGACTTATTGGTGAAACTTTCTTTCCGTTGAGAAGCTCACAAAATTCCCATAAAGCAAGCGAATTTCATGCTCACGCTATTAAGACATGTTGCGTCGTTTTGTATCTTCTTCGATGTAAAAGTGGAAAACGTGAATGGTGACTGAGGCTGGTGGTATAGTGGACCACCAATGGATAGCTTATAGACCAAAATATGAAGTGATTGAATAACTCTAACCCTTTTTTTTTATAATTAAAATGTCAATTGCGGTGTTACAAGACAAAAAAAAATAAAATAAAATAAAAAAAAAAATAATCCAATCCTTTCCCGGCCATCAAATCTCCTTGCCTTTTGATAGAATCTATTCATCTGTAATCCAACCAATCAATGGCGTTACATGCAGAATATAGATGTTTTGGTTTAAGAATTTACATTAAAGGATTAGGCCTTATTGGGTTGCCACTTAAAAATGAGCTCATTTTAGTCAGCGTTAATTATGTATTGGAAAATTTGGTAATGATTAAAACTAGTACTGATAAACACATAGTTTATATAAAGAGTTATTGCTGTATAGGTACTTATCTTTTGGACCATAGACGGATTAGTACCTACTTTTAAACTTATTCCAAATCAGCATCTAAGGATTGCAAACGTTAGTCATATTGGTACCACCGTCTATCTTCCCTACGTATATGATACAAAGCCATACGATATTTCTAAAATGAAGATATTATCCCTCCTTTTAGTTGCAAACAGACAGATACATGTGTGTAATCTTAGCCTATCATCGAAAGCTATGTGGGGCCCACAGAGATGACCTAGACAAATTCACTCCGTCTATCCATTTCTGTTCATCAAAAGATTTTAATAAATGGAAAAAAACTTAATCAAGTAGGCCACACTGCATGAATAGTAATATCTCAAATGTACACCATTTAAACCTTCATTGAGCCAATCTCCATTGTTTTGTATACCGTGGTCCACTGGAGATTTGGATTTGCTTCATTTTTAGGCTCATCCCCTAAGTTTAATATAGAAAAATGAATAGACGGTGTGGATATACAACAGATCAGCAAGGTGGGCCCCAGAAATTTACAACCACTAAAATACAACTCGCCTAACCCCTCTTCCCGAGTGTGTCTTTGCTGGATCTTGGATCCACCGAGGTAGGTGGATCCCTTACCATGCCGTCCACTGTGTGTTGTGTGTGTATTACATCCACAGTCATCCATTCATTTTGAAACTCATTTTAGAGTATGATTTAAAAAATGAAGTAGATCCAAATCTCAGGTGGACCATAATACAATAAACAATGGTACTCAACCATTAAAAGCTTCTCGTGGGTCACAAAAAGTTTTGGGTCAAGCTGATATTTGTTTGGTATCTTCATCCAGGTCTTTATGACCTTTTAAACAGGTTCGATGGAAAATAAACTTTCCAGTGGCCTCCATGAAGTTTTTAATGGTGTGGATTCAATCACTACTATTTCATGTGGTATGGTCCATGTAAGATTTGGATCTGTTTCATTTTTGGATAATGCTTTAAAATGAGCTTTCAAAATGCATGGACTGTGTAGATGTAAGGTACATACATCAAAGTGGCCCCACAGTTGGGGATTCTACCGACCTCAGTGGATCCGGGATTCACCCAAACCGCGCCCCCTCTCCACCTCTTGGGTGAGAATTTCCTGCGAAAGCATTGCGCAGGAAGTTCCTATGCTAGGAACCAAGGTGGGGCCCAAAGTGATTTTTTTTTTAATAAATCCACCCCGTCCATCTGTTTTGGGAGCTCATTTTAGGACATGAGAACAAAAATGAACCAGACCCAAGACTCAAATGGGCCGAAAACGTGAGGATTGAACGTCCACAGTTGAAATATTTGTGGAGCCACAGGAGTTTCGAATTAGGATAATATTTGTGTTTCCAGTTCATCCCAATAGTAGTGACGTTATGAACGGTATGGATGTCATATAAACATCACTGTGGACCCCAGGGATGTTTCAACGATAGCAATTTAACTACCCACCTTTTCCTTTAGTGAGGCCCACTTGAGTCTTGGATCCGGTTCATTTTCGTTCTTATGTCCTAAAATGAGCTCCCAAAATGGATGGACGGGGTGGATTTATCAAAAAACATTACTTTGGGCCCCACCTTATTAGATGGTTAGAATTGTTCAATCGCAGAATGTTGGATCCAATCCATCCATGAGATGGGCCCCATTAGTTGGCCCTGCTTGTCATGCAATAAGTCCACACGACGTGGATAAAACATAAACATCATGGTGGGTCCCCAGATCACACCCAGTAAGGGCTTCCGCCAGCAGCGGCGTCCTCTGGACGCTGTCTGTTCCAGCAACCCCTTTTATTGTTATTATTGTTTTTACAATAAGGTGGGGTCAACATGAAAAATCTAATCTGTCCATCGAATTGGCTAGCTCATGACCTGCCCAAAGAGATCTAGTTTGGACATAATAGATAGCATAAAAAATCACAGTGGGCCTAAGAAGGTTTTAACAGTGGAAATTATTCTCGTTGGTATGACCCATTTAAAATTTTGATCTTCTTCAATTTTAGACCCACGAGCTAAAATAAACTGGAGAAACAGGATGAACTGTGTGGATTTAACATATACATCATGGTGGGTCCCATGAGTGGCCATCAGACAGCTGTAAAAAAGGGTAGCGACTTGACCCCACCGTTCCATATGGTGTGTTCCACTTGAGACTCGGATTCGGCTAATTTTCGGGCCTTGACCCGAAAATGATCTGCCAAAATAGATGGACGGATGGATGAAACACATATATCATGGTGGGGCCCTTAATACCACCCAAAAGGGCTTCTGCCCGTTGCCAACACTAGACAGCAGCGTCCTCTGGATGAGCTGTCTGTATAGCAAGCACTTCATCATTCTATATAAGTAGGGTCTTTTTGTGATAAAATGGATGTCTACATTACTCCTTTGTCAATCAATGTCAACAAAGGAGTAAAATCTCTATATATTACAAACCTTAGATACTGATTTGGAATAAGTTTAAAAGTAAGTACTAATCCGTATATGGCCCAAAAGATGGGTACCTGTATGGCAATAACTCTTATATAAACAATGATCTCCAACACATGTTTACTATTGACCAAAATGACATTAAATCATTTTTAAGTGGCAACTAAGCATGGCTTCATATGTTTCACGCTGCTAATTGAATTGTAAAAATACTCCATGACCATTGGTCTCTCCACTCGCAAAGGAAATATTTTTCATACTTGAGGAATTATATGACATGTAGCTAGCCTCATCTTTGCACAATCCATTAGGGTTTTCGATTTTGACAATTGGGCCACTAGTAATCAAGATGGCCACATCATTGCATCCTACCATTGATGGACTATGCCTCGATATGTTGGATATGAGCCGGTGAGGCATGCACACTTATGGACAACTGCTAGTGGGTGGATCCCATGCAAGTTTCCTTTCATATTCCTCTCTTTTATCTTTTGGAATTATCTTTTGGGATTTGAATTTGAATTTCATCTTTGAATTCAATTTCAATCGGATGGATGACAAAGGGATATTAGATAAGATGAGTCCCTCTCGTCCACCCTCCTTAACCCTGCTTTTTTATAAAGGGAAGGAATCCCTTGTAAAAAGCGACCACGATTTTCAAAGAGAAAATAGGGAGAAAGAAAGTATTATACTTATTATTCATATGGCCCATCTCATAGATGATTTAAACCGTTGATAATAATCCAGGTCCATTTTAACCATAGAATCAAGGGTGATCAGCATCTCTGCTCCCACAATGGTTGAGTAGGCCACTGGACCTGCACTGTTAGTCTTCGGCTTTTGCGAAGGCCCCAAGATCATGTAAATTGTTGGATTCCGTAAGCCCACTCATTTAGGTTGTCTTTCACAATAATCTCTTTAATAAGACCATTAAACATTTCAATCTTAACCAACAAGTATACAATTAAGAAGTGAAACACAACAATGACTCACATTCACATTCAAATGAAGGTTTTAATATTGGTCACTAGAATCATCTAATCTGGGAAATTTTTTCGAAGCATGATCCATTCATAGAGGGACTCAATAAATGGATGGTTTGGAAATTTCTGAAACATGGGCCTCACGTTTCGAAATTTAAAACTTGTGTATATTGTGCAAAGATACAAGCCTTGTGTCATATGAATTCTCCTCTTAGGGCAAATCATGCAATACCATGGGCGACAAAATCTCTTGAACTATGCCGATCATGGATCGGATACTTTGAGATCTAATCCATCATTTTGTCTAGATAAAGGCAGAATGCATCATTACCCAAGTTGGGAAATAGCGCCCTTGATACCATGAAATGGGTAAAAGGGCCCTACAAAAGACGATAAAGCGAAAAGTGGTCAAAACATCTATTCTTGAGAGAGCTTATCACCTACAGGAAATGGTACCATAAATTATCATGCAATCCTACCTTTACAATGGCCATGCAACTTATGCAGGACATCCGTACCATGCAAACGGTAGCATCATCATGAAAATTAGTCATCTCAAAAATCAGACAATCAGGTTGATCCACTCATTCGACAAAGGTGTGGCCCACCTGATGATCAGTTCTATTTTTTCAAAAGGCCTTAAACTCATATATATAGTTAATGTAATTAGGGATAAAATGTGCAAATTTTCATCTCTGAAATGATGGTGTTTGGGAAGACACCTAGTTTACTATAGAAGACATTGGTGTTCTTCTACAAATTAGGACTATAGTGGAATAATCAACGGCCTGATTTGCAAAGTGATTAGATTGATATTTAGAGTGACGGGATTGATATCCATGCCACATTTGCAAATGATGCACTCATACTTTTGTCAGCAAAATGGTCCATATATGTGTTCTTGTATCAAAGTTAGATGGAACGGTGATAAATATCACCCATATGTTGAAATTCTCTTAATTTTTATGAAAAATCAAGAACATGATGTTATTGTGATAATATTGCAAAATTTTCATGATATCGGCAATTTATTTTTTCAATTTTCAAGATTTTATCACAAAATATCCTGATATTAATGCAAAAATTATTTAAAATTTTAAATAATTCATTTATAACTTATATATTTAAAATTTTAAGATCATATATACTATATAATAAAATATTTTTAATTTCTATGCTTAGCAAGATTTTCCTAGTAATTTCATGAGGAAACGTAAAATTTTGAAAATCTCCTGAGAAATCCGTGGGCCGATAGAGATCGACATTTGTCACTATTAGATAAAAGGCAGACCCAGATATTCTACGGAAAGTAGAAAAAACTGATGCATTTGACAAAAAGGGTGAGTGTGAATAGCAAATCCTAGAAATGTTCAAAACATTGGATGCTAAACTTTAACTTTCACTTAATGGAACATCCATGCCCTGAAAAGGGTGGACAATACCATGATCATCACCCGACTGAAAATTGAAATCATCCACTCACCTGTGGACCACACATAATACATTGAAATGAACCATTTTTGTTTTCAGCCCATGTGTCCTTACTACGTGGCCCACCTGTTGCATGACGCACATGCTATATACAAGTGACGCATCATATAAAAAAATAGAAATATTGCAAGTTAATATACAATGTTAAAAAAAATTAATATTGTTTACACCCATTTATGACACACCAATGCAATCTAATAAGAGGTTGCCATGAGTTGTCACTACCAGCTTAAAAATGACAAAATCGCACTCGTATCCGTAGATATTTTTTACCACTTACACCTCCCGTTATAAATATAGTGTTACAAAACAGTACGCATGCCTTTAAAAGAAGGAAATAACGAATGACATATAACTCTAAGGCATGTGATCAAGGTAGTGTATACAGTACGTCTATAAAATATTTATCGGAGCAAGGATCCTATCTATCATAGATTCAAATATGCTCGGCAAGGTTGTCTCTTACAATCTTTTCAAAATAAGAGATCTCCACAAACTTTGAAGCTCTCATGGTGATTATAAAGATTTCGAAGATTTGAAGAATGGGCCAATATCTAAGCAGATGGGAACCAATGAATTGGAGCCAGATTAGGATTTGGTATAGGACCAGTTCCACTAGTTATTCAAGGACTACACTACAAGAGAACGGACTTTTTACCGACGAAAGTATTACCGACGAAATTATTTTCGTCGGAAAAAATCATTTTTCCCGACGAAATATAGAAATCGTCGGTAAAAATCATTCCAGCTTCCTGCCACGGTTCCCGCCATACACTTTTACCGACGAAATTATAATTTCATCGGTAAAAAGTCTATTGCCGACGAAGATACCTGTCGCTAAAAAATAAAACAGCAAATTTTACTTTTACCGACGAAAATTCCCGTCGGTAAAAGAGAAAACTTTTACCGACGAAACTTGTCGTCGATAATAATGTGCAATGTGTGATTTCCCGCCAAGAAAAAAGATGACTTTTACCGACGAAAATTTTCGTCGGTAAAAGTTTTCATAAGGACTTTTACCGACGAAGAAAAAATTTTACCGACGAAAATTTTCGTTGGTAAAAGTCGTCTTTTAAGTTACCCGATCGCCATCTTTTCTCTCATTCGCGCTCTCTCTCTCTCTCCCTCTCTCTCTCTCTTGCGGCCATCTCCCTCACTGCCGACCACCGGCCGTCCGTCACCGACGGCTACCCGACCACCAACCCCCAGCCAACCACCGACCCCCAGCCGGCCACCGACGCCGCCGTACGCCGTCACCGACGCCACCCGCGCCTCCGCAGCCACCGTACGCCGCCGCCTCCGCCGGTAAGCGTCCCCCCCCTTCCTTCTTCCTCCTTTCCTCTCTCTTCTCTCTCTCCTCTCTCCTCGTTGTTCATTGTGGGGCCCACTGCCAAAATCCAAAGCATGTGGGTCCCATGCGCCATCTCTATCCAGTGCATGTGGGGCCCACCGTTGCTGTCCATTGCATGTGGGTCCCACCGTTGCTGTCCATTGCATGTGGGTCCCACCGTCGCTATCGCTGTCCATTGCATGTGCGTGGGGTCCGCCTTAGCTGTCCACGATTTGGTGGGGCCCACTGATTTAGTAAATCCCTAATTAGGGATTTTGAATTAGGGATTTCGAAATTAAAATCCCCTAATTCCTTCCTTAATTAGGGATTTTAATTTGTGATTTACAAATTAATAAAAATCATGATATACAATAAATGTGGGGCCCACCGTCGCTGTCCACTGCTCGTGGGGCCCACCCTCACTGTCCACTGTTTTGGATCAAGCATATATTTGTGTGGAGTAAACTCTGTGGGGCCCACAGTGATTTACGTATTTTATCCACTCCGTCCATCCATCTTAGCAGGAAATTTTAGGTATGGTGCCCAAAAATGAAGCATATCAAAATCTAAAGTGGACCACACCACAAGTGTGAACTGAATGTGTATCATTGAAAAATTCTTGGAGGACACAGAAGTTTTGGATGAAGCTGATATTTGTGTTTTCCCTCATCCATATCCATGTGATCTTATGAACAGGTTGGATGACAAATAAAGATCACTGTAGGGCCTGGGAATGGTGGAAATCATTATTCCCACTGTTTCCCATGGCATGGTCCACTTGAGAGTTGGATATGCTTAAATTTTGGGCTCAACCACTAAAATGAGGTGGAAAAACACAAGGACGGAATAGATAAATCACATACATTCTAGGTGGGCCCAACTGAGTTTACTCTACACTTCGCACGCAATCCGATTCCCATGGTGGGCCGCCCATACTTATTTGTTCACAAAATAGTCATTAGGTATTTGATTAAACTTGATTCATGGTGTTGATGATTCTGCCATTTTCATGTGCTTGTGTATCTAGAATTGATGGAGCAAACCCGGATGTGCGTCGGAGCTATTCGTGGTTGATTTATGTGGATATGTATGTTGTGGATGTATTTGGCTTATTATTAATAATTATTTTTTGTCCACAAATGGTAGTATAATAGAATCAGTTAGCCCATTTGGAGATTTCTATATTGCCGAGCATAGATAAAGTGTGTTTTGGAGGTATAGAAATCTGCCAAATTGTCCTGTTGGACAGTCCAAGGTTGGATAGATTGGAATGTTATCGTTGTTTGTCATTTACATGCTCTGTCATTAGTTTCGTGCAGTAACTCTCCTATTCTCTCTGGATATGTTTCTTATGTTTAATTCCATTGTCAATTTAATCCACACAATGTGTGGATAGTTGACAGTGGAAATGAAATGTAAGATAAATATATCTGGAGAGATAGGGGGAGATGCTGTCGAAATTTAGGCTTGGGCATTTAAATGGAAATAATGATAGCATTTCAATCTATCCATCCTTGGATGGGCGACTGATTTTATTATATTATCATTTAGTGGCAAATTAGATGACGAACATGATACTTGTGATTAAGAGTAGTTGATTGATGTTGATGTTGAGCGGGGGTCCCTGGAAGGTGGGAACTGCTGTTGTGACCATGCTGAAGCTGTCCTGTTCCTACGGACAGTAATATGGGTGGCCTGGCCATTTGGACAGGCCCGTGTTTATGTATTAGCTCGAAATTAATGGAGCAGACCCGGATGTGCGTCGGAGCTATCCGGTTGTTGAGCGGGGGTCCCTGGAAGGTGGGAACCGCTGTTATGACCATGATGATGAAGCTGTCCATTTCTATGGACAGCAATATGGGTGGCCTGGCCATTTGGACAGGCCCGTGTTTATGTATTAGCTCAAAATTAATGGAGCAGACCCGGATGTGCGTCGGAGCTATCCGGGTGTTGAGCGGGGGTCCCTGGAAGGTGGGAATCGCTGTTATGACCATGATGATGAAGCTGTCCATTTCCTATGGACAGCAATATGGGTGGCCTGGCCATTTGGACAGGCCTGTGTTTATGTATTAGCTCGAAATTAATGGAGCAGACCCGGATGTGCGTCGGAGCTATCAGGGTGTTGAGCGGGGGTCCCTGGAAGGTGGGAACCGCTGTTATGACCATGATGATGAAGCTGTCCATTTCCTATGGACAGCAATATGGGTGGCCTGGCCATTTGGACAGGCCCGTGTTTATGTATTAGCTCGAAATTAATGGAGCAGACCCGGATGTGCGTCGGAGCTATCCGGTTGTTGAGCGGGGGTCCCTGGAAGGTGGGAACCGCTGTTATGACCATGATGAAGCTGTCCATTTCCTATGGACAGCAATATGGGTGGCCTGGCCATTTGGACAGGCCCGCTTTATGTGGAGCAGACCCGGATGTGCGTCGGAGCTATCCTTAAGTTGCTTGAGTCTCCAAGACCTACACCCTAAACCCGAAACCATAAACCTAAAACTAAAACCTATAAGCTATGGCTAAACTGAAACCTAAACTCAATTCATCTAACTCTAATGGATCTGGGATATTCGATGCTTTTACGCTGGGATTTGGGCTAGGGCTTGGGCGTTTAGGTTTGGATACGGGATTTGGATTAGGATTTGAGTACAGTGGATTGGATTTGGATGTGGATAAGGATTTAGGTAAGTGGATTGGATTTGGAACTGGGTTGTGCTTTTCGCTGGGATTTGGGCTAGGGCATGGGCGTTTAGGTTTGGATACGGATTTGGATTAGGATTTGAGTACGGTAGATTGGATTGTGGATAAGGATTTAGGTAAGTGGATTGGATTTGGAACTGGGTTTGTGCTTTTACGCTGAGATTTGGGCTAGGGCATGGGTTTTTAGGTTTGCATACGGGATTTGGATTAGGATTTGAGTACAGTGGATTGGATTTGGATGTGGATAAGGATTTAGGTAAGTGGATTGGATTTGGAACTGGGTTTGTGCTTTTAAGCTGGGATTTGGGCTAGGGCTTGGGCTTTTAGGTTTGGATACGGGATTTGGATTAGGATTTCTCATGTCATCTAACCTAACACCTATTCCTAAATCCATTCACCTAACCTAAACCTTGACCCAAACGCGAAAATTCGACCCTAAACCTGATCCCGTACCCAAAATCCAAACGTATGCCCTAAACCTAATCCTAAACTCATGTCCACCCTTAACCTACCTAACCTACACCTATTCCTAAATCCATTCACCTAACCTAAACCTAGACCCAAACACGAGAACCAAACCCGAAACCCGATCCCGAACCCGCAAATCCAAACGTATGCCCTAAACCTAATCCTAAACTCATGTCACCTAAACTAAACCTGACTCTAATCTTTGCATTGTAAATATGGATAAGAGTTGGATGCAAGCTAAGAATCGGTTTGGCCCAGAGTATAAAGAAGGTGTTAAGGAGTTTATGAAATTTGCGAGAGATCGGGCAGATTCAGGTAATAGAATTAGGTGTCCATGCCGAAAATGCAAGAACATGATTCACAAGACATTGGACAAAGTGGAAGATGATTTGTTCATAGTTGGGATTGACCAGGGTTACACTTGGTGGATTCATCATGGTGAAGACTTCCACCAAAGAGTAGAGGCCACTGAAGTCCTTGCTGACCCAATTGTGCGTAATGACGAGGATGAAGATGTTGATGATATGCAAGATATCATTGGGGATGTGTTAAGGGGAACAATTGCGGATACTGATTTTGCAGTGACAAGTACTAGCCAGGATATTCCTCCTATGGGTGATGCCGAATCAGAAAAGTTTAGTAGGTTGTTGAGGGATGCGCAACGTCCACTCTATCCGGGGTGTCGGAACTTCTCCAAGTTGAATTTCCTTACAAGGTTACTTCATTTAAAGACAATAAATCGTTGGAGTAACAAATCGTTCGACATGTTACTTGGCTTGTTGAAAGAAGTATTACCTGAAGGTGAGACATTGCCTAAGTCTCATTACGAGGCAAAATCGTTAATGCGAGACTTGGGCCTTGGATACATCCTCATACATGCATGTATAAATGATTGTGTATTGTATTGGAAAGAACATGAAAATGTTGAGGAGTGTCCACAATGTGGAGAGTCTAGGTGGAAATATGACGAAGCTAAGCGTAAGAAAATTCCACAAAAGGTGTTAAGGTACTTTCCATTGAAACTCAGATTACAAAGATTGTTTACGTCGAGCAAGACGGCTGAAGATATGAGGTGGCATAAGGAGAAACGCCTTCATGATGATAATACATTGAGGCATCCCGCTGACTCTGAAGCCTGGCAACATTTTGATAAGCAATATGACTGGTTTGCAGAGGATTCTCGCAATGTTCGGCTAGGTCTTGCAAGTGATGGTTTTAATCCATTTGGTAATATGAGTAGCTCGTACAGTATGTGGCCAGTGATACTTATGCCCTACAATTTACCTCCTTGGTTGTGTATGAAGGAATCATTTTTTATAATGTCGTTGCTTATTCCTGGACCCAAGTCACCGGGGAATGACATTGATGTGTATCTCCGACCGTTAGTAGATGAGTTAAACGAGTTGTGGAGTCAAGGTGTCCAGACGTATGACACTTTTGCAGAACAGACGTTTCGATTGCATGCAGCGGTCTTGTAGACAATAAATGACTTCCCGGCATATGGAAATTTGTCTAGGTGGAGCACGAAGGGAAAGTTGGCTTGTCCTACATGTAGTACTGAGACTTGTTCATTGTCATTGAAGCATGGTAAGAAAACGTGTTATATGGGCCATCGTCGCTTCCTTCCGAGGGATCATAGTTGGCGCAGGAAGACGGTAATCTTTGATGGCAAACAAGATCATAGGCCACCACCGAAAGAACTATCTGCAGAAGATGTGTTACAACAGCTGAGTAATATTGAAGAAGTTAGATTTGGTAAGGCACCGCACTTAAAGAAGAGAAAACGTACAGTATTGGAGTACAACTGGAGGAAGAAGAGCATTTTTTTTTAGTTGCCTTATTGGAGTCATCTGAAATTACGACACAACTTGGATGGCATGCATATTGAGAAGAATATATGTGACAATGTCTTTGGAACATTGATGAACATAGAGAAGAAAACAAAAGACAGTTTTAAGGCTCGATTGGATCTACAAGCAATGGGTTTAAGGAAAGAGTTGCACTTGCAACCACATGGAAATTCATATACTATACCAGCAGCCTGCTACACATTGACAAAACTAGAGAAAAAATGTGTATGTGAATGGTTGAACAAGGTGAAATTTTCCGACGGGTATGCATCGAATATCTCTCGGCGCATGAACATTACAGACTGTAAGGTAACAGGAATGAAAAGTCATGACTGTCACGTCCTTCTGCAACGCCTACTACCGGTTGCGATTCGTGGATTCCTTAACAAGGATGTCAGTGCTACGCTGATTGAGTTGGGGATATTCTTTAAGGATTTGTGTTCGAAATCTTTGAATGTAGAGGTTATTAAACGACTGGAGAAGGATATTGTCGTAATCCTTTGCAAACTTGAAAGAATTTTTCCACCTGCAGTTTTTCGATGTCATGGTACACCTAGCGATTCACTTACCGCACGAAGCGAAGCTTGCAGGCCCAGTACAATATCGTTGGATGTATCCGATCGAAAGGTGATAGAACAATGATCATAAATTTTTATTCATTCCATAAACTACGTATATCCATGTTTTCATGTCCTAAACATATTGATTTTGTGTACAGATACCTTCACACATTAAAACAATATGTGAGGAATAAGGCACGTCCAGAGGGATCCATTGCTGAGGCGTACATTGATAATGAGTGCCTGACATTTTGCTCCATGTATCTTCATGGCATAGAGACTAGATTCAACCGAGAAGATCGTAATGCCGATGCAGGGCAGGAGCATGAACAAGGACTCATATCTGTATTCGCACATAACGTCCGTCCTTTAGGATCGCCAACGTTTCAGGATATGGACCCTCGGGATCAAGCGAAGGAGCGGTGGTATGTGTTGCATAACTGTGAAGAAATAGAGTCGTACTTGGAGTAAGTCTTCGCACATAATTATTGTATATCTACAGACAGTTTTAATCTCAAAATTTCTTGCTTACAACGTACCAATTGTGTATAGCGAACACATCGAGGAGATGAAGTCCCAATACCCTACAAATTATGATCGAATGCATCAGGATTTGTTTCCAGAATGGTTTGCAAAACGTGTAAGATTAATTTACCTTCTATCTCACCACACTTACAATATTGTTGTATTGCACAATATTTACACGTAATTTTAAATGCCTAAACGTACATTTATATTCTGTACGTGATGATAGATGAAGATGTTGCGCGCTAACAACTCTGCGGATGCGTCTGATGCGCTCTACTCACTGGCGTGTGGCCCTGATAGACGTGTATCTAGATATACAAGTTGTATTGTAAACGGGATTCGGTTCCACACTGAGGAGCGTGAGAAATATAGGACCACACAAAATAGTGGTGTGGTTGTGAAGGGAACACATGAGGAGGTCGAAATTGATTTTTATGGCGTTTTGACGGATATTATTGAGCTGAGTTATTGTATGAGAAAGCGGGTGTACTTATTTAAATGCGATTGGTGGGACATTGAAATAAAAAGTTGGGAATACAGACTGATAATTACTTCACGAGCGTAAATTTATCTCGGAAGTGGTTTAAAGATGACCCATTTATCATAGCCGGCCAAGCCGAACAAGTATTCTACCTCGCTGACACCAAGTTAGGCGGCTCTTGGCACGTGGTGCAGAAAATAAAGCCCAGGAACATATTTGACGTTCTCGAAGTAGACGTTGAAGATAACGATGAAGGGAGTAATAGAACGTCGTCAGTTGAACAAGCATACCAAGAAGACATGCCATCTTGGGATAGAGGGAATGATCCAAATGTTGATATTGATGTGGTGCAATTGAATAGAGATGATGTGCCACCTGATCATAGTTGATGCCTCAATCATAAATGACATTGTTAGAGATGATAACGCTTTCATCGATGACAACGTTGCAGACGATGAAGAGGAAATTCTGATCAGCGATAGTGATGGTGAAGAAGAAAGAGTCCTAAGCGATAATGATTCAGACGACGATTATTAAATGTATACAAGATTTACATGTAATTTTTCAATTCGATTAATTTGATTATTACATGTATATATGTTTTACAAGTCATGATTTTTTTCCTGAATTGACTTGTTGATAATCTACATTTACAGTTAAGTCACTTTCTGATCATGTCCTCCACAAACTGGAGCGTAGCGGAAGCACGCAGCATACTTCATCAGCTGTTGCGGATGGACTTTCCGGCCCTATATTCTTCTGGTAGGGCCAGAGAGATACCCGGTCTGGTCGAGAAATGTAGGGAGGAAGACGATGACTCAGATGAAAGATTATACAATCTCAAAGAAATTCCGGACCTGATTGAGGAATATAACCGCGGAAAACTTCGTATGGAAGATGCGACATTATCACTTGCACATCTGAATGGAGTCCCGAGAGATCAGATTTCTCCTATTGTGACTGGCATGTTGGCTGTAACAATGTCGAGTGCTTCATACAGCTTGACATATACATCTGCAGCGTACGATAACTTACGCAGGGAGTATTTCGGATAGTTGATCCGAAGTTGATTTGTATTACAATGAGATATATGTATTTAATATAGAATGACAATGTGTAATGGATTTTTCAACTTTTATATTCTGTTTACGGTTTTATTATATTCTGTTTACGGTTTTATTATATTCTGCTTGCATTATAGTGTAATGGTCTAATCATATTTTTATCATTTCTCTAAGCATAAGCACAAATTCACTCTGCAATGATGTTCATAAACTTGCATTGACATTGTTTAAATTTATAAGTTTGTATTTCAGATATATTCAGTCATGGCACCAGGTGGGAGATCAGGTCGTTCGCGCACTGGATCTACCCCTTCCACCCGTGATGCGACGCAGACAGCATCGACGTCGCACGGTGCATCACAGTCATCTGATCCTTCGGTTCAGCATACACCGGGCACTGCATGTAAGTCTAGACATTTATTTAGTGATTTCTGTTTATATTGTTACTTACATATATCTTTTCGCAGCAGCATCTTCTACCAGCCGACGAGGACGTGGACCCACGTGTGGGTTAGTTTTAGAGCGACTTACGCGTGAGGGTAGGGTGGCGGTAGAGTTCCCACAGGACTGCCTTAGACCTGTTGGGGACAGTGCCAGATTGTTTACGTCTGAGGTCGGTGTCCTATGCCGATCTCTGATCCCCACCACCACCCCCCGTTGGACTGACGTGACAGATGATGTGCGACAGCTCATCCGTCAGCGCCTTCAGGTAAAGTTTAGTAAATTGAAATTTTCTTTTGTGAAAGTTCATTTACGGTTAAGTCCTATTGTTAATAAGTTTATTGCCTTAATTTATTATTTACGAAACTGCAGGATAAATTTGAATTCGATTTGAATGTTCCCTACATTTCTCATGCCGTCGACGACATGATTAGAGAGTGGTTCAAGGAGTACCGCGGAGAGTTGCACCAGCGGTACAAGCGGTGCAGGACACACGATGAGGCCGTACTGTCCGCACCGCCACACGTTACTACAGACGACTGGCGGATACTCTGCGAGAGATTTTCGTCGGAGGCTTTTCAGGTAATATTTACATGTACGATATCTTACGGTAACAATTAAATTCGCAATTAATTTCACAATTAATAGAAATGTATTTTGTATAATGTGTTCAGAAAAGGAGTAGAATAAATTCTGCGAACAGGGAAAAGTTACAAGTGAACCACGTAGCTGGTTCAAAGTCATTTGTACGACATCGTTACTACATGGTAAGAAATTATTGATGATTATTAAGTTAATATATTATTTTGATTGGCATTTATTATAAGTCTTTTTTCCTTTCGATTGCGCAGCGGGATTCCGTCACCGGCCAGGAGCCTGGACCAGTAGACCTCTACAGAGGGACTCACTGTCGGCAGGCGACGGGATCTTGGGTTCATCCTAGAGCCAGTGAGCATTGGGTAAAAATCTTTACTTTGTAAAATTTAATTGCACATTGATTGATAATAATGTCATTCATGCCATTTTTTATGAAATTTCATATCTTTTCATTACAGGCGGCGATGGACACCATACGCAGTCAACCCACTCCCGATGGTAGTCAGCGGAGTGAGCCAGAAATCCTGAGCGAGGTGCTTGGCACCCGTTCTGGATATGTGCGTGGGCTTGGCCATGGTGCTAAGCTCATGGCACAAACTAGAGCTGGCTCCAACCGATCCGTAGCTGGTAAGAGCGCTCAACGCCGAGCTGACATCGCAGAGAGAGAGGTTCAGCAGCTATGGGTCGTCGTTGATGGGATTCGGGAGCAGCTGGAGAGGCAGAGGGAGGAGGAGGAGAGGCGACGGGAGGAGCAGGAGAGGAGGATCGAGGAATTGCGGCAGGAGCATGAGCGACGGATGCAAGAGATGTTTCAGGCTCTCACTGCACGCCTTGGCGCCGATGCCCCGCCACCTCCGCCTTCATCTTCCTGATTATTTTTTTAATATACGACTTTTAACTTGTATGTATTTGTGTGTGGATGAATATTGTTTGTTTGTGGATGTGGAATGGATTATTTGTGTATGGATGATGTAGTTTTTGTTTATTTGTATGTTTGTGGATATGAATAGGATTCAAAATGTATAGGTTTTTTTACAGGTGTATATCAAGAATTTTCCTGAATTTTGAAAACAAATGAAACCGAGACAGGGAAAACTTTTACCGACGAAATATTTCGTAGGTAAAAGTATGTAAAATCTTTTTACCAACGAAATATTTCGTCGGTACAACATTTTTACATACTTTTACCGACGAATTATTCCGTCGGTAAAAGTTTCAACATGTTTTTACCTACGAATTATTTCATTGGTAAAAGTTTTTTCACCGACGTATCATTTTCATTCCCGACAAACATTCATATGTTTTCCCGACGAATATTTTCGTCGGTAATGGTGTAATTATTACCTACGAAAAATTATTTCGTCCGGCCTTTCTGTGACGATGTTGGCCGCGAATTATTTCGTCGGGAAAAAGATTTCCCGACGAAATTTTACTGATTACCGATGAAATCATTCGTCGGTAAAAATGGAATTTCTTGTAGTGACATGAAAGGAGATTCAGAGATAACTTTGATTGAGTTGTATTTATATGCAATAGTTTCTTAAAAATGATTTTTAATATATGGTAATCATAGTAACCAAGTAGAAGTAGAGATTTGAAAATGGTTTCAAATATATAGAGATCTCCTATGAAAAAATTACGTAAAAGTTATGGTTGCAAAAGATCCTGGACTAACAAGAAAACTTGGCAAGGGTTTTGCCAAAACCAGATGCTATAAAAGGAAAACGCAATGAAGAGCTCTAGACCCACACCAAACACAATCTATCTACATAGTCTTTATCATTAATTTTCTAGCATAATTCTAGTTTAGATCGCTACTGCCTAGCGCCATTGCTATAGTACCGTGTGAGTAGATTAAATATCCACAACTGTCCGTTGTTAGGTTTCATTCAATTGAGTTCCTACTTAGAAGATTAAATACTCTTGTCACTTCTTGCTAACCATCTGTTTAGATCATCTGTTCCTACAGATGGATTAAGTATTTATCTTTTGTTTTATTCTCTAGTTTATTTGACACTGTCAATTGTAATGAGCATCATTCACAAATTGATAAAATTGGCATTGTTTGAACCTGCTTTTATTTTATTTGTCCATATTTATTCATTTAAGAAATACATTAGCTACAATTATTAGTGAAAGAAAAGTCTTAAACGTAAAGAAGAAAGAATCCATCAGAAATGATTAACTCTTACCCTTCTACAAATCACCTGATTGTTGTTGCAACCAGTAGTTGAGAGGGCAGCTAGATCCTAGAATCTGATCTTAATCATCTCACTGTGGGGGCACCAACGTCCAATCAAACATTGAGTTGCATGCTCTCGCACTTTCTAACTGCATACATTAACTGAATACAAGCCCTCACTTATACATGTGGGCTTGTGTTTAATTTAATTGTGCAAACAAATATACAACATTATATGTGATCATTTCTCTAAAATCACTTGCCTGGTTGCCATTGGTCTGAATTCGAAGGAGACGAGGAGTCTTGAACTCAATAACCAACGAACCAAAACTCTCTAGCCAATCCACTATCGGTCAAGCTACTTTATATCATTCACTGTTTTAAATATAACTCAGTTGGTCTTCTTGAGTCAACCCAACCTAGCTGGACCTCGAATCGAGTAGAGTCTTTGACAATCATGGGAGTAAAATTCCTCAGTGCTCATTTTAATGCAGAATGCTTTGATATTTATAAAACCCTAGATTCTGCTTCTCGAGTTGTGAAATGTCCAAAATACCTCCATCCATTTTTCTAAAAAGCAGTGGACTCATTCCGAGTCCCATGATGTGTATATGAATCAAACCTGCTAAGGAGGTGCCCCATAATGATGATCAAACGAACCAAAATCAGGCTGATTCTGCCATTAGGTGGGCCACAGGTGAATTTGGAGGTTTTTAGGTAGCTAGTCTGCTTTGCGTCTTATGGAGTGGCCCAGCTAATTATTGGGTCACCATTTTTTGTTTGTTAGTTTGATAATCACAGTGAAGTGTATCTGTTAGAAGAGGGCATCTAATTAGCAAAATTAAATGAAGACATTTCGTCATTCAAGGCATTGCTGAGGAAAAATGAAGATTATTAAAGGATTTTGTGGTTAAAATGCCTTGCTCAAATCTTCTGAATTTCATTTTATGCAAATATAGGTGGAAAAACTTGACTCCAACCACCCACCAACCCAACCTGGATTTAAATCTGACTTGGACGCTACTCGGAAAAGGGTTCAGGTTGACCCATTTTCCATATGAGTTGGATTCGGGTGTGTTTCATAGACCCAAAATTAAATGAGTTGGGTTTGTTTGATGGGCTACACTCAGTGGGTCATGAATATGGCCTATCCTCGACTCCTCACTAAATGTTAACTATATACATATATCTTATATTGTATTATACTATTAGCTTCAAACTCCAAGCTTAGTTAAGATGGTGATAGTTGAATGGTAGTAAGAGTTTGATTTTATGATAATTAAGAATTTTAAGTATATGATAACAATTTTCTAATATTTTTATACAAAATATTTTTATTCTGATAAATTAAATTGCTTGGGTGAATTGAGTTTGGTTGACCCATTTATAGATGGATTAGGTTGGAGTTGAGATTTTTGACTCATCAGATAAATAAATAGAATTTAGGTTGGATCTATCCTCGCTATGACCTAAATCAATCAAACTCTATCAATTGCCACCCTTAATGACAATCATATATTAGTGTGATGGCCCAATCTCATGAACCGACATCGGTGGATTAGATTCTATGATATCACATGAAATGTCACATCCAAAGAAATCCACAATTTACTGTGTGGATCATCATCCAAATGCAAATGCACCTGAACTCAATGATGAAGAAACTGACCGGCTATAAATAGAAATTTAACCAACGATCGGCTTCTATTTATAGATTTATTCCGTTTTCAGGTAACAACACACGTTGCTAAAGAAGTTGTCCCATGAAGTTTGGCAGGCCACTTGTCACTAAAGTCACATTAACGACAAGTACTGATAAAGACACTTGTCGTCCTCTAGTAACAGTATGGTCCATTTTCCAGCTACAAGAACTTGCATTGCATGATTCAAGACGCAGTGGTGGAGGTAAGATTACATACGAAGATCTTATATTAGGGAATTTATATATAAAACCCCACTGTACTGGGAGAACTGATCACCTGCAGTCCATGCATGATAAAAACCATCATGCAGCCCCGTCTTCCTGCCATCATGCTAGTTGTAAAGGACATGTATACAATGCAAATACTAGGCCCCACCATGAAGGTGATCACCTTCATGGTGGTGTTTAGTGTGGAGCCAATCACACCAAGGCATGGTCGGACGCTCGGACGGTCAGTGAACTGGGCGTCCGATATTCATGTATTAGAAACTAATGTCTCTGGATTGTTCTGGGAACAGCCGGGCACCCGACGGTCAAGTGGACCGGGCGCCCGACATTTGGGATTTTTCTCCCATTTCTTGCTGGACTGTTTTTTCATTGGCCGGGCGCCCGACCAAGCCTGACCAGGTACCGGACCGGCCGCGACCTGTTTTGCACGCTTTCCTATTTTGGGTTCTATTTTCTTATTTTACTATAAAAGGGTTGTAACTCGAGATTATGTCATGGGATTAGGGTTTCTATATGTTCAAGGTGAGAAAGAGGTGAGAGGTTAGCAAAAAAGGATATCCATGTACATAAGAGCATTGAAGAGGTAAGTATATTACTTGCAACTTTGTCTTCTTCATAGTGGAAGTTTACACCCCGATTTTTTACCCTTGTTTGGAGTTTTTTCACGTAAATTATGTCTTGTGGTTTATTGGTTTGTTTCGATTCCTCTTCTAGTTATTATTTCTTCTTGTTTATTGTTTGTGAGTGAGACCGGAGATTGGATCTCGGTTCACCAGCGGTGTTGGCGTGCTGCACAACAAGTGGGGCCTAGTAATTTCACAGTGCAGATGCCCTCACAAGGGTGAGATGTTGGCAAGAAAGATAGAAATCCATAGCAAGCTATCATGCATGCACCTGTAGTTGAACTATTACAACTTCTAACATAAATATTACCATGCTCAAATGCACAATTAATTATAAAATCATATGTTGTATGTTGAACCTGTCATTTTTGCTAACAACCCTGTCACTTTGTATAGCGGAACCTATCATTTTCGCTGACAACCCTGTCAGTTTGTATAGCAGAACCTAGTCACTTTGGTCAGTAACTCTGTCACTTTGTATAAGGTAACCCCGTCACTTTGGCTAGTAACCCCGTCACTTTGTCTAGTTGAACCCCGTCACTTTGTATAGCGGAATCTGGTCACTTTAGTCGGCAACATTGTCACTTTGTATAGTGAAACCCAATCACCTTGTCTAGTCGAACCTTGTTACTTTGGCCCGCAACCTCGGCATTTTGTATAATGGAACCCCAATACTCTGTATAGTGGAACCCTTTCACTTTGTCTAGTTGAAACCCGGCCGGGAACCTCGTCACTTCGGCTAGTTGAACCCTATTATTTTGGTTGCCAACCTTGTCACTTTGTATAGATAAACCTAGTCACTTTGGCCGGCAATCCCGTCACTTCGTATAGTGGAACCCGATCACTTTGGCCACCAACCCTGTCACTTTGTTTAGCAGAACTCGATCATTTTGGCCTGCAACCTCATCACTTTATATAGTGGAACCTATTGCTTTGGCCGGTAACTTCGTCACTTTGTCCAGTTGAAACCCATAAAGGCCAATTCCCACTGTTTTCCTTTGGTGTGGTCCACTTGAGATTTGAATCTATCTCATTTTTGGGATCATGCCTTAAAATTATAAGATGGCAAAATGGATGGACAGCATGGATAAAACACATACATCATGGTGGGGCCCACTGAGCTTTGAAAACACCCCGGGACTGGCGGATCCACACTCATCCCTAAACAGGGTTCTAACTGACGCGGATTCTGTCTGATCGAACCTTTAAGCGTCTGACTAGATCTATGCGAGGGCCCACCATGATGTATCCGTTTATCCACACTGTCCATGCATTTTCTAAGATAATTTTCAGGGATGAGCCAAAACTTGAGGCAGATCCAACGATGTTATGGACCACACCTGAGACTACTATTACATTTAATGCAGCTTGCATTAAATAATATGTGCATTTAATGCAACCCAAGCTTACTATTTTGTGTGGTCAACTATAGTGTTGGATCCGACTCATTGTTGGGCTCATTCCATAACATGATCTTCTAAGAGGGATGAACGGCTTGGATAAACTGATACATCACAGTTAGGTCCCCATATAAATTTGGTCGGACGCTTAAAGATTTGACCAAGGTCAGATGCAATCCACGTCGGTTATAGAGGAGTCCATGTCAGCAAGACTTAATAAAAAGAAAAGAAAACTAAAATTTAAAAAATAGGTAATGGAGACGAGCTTTCTAATTGGACATGGATTGTATCCAACCACTAATCAGACCTTTAAGCGTCCGACCAAATCAGTGTGGGGGCCCACCATGATGTATCCGTTTATCCACGATGTCCACAAATTTTAGAAGATCATGGTAGGATATGGGCCCAAGAACGAGTAAGATCCAACGCTTAAGTCGGCCACACCAAATATTGGATCTTCGTCATTTTTATGGTCATATCTTAAAATGATTATAGAAAATGGATGGACGGTGTGGATAAATGGATACATCATGTTCTCGGTCCCCACACTGATCTGGTCGGACGCTTAAAGGTCCGACCAGTGGTCAGAGGCAATCTGAGTTCCTCTATGACATGGCCCGATTAAATTTGAGGAGGCAGGGACTCCATGTGCACGGGAAACAGATGCTTCGCACTTTAGATTTTTCCAATTCACCAATAAATACCCTGTAAATGGGTACTAATTACTTCCCAAGTATTTACGACATCTTTACTGATGCTTGATTTGATTGCCTACTTTTTACGCATCAAAACCAAGAAAGTTGCAAAAATATTTATGGGGCTCACTATGATGCATGTCTCTTATCCACATCGTCCATCCATTATGCTCTAGCTGTTTTTATGACATGAGCCAAAAAAAAAAGGAGGTAGATCCAAAGCTCAAGTGGAACACAAAATAGGAAAAAGGGAATCAGACTCTTATCAGTTAAAAACTTCCTCATGACACTGTCTCCTGTGATGTGGGCCACTTGAGTGTTGGATTTGCATCTTTTTTTGACTTATGTATTAAACTATTCCTATAAAATAGATGGACGCAATCAATATATCATGTACATCACAGTGAGATCCAAAAATTCAAACTAGTTTTCTTGGACCGGCTTTCAAAAAGAAATTTGATAAGATTTTCAAACAGTAAAATAGTAATAATTACCGATTTAAGAGATATTTACTTGGAAATTGGAAAACCAAAAGGCTCTAAATGGTGGTGACTCTTTGACGGTGCGCAAGGCATAATTGCAAAGCAATCCAAACCGTCCAAATCACCGACCCAATTTTGCATGGAGCTTACCCGAAAGTTATACTGAGAAGATGATGGTAACCATTTGATTTGGGCCTTGGAATTTTGACCAGTGACCATTAATTTAATTTTAATCATCTTTTTGATAGGCAACAACTGGATGGTTAGGATATCTTAATTACTGTGACTTCAATAATATAGTCCATCCATGATGTGTTCTACAATTTTGATGGTCTGAATGGCAGTACATGAGTGCACATGTGAAGAGAGAGAGAGAGCGATGAGTCACCACCATTCCCAAAATGGTGGTGAACTATAAAAATATCTAGCCCTCCAAAATATAAAATAATGAAAAGCTAACACCTTCTGCATGCATGTACCTCAATCCAAACCGTTTAAATTGCAGGGCCCACTATGGAAGGCTCATGATCAAATAACTATACTGAATTGTGGTGATCCTCACCACACGATTGATGACCATCAAGCAGATGATTAAGAAGAGAAATAGTGACGGTCCAAATTAAACGAATAAACGTGATGGTCCAATCAATCAGAGAAAGAAAGAGATTATGCGTGGACCGACACAATAAGGACCGAAAAGCATTAACGTGACTTCAGGTTTGGAAACTTTTCAAAAGAGAATAGGTGGTGAGATGTCTTCTCTTCGTAATAGCAAAAGATACAAAGAGCTTTCACATCCCATGCATTCAAACAACAGTCTGTCCCATCTCCGCATATTTTTCTAATAACCTCCAAAAAAAAACAGAGGGCCCCACTTTGGTGCACTCACCTATTTTCCACTACACTTAGATGGTGCTCACACTCTTTATAAACAACAAAAATAAATAAACAAATAAGCATTTGCACGAGGAGGCCGGTTCCTTTGTCGTTGAATAACATGAATAACATTATTCTACAAGTGTTGCATGTGGGCCCACCAGGAGTGTTGTTATGACATCTAACCTGTCCAGCAGGACCTTTCCACCATGAAAATAGGACACCCCAAAACTCAAATTGATCCAACCGTCATGTGGGACACTGAATTTGGATGATTTTGGACCTTTCCACCATGAAAATAGGACACCCCAAAACTCAAATTGATCCAACCGTCATGTGGGACACTGAATTTGGATGATTTTGTATTGCTGTCCATTGTTATATGATTTGGCTCACTTAATGATCCTGTAGGCTTAGCTTTTTAGGTATCTCATTGTCATGGTGGGGATCACATAATGAATAGGTTGGATGATACACAACGAGGTGGGCCCATCATAAAAAAAAAAAAAAAAAAAAAAAAATGAGACAAAAACCTCCAAATTCTCGTGGTAGCAGACATGGTAGCTATATCGTCTCATTTTTGGAGCATTGCCTTTCATGGTGGGTGACCTGAATGAACAGATTGGACGTCATGCACATGCCTCGGTGGCCTCACCCATAGACTTATATAGAGTAAGTTATTTTACAAGGACCTGTAGAGGAGAAGCGGCATGCAAAACGAGTGGAAAAGACCGCGCGTGTGTGTATAGCTGGCACCAGTCCGCGGTCCTAGAATTTCCAGATCTGGGTTGACAAGGTTGGAAGCCAAGTGGGTATTGAGCAACTCAATATGCTTAGCATACTAAATAAACTCTATGGAGCACACCATAATTTATGTATTTTATTCACTTTGTGTATTCATTCTACCATATAATTTTAGGGCTTGAGTAAAAAACCGGGCCCTAGAATTTCCAGATCCGGGTTGACAAGGTTGGAAGCGATTATGTATTGAGTAACTTACTATGCTTAGTGTACTAAGTAAACTTTATAGAGCACACCGTGATTTATGTATTTTATCCACTCCATCTGTTCATTTTACGAGATAATTTTAGGGCTTGAGTCTAAAAATGAAGCATATCAAATTCTCAAGTGGACCACACCACAGGAGCTGTGTGAACTGAACGTCTACTATTGGAAAATTCTTGGGGCCACAGAAGTTTTGGATCAAGATGATTTTTTTTCCCTTCATCCATGTTGTGTGATCTTATGAACAAGTTAGATGATAAATAAACATCACTGTGGGACCTAGGAAGGTTTCAATGGTGGAGATCATTATTCCCACTGTTCGAGTGAGATGGTCCACTTGAGCTTTGGATATGCTTCAATTTTTGCTCAACCCTTAAAATGAGCTTGAAAAACGGATGGACCACATGGATAAACCACATACATTCCCAAGTGAGCCCAACAGAGTTTACTCAGTACAATAAGAGGGTAGACAAGGTTTGGGTCTTCCTAGGTCCGGATCTCTCTTTTAGGATCCGAACCCGGATTTGATAAGTTTCAGTGGGGTCTATGGACCTTGGTTTGGACTCAGGTTGTGGTGAGTTGCATGCCAAATAAGTGCACTTATGTGGTCAGGCCCACCTGAATGGAGGGATTAGATTGCACACGTGTGCCACTTTGGCATATACGTGATTTATACGTGTGGCCTAGCAATCCTTGTTATACGCTGCATGACTTACGCTCAACTGCACCCTCCCCACACCTAACTTGACGTGATTTTAATCAGGTTAAAGTTGGTGGACCCCACCAGAACCCGACCATATCCATTTTTAAGTCGTGATTGAAATGACAGAACCAAACCTAACTTACTTCCTACGGGCCGTTGGACCCACGTACATAGTGCTTCTGGCATCCCTCTGTGTAGGACCCCAGGAGTTCCTGTGGTTGGAAGCTATGTGGGGACCGCAGAGATACCCATGACAAATCCACTCCGTCCATCAGTTTCTCAAGCTCACAGGTGGATAGGATGCCAAAATTCAGGCAAATCCAAAAGTCAGGTGGGAGACAAAAAAGGAAACAATGAGAATGGAAATGTCGGTAGTAAACATCCCTTGAGCCAACCATGATGTTTATATGCCATCCAAACCGTTCATAAGGTCCTTACCACTCAGATAAAATGTAGGCAAAAATATCATTTTGTGGCCCCCATAAACTTTCCAAAAGTAAGCGTTCAATCTCCATTGTTTGGTGTGGCGTGCTCCACCTTAAGTCTTGGATCTGTCTGGTTTTGGACTCCTGTACTGTTGTGAGATAGAGAAACTGATGAACTGAGTGGATTTTTCATGAGTATCTCTCTGAGCCTCTCATAGATTCTGACTCAGGAACTTTCTATAGGCAGGGGACAGGCAATTCACGTCCCTATCCTAGTAGACAATGTGTAGGGGAAGTTGCTGCAAAAGTATTCCCACCATCTAAAGATAGAGGTGGGAATCCCGACACATTTTGAGATCCGATTTGAAAAATCCACCCATTTTGAAATGCGAGTGGGAATTGTGACTAGCATCATTTGGACAGTGGAAGATAGGTGTCCATCGCTTTTCAGTGCACCCTCTTTGCACCTAACTTGGGCCCACATATATCTCTTTTCAAATTCAAATATTTGGATACTCTTAAAAGAATTTAAAAAAAAAAAAAAAAAAAAAAAAAAGGGAGTAGATATCTTTATTTTCTAATAAACATCACTTTTATGAAGACAACTTGTCACGTTGGATCATGTGAAACCATCACTCTCGCTATATACTTTTTCCCGCTAAAATATATCTTCTCAGTTTTAATCCTTTATTAGTAGGTATGGAACGTGTAATAACACACGTTGACAGATCGGAAAGGAGAGAGACAAGTAGGCCTGGCAATAGGTAGTGAGCCTTGAACTTGGATTTCGAATCGCTTGGGCCAGGTTTGGCAGGCTATCCGTATTAAAAGAAAATGATTTTGCTGGGGACTGGGCTGCCCCATTGCCAGTCCTAGAGAGCAGGGGAAGAGAGTTACCAAAGAAAGACTAGAGAGAGAGAGAGAGAGAGAGAGAGAGTGCCGGTACGGAAAGTAGATTGCTGCTTTCTTATGTGTAAAATGGCAGAAAATCCTCAAGACACAGAGACATTTAAATTACCTAAATATCATTTTTTTTTATATTGAAAATTTCTCCTTTATGTTTTTTTTAATCCAAAGTTAAACTACTCTATTGAGACTAATTGTGTGAGTAAAACGGTCCGTAGCTACTTGGGTTATAGACTGTAGAGGTTTAAAAATTGATACTTAAGTGCATGGCATTTGGTGACGAGATATGATCATGTGCAAAGCGTTTGCATTATTAGCTAGCATGTCACATGCATAGCATATGCAATCCACGCAAAATGCGGGTACACCATCTTGATCATCCGAGGTAAAGTCAGGTCAATCCACTCAGCAAGTAGGAGAAAATAACAAAATATTCAAAGGTAGCAAATGGTATGATTAAGAATAGCACTGCATGGCCCATTCAATGAGTCCATCAACCTGATTTTCATATCAGGTGATCATCATGTGGTCCACCTTTTCAACCGATTGAATAGAAATGTGTTGACTCAGAACTTATGATATAACCATTGCGTAAATTGAGACTTGCTAACGTCTCCCATTGCATCTACTGAGACTTGATGACATCTTCTAATCTCTTAGTCGCCCTCCCTCAGGCATATCTCCTATAAAGAGATATCTTTCTCCCTTTTCTCCTTGGTGTTTATGTGGGATAAATTAGAGCAGATTCTCATCAAATCTAGGGTATCCAAAGGTTTTGAATGCATACCTTGATCGGCCATTGAGAAGCTTGGAGAAGATGGCTGCACGTTGGTCTTCCACATCCTGTACACCCACGCCTCTACGGCCTCCAATGGGAAGAGAAACATGCGCATCAAGTGTATGGAGTTGGGAACCGAATGTACTATATATACGTAGAGTGGTTGTGTGAAGAACCCACCCATCGTAAGACTCTTCTACTTGCCTACGACTCCCCAATCCCTCACTTCTTAGGAGAGAAGTTATTCTCCAATACAACTTTATCCAGAGTAGTCTACAATACTTCGTGCCCATAAAATTGTATACACCTATCAACTTCGTGGATCCTATCCTGATGGTCATGTAATCGATCTAAACCGATCATTGCGTTGGCAGGTGGAATTATACCATACATGGCTCATAATTCCAACATTCTCCCACTTAGGATATTAATGGTAATCTAATTAATATGCAATGTATTATCTAGTATTTCCTTAATGAGCTTATAGCTTTACTAAATATTTCAATGGATCATGTAAAGCACCCTAAATTATTCGCTCCATTCGAACTACCAACATTGGGCCACGATAGTCATCACGTCACTAATTGATGCGGGACCAGGCATGATCACAATGCCAGTATTCCCAATGACATAGATACTGAAAACATGAATCCAAAACATGAAAATCTCATGCAAGATGTAACCCACATGCATACTTCTAAGTGGTCCAACCATCTCTATTAAGAGATGTATTAGCCTCAATCATAGCCTTCCCTGTCGTTAATTAACCTTAATTATCTGGAATGCATACACTTCTATGATGTTTGTACTCCCACTGACCCTGAGCACCTTATGATGCAATTAACAGTTGAAGTTTACAAACATTTGACGATTATAAATCATCTTCCTTTCAAGGAACCTTATTATATGCTCTTTTGTCCCTATCTTAATTCAGAGGAATGCAATATCACAATGCCTAACACCTAGCTTCATGATAAATTTTGTTCCAATGCATGGTGTTGCAAGTGCTTATATTGCATCCCCACGAGCAAAAATAATCATGACATGAAACAAAATTTGAAATTAGACCTCACATTGATGAGACACTTAATGTAGTCCAAACTATCACAACACTCAAGACCAATTCCCACTATTCCCTCACCAATCTAATGATTAGAGGGCATATGCATTTTGAGAGAAAATCTCATGTTGCGTATATTAGGATTCTCTGAAGTTGGAGACAGATGTCTCATATCCTTCCTAGGTCAAAACTTTTATCATGGGTTTCTATCTCAATGTTTTGAATATCATTATAAGTATATCCACCTCAAAATGATAACAGTGTCTGCCTCGGCCAAAAAATTCTTTATGCATATCACTTTTAGGGATCAAACATATTCATGATTTTTACTTTCTTGTCTATAAGCAAGGTTGCCTTCATTCACATTCACATCCTATGTACGAATAAAGTATCGAGGCTTGAATCAATATTCAAATTTAAAAGAAAACTAAATGAATCATTTTATTTCAAACCAATGTATCATAAAATAAAGTGTAAAAGGAGTCCCAAAAGATTTAAATTCAAACTAATTTATGTATTTAAAAGAAATACAAAATCATTAGCATCGATTCTCCTACTAAAAATCCACCCATTGATCACATAACACTTCACATCGTTAGGTCTCTGGCTCCTTAGGTGCCCCTGCACACGATTCAAGTTGTGAGTGTCTAGCTCGAAATTGATCCACATCGTGACAAGCATGTATCAATTAAAATATCATAAACTGTCAGATAAGAATATTTACCTTTACTTTTGTTCTTATTCTTTTTAGGACAAGCTTTATACCCATGACACTATTTCTTTAAGTGACCCTCCTAATCGTAGAAGTAGTTAGATTCAACCATTTGATTTTTGTCCTCAACCCTATACCATTGCCTATTATCTTGCCTTTACCCTTACCCTTAAAGCCCCTCTTTCTTTTTTGTGAGTTATTTTCTTAAGAGGAGTAGTGAGATGAGCACTCTCTGGTCATTCTCGCCTAAGTCTCTCTTCCTCTTGCACAAAGTGCGATTTAGCTCAATCAAGGTTCATTTTTCTTTTTGTGTATTATAATTGACTTTAAAAGTGTTGAAGCTGGAAGGAAAATAAATCAATACAAAATAGACCACTAGGTCTTCTGGAGTACCCACTAACTGGAGTGTCTTTAACTTAGATGAGAGATTTGTCATCTTTATGATGTGCTCCCTATTACCATTGTCATTATATTTTAGAGACACGAGTTCAAAAAGAACTGTCACAGTCTTTGCCTTATCGGATTCAGTGAACCTTTTTTTCGATTTCTTTAATGAATTCTTTCATGCTCTCTCCCTCAGGTATACCTCCACAAAATGACTTGGGAATGGAATGTCTTATAATCTTTATGCTTAGCTTATTTACCCGCTCTCACCTGTTATATTTAGCAACATCACAAGCAAGGTTGGATTTAGTTGAATTTTTTAGGTTAATCCTCATTTAAGACTAAGTCTAATTCCATATAACTGAGAGTAATTTCTAATGCATTTTTTTTTTTTTCATTTCGAGAAGTTAGTGCTATTAAGGGTAAGAAAGACGTTAATTTAGGAGAGAATAGATCCAATATTCATGACTACAACGTAAAAGGTGCATTATCTCACATAAAAGGAAATATCCCATTAAACCTTAAGCATCAATAAAAGACGCTTTAGGGTACGTGTTAGGGTCAGGGTCAAGGTCGCAGTTGTCATGTTAAAAGTCTAGGTTGTCATGTATTAAGGGTCTAAGTTGTTAGGGTCGAGGTTGTCATGTATTAAGGGTTTAAGTTGTTAGAGTCGAGGTTGTCATGTGTTAAGGGTCGTGGTTGTTAAGGTCAAGGTTGTCATATATTAAAGGTCGAGGTTTTCATGTTTTAAGGGTTTAAGTTGTCAGGGTCAAGATTATCAAGTTCAAGGTTGTAATGTGTTAAGGGTCGAAGTTTTTTTTTTTTTTTTTTAAGAAAGAAATTTATTTATTTGGTCAACAAAGAGGCTTTACAACCATTCGGGTGAACCCAACCAAAAAATTTGGGCACCACTTATCATTAGACCTTGCTAAGAATTGAGCTATACAACCTCAAAGAGGCTCAATACTGGAGCCCTCATCCTACTATTCGGGCACCACCTGTCATGTATTAAGGGTCGAGGTTGTCAGCAGGGTCAAGGTTGTCATGTGTTAAGGGTCGAGGTTGTCATATGTTAAGAGTTGTGGGGCTTTGGACACCATTTGTGGGGCCCACCATGGGGCATGTGTCAAATCTACTCCACCCATTCTTGTAGGAATTTCAAAGAAGGCCATGATCCGAAGATTAAGACACATATCCATCGATCATGTGGACCACACCATAAGGAAATAATTAATAGTGAATGGTCACCATTATTGTTTGTCGAGTTTTATGATTCTTGAATCCGTCTCATTTTTTATCTCATGTCCTAAAATGAGCTTGTAAAATGGATGAATAGATGGATTTCTCACAAACATCACAGTGGGCCCCACCTAGGTTGCTAGCGGGGCGGGGTAAGATGCAATCCGCTTCCATCAGTGGGAGGGAAGAGGAGTGGATATGGTGATATGAACGCGTATTTCCTACGAAAGCCTTTCCGAGGATGTTCCCGCATTGGGATACTAGGTGGGGTCTACCATGTTGTTTGTGAGAAATCCACCCTATTCATTCATTTTGCGATCTCATTTTAGAACATGCAGCCAAAAATGATGTGGATCCAATACTCAAGGGGACCATGCAGGAGGAAATAGTGGGGAAAGAAATGCTTATTGTTAAAACCCTCCTGGGCTCCACCTTGATGTTTATGTGACATCCAAACCATTTATAAGGTCATTCCCACTAGGATAAAGTGAAAACACACAAAAGAAACTTGGCCTGATATGAAACTTTTGTGGCCATACAAATGTTTCAATGACGCTCATTGAAGCCCCACTGTTTCCCTCCCATGTGGCCCACGTGAGTTTTGAATTCATCTTATTTTTTGTCGTATGTCCTACTATGAGCTCGCAAAATGGATGAACGGGGTGGATTTCTCATAAACATCATGGTAGGCCCCACCTAACATCCCAACAGAGGATCATTTCCTACGAAAAGCTTTCAAAGGAAATCCTGTTCATATGACCGGACACGGATTTCCTACAAAAGCCTTTTGTAGGAATTTCTTGTGCTGGGAATCTAAGTGGGGTCCACTATGATGTTTGTGAGAAAGCCACCCATTCAACCGTTTTGCGAGCTCATTTTGGGACATGTGGCAAAAAGGAAGTGGATCCAAAACTCAAGTGATCCATACAGGAGAAAACAATGGAAAAAGAAATGCCTACTGTGGAACAACTTAGTGGGTGTTATCATAATCATATGGGGCTTACCTTGATGTATTTTATGTATATCCATGTCGTCAATCTATTTTTTCATCTCATTTTAGGATGATCTCCCAAATCTTAAGAAGATCCAAATCTCACATTGTAACGCCCCCAAAATTCGACACTCGAGTATATAAACTCAAATTCCAAAATCAAGGGTGTTATGAAAATAATGAATGAATCCTTCACAATCACAACTGATATTTTTCTTTTCCATTCACAAGGTACTAAATATATAGAATCAAAATAAACCAAACTTTAAAAATTAAACTATTAATCAATGGGTCTACGAAATTATACCAAACTGTCTAAACTAATGGCCATCTAATGGGCCTTATTATATCAATACTTTCAAACTAAAAATTAAAATAAATCAATTCTCAAAAAATCTTCTAGAGTATTCCCTCATCTGGAACCGCTTCCTCGAAGTCTTCTAAATCATCACCTGTCACTACGGTTAATCGCATAACACTGCGTCAGCTATAAAGCCGGCGAGTAATCTCGTACGGTTTGGCACATGTAATTCAATATAGAAAACCACATAACCACTAAAACATAATTCATTACAAATCCAATGATAATTTCACCAAACCAAAATCTCTTAAACATGCACATGATGCATGATATGCAAGTATATCTCAACTCTCAGTACGATTATCAATAGAACGTCCAGTCGGTTAACACTATCATCCTGGAACATCGATCCCTAGCGGCATAGCCAACTCGGATCACGATCTGTCCCACACCTCCGCCTGGCCTGCTTAGCTAGTCTGTTGCACACACTTGGGTGCTTACCCAACCGCCCTCGATCAACGGAGCCTCCACATGGCCTGCGTAGCTGGTCTGTTGCACACACTTGGGTGCTCACCCAACCGACCTCGATCAATGGAGCAACGGTTTATTGCAACACTCACGTGTGCTTAGCCCAAATCAACTCAAGTAATCAATTCCACATACTGGAGTCCTCAATCTCATGGAATGCATGGTTTATGTCACTCCTTTTCCCAAATAATTCAGACAATTCATACATCTTTCCAACCTTTTCCAAGGTACCAAAATACAACCATAAACTCATGTAATCACATGATTTCACAATATGCAATGTTAACCAACCAATTTTACATGATTATCAAAATCACTATAAAAGTTAAACCTTCAAGTTCAATTTGAAATCGAACGTAACGTAACAAAAGTCCAGCCCTTCAAGGCAACAATTTCAATCTCAGAAAACTATCAAGTTCATGAAATCACATAATTTCTAAACTAGAAAGTTGACATCTTCAAGAACAAATCAAAGCTCGATTTAACACAAAATAATCTTATGAAGTTAAAACGGTGTAAATTGAGATTAATGTGTGAAAAGGTACAAGATAAACTCACTGTTTCTTTTTTTTCTTCTTCTCTTTCTCTTTCTTTCCTTTTCTTTTCTTTGCTTTCTTCTTCTTCTTCTTCTTCTTCTTCTTCTTTCTTTCTTTCTTTCTTTCCCTGGAAGGATCCAGTGGCAGCAACAGAAGGGTGGAGAGATTTCTTTCCACCCGTCTCTCTCTCTACCTGAACTCTCTCTCTCTACCCGCACCCTCTCTCTTTCTCTCTCTCTTTCTCTACGTTTTTCTGGAGAGGCAGAGACGTCTACAGTGGTTTTATATCGAATCCAACGTCGGTTGGACGATCGGCTAGTTGCTTGGTGTGGAAGGAATGGTTCGGGAGTTGGAGTTGGAAACGGATTACAATGAGGGTTTTACATGGCATGAGGACCGTTGAGATGCTAAGTGGGGTCCACACGAAGCTATGGATGAAAGTTGGAGAGGCCATGCAAAGCGGAATCCGAGATCTTGGCTTTCTTAGATTTGGACGGCGGTTAAGGGTGGGCCGCTGGATCGATGAATAGTGGAGAGGCTTCAAAGGATGAAGGTCTACTGGGCGACGGGCCTGACAGACGGCTTGGATTGCACATATGGGGCCCACCAGAGAGATGGTGTGGATCACCAATGGCGGCAGCGGCAACGCTGCCGCTGGAGCAGCGTCCGGAGAAGACGCTCTCGCCGCGTTGCGTGAAACGCGATCAAACGCTGTTTGACCACGTGCCGACCATGTGCACCGCACACGAGGGTCCCACCTTGATGTTTATATGAAATCCACTTTGACCAGAAGGTCGGCAACGTAAATTTAGGCGGTGACACCAACATTAGGTCAGATTCGAGATCAGATGGCCCACTTATAGCCTGATTTCTGATTAAGGTATTTGTAGGATGATCGGAGGACTGAAATTTGACGTGTACAGTTAAAATATGCCCTTAAACTATTATATGAAGTTTTGCATGAAACTGATCGTCAGAAACTGGCATACTTAAAATCATCAGTTTAACTTAAGTTTGACTAATGACATTTTCGTAATTATTGTAAATTTGTGAGTTTTGTGAAATCTGACACTTCTACGCTGTTCTAGGGTTTATTTTGAGTAATTTTAATAAATGGATCCTATAGTAATTCCCTACAGATTATTTATTATTAATTTATCAATATAATAAATCATGTAATTTAATAAATAATTAATTAAATTGTTATTTTAATTATTTCAAAAAATGGGGTCATTACACACTTGGACCATACCACTAGAAACAATGATGAATGACCATTAAAAACGTTTTATAGGCCACAAAAGTTTTGGATCAAGCTGATATTTGTATATATTTTCCCTCCATCCAGGTCTTCTTGACATTAATATCAATAGGTTGGATTGCAAATAAACATTATGCAACTCTTTAGATTTTTAATGGTGAGGCACTCAATCACCACTATTTCATGTGGTGTGGTCCACCTAAGATTTAGATTTGCATAATTTTTAGGACCTCATCCTAAAATGGGCTGGAGAAATGGATGGATGGCATGGGTATACAAAATATCATCGAGGTGGGCCCCATGGTAATCGTAACATCCACTAAGCTGTTACTTCGGGTGACACTAAATCTGCTTCCCTTCCCTCCCGCTCGATGGAAGCGGATTGTGTCCTATCACTGGGAACCTAGGTGGGGCTCACCGTGATGTTTGTAAGAAATACACCCCATCCATCCATGTTGCAAGCTCATTTTAGGATATAAGACAAAAAATGATCTAGATCCAAGACTCAAGTGGGCCCACTTTCTTTCCCCAGTTTCAATGGTAGGCATTTCTTTCCACATTTTTCCTCTCATATGGCCCACTTGAATCTTGGATCTAGATCATTTTTGGTCGCATGTTCTCACAAATATTTGAGTGGGCCCCATTTAAGTTCACAGTGCAATGCTCTCACATGAAGAAATCCGCATTCATTACCTAACGGCCATGCATAGGGGCAGTTTTGTCCCTTTAAAAATTTAAAGAGGCTCTTAGGGCAATTGAGGGAATATTTTAGAAACCTTTGACTTTTAAGGTGTTTGGCCATATATACCACGAGGCTAGTTTGGTCAAAATCCCTTTCTAAGCTTAAAAGTAGTGAGAGAAGTCAAGACAGTTTAAATAGGACTAACATTACGTAATGTGGAATGAAATTTCATGGGATAGTCTAACACGACACCAACACGCTATGTGTTGTGTAAGCATAACAGCTCCGAACTACGACTAAGTCTTAGAGGGGGTGAATATGACCAATATAAAAAAAATCTTGCCTAATTAAAACTAATTTATCAATTCAAATCAATTAAGCGGTTAACACTTAGGCTTCTAAGCTAAGTGGGTCCAATCAAATAAACTACAAAAGATGTAACAATTGAAGCAACTAGTCTATAAGGAAATGTGAAAATACAACTTTTGTGTGCTTTACCAATCAAGTGCCTAGCATACAATCTAATTCAAGCATCATATGATTTACTAATCAAACACTTAAGCATGAATAGAATTGCAAGCATTCAATCTCAAACAGAAGCATGTATAGTGGTTCGACTATTTGTCTACTCCACTACTGGCGAATGCACTCTCCTCGAGTTTATCGTTGTTCACTATCTCAAAGGTTTTAAATCAGGTTCACTTCTAACCTTTACAATGGTTTCTCCTAGGATAACCACTAACCTACACGTACATACCCATGTTTGTGGACCATGTACACACCCGTGTTGGTGGCTCCCTCAAAGACTTAGTTGGTTTTCTATCGGCTAACCAACAATCCTAGTCCTAAATAAGAACCTAACGTACACTCCCATCATAGGCTCCATTGGAGACTTCTTAGTTTTCTTTCGGTTAACGAACAACCACTAGCGGACCTAATCTAAGTCTCTACTTTTACTCCCACCGAAGTCTTCCATAGGGATTAACATATATATACACACCCATGTTCAGTGAATTCAGTCCTACACAAGAGCATATGTCCTACACAAGAACCTATTTAAGTTTGGCCTACAAACTTTACACTCAGTTCTATAAGAGGAAGGAGTGTATGGACTCTAAATTGACAACCTTACTTGTCGGATTGAACTTTGTTGGTGCGCCTTCTTGAGTTGCTTCTTTAATGCTCTCATATGCTTGAATCAGCTCTTCATTTGCTCCTACGTCCGTCGATGCCGATGGTTCAACTCCATGAATAAACACCTTGCATGCGATGTACCTGTGAGGTGACCAAGGTTATGAGAGTGGTTTGGTTGAATCTCCTACAATTAATGGCTTAGTTGGTTTCCAAATATGGATTCAACTAAATGAATACTCTAAAGGTTGATAGACATTAAGATTTTTTTGTGGGATTGATGTCTAAACTCTAAAGAATGTTTAAGATCATGTTCTTCTTGAAAATGAGCTTGAAATGCTCATTAAAATGAAGAATTACTAAGAAGGGAGTATAAATCTCTTTAGGATAGAACCTAAGAGATATGGTAGAGCTTGGAATACAGTTTGGTTTCTAAAACACCAAAATTCGTCATCTACACAAATATCCGATTGCAAAATATATAGAGAAAAAGCTCCAACGGATCTATAACAACTAGTCTTCGATCGGACCGGATGATCTTCAGTCCCACCGAAGGTGAGTTTCAGTCGAATCGAAACTAGTCGAAGGATTGGCCCGAAGAGTCTGAATTTTCCAATAAACTTGTTGGACTGTTCTAGCTGATTTCAGTCGGACCGATAATTCCTTTGATTAGACCAAATTCTGTCCATTATTTTCAATTTAGTTGTAAGAGATTTGTTTGATTTCGGTCAGATCGAACATGTGGTTCGGTCGGACCGAGACCAGCCGAAGATAGGTCTTGTGGAGTAGAATTCCCCTGATTTTCCTGATTGCTCGCTGACCTATTTTGGGCCACTTTTGATTGAACCAAATAAGGGTTTGGTCAAACCAAAGTACCCTGAAATTCTTTCAAAGCCTAGCTAAACATGTTCAAATGAATTCCTAAGGCTTTGGATGATTAAATAAAGTTTTTCTATTAGAAATGGATTACATAGAAAATTATTATTTTGAAACTAATGAAGTCTAGGCTAAGTTTACCAAGGCACCTTATATTTACCAGTATTTTCATACCTTAATTCTTGTAAGTCTTCGATCCTTAATAGTTTTCTAGTAGAAGCTCAACCCACTCAAGACATCCTATCTCACCCCATTGACAAATATGCGCACTAACAAGGAACACCATGCTCCGATTGTACTATATTTACATGGCAAAGTTCCATTAGCCCCACTATGATATGTGTTATATCCACACTATCCATTTTAGATCATTTTGAGGCATGAGCCCAAAAATAGGCAGATCCAAAGCTCAATTGGGCCACACCATAGAAGGCAATGGGCACAATGATGTCACCGTTAGAAACTTTCCTATGACCTATCATAATATCTATTTGCCATCCAACTTGTTAATAAGGTCATACAGACTTGGCTGAAGGGAAAACACAAATAAAATATTGTTAACCCGAAATTTGCGTGGCCTCGAGAAGTTTTCAATGGTAGGGGTTCAATCCCCACTGTTCCTGTGGTGTGGTCCACTTAAGCTTTAGATTTGTTTATTTTTAAGAGTATGCCCTAAAATGACACGGCAAAATGGATGAACGACGTGTGGATATAACACATACATTATGGTAGGGTGAATAGAGTTTGCTACGTCAACCTAGTACGGACTTCGGTGCTGTGTTCTGTACCACACGATCCGAACCCGTTTGATCCTTGGGAAGTCACATGACTCAGGCAAACGAAAGCCCTTGATACACGCAGCATATATGAACTCTGGTTAAACATCATGGAACCCACTGGCTAAAAGTGAGATTGGTTAGAAAATCTGGACCTCTGACTCGTGGACACTTGTTTGCTGAAATATGACCATAGGATTTTTTTTTCTTTTTAATTTTTAACCGTCCAATAAATGTCCACTAATCTGTACAGAACTGGGAAATATAATGGATGAGATTAATTTGACTTTTTGTTATGCCACGTATGAAATTTCTGAGTAATTTTTAAGTGATTGAGTATTAACAAAACACACTTATGACAGATCACCAGAGTTATTCTGTTTGAACATCTGAACATCTGCAGGAGGGTTGTCGGATGGAAACCCCTTTCATGTGTGGAAGAGAACGAATGATGAGATTCGATGTGGCCCACCTTGTACCACTCTGGATTCTGTCGACAGCTGTCAGACACCGAAGTGCGGGCCACATGCTTTTTTCTTTTTTCTTCTTTTTTGGCCCAGTTTCTGGGCGCTCAGGTATCGAAAATATTCAGGGGCTTGGTCAGGTCAGGTCAGCCGTTCGTTTTGGTTCCCTGACCAGCATAATGGCGAGGCATTAAATCCACCATTAAAAATTCCCTAGGGGTCACCCTAATGTTTTTTTTTTTTTTTTGTTAGTCATGTAACACCCCACCCTGGTAGCTGCGGAACGCACCCACACGGTTAGCCACATTATGCACCCACCCACAGGTAGGATTAGTGTGTCTCCTTGGCATTTAGAACCTGAGACCAGCTGTTGAAACCTAGAGGTCTTTTAGCTGGGCTAGCAGGCGAGGCCTATCCTAATGTTGCCATCCAACCTGTTGATAAGGTCAAGTAGACTTGGATTCCCAAATCCACCGGGATTGGTGGATACCTGATTTTGGGCCCATCAGGATGATGCCTTATGTCCACGCATCCATCTATTTTGAACGCTCATTTTAAGCATGATCCAAAAAATGAAGCAGATCCAAAACTTAGGTGGACTGCACCATAGCAAACAATTTTGATTGAATAAACCTTCAAAAAGTTCTTAGGGGCCACCTGGAAGTTTATTTGCCATACAACTTATTGATAAGGTCATAAGGACCTGGATGAAGTGACCACACAAATATCATCTTGATCCAAAAACTTTTGTGGCCACACAAGAAGTTTTATTTCCTATGGAAGTTGGTTAGGAAAATCTCTTTTTTAGTGTAAGTAAGCTAAATGACTAAATGAGTGATGGGGGGGGAGTTGGACTTTGATAATTGTGAGGGATATGGGCAGGTAACAAACAGAAATGACGGTAGGACTGAGGTGCTACGAGAAGAAAGCAGCCAATATCACCACTATTTCCTATGGTGGGGTCCACCTGAGATTTGGATTTCTTCATTTTTGAATCATTTACTAAAATGAGCCATCAAAACAGATGGACGGCGTGGACGTAAGCCACATACATCACAGTGGGCCCATAATAAGGGATCCACCGACCTTGGTGTGAATATGGGGATCCACCAAAGTCGCACCTTATGGATGAAGGGAAAGCACACAGCTCAATCCAAAACTTGCGTGGCCCCAAGAAAATTTTAATGGTGGGGATTCAATCCCTACCGTGTGATCCACCTGAGACTTGGATTTGCTTCATATTTTGGACCATGCCCTAAAATGAGTGTGGAAAATTGATTGACGGCATTGATATACAACTTATAAATCAAGGTGGGCCCCACGGTCATGGCCTCACCTACTGAGCTATTACCAAAGGCCACACTTAATTCGCTCCCATCACCGAAAGAAACATTCCTAGGAGGAAAAATTCATTGTGAGACAATATGATGGAGCCGGATGGACTGGAGTATGGTACAGTGATTTGTCCAATGCACGCATTGCAGGCATATGTATCAAGTGGGTCCATTTATCTATTTGTCCTTGGGATGGATGGCTTATGTTCCTCTTGGATACTCCTATTCATTAGTTCAATGAAATTCTTATGACCTACATCCATTTCTAAGTTTAAAGAATCATCCAAAATTTTAAGGCTCGTTTGTAGCATCAAAAGTGAAATCTCAAATTAGTATATTTATGTGGCCTTTGGTAATAAAAAAAGAAGTGTTGTCACCCACTTGAATTTTTGGTAATAAAAAGTTTTGGTATACATCTTAGTGGGAAGTGTAAATCTAATTTGCAAACAATGGATCATCTTAAGCATCAAATTATGGAGATTTAAGGAACTATTTACATATCTAAATGGGTATCTATTGACAGTTGATGAATATGAAGGAGGATACATCTTGATCTTCCGCACGTCAGACTATTTTTTTAAATCTTTGAGGGCAGCAAAATTCTTTATTTTTCTTTTATTTGATGTGAAGGTAAGAAGGCCAAGACTACGTATTTATAAGAAGTGATAGTAAAAGTAGTTTACCCCATTGCAGTTGCTCCCCTCTACACGTCTCTGTATTTAAAGAGCTCATATCTATCTTAAATACCCTACATAGGAATAGGAAAATCATGCCACCACCCCTTACATATCTAAATCAATCACAATTAACATGAGATCCACTAGAATGCTTAAATTTAAATAATCTAAAAGTAAAAAAGGACTTAGTCGAAGAAATCATCTGAACGGTGGAAATAATGAATTGTAACCTAAGTGTCAAAACCAGAAGATTACATGAAAAAATGTCACTCTCACATGCCTAGGAGTGGATACTCGCGTAACTTGGTCGAATCCAAGTCGGCATAGTGAATCTCCCGTAAGGCCACAAAAAGTGTAGGACAGCTAACCACTTTGACGATCAAGCGAAACAAGTACTCCTTGAGTAATTCAAGAAGCAACAGAAAATCCATTTCAAAGTGAGTAACCTCGTAAGGCTGCCAGGAGCGTAAGGGCTTTGCTATACCTTTCTGATGTTAGTACCGTTCAGGAGTTAAAGGGTTGCTATTAGGTACCCATATTGCCGTTGATGTAGGGACAATCGCAAAGTTTTTCCCAAACCCTCATGACATGTGTGAGTTATCTATTTCAGATAACCAGCTGACATAGATACAAAGGTAAGCAATGATTCTAGACTACGATCTATGAATGACCAAGTTAAAGGTGGGGTGTCCACTCGCTTTGGCATTCGGTTGCACACAACCTCTGCCAAAGATGAGCATCTGTAGACACCCCACCTCCAGCCTAGCTAAAATGATGAATGAATGGCTAGATGGATGGCAGTCCACATTCCAAACCCTAGGTCTAAACCCAATTAACTCACCCAGATTATACCCCAAACCCTAGGTCCAAACCCAGTTGACTCACCCAATTTATATCACAAACCCTAGGTCCTAAACCCAATTAACTCACCCAGTTTATATCTCAAATCCCAGGTCTAAACCTAGTTGACTCATTTAGTCTATATCCCAAACCCTAGGTCCAAACATAGTTAATTCACTCATCCAAACCCTTTTCCATAACCCAAGTCTTAACTTAAACCCAGTCAACTCATCCTGAATCGTAGGCCCGAAAAACCACCCTCAGGAGAAATCAGGCAAAAATTTTAAGGAGGTCAACTCGATGGGTCAACTCAATGAGTTAACTCACCTAGTCAACTCACTCGGTTAGCTCAGCCCTCAAACCTAGTAAACTCACCCAATCAAAGCCAAAATCAAACCTAAACCCAAACCAAACTCCAACCCTTAGCCTCAGAGTAAGACCGAACCTACAAGTACATTGAACCTGGAGTTTTTTTGCTCCAGGTTTGGAGTACCAGCTGTCCTAAGCCGGGAGAGAGAGGTCGTACAAGCGACACCCAGGCTACCGGTCCAGTAAAATTACAAGAACTGCCACCCTGGGCAGCTATAAATACCTATTTTTCCCTTTACTTTCAGCATCCAATCCACTCCTGTCCAGACTCTCTAGTCCATCTGAGTTCTTCTCCCATCTCCTCTTAGTTTGTTCCTCCACTGAGGAAAAATCGAAGTGTAAGCAAAGAGCCTAGCCCTTGGTCTAGCCCAGCCTGACCTTGGCTCAAGTCTTCCAAGCCACCTAAATCTCAATCCAAGCCGCTCAAGATAGCCTACGTGACAATTTTGTCCATCTAGCTATTCATACATCATCATCATCTCATTTATATCTAGCGTAGTACAACACTCCATATTCTTCCAACCCCCCTGCTCATTGCATCCATTTGGCATCACATAATCCACCTTGACACCTCACCAATCTTAGTGTATGCTTTATGGCTTGCCGATTTAATCGGACCCTTCCAATCAGAAACTTTGATTGGTCAAACCTACTATCATACATAATACTCATCATCCTGCATTTCATTACTTTATATTTACCATCATACCACGCTTTACACCTGGACAGCTCGAGCATATGCTCTATGGCTTGCCAATTTGATAGGGCCCTGTCCATAAAAAAAACTCATATTAATCGGACCCACGTTCACCTATCATTACATATCATGGCTTTTGTAAGAATGTACGAGACTTGATCATAACTTTCAAAGACTAGTCAGATTCGGTGAAGTAAAGACCATACATCTGTACAGGTGAAGTGGGTACCTAACACCTTCCCACTCTGTAACCGTGGTCCCTTAACTTAAATATCTAACCGCATATCAAGGAGTTATTTTAGAGAAATGTATCTCTGGAGCTCATTCTCAAACATTTCTACAGGGTCTAGCCAACTGTAAATTCAAAGTAATTGGCTAGTGGCGACTCCAGTCAATCGAATATCTACAATCAATCTCAAGAAGTCCCTCAAAAGAGGCAAACCCGTGAAAGTGACGATTCATGCCCCAAAAAAATGTGGATCTCAGCATTCACAAAATGGCGACTCCACTGCGGATTTCCTAGTCCCACTAGCTGAGACCCAACTCAAAAAAAAATTTGATTCAGTCGAACCAAATTAGTTCTAAATTTCTCTACTAATTGCTAAACACTTTTTGCTAATTTCAGTCATATATATCTCGACTTTGGTCGAACCAAAATTCTATTTTTTCTATTATCTGAGTTCTTGACTTTCAAGACTTGTTCTCCACCTTTTATACTTAATTTTCTTAGATAATTGGCACTTGAAACCTTCACTTTAATCCCTAAACTTTAATTCTTCAATCTTCAATCTTTTTTAGCTTTAATCAATCTATTTTGTATTCAGATTCGCCTTAGGTTCTGACATCTTTTAGTATGTTGAAAACATATCTAATTAGTCATTTTAACACTTTGAATATACCAAAAAATAATGAATGATAGGGGTTAAATATGCATTATTTGAGTCTCAACAACCAATAAGATATTATTGATGTACAAGACCAATATTATGATTTTTCTCCCACTAATTTCTACATAAATACACTTCTCAATAATATTTTTTATAAAATAAATGAGAAAATCGTCTCATAAAATTTCAAGTACCACTGAGACAATGCTTGTTCTAACTTACCAATGGACTTTTAAGTCTGTAAACTAAATTCTCTAAGTCATTTGTTGCACTAGTTGTTTCATATATACATTCTCATTTAGATCTCTATCGAGAAATGGAGTTTTAACATCCATTTGATATAACTCTAGATACATATAAGTCATAAGTGTCATTATAATTTTAAAAGTTTTTCTCTAATACTAATGAGAAATTATCTTTATAATTAGTGCATTCATGCTGATTAAAACTCTTACCAACTAGTTTGGGTTTGTATATTTTAATATTACTCTTAGAGTCTCGCTTAGTTTTAAATACATATTTACAACCACTAAGCTCAATCTCTTTGGGCAATTCAACAAGGCCCCATACTCTATTGTCTTTCATGAATTTTAATTCATTTTTCATGGCATCGAACCATTAAGAAGAGTTAACACACTTTATTTGGCTTGTGCAAATGATACATAATCTTTTTCCACCCATATGTTAAATTTATACCCTACAAATAAATGATATAGTTGATGGAAATTGTTGATCTCTCTCTCTCTCTCTCTCTCCCCCCCCCCCCCCCCCCCCCCCCCCCCCCCCCCCCCAGTGATCTTCTTAATAGCTCATAATTTGGATCTGAATTTTGTATTTTCCTTTTAGTATGTTATATTTGAGGTTTATGTGGTGATCTACAATGGTTGCATGTTCAACTACAGGATAAATTGCTTCGTTAATTGGAATAACAGTGGTAGGAATCACAGTTCATTCTTCTTCAAATATAGTATATCTTAAATTTGCATTCTCACTATTTTCTATGTCCTTAATGAAGCTAGCATTTATAGGCTTTATAATCTTAGGGAGTGGAAAGAACAATAAAATCTAAAATCTTTTATTAAATATCTAATAAAAAAAAGAACTATCTTAGATTAAGTTTCTTTCAATTTTAGTAACTATAGTAAGTGTAGAATTTTTCTCTAGAATCGTGGACTTCGAAAATAGATTTAAGTGTGTCCTAGCTGTGAGATGTAAATAGAAAAATTTATTGGGATCGTTTGTGGATTGTAAAGAGAGTCATTATGTGATTTTTGGATAGGTCATCTAGTGAATGTGTTGGAAAATTCGGTGAATTAAGAATTTTATGAGTTAGGTTTCAAAATTAATAATATACTGTTCCATTGGACCTAACTAAGCATTGTCTAAAATTTCATTGTTATCGAGTTCCTAGAAATAAAGTTTCTGATGTTTAATGTCGGATATAAACATATGCATCGCTAAAAGTTTAAGACAATTCATGGTACATATGTAACCGTTGGGATTTAATTTTAACGATATAAAATACTTGTAGGTGCATCTAGATCATGATATAGAGTTCGAGTTCATTGATGACTGGGTATAAATATCTTAAATTGTGTTTATTGTTTATTTCGCAATGATGTGATGGATCCATAGTGAAATTAAATGGTTAGATAGCTTGGTCTTTTTGTAATGTTGTCTTAACGATTAGATTGATGATCGGTTAAGAAAATTATAAGATATAAGTTCGAGATGTGAACGTGCACTCTGTTGGAAGAGCCTTCCAACTATTTTGAAATAGGGTCCTCTGAACAGTCGCTACCAGTGGCCAACCGGTCAGATTATGGACCAGATTGTGCAATTGGTCTCTGGACAGTCTTCGAGCATTTTTTATTGGTCGCCGACTGGTCGGCAGTGTGCTCCGACCGATCCGCAGACCAGTCACCAGTTGTGGCTGAACTGGTCAAATTTTGAAGTTTGCTTTTTGGATAGTTTTTTGTCATTCTCGATCGGTTGACTGGTGGGTCCCGACCGGTCGACAAAATGGTGATGATTTACGTGGTTACGCAAATCTACATAAGATATTTCTAATTTCAAATTTTCTTCTATAACAAAGGGTTGTAATCAGGATAAGGATGTATCCTAAGGTATCCAAGGTTTCCTAATTGTATTAGGGGGTGGGGAGAGGGTTTTGAGAGAGAGAGAGAGAGAGAGAGAGAGAGAGAACTTGGGTTCCCTTCTTATAGGTGTTTCATCTCTATAATATTCTGATTCATAGTAGATTCGCTTTGTGTCGTGGTTTTTTACTCGTGAGGGGATTTTTCCACGTTAAAATTGGATTGTCTCTACGTGGTTGATTGCGTGTATGATTAATTGCATTATGTTGCTCATTTGATTCCATACTCTACGTGTTTGGCTTGCTTTCGCTGCGAGCCGAGTTTCTCAATAAGTGGTATCAGAGATATTGTTGGGGTGGAGCAGAATTCAGAATCTTAGACGAGCGCATGACATCGAGCACGAGATTTAACATAGCTAGAGAAGTTCTCCGACAAAAATAATTACGAATTATGGAAGGTAAAGATTGAAGCCCTCCCAATTCAACAAGGACTTGAAAAGGCTCTTAGGAAGCAACCTAAGACTATGAAAAAAGATGAGTGAAAAAAGCTCGACAAAAAGGCCAGAACCTTAATCCTGTTGAGCATGAAGGATGATGTCCTCTATTACGTTATAAAGGAGAAGACTACAGTTAATACAATGGCTAAGGTAGAGAAAATATACACAAAGAATATCTAGAGAACCGGATGTATCTAATGATATAATTTTTTACCTTGAAGATGGCGGAGGGGACGAATGTGGAGGACCACATTAGCACGTTCAATCGGCTGGTTTGCAAGCTGGTGGAGATAGATGAACCGATGAAGGATGAATATCAAGTACGTATCGTGTTGATTTATCTTTCAGATTCATATGAGTCATTCAGGGACTCTTTGTGCATAGGGAGGAAGACCATTAACGTTGAAACCGTTATCTCAGCCCTCTAGTCGAGGGCGATGAGAAAGAAAAGAGATGACGTGGGTTCTTATTCTTCCTCAGAAGCATTGATTATGAGGGGAAGAAATTCTGAGCATGATGGGAGATATTCTAAATCAGGATTTAAAGCTAAGGGCAAGGGGAAGGCTAAGGTGCGGTGCTGGAATTGTTGACAGGAAGGACACATGAAGGCGGATTGTCAGAATATCAAATTGAAGCAAGAGAAGTCTAAAAATTCTTTTGGGGATGGAGCTAATACCGTAGAGGACGGTAGTGATGTTTATGATGTATTAACTGTATCCGACAAGGGGTCTCTCAGTGGAGAGTGCCTCTTAGATTCAATAGCATCATGTCATGTTTGTCCTGACCGGAGTTCATTCATGACATATAAAGTGTATGATGGTGGATGGATGTTTGTGGGTGATAGCTATGCTCGCAAGGTGGTGGTATTGGTTCAGTACACATCAGGATGTTTGATGAGATCGAATCAGTCATATAAGATGTGAAGCATGCCCCCAAGATGAAGAAGAATGTGATCTCTCTTGGTGCATTCGTGGCGAATGAGTGCAGGTTTATCAGCCGCGATCGGTATTGTAAAGTGATGAAGAGGGCACTTGTGTGAATGAAGGTATGAAAGTATGTCCATCTTTATAAGTTGATCGAAAGCACGTTTCATGGTGGAGTTGCGGGATCGATTGCGGGATAGAGGCAAGTGTCCAAGGGGCATATGAGAAGAGCAGCAGTGGGTGTGAAAGTGCGAGGATAGAGTTGATAGAGGCATGAGAAGCGGTGGAGCTATGTTGAAGTTGAGATGATGAAGAAAGCAATGAGGGATAAATTCATCGTTTGAAGCCTCAGTGGAGATTGTTGGAAGAGTTTTTAAACTATGCTGAAACAGGGTCTTCCGATTGGTCGGTTTATGGACCAGATTGCACAGTTGATCTCTAGATCGTCTTTGGGCATTTTCAACCAGTCATTGACTGGTCGGTAGTGTGCTCCGATCAATCCACAGACCGGTCAACAATTGTGGCTGAATGGGTTGAATTTTGAAGTTTGCTCTCTGAATAGTTTTTTGGTATGCTCGATTGGTCGACAGAATGGCAATGATTTGTGTGGTTACACAAATCTGTGTAAGAACATGTTATTTCAAAATTTCTTCTATAAAAAGGGGTTGTAACCGGGATTAAGATGTATCCTAAGATATCCAAGGTTTCCTAATTGTATTTGGGTGTAGGGAGAGGGTTTTGAGAGAGAGGGAACTTGGGTTTTCTCTTGGGTTCCTTGCTTGTAGATGTTTCATCTTTATAATCTTCTGATTCATAGTAGATTCACTTTGTGCCATGGTTTTTTACCTATGATGAGGTTTTTCCACATTAAAATCGGATTATCTCTGCGTGGTTGATTGATTGCATTGTGTTGCTCGTTTGATTCCATACTCTGTATGTTTAGTTTGCTTATGTTGTTGGCCGGTTTTCCCAACACACTCACATACCAACTTGTGTACGAAAATTTTGAGATATTACACCAAACCCCACTTATTTTATGCCATTGTAGGCCCTTTCATTCGGCTGATTTTTGCTATAAATCTAGCTAGTGTGCCTATAGTATTTCTGACCATTAATTGCTAGTCATTAATTATTAAGCTTGAAATTCACTTGATCTTTCATAGATCGTCCCAACATCTAGGATCTTGACATGTGAGGATTTGTTTTCATCTGTGTTATCACCATTTAGATGTTGGTGATCTTGTGTATGTACCAACCCTGTAACAGGTGGGCCATCGTTGACGTTTGAAGGCCTCTATTGCCAGTGGTTTCATTGAGATACATGCTGCATCATGACATACACGTTATAGTTGTTTCCATTCCTTTTGCAACATATCTTTTATGTATTTTGTGGTCTCTAAATCTACTGTTTGTTGGGTATCGTTGCTAGAAAGGCCCACCTAGTGTTGATCGTGAGGATGATTTATGGGTCAGATCTGAGGCCTATTCATTAATGAGTTTGGGTCGTTGGTTTTGTGTGTGCCAGGCTTGATTGTGGTGGGCCTATGCTTGTTGTCGTGGCCCATTGCTTACACATAGTTGTTGGTCTAATGCATGTAGTTGTTTGTGGACATGCTTTACCATTGGCATAATTTACGGACTGGATCTCTATTAGCTGTTTTTGGACTTGTATGGTACTACAACCTAACTAATTCTAAGAGGAAAAACCCTAATTAATTATCCATAAAACATCATTAAAAAGTTAAGCCATCATTAAGGTGAGGTAACTTTTGTCACCACATATGCCAACTTAACCATAGTTGAGCTTAACCATGTCATCACAAACCCTAATAATTAGTCAAACTAATTTTAGGAAAAAGCTTGTCTTGAAAAAGTAAAGTCGATCCATCAAATCGTGTAGCCCAAATTTTAAAAAGAAAATTAAATATATTATAAAAATTCTTAAATATTAATATAAAAAATAGAGAAAATATAGTTTTCATCTAAAAGGCTAAAAATCCAACGAAGCGTGGGATGCATGATTTTTTTTTTTCTGTTCTTTTTGGGTCCTACGAGGAATATGCTCTTTCTCGGGGTAAAACTTTGGTGCTCCAGAGGAGTATGATCATCCATACTTAGGCATACAGTCACCCTACATGTGGCATAAATGTACTGCAATCCAAGCTGTTCAAATCGAGAAGGCCCACCGTAGATGATTTTAAGAAAAATTCAAATTATAGGATCATCCTGTTCACCGCGTTGGATCAGGATGAAACGTCCAATGCCTAACAATCGACAGGCGGATTGCTTACTGAGTAAACCGTGGTGCACACCATGAAGTATGTGTCTTATCCATGCCGTCCATCTGTTTTATCAACTCATTTTAGGTCATGAACCCAAAAATGAAGCATAAGCTCAGGTGGACCACACCACTGGAAATAGTGTGAATTGAACGCCTATCAATGAAAGCTTATTTGGGGCTACAGAAATTTTGAATCAAGCTGATAGTCTTACTTTCCCTTCATCTATGTATGCGTGGCCTTATGAACAGGTTGGATGATAAATAAGCATGCGTGACCTTATCATGAACAGGTTGGATGATAAATAAACATCACTGTGGGCCCTAGGAATGTTTCGACGGTGGACGTCATTATCCCCGTCCACTTGAAATTTGGACATGCTTCAATTCTAGGATCATGCCATAAAATGATCCGGAAAAACAGATGAATGGCACGGATAAGACAAATACATCTACGGTGGGCCCACAGAGTTTACTCAGTACGCAATCCGCTTCCCGGACGGCTGGATAGAGAAGGACAATCGCTGTCAAGTCTGTATGAATATAGATTATTAGCAGGGGATCCAGCCAGTTGGGTGTGACCCTGACTGTGGGGCCCACCTAGATGTATGCGTTATATATCCATGCAGTCAATTCGTTTTGCCAGATTATTTTAGGGCATGGCCGGAAAAAAGAAGAAGCAGATACATATCTCAGGTGAACCACATCGCAGGAAACAGTGGTCGTTAAACGCCTACCAATAAAAACATCCTAATTAAAGTCCACCGTAATGTTTATTTGCCATTCAACCTGATAAGGTCTCACCGACCTCATGAAGGGAAAACACAAAAAACAGCTTGATGCAAAACTTTTGTGGCCACAAGAAGCAATTTTTTTCAATCCTTACTGTGTGGTCCGCCCAAGATTTGTATGCATTTTATTTTTGGCAATATGACCTAAAATAAGGGAGCAAAACAGATGGACAGCGTGGATATACATACATCTAAGGTATACATCTAGGTGGGCCAACAGTCAGGGTCGCACCCACTTGGCTCGATTTGGGGCGGTGGCAGCTGAATGTCATACCAGACAGAATCTTGTCCGCAAAACAATCTCATCCGTCAAAACCATCCGATATGTGGTTGTGGTTCGAAGAGAATGATCTTCCGTAGATCCTGCTAATGAGCAGTCTAGATCGGGATCTTTTAAATGATGCAATCTGTACTGAGATTACGAGGATCCGTGTCTTACAGGAAGATAGTCCACGGTAGGCCTGCTCACGGGTCGGGTTAGGTCAGGGTCAGGCTGGGCCCAACCATAGATGGAACCTAAATATATTTAAAAGTTTGGGTATCCGTCGTGTTCGGGTTGGGCTGACCTAACCATAACCTTACCCTACTTATAAAAGGGTCAACTCTAATCCTACCCTAGCCTATATGCTAAACCGGATAGGGTCGGGTCGGGTTAGAACTATGTTTCTATGGTATGGTCCACCTAAGTTTTGAGTCAGCTTCAATTTTGGTATCATATCCTAAAATGATCTTTCAAAATAGTTGGACGGTGTGGATTTAAGACACATAGTCAGGGGCTACCCACCTTGGTGGATCTCGGATATCACCTAATTTACTCCCCGTGACTGTGAGATGAGTTCAGCTTTGGTGAGAGCCGGTGAGACCCAGAAATAATCATGTCGGTGAGACCCTAACCATGAGGCTCACCTCGATGTATATATTGTAAATACATGCCGTCCATCTACGTTTTCAGATTACCATAGGACATAGTCCTAAAAAGGAAGCTAATAAAAGCTTTAGGTAGACCACACTACAAAAATCAGTGGTCTTTGAACTCCCACCATTTAAAGATTCTAGAGTCCACCCTAATGTTTATTGGCCATTCAACCTATTGATAATGCTATATAGATATTTCTAAAAGCAATATACTATAGTATAAACGGGCAATTAGGGTCGGGAGGAACAGGTCGGGTACACACGGGTCCGGGTACGGGTCGGGTCGGGTCGGGCAGGTTTGGCATGTACCCTAAACTGTACCTAAATTAAAAACTGGTCCAGCTGCATCTACTCAGGACTGGACCGTTTTCTCAACCGGATCAGGATGGATCAGGTTTCTATCGAGTCGGGTTGAGCGGGTTAACGGGCAGATGTGCAGCCGTAGTCCACGGGGACGCGGATTGGCTAGTGACCCCAACACCAGCCCCAGACTAGTGTCAAAGCTATGTGGGCCCCACCATGATGTATGTGTTTTATCCACACTGTCCATCTATTTTTCCACCTCATTTTAGAATGTGGCCTAAAAATGAGGTAGATCCAAATCTCAGGTGGACCACACCACAGAAAACAGTGCTGATTGAACGTCCACCCTTAAAAACTTCCCAGGGCCTACCGTGATGTTTATTTGCCATCCAACCTATTGATAAGGGCACACAGACCTGGATGAAGTGAAAACACAAATATCAGCTTGATCCAAAACTTCCGTGGCCTCCAAGAAGTTTTCAACCGGGAGAATTCAATTCCCGCTATTTCCTGTGGTGTGGTCCACCTGAGATTTGGATCTGCCTGCCCAAAAATGAAGTGGAAAAATGAATGGACAGTGTGGATAAAACCCATACATCATGGTGGGGCCCACACAGCTTTGGGTCACTAGCCAATCCGCATCAGTCCACGGGATGCGAATTGCGCGGTGTGCCCCCACAAATATCAGCTCGATCCAACTTTTGGCCCCAATGAGATTTCAATGGTAAGCGTTCAAATCCCCCATGCTTTCTATGGTATGGTCTACTTGAGGTTTGGATTTGCCTATGTTCTTTTTTCTTTTTCTTTTTTTTTTTTTGGCTCATGACCTGGTAAAATGAATGAACGGCTGTCGATATAATTCAGGGGTGAATGACTGTTAAATACTTTTTTTAGGCCACAAAAATTTTGGATTAAGCTGAATTTTTTATTTTCCTTCATCAAGGTCTGATTAATCTTATCAACGGGTTTGATGGCAAATAAACATTAAGGATCTCCTTATAGTGGGCCCTGAGAAGCTTTTAATGGTGGGAATTCAATCACTACTGTTTCGTGTGGTGTGGTCCACCTGAGATGTGGAATTGCTTAATTTTGAGGACTATGCTCTAAAATAGACGCATGGATACAACACATCATCAATGTAAGCTCCACTGCGAGGGCAACACCCACTTGGTGGGACATGTCGATCAGTGTAAGAACAACTTCAGGAGATAGGCCCCCACCTTGGAAGGAATCGGCTTTAGTAGTGACCCCTCCACCTGGTGGATTCTGGAAAAGCTTTGTGGGCCCCAATGTGATGTATGTGTCTCATCCACGCAGTCCATTCATTTTTCCATCTAATTTCATGGCAGGAGCCTAAAAATTAGGTAGATACATTTCAGGTGGACCACACTATGGGAAACAGTGATGATTAAATGCCCACCGTTAAAAACTTTCTAGAGCACACGTGTAATGCTTATTTGCCATCCAACCTATTGATTGGGCCCCACAGACCTAGATGGAAGGAAAACACAAATATCAGCTTGATCCAAAACTTTTGTGGTGCCAAATAAGTTTTTAACGGTGGTCATTCAATCACCATTGTTTCCTATGGTATGGTCCAACTGAGAATTGGATCCATCACATTTTTGGGTTGATGCTCTAAAATGATCTGGAAAAATAGTTAGACAGCGTGGATAGAACACATAAATAATGGTGGGCCCACAGAGCTTTTTCCGGCACCTACCAATACTCTGTTCCGTAGTGGAGGGGCCACTATGGAATCCTAGTCCTCCATGGACAGCTGCCCATTCCAAAAATGTACTTAAAATCATAACCTGACCATTGATCCTTCTGTCATTTCATCTATCTTTGGTGGGACCTGCATCTTGAACGGCCCAGATCATCCATACACGTGACCCAACTTGCGGACTACGAATTACTACAGTAGTCCGCGGGCTAGAGGACGGGCCACTTACCGGTTAGCACCGGATTAGGGGTGTCAATGGGCCTATCTCGGGCCTGAAAATCAGAAAATTTAACACAGGCCCGGCCTTAAATAGTGCAAAATCAGGGCCGAGGGCAACCTCAGGCCCGGCCCATTGGCAGCCCTACACCGGATCCTCACTATTCCAAGTTTGACTTTGACCGAATTGATGTGTAAATTGTAATCATCTCTCTTTTATTCTCTTTGAGACGACGTGGAATATGGATTTGGACTGTAGCGTGCACCGGAGGAACATTAGAAACTGTGATCTCGCATTTTGGGCAACTGTTCTGGTGATCAGGACCGTTGAAGTGGACATCTTGCCCGTTGATAGGCATGGTATTCCTATTAAGATCACTAATCGTTTAGACCAAGGACTTGACATCTTGCATTCTTGACCGTTGATTTCTCAATTGATTAGATTGCTTCCAGGGATGGGTATGAATGATGGGATCGATCTGGTCGTTCCCATGCACATTCCTCAGCTGCGGGAATGGATGCTACGTGGTCCACTTATCTTTTCCCATTGCCAAGTACCCACGTGGATGGTCTGCTCCCCCAACAGCCACCTTGATTAGACGATTTACCATCCACTCTTTTACTCTTTAGTCACTTTTCATCGAATATGGACCGTTATTTCTTCACCTACTGATGAGATGGGCCATCTATTCATAGAGATTTTTTTAGCACATCCCCTCTTTGTCCTTATCTTTTAGCCTCCTTTTCATTGAATGTAGACCGTTATTTCTTCTCTTTCTTTTCTTGACTCTCGCCACCTATTGATGAGATGGACGATTTGTTTGTAGAGATTTTCTAGGCATGTTCATAGGTGGTGATGTGACCAATCATATAAGAGAATCGTGTCAACAAACCATACTCTAATAGCATTTTTTATTATTATTATTTGATTGTTTTTGTCAGTTATGAGATGCACCGACCTAATCAATCACACAACACACCCACCCTGCTGTTACCTGCGTGGATTTTTATTATAACCAAGCCCCTGTTGAAACTCTGCAGAATCTACCAACAAGGCAAGGACTCGAGCCCAAAACTAGATCAGCTATCTTGTGGCCACCTGTGGTAACATATCAAAGGTCTAACTAACATTGAGTTAGACCATCCATCATGTAGCCCAACAATTGTAACTAAATAAAGAGAAGCAAGCCTTAGAAATCATTCTATTAGGGTCCTTTGATAAGGGTTCCTATACACAATTGAGATTAAGTCTAATTCCATTCTTTGGTGGTGTAGGACTCCCCACTCTACAGTGAGCGTACATTGAGTGCTACCCCCTTTAGGACGCTGATAAAGATGGACGGTAATGTCCGGGGCTCTGTCTGGCCCATTGTGAGTTATGTGTTTTATCCACACCGTCCATCTATAATGAAAGATCATTTTAAAGCATAAGAACAAAAGGTAAGAAGATAAATGGCTCAAGTGAACCACACCACATGAAGCAGTGGGGATTGAAATCTTACCATTGAAAACATGTGAGGGCCTACTGTGATATTTATTGGCAATCAAACCTGTTCTTAATTAGGTCACATAGACGTATATGAATGGAAAACATAAATATCAGCTTGATCCAAAGCCACTGTGGTCCCTGAGAATTTTTCAACGGTGGGCTTTAAATCCCCTCTGCTTCATGTGGTGTGGTCCACTTAAGACTTTGATCTGCCTCCTTTTTTGGGTTCATATCCTAAAATGATCTTTCAAAATAGATAGACGGCGTGGATAAAACATATAGATTACAATGGGCTTCATAGAGCCCCTAACATTACCTTCCATCTCTAGCTAGGTCCCGGTAGGGGTAGTACCCAACCCACGCTCCTCTACAGCGGCACTCCCCTCAGCATCAACAAAACCAGGGTTGCTTTTGAAAAAAAAAAAAAATCCAATCTATTGATTTGTTAGGGCCCACCTTGGATTGCTTATGATATTATGAAGACTTGCTTTTGTTCAGTAATCATAGTCATCCTATCCATAGCTTGAAACAAAGATGGTTATATAAATTAGGACCAAATTAATCAAGGATGGATTAGATTATTTGAGCTGCAAGTTAATAGATGGTTTGGATTGATAGATTTGAGCTGTCCAAGTGGACTGATGGTACTGGAAGCAATATAACTTAAAGAGTTCTCTAAGGACATTGGACTATTTCTCCTATATAAAATTCTTAGCCCTGTTTGGTATGAAATTTTTCTTTTTTGAAAAATGATGGAAAAATTGTAATAAATTATGATTTTATAGTGATTGTTTAAGCACAATCCGGCATGTAATTTGTTGGTCAAATTCAAATATAGCAAGAGGCATTTAAAGAAATTTGTAAACATTACAAATTTATAATGCATTGCAATAAAAATCTCTTGTCAAACACATGATGCAATATATTTTTGTTATTGATTTGACATATTAATTATGTAAAAATATCATCATTATACTTTTACTGCACAAAAAATTTAGGTTAAAATAGTTGTTGGCTAAGAGTCAAATTTTATAATTTGTAATTATTACACTTTTACAATTTATTACATGCAATAATAATTAACTAAGCCAGCCTTGACATGAAATTGTTATAAATTGCAGTTGTATTTTCAGTACTCAAGATTGTCAAATGAGAAAATCTACCAACACCTTATAGTGGGCCACATCAACCCCTTTAGGGTGATGCCCCAACCCAAATCTATACACTGAGGGGGCGTTTGGCATCTTTACAAATAAGAGTTTATTAGCTATTTATAAAAAAAAAAAACTAAGCTTTTAGACTATTTGATAAAATTCTAATCAAGTGCTTATTTATTTAAAAAGTAGCAAATAAGCTCCGATTTGATAAGTTGGGGAGGGGTTACTTTTTGAAACGGAGCTTATTTAGCTTTAAGTAGGTAGACATTTTGGATTAATTTTTGGACAAGTTTGTCCTTAATCTTTTCAGTAATTCCTATTTTACCCTCTTCTCTTCTCTTCTCTTTACAATTTCTTCAAAGTAGGCCCACATGATGAGCGACTTATAGTGAAAGTGGGCCCCACGTGATGAATGACCCATATCAAAGGTGGGCGTACATAATGCATAATCACATCAAAGTGGGACTCATTGTTCACCAATCCAAAAGTGTTTTCATAATGGACCCTATACCTTGGATAATCATGGGCCAAAATATTCGAAATGCCAAACCCTCCAATTGGTGCCTGAAATGAGCATACAATAGCTATCAACACCTTTATTTTATTAACGAAAGAAAGGAGATCATAAGGTTCAATTGCCAGGAAGGATCTTCCAATTTGCATGGGTTGTCCAAGTGGGGTGTATCATATCAATGGCTTAGATTATTGAACCATGAGCCCCACTTTCCAAATCAAAACCCACCACAATTAATCCTTTCTTTCTATATTTAATTTACATTTTTTAAAGTAAGCCTAGCAACGAGCCAACTTGTTGTTGGGTCCGGCCCAGAATTTAGACCTGTTAGCCAGGCCTAGCCAAAATTTTGAAATTTTCGTGGCAGGCCAGGTCTATGGGAGCTGAAGAACCAGGCCAATGTCGAAAGGCAAAGATCGATCCAAGCCCAACCAAAAATAAAAATTTCAAGCCCAAACCAAGCTCAGATTGACACCTACTACTTCGAAGATGGGCCAATGTAACTTGATCAATTGGCACGACCTTACGATGGGATTTTATTTATTTATTTTCAAGTTGTATGAAGAAATTAATAAGAACAGGAGGCAATGAGGGCTGGTGGAGCCCACTGATGAGTAAAGTCTAGCTCATTTCTTAATGGACCTGGGGCCCACCCTATGGCTATCATGGTCGTGCTGTCTGACCGTTGAAAGCTTTGAGTGCAATTCATTGCAAAAGCCCAATATATTGCTAATGCCAAGGTAAAGCTTTATCTCACAATGGCACTTGAGTGTTGGATCTGGGTCACTAATCAAGTGGGGCCCACTGTTTGCATGTCCCCTGCAGAAAAATCAAGATGGTCCACTCATTTGGTTGGCTACATTGGAACATTTGTTTGTAGACCGTTAATCATTTCTTTCTAGCCTTCCATTGTTCTTGGTGTCCTCCACTGTTATCTTGCATGAGCAGACCAGAACATGCCATTTTTGCACACATGTGAAGCATCCGGTCCATTCAATCAGATGGGGGACACTACATACATACCCTACCCCAAAACTTAAGATGGTCCATTCATCTGTCACACGTATGGTTCGCAAATGACCAGGCCTGTCTATGCCGGCCTGAACTTACACAAAGGCCCGAGCCCGAGCCCGAGCCAGCATGTGCTCACAACTTGGGCCCAGCCCTACCCGAAAACATTTACGATCTCAAAATGGACGGTCCGGGTGCGGCTTAAAATTATTTAACCCAAAATGCAGCCCAAAAACTGATCAGGCCATACATGTCAGGCCAAAACTCATCCCACAGGCTAAGGGTCCGAGCCCAGTCCAAGGCTTGGCCAGGCTCGCCGGGCCAGTAGGCTCATCCCTAGTCACATGTCAACGATGGTTATTGGTCATTGATTTTTTTTTTTTTTTTTTTAACTAGCTATTTTCTCGTAAATGTTTTGCACACCTGATCAGTGAACTGGGTTGATTTCTGGATGTTCATGATGGGGCCCACTTGATGAATGGCATGATTTTGCACAAGTGGGCCACTGACGTCCCCTTAAGTCTAGAGAACCCTAGCAATTTTCCATTGATGGCCCACTTTCCAAATCTCGATCATGTTTTCGTGCCTTGGCAAACTACTGTCATTTTGCCTGCCAAGAAAAAAATACTACAGTTTCTCTAACCTAGGCAGTAGGGCATTCGAACCGTGCATGTGGTGGGCCCCACAGTGTAGCTTTTGTTTATCCACGCGGCATATCATGATCTATAAGTATCATGGAATTTTTGAGGTATTGACCAAAGGAAGATATTTCCCACGACAGCTTTTTTTTTTTTTTTTTACCCACTTTTCCCATACCACAAACAGCCAGTGAAACAAAAATCTGTGGGGTCCACCATAAGGTATGTGTGTGGAACCCACTCCGTCCATGATTTGGGGCAGCTTATGTTAGGACGTGATCCCAACAATGAGGCTGATCCAAAAATCAAGTGGGCCACACCACATGGAAAGTGGGTATGAGACGCCTGCTAACCTTCCTGGGGCCCATTGAAGTTTAATTAGCTCAGCTTGATATTTGGTTTTTACCTTCAACTTGGTTCGACTCACCTTGTGAACGGGTTGGATGGCATATAAACATAGCAGTGGGACCCAGGAAGGTTTCAATGGTGACCGTCCTCATTCCAGTTGTTGTCCCCTGATGTGTGGCCCACTGGATTAGCCAGAATTTTGACCTCTGTATATAGACCTTGCACAATCTTCGGCCATCTCTTTTGCTTCAGCTACCATCTTCAATCTACAATTTACACTACTTTATTTCTTCTCCATACACCTCTCACTAAATCCAACAGACTCCTCAGCAATCTCACGATCCCTCCCCAAACAACGTAAGTGCTAATGCATACTCATGGGGAAGCGGATTGCATCCTGCCCCTGGACGGAATCGGTCCAGGCAGGGGCTCTGTGGGGCCCACCTCGTTGCATAGGTTTTGTCCAACACTATTCATCCATTTATCCATATCATTTTAGGGAATGAGCCAAAAACTGAGGCATATCTAAAGCTCAAGTGGATCACACAGTGGGAATTGAACGCCCACCATTAAAAACTTCTTGGGGATCACAGGAGTTTTAAATCTAGCTGAAATTTGTCTTTTCCTTCGTCCAGGCCTATGTGACGTTATCAACAGGTCGGATGGCAGATAAACATCACAGTGGGCCCTAGGAAGGTCTCAATATTGCTTCCTGTGTTGCACTTGAGCCTTGGATCTGCCTCATTTTTAGAATGATACTCTAAACTAATAAGAAAAAAAGAATGGATTACCTACATGAATGTAACCCATACATAATGGTGGGCCACATTGCAATCGGCATCTTACTCATGGTGTTTCTTTTTCCTCTACCTCCATTATCCTTTTATACACACACTACTACACTACTACATATATATATATATATATATATATAGTACTTTAACATTGTCTGTATTCATGACTTAGTGGTAGACTCACAAGAGCTTCATGGGTTGGAGTACCTATTGTGCTGTGTGCAGGAGTTAGGCTTTGTGCAAAAAAATAAAAATTAAAAAATGTCCGTAATAATTTCTTACTAAAATGATGACAAAACTACGACTACAATTAGTCCTACCTATGTAGAATCATAAAGCATGATTAGCTCCTTTGGATCAAGGTTGTAGCCTTTTTTTTTTTTTTTTTTCTGTTCTTTTTTTTCTTAAACGGAGATTTCATTACATGTAATTTGAGTGAGAGTATTATGTATCGAGTGGGCTTACATACTACTGTTTCTTTTCAAATATTTTATTAATATAAATAAGAAAGGAGAGAGAGACAAAAACACTAACCCTAATTAACCTAATTATTTTAAATACACGTAAAACATCTCTATTCTATTCAATCATGATCTTGCATCATGCAACTCAAACAATAACTCCAAACTCTTGAAAAAGATTATCTTTCCGTCTAGAATTATTTAAACGAAATGAAAGCAATTGCTAATGTCCATGTCAAGGTAATTAATAGCTCTAATTAAAAGCCATATGGACCATAGTAGACAGGTTTTTATGTATTTATGTTTACCTACTTCGAGGTTAATTTGATATTTGCCATGGCTAGAGTAGTCCTGGACACAACCATACACAAGCTGATTCATTTATCAGGTGGGCCAATGTATATGGAACGGATTGATGGCTGTAACAAGTTTTTCTTAGGGGTGTCAATGGGTAACAAGTTTTTCTTAGGGGTGTCAATGGGCCAGGCTCGGCGCTGAAAAATCAGAATTTTACATAGGACTGGCCCAACAGCCTGAGCCAATACCTACCCCAGGCTCGGCCCATTGACAACCCTAGTTTTTCTTTTTCAACTGCTTTGTATTGTGTGCTACGTCAGATGAGTGGTTGCAAGACTTACAGGCCAGGGCTAAATGGCGGGGCACACACCTGGTGGATGGCTTTGGTTCTCAGCAGCCGTGTCATTTTGGCACATGTGCTAGCATGTGGGTGGGTTGGGTTGTAACTGCTAAGGGGTTGTTTGGCAACTTGGTTTAAGAGGTAATAGATGGATTTCAAATCCAAGTAGTTTCTTTTTTTTGAAGTATTTTTTTTTTTTGAAGTTCTTTTTTTAACATTTAGCAGCCCGGGATTTAGAGGTAAATGAAATTGAAGACATTTCAAATATACGGTTTTGGTATATTTTCAAATGTCATCAAAATGTTATGATTTTAGTTAAAATTGAGTGAAACGCTTTTTCCCCCCCTTTTAAAGGAGGGAGACTCAAACATGCCACTAGATTACCAATCTGCTGTACACGCCAAACACTGATGACACCCCAAAGCAACTCAATTATTGGGTGCAATACTAAAATCACATCAAACAAGTCAACATGTGTCACTAGATTACCAATCTGCTATACATGTGACACACTGATGACACTCCAAAACAACTCAATTATTGGGTATACTAAAATCACATCAGACGGGTCAAACGTGTCACTAGATTACCAATCTGCTATACACATGATGCACTGATGACACCCCAAAACAATTCAATTATTGGGTGTAATACTAAAATCACATCCCCCGGATCCACAACTCAAATTGTAGACCGAGTGAAGATAGCCTAATGACACCCCAAAACAACTCAATTATTGAGTGCAACACTAAAATCATATCACACCCGGAACCATAGCTCAAGTGGTAGACCAAGTGAAGATAGCCTGATGACACCCCAAAACAACTCAATTATTAGGTGCAACACTAAAATCGCATCATACCCGGATCCATAGCTCATCCATAGCTCAAGTGGTAGACCGAGTGATGGTCAAAACATTTGCACCCCCCCCCCCCCCCAAGAAAGAAAAAAAAAAAAAAAAATCAATAAAATGATCCAAATGGTCAAAACATTGGCCATCTAAATGGACAATTAAAAAAGGCTGGGAAGTAGCTCATCATTTCTAATTGTCATGTTTGTGGCCCATTTGAGGCTCAGAATTTCCTTACTAAGCAAAGACTAAGGAAGAGTTGGTGGATCGAAGGACAAGAGGAGCACAACTACCCACATGGAATGGGCGACAATGGCACCTAGTGAAAAAGTATGGCTGCGAAAGTGTTAATTCAATTCAATTGATTATGCTTGTGTGGGACGTGGCTTCCCCAATATCATTATGGAGAGTGATTCCAAAATTGTGGTTGATATGATCAACAAGGGCTTCACTAATACATGGAGGATGTGGCACTGGAGTGCTTGGGTAGAAAGTTTCAAGCTAAAAGCCAATGTTAGAGTGAGGCACACTGCGCTGGAGGCTGGGCAGTATTCGTAAGGGATAAAGGCCTTCCCTCAATTTCTGGTCTTTTGTTTTGTTTAAGGTATATGATAAGCAGGCCCGGCAATTTTTTTTTTTTTTTTTTTTCAGACTTGGGGCAGCCCGAAACGTAATCATGTTTATATATTCAATACATACTCCCTTTGAAACAAACAAAACAAAAAAAAAAAAAACCAGGTGGTGCAGATGATCTTCTATCAATTGAAAAGGAAAGGAGTGAACATTTGTCTAAAAAAAAAAATCAATTGATCATGCTTCCTCTTCAAGGTAGAGCCCATCTTAGGACGATGAGAGTGAAGGTGAGGGCGTTTCCTTTGGGCCATAGGAAGCCCATCCTGCCGCTGGAGCTCCGTAGCACCTTCTAGCTCCAAATTGGGAAGCAATGGAGACGTATGTATACTAACTTGGGATATTAAAGTTATGTAGTTAATCAAATCAGGAAAAGTTTTTATTTTAGTGCATTGGAACCAAACACAACTAAGATTCAGAACCACCTTAATTCCAGTGTAATTGTGATTAAGATTCCAACGCAATCCAAATACAAGTTACCCAAACTATAGGCTGAGGCATTCCAAGTAGCAATTGATGTCACCAAATTCATTAAAACATAGCCCATAGTTATGTGATCCAAACCATCAGTCTGATGCAGGATGTCCCCGGAAACTTCCAACACCGTTCATAAAATAGGCTAGATATTGATGGACAGGATCTTCAAATTTGGATGATTTGGTGGACCTATCTCTTAATGGTCTCAGTCAGGACATTATTCACTTATGGACGCATTATAATTGCTTGGACAGAATTATAACATGGATCACATCGCATATAGCATGTTCATGCACTTCATGACTTGGATTTTTTATCATTAAAAAAAAAAAAAAAAAAAAAAAATCTCTCAAGAAAAATTGGCCCATACTCTTTATGAGCTTACGCAATGGTTGGACAAAGATAATCTCAATTGTGAATTTGGTGGACCTCATGAAATCATGCATATGCATGCACGGCGCACACTAAAAGACTTTTGTTACGTGATGGAACCGGAATCGTCTACAACACCACGTCATTGCTCAAAACCTTCAAGCTCTGTCAGCCCCACCATGTGAGAACTCTTATTTTGAACCGTCCATACAAAATATCAGCCTGGTAAGAGAAAGTCTTCTGGGCCATACCAATGGGAACAGTGTGAAATTGCTCCTAAAACATTAAAGTTCACATGATGTGGCCCACCTGATATTTCGATCAGGCTGGTTTTTGTATTTTCACTGATCATCCGGTGAGTTACACCTGATTAATGAGTTTGATGATAGATACAAAGCATGGTGGCCCTATACACAAACCTGGCTTGTCTCCCACCTGTGATATAAATATTGATGATCAGAACCGAATATGAGATGGGCCTTTTGGTGAATTCTCATTGATGCTACTTGCTTGATCTTAACCATTCAATCACCAGCTTTTAAATAATCAGATAGGGAAATAGCCATTTGCTTGTGGACCGCTAAAGAAGCAATTAAGATTGCTTAGTGACATTTAAATTTTGGACCATGACCCATCCTTGCTGTGGTCATTTATGAAGATCCCTACCGGTGGGGGCCCACTTATCTCAGATGTATGGTGACGATTGAGGTGGTGCACCATTTGGGGGGAGGGAAAACAAACCAATCATCATTTTTCTTAAGGTGTCTGTGAATTGGGCCTGGGCTGGGCCTGGGTCAACCCATCCCAATCCGAATAGGACCCAAATCCTTTAAAACACATCTTTCAAGCAAGGGTTCTCACCTGATGTACGGAGTGGATGTACATATAAGGCACAGTTGACAATCCGGGTCCATTCAAATAACTACATAACATGGCCCAATGGGCCCATCAGAGTAACTAAAGATGGGGGCCCACCTATTGTGTTGACTACCTTAACCAATAAAAAACAAATAAATTCATTTGTGTTGTGCAAGAAAATGACATAGATATCTTATCCAAACGACTATGTTTTTCAGCGCACGTGATGTTGTGTTTTGATGACCTGCATAGTCACACAAGAGGTGTGAGTTACTTTCACTGATGTGGATGCAACGACTTCATGTGAATGAGACCCGCCCCATCCATTAGATGGTTTGGATCGGGTCCAATAAGGCCGATTCAAAACTTTAGGTTGACTACACCTCCAGTAGCAGTTGAGATGGAGACATCCATTATTGAAGTCATGAAAAAGTTTATCTGGACCCACAGTGGTTTATACATGCCATTCAAGACACCTCACCAAGACGAAGGGAAGTCCGAAATTCAGCACATGAGAACACTCCAATGTGCTATGGTACGTGAATTTAGAGGTTTTACACATGGTTTTATTCCATTCATTACTATGGTCTGCCACCACTTTCTTGCCAATGTGTGACCAGTGTAGGACATACGATCGAGGTAAATGGAAGACCTAGCATGAAAATTTTGGCATGAAAAGCTAGCCCATTCACTCATCAAGCAGTCCATTCGGTCAAAATCAATGGATAGACTGTTAGTCTGGCTCACCCAAAAAGTGCGGCCCAGTTAATGGGAGGATTGCCATGATTTTCAACACTGGGGATCTTCATGGTGAGGATCTGTTTAGACTTTGTGTGACCCATCAAACTGTTAATGGTGGATTGCCATGATTTTCAACATTGGTGATCTTCATGGTGAGGATCTGTTAGACTTTGTGCGACCAATCAAACTGTTATTGACATGTTTATATAATTATTTATTAGATTATATTGAGATTCTCCGATTATGGATGTGATCAATTCATGATAATGATACACATAGACACTTAGATTGGCCATCATGATGAGATGTTGCCAATATTTGTTGATTAAAGGTTTGGTCCACTTCTCTTATGGTATAGACCATTATGCAAGTATACACAATAAGAGTGATGCATATTGTGATATATGTACATGTAAGATATACCTTTGCACCGATTCATAAAGTGATCAAGATCAAATCATACACAAATAGCACCAATCGGCTCCGTACCTAGTCAAATCATGTAAGTGGGGATGGATCATTGTTTGATCGAAACAATCTCATGTGATGATTGCATAAATGATGAATGCTTGAGCATTCACAATGTATGAATTGTGTCACACGTGCTATGAGATTAATTTGTAGGATTCTAGTACAGTTGTTATGTGAGTATACTAGTCTTGTAGGTGACTCTTGTATCCTTATTACTTTACAATGTGGCAAGGTTGCGATCAAGTAACGCTACTTTGGTATGCATTCTCAAGGCCATGTGCATAAATTTAGTTGTATCAAAATCACATTGGGAAAGTTGTCAAATCAAGATCGGGCCACCTAGATGGAATAGAGAAGATCGTAAATAATCACACAATGGTGATGATGAATAGGAGGCTCATCTAAGGTGCCAGAATAACTGGACGGTTTGATTTTTTTACAAACTGTTTTGAACAAATATTTATATATTATTATATTAATATTTTCAATGAGTTTTGATTGATCAAACTTGTAAAGATAAAATCATTTCGATTTCAAAAGTAGATAAATGTGTGTTATGATCATAGCATTAAAATAGATATAAGTTCCACCGATCCCTCTCCACCCTCATTACCTTCTCCGCCATGCTCCACTTGTTAGAGTATATGCCCTAAGAAACTAATGTGATCCCTAATCTAGTAGTTATGTGGATGGGACAAGGGTGTTCTTGGCTATAAATCTTGATGACCATGAGTCTCTCATGGACACCTTGTATGCCTTAATGTATTTGATGTTACCTTAAATGTATGAAAAAAAGGTTAATTGAGGAGTGAGTCTTTTAGTAGTCTTTGGGAGCTTAAGATTGAACATAATGGTCATTGACTAGATAGAGTCATAATTCATGGATCTCAACACCTTATATATACCATAACCGTCACAAGTTTGTAGAACACACTTATGGATATATTTTATCATGAGATGTATAGTCATCATGTGTCAGGGATATGACTTTGTGTCAATGTCACTTTGCCCTTAACCAACATAGGAGTGTGAGTGTACCACCGATACAAGATGTAAGGTTGGATCTTTCAGACACTTACATTGGTAGGATTGAGTTCAAGTCATTAATCCAGTGGCCTATTGGCTTAAATCAGATGATCATCATAATCGTGACTTCATGTTGCGTTGTATTAATTTATCCTTAAAGTTGAAAACATCTAAGAATCACAACCCTAACTAATAGACTTTGGTTCCTCTTCTGAGACTACCTAGAATCCATTAAAGTGGACGTGGTTGGGTACTTCCATCAAGAACCACTGATTCATGCATGGGCCAACAAGTCACTAGATTTTACTTACGAATTAAAATGTGGCTAAATCTGTAGATCATGAAATCATCAAGTGGTTTTTCTACTGGACCCAACACTCTGGATGTTTTACTTGGCTTTTCAAAAGTTTTTAACTGTTAAAGGTTTATTTTATGACACTTGATGATGATCTAATAATCCAGATCATGTAGTCCATGACTTAATCAACATAGGATATAGATCTTTGGTGGATAGCCATGTCAATGGAGGGATTAGATTAATGACACATGTATGATAAGGCGTGTTAATGCACTTCCCTCATAGAGAGAATAAATGGAGGAGATCTCCACCCTCACTCTTCCCACATCACATCCATTTCTTGTGTTCCATTTTAGTGGATGGTTGTAGAACTCATTGGTATTTACTAGAGGAAACTCTCTAGGCTATTTATAGCTCTCTAATGTTAGGATAGATCAGGGAGATACCTTTTATATTAAAGGACCATCATCGACATCAGATTAAAGTCAAATTTCATGTATGATCTAATATTCTCAAGTTATATTTTGGAATCTAGAAATTGTACATGGTCGTATTCAGGAGGTCTTTGGATTAAGATTTTGTTTCTAAATTTGAAAAATCTTAAATTTTGTAGCCCATCTCCGAAAGTCCCATCACCACCACCATCATGGAAATAGATGTCCCTGATGTAGTTGTTGACATTGCCACCGCACCAATGGTAGAGAATGTTTACAATGGGAATTTATGACTGTCATTGCTTAAGATAGTTCCTTGGCATCTAATGAATATATAAATTGATATGGTTCAGAGGAATCTTCATATCGAACAACATAGTGCCATGTCTTGACTATATGTTGGGTCCATTGGGCATAGATGCAGTAAATGCATATAGCTTTCATATTTTTCTATGGATCCAACCCTAAAAACAACTTAAATGCAATAATATTATATTTTTAAACAAGATTAACCATATGAATGATTTATATCATATTTGAACTCAAATGATCGAGAAGACAATTTCTTAATGAAGATTTTATTAATGTCGCTCACCTAATTAAAGGAGTCTCTCCCTAATTTATTACATTTTGAAGAAATAAAGAAGAAATAAACTTTTATTTATTTTAATTCAAAACAGGACTCAAAAAATTTGATATGCCAAGGCCCCGAGTTAGAATCTAAGACTCAGCAGCACGAGAAAGATTACTCGGCTAGCAATCTCCAATCTATAAGAAATTGATGGGAACTTAAAGAATAACATGCATACGAGGGCTAAAAGGCAGCTTACCTAGCAAATCGAAGGTTTATTCGGTCCACACTCGAATGTTTCTATCCGAAGAGACTCAAGACAGCTCACCCAATGAGATTTGATCGACTCGAGACACCACAAGAAGGGCGCATGCAACTAGTGGACTTGAACTAGTTGTTGGGGTTAGGAGCCCCGCAGTGGAAGCAATTAAAGCAGGCGAGGAACACACCACAATAGCAATCAACAAGCAAATCATCACACACAAGAAGGCAATCCGATTTTTACGTGGAAAAACCCCTCAAGGGTAAAAAACCACGGCACAAAATGACACCAATCCACTATGAATCAGAAGTTACAAGAGATTACAGAAAAAAAAAAAACCTTGGATCACAGCCGATAAGAGAAATCCCAAGCTACCCGAAGCTAATTCTCACATGAGGAGGACAAACCCATCCCTTTCCCTCAACCCAGAGAACTCCAAGCTTCCTCCCTAGCTCTTTCTCTCACCCCAAAGAACTCCAAGCTTCCTCCCTAGCTCTTTCTCTCACCTAGAACCCTCTCAATCCCTTGGCCCATTGGTGGCAACCCTAATCTCGGATTACATCTCCTTAAATAGGAGAAAATCGAAATTAGAAACTCCTTGCGCAAAACCCCGCAAGAAACCAAGTCCAAAAAGGAAACTTCCCGACCGGTCGGACCCCCCCACCGGCCGGTCGACCGACCGGTCGGATGGCCTAAAAAGGCTCCAACAACCTGCTGTCTTCATCTCCAACGTGACCGACCGGCCGGCCGGCCGGTCGGTAGTCTTCATGCGTGAAGAGTAGAGGCATCCAATCCCAACAAACTCCACCACGACTCTCATCTTCATGCAACACCTCGCCACACATCATCTTCATCTCTACTTCGTCGTCATCATAGCTCCACCACTTCTCATGCCTCATCGACATCATCCTTGCACCTTCATCACCCTCTCGCTCATGTGGCCCTTGCGCATGCCACACACAAGCAACCGTGGACTTGAACTAGTAAACCCCCCCATGTGGCCCTTGCGCATTCCCCCCCCCCCCCCCCCCCCCCCCCCCCCGGCACACTTTCTAACTTCACCTTGCCTTTCTATAGTAGCTCAAATTGGCTAGGCACACTGATACCTGGGCTTGAAGCAACAAAATCACCCCCTAATCTCTCTCTCTCTCTCTCTCTCTCTCTCTCTCTCTCTCTCGTTCTTCAACTTTTTTAGAGTTTTGAACAAGAGAAGAGAAAGAGGTATTTATAGCTTTCACATCTAAAGTTTGGTGGTTCACAGGTGCACAACCCATGGGTGTCTGTTGATCAGACCGACAAGTGTTATTGGTTGGACTGATAAGAACCGACAGAATACAAATCTCATAAGTTTTCAGTTATGCACAGTCAGTTGAACTGACAGAGCGCTAACTTGTCTCTTAAATGCATTTTTCAATACCCTAAGGTACGAGGGATTGATCAAATAGACCCTATTGACCAACCTTTAAATTAGATATTCAGTTTGGTGCGTTTTAGCAAAAATTTATCGTACCAAACATTAGGGATCTGATAGATTGTGGATTCGATGATCCAGGTCCCACAATCAATGTTATATAGTGTGATCTGTTTATGTGTGGAGTTTGTTGAGTTTTAGCTAGTTAGGTTTTCAGAATTTAGGTCTCACCTAAAAATCTTTAAGTTCTTTGAGTTAAAAGCATGTGTGTGCATGTGCAGTCGCATAATAAATCGAAAAAAAACTTATAATGACACTCGAGGACATCCAATACCCAAGTATTAGAGAGTCAGGGTATTACAATTTGATGTATTAGGATATATGAAACACTATAAGATGATAGAGTACCATAAGTAGTATCTTCTTAAAACACTGGCTTCCTCCTTATAAGTAAATCTTATCCAGTGGGAGAACTAACTTAGTAGAGAGAGCTCTTGATGTTCCCTTTTTAGTGTCAAAAAAGAAGAGAGAGACAGAGACAGAAACAAAGAGAGATCACCATCTTTCTCCCTCCCTCCATCACACATGTGACATACTGTGGGGTTCACTTATACGAACAGTGTGCATCTTTGTTGGCCTACTTAAGGGTTAAAGTGTTAAGCTCTCAACTCTCCTCTACCTTGAATAGATATAGAATAAACTTCATAATTTGAAAGATTGATATTAGCAAAATTCAACAAGTTCAGCAATGACCTTTAATCAGGTCAATCCTAGCCATAATGTTTGTAGCTTTCCATTTTGTAGAAACTTGGATTTATTTAAATGATGACCCATGGGGTTTAATAACACAATATGAAATTTTAAAAAAAAATAATTTTCTTATGTTTCTTAAAACTCTAACAGAAAACTTATTTATACATTTGTATTGTGACAATAATTTAGCTATAATGGTTACAAAACATCCCAAGTTTCATTACAAGTCTCTCACATTAAGATGAGGGATCACTTCATTATTGAGTATAATGCTGAGGTGAGATCACCCTTAGTAATATCTATACAAAAGAGATATTAGTTAATCGACCTATTCACGAAGCCACTTTCATGTAATTCTTTTATGGATCATGCTAGGGGTATGGAATTATGAAAAGTGTGACTCTGTTTGTCTTTGGGTTGAATGAGAGATTATTAGATTTTGTGGGGGCCTTCAAGCCGTTATTGACACTTGTACATTTTTATTTATTAAATTAATTAAATTCTCTAATATTTGAGTTTATATGTATGAATGTGATCATTTTATGATAATATATGCAGGTGGATAGCTAGCCATGTCATCACGATAAGATGTGGCTAATTTTCGTTGAATAAAGGCTTAGTTTGCTTCTCGCATAGTGTAGACTATTACAGGTATGCACAATAGAAGTGATACATATTTAGATGTATATGTTAGAATAGGAGGACCGACAGTGGAAGCAAAGCCAAACACACAGTAGCAATTGAATCAAACAAGTAACACAATGCAATCACAATGCATGCAACCAACCACACATAGACAATTCAAATTTAACGTGGAAAAACCCCTCACGGGTAAAAAAATCACGGCACAAAGCGACACCAATCTACTATAATATTAAAAGTTACAAGAGTTGGAACCCAAAACCTAATATCACAAGCCCACAAGACAAATCCAAGCTTTCCCAAGAAGAAAACCCTCTTCTCAAGCTCTTGCTCTCACCTAGAACCTCTCTCAATCACCTTTCTCGTCTAGGATACATCTAATCCCGTAATACACTCCTTAAATAGAAGAAAACTGAGTTTAGAAACTCTTTGGACAAAACCACGCAAGAAACCCACTCCAATTAGGAAACTGCCAACCGGTCGGCCAGCCAGATGCCCAAAAAAATCTCCAGAGCTTTACTTGCCTTGATCTCTACCATGACTGACCGGTCGGTGGCCTTCTGTACATGATGATTTTAGGCGTCCGTTTCCAACAAACGCCACCACGACTCAAATCTTCACTGTATAACCTTGCCACGCACAACCTCCATCTGAGGGATTGTTCGAATCCCGAGAAAAGGCAAGAGAAATCTGAAGATTCTTCTAGGAGGGAGCTAATACCGTAGAGGACGGTGGTGATGTTTGTGATGTATTGACTGTATTCGGCACAGAGTCTCTTGGTGGGGAGTGGCTCTTGGATTCAGGTGTATAATGTCACGTATGTCCTGACCAGAGTTCATTCATGACATACAGAGAGTATGATGGTGGATCGGTTGTTGTGGGTGATGGCTATGCTCGCAATATGGTGGGTATTGGTTCCGTGCACATTAGAATGTTCGACGGGGTCGAAAGGATTCTTGAAAGTGTAAAGCATGTACCTGAGATGAAGAGGAATGTGATATCTCTTGGTGCACTCGAGGCGAAAGGGTGCAGGTTCATCGGCTATGATCAGTATTGTAAAGTGATGAAGGGAGCACTCGTGATGATAAAGGCACAGAGGTGCGATAATCTTTACAAGGTGATCGGAAGCACAATTCATGGTGAAGCTGCGGGATCGGCAGCAGATCCACGGTTGCTCATATGTGGCAAGAGAAAAAGGGCCACATGAGAAGAGCGACAAGGCGTGTGAAGATGTAAGGATAAAGTCGATGGAGCACGAGAAGTGACGAGACTATAATGATAACATAACCAGTGCCTTATTTGTAGAAGGACCCACGCCGCCGCTTTTCTTTCTCATCGCCTTCGCCTGAAGGGCTGAGATAATGGTTTTCATGCCAATAGTCTTCATACCTAGGCACAATGAGTCCTTAAGCGACTTACATGATTCTGGAAGAGAATTCAACAGGATAAATGCTTGATCCTCGTTCTTTATCGGTTCATCTATATCTATCAACTTGCAAATAAGCCTATTGAAATTGTCGATGTGGCTCTCAACATCGGCCCCCTCCGCCTATCCTCAAATTATACAACTGAAGCTTCAAATATATGCGATTTTTAAAAATTTCTTCGCGTAGATATTCTCTAACTTTGCCCATGTTTCAGCCGCAGTTTTCTCTTTCATGACGTTATACAGGACCTCATCTGTTAGGCACAATTGAATTGAGATATTGATTTTTTCATTGATCTTCTTCTACTCTTCTTCTTTCGTAGCCTCTGGTCGCTTTTCAAGGAGCGCATCTTGCAATCCTTGCTGAACTAGAAGGCCTTTCATCTTCACCTTCCTAAAGTTCAAAATTATTTTTCTCTTAATACTTCTCTATGTCGAACCACATGCCCGATGCCATGCTCTTATCTTAAATCCAAATTTCTGCTACACACTAATGATCGCTCTGATACTAGTTGTTGGGATAGGAGGGCCCAGTAGTGGAAGCAAAGCAGAACACACAGCAGCAATTGAATCAAACAAGCAACACAATGCAATCACAATGCATGCAACCAACCACACATAGACAATTCGAATTTAACGTGAAAAAACCCCTCACAGATAAAAAAAAACACGGCACAAAGCGACACCAATCCACTATAATATCAAAAGTTACAAGAGATGAAATCCAAAACCCAAGGTCACAAGCCCACAAGAGAAATCCAAGTTTTCCTAAGAAGAAAACCCTTTTCTCAAGCTCTTTCTCTCCCCTAGAACCTCTCTCAATCACCTTTCCCGTCTATGATACATCTAATACCATAATACACTCCTTAATATAGGAGAAAACCGAGTTTAGAAACTCTTTGCGCAAAATCGCGCAAGAAACCTACTCCAATTAGGAAACTGCCGACCGGTCGGCCAGCCAGCCGGATGCCCAAAAAAGGCTCTAGCAGCTTTGTTGCCTTGATCTCCACTATGGCCGACCGATTGTTGGCCTTTGTGCATGGTGATTTTAGGCGTTCGTTTCCAACAATATATACATGCAAGATGTACCTCTACTCATGATCGATGATCAACATGAGATCTTATAGAGATTTGTATGATTAGGTTTGTAACCAGTCATATCATGTATTGTAGCAAGGATGGACCATTATTTGATTAGATGGATCCCAAGTGATGATCGTGTAGATAACAAACCCTTACTTATTCATTATATGTAAATTGAGTCATGCATACTACTATGCTAATTACCTGTAAGCAATGGATCGATTCCATTCTAATCGTTGTGCAAGTATGCTAGCCCCAGAAGTGATTTGTTTCCTAATTACTCTATATTGTATGGTAAAGTCGTAATAACATGACGCTACTCTAGTATGCATTCTCAAGAACGTGCACAAATTTAGCTTGGTCAAAAGCATGCTAGGAAAGCGGCAAATCAAAATCAGGCCACAAAGATGAGATGACAAAATATTATAAATAATCACATTATGGTGATGATGCATGTATGACTTATCTAAGACGCCAAATCAAATGAAGATAAAATTTTATTACAAACTATTTTAAAAAATATTTATTTATTATTATATTAATATTTGAACGGATTTTAATAGGTCAAGTTTGTAAAGATAAATTCATTTTGATCTCAAAAGTATATAATGTGTGTTACAATCAGAGCATTGGGATTTGTACACTTACACATATGGAATCAAACATGCTCGATTAAGTGTGATTGGATCAATGATCTAGGACATGGCAATTGGAGATTGGAAATTCATTTTCTAGTTCACTTGTAAACTTAGTGCAATGTCATCCCGCAAAGAGGATTATACTCTCAAAGGCCTTGCACTAGATCTCATTGATTGGAGGGTGTAGATTATGTTTTCTTATTAGGAGGGAGCATGATAATTCAGTACACCTCATTACCAACACAACATAAGAGATATTGGAGTTGGTCTTTAATTTGAATTACTCCAGGATAAAGGCATATAAAAATATATGTATGGATTTGGTTAAGACACTTCTCTCTCCTCTTAAGCCCCAACTCTAAATAATTCACCTCTTCTAAAAATCTTAGTTCACAAAATGTAGAGATTCAATAGAGTGTACAACATTTTCTTGCTCATATAGTTTAAAATCAACATCTCGTGTGGGCTTTCCTTTGTATCCACCTCATTTTCATAAAACTAAGAAGACGATCATAGTTATGCATTCAATATAATTTCGTTCTTGAAATTTTTAAATTTATTTTTATTTTTTTTGCATTTTTTACATTTAAGATCATCGTTTTCAATGTTCGAATATTATATGCAAGTGACCCTTGACAGGAAAAATGATGCTACATGCAAAGTTAGAATCTCATAAGCAAGTGATCAATTTTCTTTAAGTATAGCTAGTAATTAGGAGATTTTTTTTTTCTTCTTTTAAGATACTTTAAAAGTGTGGACAATAGAGAACACATTTTTCGAAGCACTAACATAAAAGACAAACACTTTACCTGATAAAGAATCACACCATTATAGTATTTAATACCAACATAATGTCTTAGTCTTTAATATAGATTATTATATGTGTCACCAACAACAAGACCTGGTAAAGGCAAGCCTGGACTACTATGGTGGGCTTCCAAGTTAAGCCCATGCCTAACCCAAGGGCTTTAAATTAAATAAAAGTCCGACTCAACATGCTGAACCTTTAAAAGCCTATTAGGAGAATCGATCAACAACTCCAGCTTTATTAGTTTTGGAGTTTAAACTTACTCTCCAACATTTTACACAACATTGTTTCAAATCTTATTTATACTTTCCTTTTGGAGAGGGAAGATAATAAAAAATTAGAAACATTTTTTTCTTCCATAGTGGTCATCATGTGTTGAATTGGAACCTAGCTTTGTGAGAAGGCTGTTTGGAAAGTTGGAAATGGTTTGTAAATGAAATTGATATTTATAGGCAGAGCATTTTTTTACTATTTGTAATTTAAACAATAATTATTAAAATTTATTGTCATTATTATGTCTTTCCTCAAAATGAACTATCTGATTTCTTCTCAAAACGTTAATCCAATAAACACTTTCGTGATAATCAAAGACTGACCACTGAGATTTCAACATGTCCATGGAAATTAACTGTGCAAAAAACAAAAAAACAAAAAAAATTGAATATTGGATTCATGCCTATAGTTCTCCTGCCCATACTATTTCACTTGGGTTTTCCATTTCGACATTTCGAATTCCTCTTATCCAAACATGGCCAGCTTGTTCATACTTGGATTCTTTCATTTATTTCAGAACACTAAGTCCCATGAAACTCACATTCATATCGTGTGTGTGTGTGTGTGTGTGTGTGTGTATGTGTGTGAAACTGTCACCCATGTTAAAGTTCAAGTGACTCCACACATTCAAGTGACTCTACATTTATTTAACTTGACGCTCCAAAGTACATTCTCTGAATAGGCTTTTGATTGAATAACACAATCACTTCCTTTTTATCCAATCTAGTACATGAACGGCACTACAATAATACTCAAATTGGAAGATTATTCTTTTCTGCTTTTCCACCCCACTAAAAAGATGTTTTATTCATTTCAGCTAATATTTCTAATGAGTGGAATATTACTTTAGCAAAATAGCATTTCACTGGCCCCATTTTCCACTATACTTCCAAATGTAACTTAAATGTATTTAATCATTCACACTTGTCCAAATAGATCATTCAATGTCTTTAATTGTTCAAACTTGCCCAAATAGATTTATTCAACATGAATTAGTCTAAGACTCCAAATATCTAGATTTCTAATTTCTTCGTCATGGTATTCCAAGCCTTATCATAAGTGTGTCTGGGTGCACAAACGCTATTTATGACATTACATGATGTAGATTGCGTCAAGTAAGAAAAGTCCAACCACGCCAATGAAGAAGTACCACGTGCATTTATAGTAGAAAGCCCACTGTAAAAACCGTAAATTGGTAATTTTATATAAGATTTTTTTTTTTTTTAAACTTTTTCACCATGTCAACTTTTCATGGCGCTGGATGAAGTGTCCAATGCACTACTAAAACCAGTCAGCATTTGGACGTATTCTGGCTGGTGACCCTACGTAGGTAATGGCTGGTGTCCTGTGAGCCCATCATTATGTATGTATTTCATCTATGCCATCCATCCATTTTTCTAGATAATTTTATGACATGAGGTAAATAAAAATCCCAAGTGGACCACATTACAAGAAATACTATTGATTGATCACCCATCATTAAAAACTTCACAGGGCCACAAATTTTGGATAAAGCCAATATTTGTTTTTTTCTCTTCATCCAGGTCTGTATGACCTAATCAACAAGTTGGATGTTAAATAAACATTACAATGGGCCCTAAGAGGTTTTAATGGCAGACATTCAATCACTACTGATTTCCTGTGGTGTGGTCCACTTGAGATTTAGATCTGCTTCATTTTTTGGATCAAGCCCTAAAATGATCTCGAAAAATGGATGGCCAGCATGGATAAAAACACATACATCATGGTGGGGCCCACAAAGCACCAACTATGTATTCAAATATATTCTTACTACCTACGCCCTTGTCCTTTTTTTTCTTTTTTCAAAATTTTGATTTTTTTGAAAGTGGTTGATTGTTGACTATTTTAGCATACCTTAAAGTCACCATTATTTAAAATTAAGATAAAGTTTAAAAATAGGAGCATTGATCCTCTTGGAATTCTTCTCACCTTACTCCCTTGAAAATTCTTCTGCTGGGGCCCACCTATAATCACTAACAACCGTTGGTTATGGGTTGCACGTGGCCTCAAAGTCACCATGATCAGATGATCAAAGATATTCCACCGAGAGTATGAAGAAATAGACTAAAGTTGATATTGTTGTCCATTTTCCGGACCGTTAAATGGACGTACATGATAATCCGATCAGAGCGATTTTAGGGATGTATATATACCATCCATGGTGGAATTACCTTCCCATCCAACGGTACAATACGATAGTAGGTGGGCCAGCCTGAGACGCATAGAGAAATTTGGACCTTCATAAGGTGAGAATTCATATTGCATATGAAAACGTTTTAGGTGTGTTTTAGGAATTTTGGTTGTTAATTTGAAAGTAACAGTCTCATGTTACCATGTATCTGTTTGGGTTCGCAATCCAATGATCAAAATGATTCGTATCATCTGATTGACGTTATTTTGCACCATAGATCAACGATGACGGAATCCAAAGAACGGTCCAGATCATCGGATTGTCATGCTAAATGTATGGTGATGATGGGCAGATTTGGATGTCATTGCCCTTGCAGAATACAAATTGCTCCTGCGTGGAATGTGTGAGTCTCTCCCTACGTAAATACGAAATTGTGCTAGTTGAGGGAGAACAAGCATACGTGTGCAAGATCCAAGCCGATCATCTAGTTATAAGATGCTCTGGCCTAAAAATCAAGCCGGTCCACTTATTTATTGGACCACACACGCATGTTGAGTGTTGACTTTTCGTTAGATTTTTAAACTGCAGCTACTTTTGATCTGACAAGGAATATTTTTGTACTGGGGCATCCACCCGAGTGGCATTAACAAGCCCTGAGGTTTCATTTGCATCGTGGGAATTCGAATGCCCACTCCTCTTGTGATTTCGAGGGTTGGATGGTGAGGATGGATGTAAAAAATTTCATTTAAATGCTGATCAGGTATTGCCATACCTACAAAATTAATACTTTGAATTTAAAAAAAAGACGATGAAATTTCACTCAGGAGGATTCCTGAATATGTTGTTTTCTTTTTTTCTTTTTATTTTTTTTCTACACACCACAATGGGCACTCTACCCATGACCTTAGTGTTGAAACTCTTATGAGTCTACTGCTAAGCCATGAGTATGGACCCTTATATATTGCCTTATATTCATTAGATCAAGGTGGTTTTTTTTTAGAAAGATGGGGCAATGAAAAGCATATGGCATCACTACGGAACATGTAAATCAATGATGGCACTTTTTGTACAATGGTTAGTGTGGGCCATCCATTTTTCTTCCAATTTATTGTAAGGTTATGATCAGTCATCTAAGTGATTTTTGAAAGGAATGGACAATCAAAGGTAGGACCTACATGATAGATGTTTAGCTCAAATGATCATTTTATTTTTAATATAATTAATATGGACCGTTCATTTTTCTAAGTGTTGATTGTTGATTAGGACTATGACTAAAGTGATTTTTAATAGGGATGGGCAATTAGGTATGGGACCCACATGGTCGATGCCATAGATTAGTGATCAAAATGTTTATGGTATGGTCAACATGGACCATTAATTTTCTTAGTCATTGATTAGAGGATTAGGATCATTCAACTAAAGTAAATTTTTTTTTAAAGAGGTGGGCAATCAAAGGTAGGAGCTAAGTGATTTTTCGAAAAGGATGGGCAATTAAAAGTTAGACCTACATGATGGATGTCATAGATCAACGACCAAGCTATTTTTAGGAAGATCAATATGAATTACTAATTTTCCTAGACATTAATTGGAAGATTAGGATCGCCCAATTTAGAGGGATGGACATTAAGAGTGGGATTGACATGATGGATGTTATGAGGTCAATGAACAGATCATTTGTAACATGATTAATATGGACGGTCAGTTTCCCTAGTCATTGATTAGATAATTGGGATCAATGAAACCCAGTGATTTTCTCATAAGGGTTAGGCAATAAAAGATGGGCCCAAATGATGATTGATCTAGAAAAGATTGGACAATTTGTATTATCATAAACATGGACCTTCCAAGGGTGGGACCCTTACACTGAATAGTCTATGTCAGCAATCATATATACCATTTGTGATATCATCTATGTGGACCTTCCATTTCCATATCAATGAAATGGACAGGTAAAATGATCTGATAAAATAATTTTTTTATAGCGATTGACGATAAAGGGTGGGACCATATGATGGATGGTGTGGATCAATGATGGGACCATTTGTAATGTATTAAATATTGGTTTCATTTCATTAATCATTGAATGGGTGGTTAGGATTTTTCAATAAAAGTGATTTTTTACAGGTTGTGCGATCAAGGGTAAGTACCACATGATGGACAGTCTAGATCAATTATTATAAGTGTGATCAATATGGACCATTCATTAATTTCTATAGCCATTATAGATCACATGTACGAATTTTGCTCACATGAGTGGGCCACACTTGCTCACTTAACTTGGTCTATTCTTAAATAAATCAATAGAACACCACCACACATTACTCCCAACTTGCAAGCCAACCACACAAAAGCATTATAATTTATGGGAATCACAATGATTATGATAGAAAGTTGCATAAATAAATTATATCTGACGGCAGTTTCAATGGCTAAGCATGACAATACTTAATGAATAAATAAGTAGGGCCCATAGGTCAGTAATCCAAACCATAAATCTTTTGAGTACCCCAATGGATGGACCATGTCTCAAAAATCTCCAAGATTGAAACATCCCACCGGGCACTCTTGGGTCTTCTATCAGTTGGATTTGGACCGTTGTTGTGTTTATCTTCTCAACCCTCACAAGACAAGACATGAATCTAAAGGCTAAAAATGCTTCATCGAAACTATCCACACTGCGACATAGCAGATCGGTGGTCCAGATTACAGGATCTTAGCCCTGCACGGCAGAATTGAAAACCATGTATACTGTCCGAAGAGGGGCCGCCAGCCGGTCAGCTTTGATCTGGTCCCACAATCTAAAGTATTTTCCCGAATGTGGGGCCAGCTAAGATGCCGTATACCAAACACGGTACGTATCAGATGATCATATCCATCCAATTGGTGACCGTTGAATGAGCATTATTCATTTTAACTGCCGCGTTGGACAAAAGGATGGTATCGGTGCAATTCGCCCCAATTCGCGCAAGGGGAGATGGAAGTGGAGATGGTAGCGGATTAGGTGCTGCCCCGGCCTCATCTAAGACAGTGCGGCCCTTACCATGGGGACTACCTTGGTGAATGTATTTACTCCATCCATCCATTTTTGGGGATCATTTTATCGCTTGAACTGAAAAAATGAAGAACATGCAAATCTCAGGTGGACCATATTGTAGAAAACAATGATGATTGAATGCCTAGTACCATAAATACTTCCTAATGTTGTCCTTGATTTTTCAATCACACGTGTTGAATGATTGTGGGTGTGTCGAAATTGATTGGATGGTTCAATTTAAACTGAACAACTTTAACCCCAAGCGTCAAGATAAGCCGATACGTCGTGATCGGTCGTATATTACCAAGATCTAAATAGATTGATCACCTATTCAGTCACTCGCACAATTGTATGAAAATGATCAAGCGATATTTGGAGGGAAGGGTTCATCCTCCAAAGATGGGTTACTCTTCTACCTTCTGTACGAAAGGACTTTCAATACAGAACTAAAATGAAATAAATTTTAAGAATGGACATTTACAATCGACCGCATAAAATGTGTTGCAGATCTCCTCTTTGAATAGAACTCTTCATTAAGATAAGTCTATTGTGTGAGTGTAAACTTCAAGTAAAATTAAAATTATCAACTATTGGATTATGACTATAGATCTACAGCTTTGAACAATAAATTCACAGTTGATGTTACAAAATGTAAAGAGCAAGATTGTGCTAATGAAACTGAAACTAAGAATGTTACTTACATTAAGAAATGTTAAGTAGTAAAATGATAAGGAGCATGATAATTGAAAGAAAGTTTGGTTTGATTTGATTAATGCTGAATCTCTTACACTGTCGCTTTCCTTCTTCTTTTATAAACTTGCTTGATAGTGAAGATCTCTTTAGATACACCCATGTTTCTGACAGTTGCTATAACCAGTCAGCAATGCTTCCCTTTCCAGATATTTCCTCTCTTCTCACTTTTGGACACCTGTCCTAAACTCCCATCCTACTGACCCACGTTCTGTCAAAACTACCATTAACGGTTTTGCTTGGCCACATTCCATACACAACTAGGCTGTTCAGCCACTATTCCCTAAAACCCCACTCGGCCACATTCTCCCGACATCACAAATTATAATTGATCACTCTTGTTGGACGCAAGCATCAATTGACTACATTTCTTAGTGTTGTAAACTACAATTTCTCATGTTCTATATCCGGTTGAGACTCAAAATGCAATCAGCCGCTCTTATCGGATGTATACCACGATACGCAACTTGCTTCTGACCAACCATAAAACACAGGGTACAACATTGCCGATATGGTACGCACCTAATCCACTCCCAGTGGGGATCCATCAGGGCACAAGTGAGGTCGGTCCCGCTACGAGTCAGGCCCTTCCACCCATCATGTGGGGCCACATGCGTACCCTGAATAGAGAACCTGGGTCATCTTTCCATTCAAGGACGGCCCAACTGAAGAGCAGACCAGCCGGGCGCGGCTTCGGTGGACCCGAGATTCATCAAGGTGGCTGGATCCTTGACTATGGGGCCATCTTGATGTATATGTCTTACATCCATGCTGTACATTCGTTTCTCCAGGTCAAAAATGCAGTAGATCCAAATCTCAGGTAGACCACGCCACAGGCAATTAGTGGTGATTGAATGCCTACCATTAAAAGCTACCTGGACCCACTGGAATGTTTATTTGATATCCAACATGTTGATAAGGTCACAAAGACCTAGATGAAGGGACCATGCATATCAGCTTGATCTAAAAAATTTGTTGCCCACGTGTGTTTAATAGCTACCACCACTATTTCCTGTGGTATGGTCCACCTGAGATTTGGATATGCTGCATTTTTATTTATTTATTTTTTTGTCTCCCGCCCTGAAATAAGCTGGCGAAACGAAATGAACCGCGTGGTCACGCCCACATAGATCATATGAAGCCGCACCCAGACCAGTCTGGCTTTTGAACAATCATAAGTTCCCGGTGGGACTCAGTTCAACAGTTGCCAAGATTACTCAGACTTGTGACGTTGGCGGTTGCGGCTGATTGCCTCTTTCAATCTATACGCGCGCAGATCCGCGTGCCATCTCCTCATTCAACGCAATGTGGGTAATTACACGGGAGGCGGAATGCCTGTTCACTGACGGTTCTCTGGTGGCCCCACCATGATATATTTGTTTTATCCACACCATTCATCCATTTTTCCAGATCATTTTTGGGCTTTGAATAAAAATTCAGGGAGATCTAAATCTCAAGTGGACCACACCATAAGAAAGAGTGGTGATCGAAGGCCTGCCATTAAAAATTTATCATGGCCACAAAAGTTTTGAATGAAGTTGATATTTGTGTTTTCTGGGTGACCTAATCAACAGGTTGGATGGCAAATAAACATTAAAGTAGACCTATCAAGTTAAGTTTTTAATGGTGGGCGTTCAATCTAGCCCAGCCGGAAGATGCGTACTCATTTGAACAGCAGGTCAGTGGTACACTTGAGATTTTAATTGGCCTCCCTTATGTGAGCCCACATAGCACTGTCCAGTAGCGTCAGTAAGCAACCTACGTCCACTAAGCACGCACCTAAGCACAAAGAGAGATTACTTGATACCTTGGCAGAGTGAGATATATGATACGCATGTAATTGAAAATTACCGTGAAATTGCATACTTAGATTATACATAATTTAAATTAAACCTCCAACTATTGGATGGACTCCTATTTATTAGACGGTTATAAATTAAATGATCCAGTTCTCTCTTTGGGGAAAAAAAAAAAGTGTCCACGAATCAGAGCCTGGCGTTGTTTAACCAATCTGATTTTTATATTGTAATTTGAAGACAGTGGATTAAATACTTTAGTCGGTTTAGCTTTTGTTGATATGTGACAGTTTATCATTTCTAAGTGCCTTACCATCAAGTTCGACACACAGCCAGAGTATCAAATAACTCCGGAAAAACAAGAAGCTGACGCCCATGAAATATTCGTACGAAGAAGATCTTATTTCGGGAGCGGATTAGTGGATTTGTTGTTGAGTTTTTTTCGTACAGACACCTACCTTTTGGCCCTTGATGGATTAATTACCTACTTTTAAACTTATTCCAAATTAGTACCCAAGAATACAAATGTTAGTCATAATGGTACCCACCATCTATTTGCCCTATGTATATGATTGTGGACCCTCGCCTTTTCGCGCTCCGGAATTCTCCCTTTTGAAAAAGGGGAGGCGTGCGCACGGAAAGGCAAGCGCACAGAATGGCGACTCTGCTGGGTACATGCTAGTCCCATTAGTCGTGATTCAACTTGAAAAACGGAATCCCTCCTGTACTTGAAAGTCATTAGTCCTCATACAATCTCATCTACATAACATTTCATCCAAAAACAAAAACATAGAAATCCCAAAACCCAAAAAAAAAAAAAGTAGATTATATTCCTCACCATTGCGCCTAATCGGGCTCAACGTCTTCGGAAACAGCTTTCCTTTCGCAGCATAATCAGCACTTCGAGCTCAGCAAGCCATGTCCGACCACGAAGAGGAAGCTCACCTCTTACCTGCCTTTGACATGGCCGAAGCGCAACCTCCAGCACAACAACCAATTGAGAATACACCAATCATGCAAGAATTGACACAGGGAATGAGAGCAAATGTAAGAAATGCTCTTACAATTCATGCAAGCACAAGCTACTACAGCAGTCAGCAATCAAGTTGGCCCAGTTCAGCAATCTTAGCAGCCATGCCGAGTCCCTTCGACCTCCAGTTCAAATCAAGCACAATCATCGGAGTCTGCCCAAGACTACCGACAACAGTCATCTCAGCCCTTCACTATGGGGCATCCTCCTCAATACCTTCCTGCGATGACAAGACCGTCTCATAGCATTCCCGTCGCAGGGACTTCCAGTCAATCTTGCAAGCAATAATCTCAGTAGATTCCAGCACGTCATTACCGATGGGACCCCTTTCCTTTCTCAATATGTCCCCGTCGATGGGACCTTTTTTCAGCACATCCCTTCCTATTGGATTTCAATTCGATTTTCAACAGCAGGGACAGCACTGGCGAATGCCCACAATGGGAGTCAATATCAAGCCCACATCAATTAGCTGACAGTGGCGAATACCTAACAAGGGGGTCACTTCCCAGCATCTCAGCCTCCTACAAAGAGGAGCACTTTTCAATTTCAGCACATCCTCGTCGATGAGATTCCAGTTAATTTCCAGTAATCTTCAATTCAGTAAACTCCAGTTAATTTCCAACAATCTTCGATCCAGCAATCTCCAGTTAATTTCCAGCAAGTTCTAGTTCAACCTTTAGTACAGTCTCCAGCTCAATTACATTCATTTCAAGCACAAGTTCTTCAGAATCTAAGTCAATCATCGAATCAATTTCAGCAACTCGCGGTTGCTTTTCAGCAAGCCCATAGGGTCGAAGACATCAACCACTATGCCGAAGAAGAACATGCCTTACTTCGAGAGGCATCAATCGTTCAAGTAGATCATGCAGGACTAGACGAGTTGTGGGAGCAGTTCCAGATCTTGCAAAATCAACTTCAGAGACAACAAGGAATCGATCTACCTTTGACCAAGTTCAGAGACTTGTGTCCTTTTCCAAATGCTTAGATACCTCAAAACTTTGAGGTACCAAAATTCAAAAGATACGACGACAGCGGCTGTCCTACAGCACATCTCAAGGCTTTTTGTGGAGGACTGAGTACAATCTCAAGAAATGAAGGAGCCCTCATTCGCTTGTTCCAAAAATCTCTGAAGGGCGATACCTTAGATTGGTACACATCATTAGATTGCCATTGCATCAGGACTTGGGAGCAACTCTCCCAGGCTTTCGTCGACAGATTCGCATATAATCTCAACATGACACCTAGGAGAGCCGACCTCGCGGCTTTCAGGAAAAGGAGTGACGAAACATTATCAGCTTATGTGGGACGTTGGCGAGCTATGGCAGCCAGAATGTGGACACCTATCGATGACGAAGAACAAATCTCCATGATTATTCATTCAACATATCCTGGCATATTTAGATATCTCATCTCGCATCCATATGCGAATTTCTCACAGTTGATCCGTGCTGGAGAGCAAGTCGAAGCAGGAATCCACGCAGGGACAATCTCCCCATGGCCTCATCAGGCCACTCCAGTGAAACGGAATAGATTTGAAGGAAGACCTATTGGATACGAGAATGGAAATCACTGCGGTTCTCCTCTTCACCCGACAGAGGTAAACAACATCATCACCACTGCTCAAGGTAACTAATATGCTCCCCCACAGGGACGTTAACTGTATCAGCAAAATTAGGCCCAGCATTAACCTCAGAGGTATCAGCCACAGCCACCCATACCACAAACAAATCCTCAACCACAGCCACAACCACCTCGACAGCAAGCAGCAGCTCAGGGGGAACGGCTAATACTCATATAAGAATTACATGGAGCTCAGAAAATTTACTCTTCTCACTCAGCCACTCATTCAAGTCATGTTATGTTGGTACAAAAGCAGTTACTCACTCTAATGGCACCCAGGCCTCCTCCAAATCCTTTGCCTCTGAACTACCGAGAAGATGAATATTGTGCCTACCATCAAGGGCGTGGCCACACCACTGACCGATGCATGACTCTGAAGAATGTCATACAAAATCTGATGACGACAGCAAGATCGTCATCTCGGTCCCTGGAACTCCTCCAGCAGCTCCTACCAACATCCTTCAAAATCCTCTGCCTCAGCATCCGATGGACCCCAATTCGTCTCGTGGCCCTGCCGTCAACAACATAGAAGAAGGAGAGAGCCTCGATCACTTCTTCTTCCCTATTCAGTCTATTCATGCTTACACTTATGGGCCAACAAATTCTCCTCCGATCTTACAAGGGGCAAACCCCCTTCCTCCTTCAGTCTCTGATCCGTTAATACTCGAAATAGCACCTCCATATGATGCACCAGTTGTTCAAGGGCTTGTCCACTTATAAGGGGCACCTTACAGTCATTCATGTTGGGAGCCGGTCATCCTGGTAAGAGTACAGTCATACATCGAGCCCGCATACGAACCTGTCGTTTTGCAAGGGGAAATTTCAGTTCAGGAACAATCCAATCCGCAATGGAGGGATTATACTCATTAGCAGCAAGAACCCATTGTCTTGGAAGGGGCTCCTCCAGTCAAGCCAGTCATATTACAAGGGGCAAGTTCTGTCCCTAAGCCACAAAGACATCCCGGAGGCGTATCAATCACACTACAACAGCTGGGCCGAACAGAGAAACCCCTCGCCATATCAAGAGGACCAATGATCATTCCATGGGAACCTCCTGCTCCAGGAATGGTCAAGCCAGGACCACAACCTTATGTGATCTATGAAGACAAGCCTCGATATTATCCCTTCAACACAGGAAACAATATAGTCCTCAAGGCAAAAGCTCCATATGAGAAAGATCTGGTACCCACACTAGCACCGTTGCATGAACTAGTAGTCCTAGAAAGCAAAGGAGAAGAAAATTATAAAAAAAAAGTCCCATGGCACTATCTAGAATATGCAGAGGTAGGAAACATGAATCCCAATGGGCGCTGCATCAGAAGAGATAATCAAAACGGAGGAGATCCCAAAAGTGGTCTCCTAGGTCTCGGCAATAAAAACGAAGCTGCATATAATGTGGCAACTCAGCTCAAGTCAATCCCTGCCCAAATCTCGGTATGGGAGCTACTCTGCACATCTTGCATACACCGAGAAATATATGCCAAAACCCTGAGCGATGCCCATGTCTCCTCCGATACAGCACCTGAAATGATAGCAATAATGATCGGACAACTCCTGGCTCCGCACACCATCACATTCACTAATAATGAGTTACCACCAGAAGGGAGCGACCATGGGCGATCCCTCAATATAGCCTTACGACATAAAGACCTTTGTGTCCTGCTGGTCCTTATCGATAACGGATCAAGCTTAAATGTCTGCCCGCTTAAGATTACGAAATGCCTGGGAATCAGTCCCTCCTCATTCCGACCCAGCACCATGTATGTCAGAGCATTCGACAACACCCGCTGATCAGTAGAAGGAGAGGTCGACATAGAGGTATAGATAGGTCCAGAAATCTCCACCATCACATTCAAAATCCTGGATATATCAGCCTCTTTCAACATGTTGCTCGGACGACCTTGGCTGCACAAGGTTGGAGCTGTGTCATCAACTCTACATCAACAGGTGAAGTATATCTGTGGAAATCAAGTGATCTCTGTCCATGCAGAGAAGGAGCTCATCATTCCTTCCAATGTTGCTGCCACTGAACCAGATATCCCTGTCATCGACATCCAACACGCTGAAGAAGACGTCCCGTTTCATAGTTTTGAATTCGAGACCGTGAACGCTATCGCCAATCCAGAACCGATAAGTGTGGATCATGTCTTTTCACCAGCAAAACATCTGAATCTCAAGTATTGGATGAAGAATCATTTTAAGTTCAGAAAGATGCCACTGGTATATAATCAATGCAAATGGGGACTCGGGCATAGGTCAGTCATCATGGACAAAAGAAAAAAGAAATGTCGGTGTTCACCCATTCAATTCATCAAGTCAGGAGAGCCTTACAGAGATCCAAGAAGAAATCAGCCAACTGCACTACACAAAGGTCTCCCGATGAGCCTAGCTTGGGCCATGTGGCCCCCCATTCGATGGGACTGGATTCTTGAACCATCTAAGCCTCCAGAAGAAAAAAGAGAGGATGAAGACAAAGAAGAAAAACAAATACAACAGCTTCAGGACCAAGGTACTCTGATACCTGCTCTCAACCAGGGGCACAACCTGCTCACTTCAATTCCAATCAACCAGGGGCACAACCTGCCCACTTCAATTCTAATCAACCAGAGGCACAACCTACCCACTTCAATTCCCGTAAACCAGGGGCACAATCTGTCCACTTCAATTCCAGCTAACCAGGGACACAACTTGTCCATCTCAGCATCAATCAACAAGGGACACGACTCGCCCATCTCTGCAGAATCAACATCATCAACCATTAACCAGGGGCAGAAGCAGCCCATCCATTAGACCAAGAAAGGGAAATGACTAGCCCTAGATTGGTCTGATGTCCAGATTCTAAACTTGTGTCTCGCTATGGAACCAGACGAACTACAATGCGAGGTAAGTGATTTGGAAGAGACTGAGTATAACTTAGATCTCGAACCCAACCAGCGAGAAATCATGGTTATTGAGCCAGACTGTGATTCTTTACCCAAATCATCAACCCTCACCTCTCCAGGGGAAGGAGTGTGGGATCCTGAATGGTCATCCGTTCCCCTAACTTCTGAATCAGCCAGAGAGTCATCTGAGGGCTCTGGCTTCAAAAAAAATGCCGGTTTAAGCAGCAAGCGGTGCTCTGGAACAAGCTGAGATCAATCATGGTCTACAATGCCTGCTTGTTCAGGGTCCCATGAATTTCAAAAATTCAAAAAAATTAAAAACTTTCAAAAGCCAAAAACATCTAGCATTTCAATTTCAATTCCTCAAAAACCAAAAAATATTTCTTTTCCTGAATTCAATAATGTGCCAAGTTCGTCTAAAGAGTCGCAGGAGTTTGAAATCGAATCATATGAGTTTGACATCGAATTAGACTTCGAACTCATGGGTCTAGATGAAGCTCGGGATGAGGAAGATGATGACCCGGCTCCCGAACTAGAGGATCTCCTCAAAAAGTTTGAATATAAAGCCAATGTAGTAGTCGATGATTTTAAGGTAGTAAACTTGGGGACACCCGAGATCCCTAGGGAAGTACGCATTGAAAAATTGTTGTTACCAGAGATGAAGTAAAGAATGATAGAGTTCCTAGCTCCAAGATTGTCCAACTTCCCATTCTCATATGAAGACATGTCAGGGCTCGATGAAGGGCTCGTTGTACACCATCTGCTAACCAAGCCAGATATGAAGCCAGGGAAGCAAAAACTTCAAAGAATGAAACCAAAATGGGCTCTGAAAGTTCGAGATGAAGTCGTCAAGCAGTACAATGCGGGATTCTTGGTAGTCTCCAACTACCCTGAATGGCTCGCCAACATCGTACCAGTACCAAAGAAGGATGAGAAGGTTCGAATGTGCATCGACTTCCGAGATCTCAATAAAGCCAGTCCTAAGGATGACTTCCCTTTGCCACATATCGACACTCTGGTCGACAACACTGCCGGGTACAAGATCTTCTCATTCATGGACGGGTTCTCAGGTTACAATCAGATTAAGATGGCCGTCGAAGATCGTGAGAAGACATCGTTTATCACTCCCTGGGGAACCTTCTGTTACAGGGTAATGCCGTTTGGTCTGAAGAACGCGGGAGCAACATATCAGCGAGCAATGACACCATTATTCCACGATATGATGAACAAAGAGCTCGAAGTATATGTGGACGATATGATCGTCAAATCTCACACAGTTGAAGGACACTTTGAAGATCTGAAGAAGTTATTCAACAGATTAGAAAAGTAAAAGCTCCGTCTCAACCCTCAGAAATGTGTCTTCGGTGTAACGAGAGTCAAACTCCTTGGCTTTATGGTGAGCTAGGATGGCATCAGGGTCGACGAAACTAAAACCAGAGCAATCATCGAGATGCCCCCTCCTAGAACAGAGAAAGAAATTCGTGACTTCCTCAGTAGAATTCAATACATCAGTCGCTTTATCGCACAGCTAACACATATCTGTGAACCCATATTCAAGCTCCTTCGGAAGAACGTTCCAAAAGAATGGAATGACGATTGCCAAGTCGTCTTCGACCACATCAAGAAGTATCTCATGAATCCTCCAGTTTTAGTGCCGCCCACTCCCGGACGACCACTATTGTTATACATCTCGGTAGTAGCAGAAGCCATTGGCTGTGTTCTCGCCCAGCACGACGAGACCGGGAAGAAGGAACAAGCAATATACTATTTGAGCCAAAAGTTCACCGACTACGAGACCAGGTATTCCCCGATCGAGAAGACTTGCCTTGCCCTAGTCTGGGCAACTCAGCGACTCCGTCAATATATGATTGCGTTCCCTATCCTCCTCCTCGCTCACATGGATCCGCTCAAATACCTGTTCGAGAAACCAGCACTCACTGGAAGGATAGCTAAATGGTAGCTACTCCTGTCTGAATTCGACATCACTTATGTCACTCATAAGGCAATCAAGGGGCAGGCCCTCGTCGATCATCTCGTCGCTCACTCTCTCCTGGATTATTAACCGCTCGAGACATTATTCCCCGATGAAGATCTCTTGCTCATTGAAGGTGAACAAAAGAAGAAGAAAGATGAGTGGACGTTATTCTTCGACGGCGCAACAAATTCTAAAGGAAGTGGTATCGGAGCAATCCTCTACTCTCCAGACGATGTCCCTGTTCCTATCTCAAGGCACATAGCATTCGAGTGCACCAACAACATGGCAGAGTATGAAGCATGCATCGCTGGTCTAAGGGAAGTCATAATCTTGGGTGTCAAAAAGCTACGAGTAATTGGAGACTCACAGCTTATCATCAATCAGACCAATGGCGAATGGAAAACCAAAGACGAGAAGTTAATACCATATTATGTGTACCTTGAAAATCTAATCGAAGAATTTAAAGAAATCACCTTCTTATACATGACTAAGGCCAAGAATCAGTTTGTAGATGCTCTCACTACACTTGCATCAGTGCTCTCAAGATCCCGAAAGAAGCTTCAGAATGGGAGCTCACAGTCAAAACTCAAGATGAACCTGCTTTCTACCTGCAAATAGAAGAAGCAAAAGCTACCCCTGACAAACCTTGGTATGCCGACATCAAGCAATATCTCGAAATTCAGGAGTATCCAGAGGCAGCAACAGCAACAGATCGCCGAACCATCCAGCGTTTGGCCGGCCAGTTCACCATCAGTGGCGAAATCCTTTACAAGCGATCCTATAATCAAATCCTCCTTCGATGCATCGACGAAACAGAAGCTGCAAAGATCATGAAAGAAATACACAAAGAAATTTTTGGCCCACACATGAACATGCGCATGATGGCAAAGAAGATTCTACGACTCGGTTTCTATTGGCTCACCATGGAGACAGACTGCTACCAGCACGTCAGAAAATGCTTCAAGTGTCAGGAGCATGCGAATCAAATTCATGCCCCCTCCTCAGAACTATACAACCTGACAACTCCCTGGCCCTTCTTTATGTGGGGACGCGACATCATTGGGAAGAATAGTCCCAAAGCATCAAACAGTCATGAGTATATACTTATGGCAGTCGACTACTTTATCAAGTGGGTAGAAGCAGCCTCCTACACCACGATTGCAGCATCCCAGGTGATCAAATTCATGAAGAACAACATCATATGCCGGTATGGAATCCCTAATGCTATCATCACAGATAATGGGACCCGGTTCGTCAACAAGAAGATGGATGACTTGCTCAGCAAGTTCAAGATTCAACGTCATCGATCTAGCCCTTACCGTCCTCAAATAAATGGTGGGGTAGAAGCCGCAAACAAGACAATCGTCAGGATACTCAAGAAGATGGTTGTGACTTATCGAGATTGGTCAGATATGCTTGATGGCTATCGTCATTCTCACTTTTGCTTCCTTAATGGCTATTCAGGGTACAACCAAATAGAAATTGCCCGTAAAGACCAAGAAAAGACTACATTCACATGTCCATTCGGCACTTTCGCCTATCGACGGATGCCCTTTGGACTATGTAATGCCCCTGCCACCTTTCAGCGTTGCATGATGAGCATCTTTTCTGACATGGTAGGGACCATTCTCGAAGTCTTCATGGACGATTTTTCCGTATTCGGTTGTAGCTTTGATGAGTGCCTTGAGCACTTGAAATCTGTGCTGAAAAGATGTGAAGAGAAGAACCTTGTGCTCAATTGGGAGAAGTGCCACTTCATGGTTCAAAAGGGAATTGTACTTGGCCATATCGTTTCACAAAATGGAATTGAGGTGGACAAGGCGAAAATTGATCTTATCTCTAACCTCCCACCACCCAAAAGCATACGAGATATCCGGTCCTTTTTAGGACGCGCAGGATTCTACAGAAGGTTCATAAAGGACTTCAGTTCACTCTATCGCCCTTTATGTAACCTACTTCAAAAGGAAAATTCATTCGAGTGGAATGAAGAATGTCAAAAGGCCTTTACCACCCTTAAAGGTATGTTGACATGCGCCCCAATAATGCAACCACCTGATTGGAGCCTTCCTTTTGAGATTATGTATGATGCTAGCGACTATGCTATTGGGGCCGTGTTAGGCCAAAGAAAAGATAAAAAACCATGTGTCATCTACTATGCAAGTAGAACCCTAAACTCAGCCCAAGCAAACTACACCACTACTGAAAAGGAACTTTTAGCTGTAGTTTTTGCCTTGGAAAAGTTTAGGTCTTACTTGATTGGATCCAAGATCATTATATTCACTGACCATGCCGCGCTTAAGTATCTTCTTTCTAAGAAGGATGCTAAACCACGGTTGTTAAGATGGATCCTTCTACTCCAGGAATTCGACATAGAAATACGTGATAAGAAAGGAGTAGAGAATGTAGTAGCTGACCACCTCTCTCGACTTGTCCTCACTGATTCCCCTGAAACGACTGCAATCAATGACATGTTCCCTGATGAACAACTCTTTGCTGTTTCCCAATTACCATGGTATGCGGACATTGCTAACTATCTTGCTACAGGTACAATTCCTACATATTGGAAAAAGCAAGATAAGGATAGATTCTTCTCGGAGGTGCGGAAATTCCTATGGGATGACCCATACTTATTCAAGTATTGTCCCGATCAAATCATAAGGAGATGTGTCCCAGATGATGAGCAATAAAGTATCATCTCCTTCTGTCATTCTCAAGCATGTGGTGGCCACTTTTCGGCTAAAAAGACCACAACGAAAATTCTGCAATGTGGGTTTTATTGGCCCACTATGTTCAAAGACACACATGAGTTTTGCAAAGCATGTGAACCTTGTCAGAAATTAGGGGGAATCTCCCGTAGAAATATGATGCCACTCAATCCCATCTTAATAATCGAAATTTTTTATTGTCGGGGCATCGATTTCATGGGCCCACTCCCATCTTCTTTTGGAAACCTATACATCTTGCTTGCCGTCGACTATGTTTCCAAATGGGTCGACGCTATTCCTTGCCGGAATAATGACCATAAAACAGTCATTCGATTTTTAAAAGAAAATATTCTTTCCCGGTTTGGGACGCCTCGAGTCATCATAAGTGATGGAGGGTCTCACTTTTGCAATCGCCCTTTTGAAACCTTAATGAAGAAATATGGCGTAACACACAAAGTGAGCACTCCCTATCACCCACAAACTAGTGGACAAGCTGAGATATCCAATAGGGAAATTAAACACATTTTAGAGAAAACGGTGAACCCCGATCGCAATTATTGGTCACTTCGACTTATCGATGCGCTTTGGGCTTACCGTACAGCTTTCAAAACCCCTATTGGAATGTCCCCCTATAGACTTGTCTATGGGAAGGCTTGTCACTTGCCTGTGGATTTGGAACATAGGGCATATTGGGCTATTAAGAAGATGAATTTCAATTCTGACAAAGCAAGCTCGTTACGCAAACTACAATTGAATGAACTTGCAGAAATCCGGAATGAAGCTTATGAGAATGCGAGAATTTACAAGGACAAGACGAAGATATTCCATGATAAGAATATTCTTCGCAAGACATTCACGATCAATAAAAAAGTCCTCATGTATAATTCTCGCTTACATCTATTTCTGGAAAAATTGAGATCTCGATGGACCGGTCCCTACATTGTGCAAACTATCTATCCATATGGGACTGTCGAGCTGTTGAATCCAAGGAACGGCAACATTTTTAAAACAAATGGGCAGCGATTAAAGCCGTTCTTTGAGAAATTCCCTTCAGAAGGTATGTCCATACCTCTGAATGATCCTGTGTATCAGGATGATTGATCTCCTAGTCTGATGGAGGTATAGAGTAGTTAGGATTAGGATTTTGCTGCTTTTGTTTTCTTTTTCATAGGTTTGTTAGACGGAGGAAGACTTCCACTTTTCACTCTCTTAGGTACTATCATTCCTCACTCCCTTTAATTTTCAAATTGCTCTCATGTTTTGCTCATTGCACATCTTTCACATTGAGGACAATGCAAGATTTGGTTGGGGGGTGTAGGATCACTTGGATGAATCCAGCGTTTTGCAACATTTCAAGCAATCATATGGAAATTTTTCAAAAATTCGAAACTCTTTTGGAAAACACCGGTTCTATGCATTCAAGTTGATATGAGCATAAGAGGAGGAGATATGAAGTGTATGGGGCTGGATGTCTGGAATCTCTCATAGCATAATGGTTTTATATGTGAACTCCCCTATTTTTGTGATTGATAGAAAATCTGAACACTTTTACACCTAGTCCACATTACACGATTTTCATGAGTTGAAGGGATTATGTGATTTATGGATTAGCTAGACTTTGAATTAAGGTATTGAGAAATCAGGCCGGGGTACTTTGTCCATCCTTGTCCATGGGAAAATAATGAAAGATATGGATTTCTAAAAATCCTATCTAATTTAAAAAGAAAAAGGAAAAGGAAGGATGAAATTAGGAATGATGGAAAAACGGTGGAAAATTCCGATTAGGGCTACCTACTACCAACCGGGGGATGGTCTACCCGTAACCAAAGCCGAAAATGGGACGTAGTGTGAAAGTCGTCGGAAGGACGGTAAGGCAAATTCTTGTCATTGGCTTGATGTGGCTCTATGTACCTTGAGTTCTATAGTCCAGTTGACCTATGAAGAAGGTAATCCTAGAAACTCGTGGGATGAATTTTCACCACCCACACTAGGTTGAATTTGTTCAAGTCCTTCTATTTATCAACCAATCAGCGGGACTCTCATATGAATGCTTATTATGTTTTGAGGATTTACGGCTTTAACCTTTGATGCCTAATCTTTCTGAATCTTACACTTATGTACCTTGGAATGTATAGAAGGATGGTTTCTGAAAGAGAGTTGAGTTTTGAAGAATGGGATTAGTTTCACGCATGTTTTGCTCGGGACTAGCAAAATGCTGGTTGGGGGGTGTGTTGAGCTCTTAATTGTGCATATTCCAAACCCAATTTTTCACTCATTATGCAAGGTTTGTATGATCTATAGGCTAATTTAATGCATGTTTTGTGACTACAGGACTGAGAGTGGTTCCACCCAATTAAAGACAAAAAAGGGCTCATTTGGCATCATTTTGATGAAGATTATTTGAGGATCAAAGAAGAAAAGAAGAGAGAAAGTGAAAGAAAGAAGCAAGGAAAGCAAGGAAAAAGAAGAACAAGAAGCTTGGAAAACTGCCGACCGGTCATGACCGGTCGGCCAAGAGAGCCAGACCAGTCAAGACCGGCCAGCTATGAAGGCTAGAATATCAATGAATGAGGCTGACCGGTCATGACCGGTCGGCCAGGACTGCTGGACCAATGATAAACAGGCTCGACCGGTCTTGACCGGTCAGGCATACTTGCTGGAATGATATTGAAGAAGGCCGACCGGTCTTGACCGGTCGGCCATGGTCATTGGAATGTGGCTGAAGACGTCTGACCGGTCATGACCTGAGAATAGAACCTTAGCTGTCAGACAGAACATCAGCGCATTCCGAGAAAGCAAGGACCCTACCACACTCCGAGGGCCCGAGAAAAGATCATACAACAAGTCTAAAGAGAAGACCACAGCATCCTGACCGCCAGCTGCGAGATGAATAAGATATGGGATCCCGAACCAGTTCTGCAGAGTGGTAGTCTTCGGCAAAGTCTTCGGCGAGAAATACTGAGCATAATCCCAGGGAAGACCTGTCAAGCGCTCGAGCTCCTCCAAAGAAGGTCACATCTCCATATCGTTGAACGCAAATAAGTTCAAGGAAGGGACCCAGTCAATCAGTGCAGCCCCGAGCATCCTCCAGTCAATGTCAACCCTAGCCATATGGATCAGACCACCAAAGCCATAGGACTCCAACTCTCGAATCTCATAAGCTGACAGTCTGTCAAGCCAAGTGAGCAGTCGTGGCAAGCAAGAAGGACGAAAAAGTAACTGGCAAGTCCTCACAGGAATCCCCTCTAGAACAAAAGGCCCAGGAATCAATGACAGCTCATCAAGGATCGGAAGATCAATGGGCGAAGGAGAAGGAAAAGCTAGGACTCCTGCGAACTCGACAGTCCGTGACATATCCCCAATTGCGACTATGTCTGATATAGTTGCATCGCTATCTGAAACTGTCATGACCTCAGCGGCATGAGAAGACCAGCCCACCTCGTGAACCGAATGTGTAAAGGGCCGACGATCAGGAGAAGATCGGTACTCTCCATCAAGAAGGCCATCAGCAAAGATCACGCTGCACATCATGGCATCCTGACCAATCTGATAGCTGAAAAATGCATCTGAACCGTCAAGAAGGGCTTCGGCAACCCCGATCGAAGACTCTACGGTCAGATCTGGACCTGCAGTCCTCTCCAACATAAAGTCAGGAATCCAATCATCACTCTATCTAGTTGAAAAGATCATCGAGACATCCACACTGTCCATCATTAAGGGGATATCATCAATGATCACATCAAGTCCACCTAAGCAAGTGTACCGCACATCTCGGCCGTCATCGAGAGCATCCAAGCCATCAAAGGTATCATCTGAACCATCCATACCGTCTAAACATGAGATCAGCCCATCTATGTCCATCATGACCTCATCATCACTGTCGATCGCATCATCCATGCGGCCCACACCCAAAGGATGCATCACCTCACCTATGTCCCATCTCCCCATCTCATCCATACCATCCAATCCTCCCATAATCAATGCCCCATTCAAATCTAAATTTTCAGCATGGCTCCCATTAATGGGTCCATTCAAAGCTCCATCAACCACCATCCTTAAACCCCCATCAATACCCCTATTTAAGGCTTCATCCACACCATCGATCAAGGGCATCTCACCATCATTAAAGGCCTCACCACTTTCTAAAGTATGGGGCAAACTAAGATTAGCCATTATGCCCCCCAAGCCATCATCAATGGCTACCCAAGAAGGGACAAAGTAAGAAAAAGATAAAAAAAAAAAAAAAAAAGAAGAAGAAGGAAAGATAAGACAAGGGGGAGATTCATGGTTGGAATCGAACCTGGGAGTATAAGGAATATGGGGACAGGAGCAGAGAGCAGAGGAGAATGTTCGAACCAGAGTCAACCCAAACCACACATGAAGAGAGGTCTGGGCGGCCCCCTAAGGGCCACTCGTACGGACGGTCTCCCTCTCTCTCTGCGGGATTGGCCCCACAGCCTTTGGTAGGTGAGACTGTCAGTCCACGTCAATAGTTGACACCTTGAGGGCCGCCCAAGGTTCCAATTAACTCTGAATTTTATCCGAGACTGATCTGAATCATCTGGAAGGTACCCCACCAGTCCAATCGTGAAGTACTGTGACCAAAATGGGTCTGATCAAGTCAAAGAGAAGAAAATTGATCAAGAGGGGCCCACAAGCAATCTGAGCCATTCAAAGACTAGATCATCATGATCTAAACCATGGAAGAGCTTACATGAGCCATGAAATAGCAACATCAAGGGTTTAATCGTAAAAAAAGAAGGCCAGGGCCCAGGATCTGATCATCAAGTGGGCCCACATGGCTAAAAAGAGCAATCTGAACCATTCAAGTCATCATCCACACCATGAAAAGCCTTCTTATGCTCACAAAACATCAAGGATAGGTGCTCAAAAGCGAAGCCGAAGTCTGAAAAGGGTCCACATGGCCAAATCAAGCAATCTAAACCATTTAAGTCGTCATCCATGCAGTTCAGAATCCTATTTTCCACAAAGCATCAAAGAATGAGTCGAAAATCAAAGCATCCGAGCATCATTAAGAAATTTAAGGCAAATCAGGGGTCGTATATTCATTCAGAAGATTTTGATACAGAAGAAAAGTAAAAAAAAAAAAAGAAAAAAAAGGGAGGCCTCAAAATGACAAATAAGCCATACATTAACAAGCTGAATACATCCTCAGAGAAGCAGGCTATAGATCACCAACATAATCATCATCATCCCTCCTCTCATCCCGTTCCCGACGGTGAAAGTCCATCTGAGGAGCTGTCACTTATCCTCCAGCATACCTGCAACGACCCCCTGGAACATAGAGTGAAGGAAGAAGAGGTCCATGTCCGTACAGTAAATACCACTCATCATAATCACGATCCGGGATCGTGAAGCGAAATCCAGGCTGGCCCTCGAGAGCATTGGCTATAACATCAGTCGGAATCTGAGCAGCTGGAGGAGGTGCGGAACAAGGAACCCGGGTCACCCTGGTGATCTGTCAGAGCAATCTCTCGTCCAAATACCATTAAAATGATTCATCATCAGAGAGCATGATCCGAAGACGCGAAGAATCATATGCTTCCACGTGTTGAGGGGTATAGTAAATGGGAAAGCCAGCGTATGGCAACCGATCGAACTACAACAAAGAAAATCACCATAGTCAATCGCAGAGCAGCACGACGGATAAGGAAAGCAATCTATCTATGTCAGTGCGCCAATTGTCCCCAGACACTCGAGAATTTCGCTAATGGTTTTGCTGCTAATAATGTATGAAGCGATACAAGGATGGTTCAATATCATCCCGAATCCTTGGCGACAAGTGAGCAAAATGATCATAAAAACAGGTCTGGACAAGGGCAAACACAATGATCAGATGAAGAAAGAAGACAAACATCTCCAGGGAAGGTTAAAAAGAATACCTCCACTACAGGCCAAAAACCTATGAAAGACCTGCTACTTCCGAGAGGTCTTATCCAAGCCTTGGTAGATGCAAGTCAAGATGGCCCCATTCCAATTATATGAATGGTGAAGATTCTCAATCAAGTGAAGAAATCTAGGATCGACCCTCTCATTCGCATGACAAAAAAGGAATGACCCGAAGGTATAAGTGATCATAGCCCGTGCTTTATGAAGGGCCTCCAACTTGGTAGTAGGGATGACAACAGCAAAGGTGTTGTAAAACCACCGCAGTTTCACTTGGTTACTCTGGAACTCGCTCTCGGGTGGGATGACTCCCACAAGCCGTATCCAGTCATTGGAAGTAATGGGGGCAAGAGAGCCTGCATGGGGAACAACTGCCCCATGGAATGAAAAACCTATCTGCATATATATATCCAGGGAGTTGTTCCCCATTCGCCATAAGGAAGTTGAAAGGAGTGGGTCTCATTCCTCCACCTCTCACAAAGGGCTGCAAGTAGCATGCGATTGGCGTTATTGTTGTGAAAGCGTAATGTAAGAAGGCCTGCGAAGGGAGTGTTGGCCAGAATGTGTTCAAGCATCGGCTGCGGTTGTTCCACCCAGTTATCCCAAAGTTCTCGGGTGCCCCAACCTTTTATGGAAAGTAGAGGTTGGTGCTCCTTAGCTAAAGAACACATATAGGCCCCACGACGAACAATGAAGGCAGGGTCATCCTGATTGACCACTCTTCATCCCCTCGTGCCATCCGCCATCAAATCCTACAAGCTTGGCAAGGTAAGCTCCTATTCTTTACCCGTTAAAATCCAAATCATTATCCAAGAAACCCATGGATTTAGACTTACATTCAAATGTAAAAATTCAATGTCCAACTCCATGTGTCACCTAGGATATGTGTTGAGTCCATTGAAGAAAGCAAGGCCCACCTTAAAGAGAATTGCATGCCATGCCTTAGATGAGAAAAATCCACCATCCAAGGACACATTTTGGATAGCAAATGCACTCAAGTGCCATTAGATCAAAATGGGATAAGAGTCAAGCTTCATATGAAAAATCCTTTTTCAAAGTCCATGTGTGACCAAGGCTTGGTTCACTTCCCATATTAAGGCAATGAGCCTCATTTAAGATGTTTCCATCTTTTTACACATGTACATGGACAAATGGAAAATAGGAAGGAAATTGGTCCCCAAGAGCAACTCAAATGCCCTTCCTCAATGGATTGAAAGGAGCACATAGCCCACTTGAAGAACCATAAGAACCCATTCATGGGTCAATCATGGGCAACCTATGTGTATCATCTTGATAAATGTTTTGACTATGAGAATACAATATGGTGGTCTACTCACAAACATATGAGTCAAAGAAGCCAATGGTAAAAAATTGATGCGCATAGCCCACATGAAGAATCAAAGTTAGAAATGTTTATGCAAGGACAAGTTTGGGGCAACTTATGTGCACCAATTTCTTTACCAAAAAGAAGACCATATGAGCACAAGAGGGCATGGCTTGATGAGTCATCCAACCATCATGAAAATGGTTAAGAATGATACACATAGCCCACTTGAAAATCGAAATCCAAAATACCCCCAAAGCATGGGACAAATTTGGGCAACTTATGGGTATCATTCTTTCACAAATTGAGAAAAAAATCACTCATCCTTTAGAAGGATGGTAGGTGACCCACCAAACACCCCAAGAGAAGCTCAAGGAGCTATGATTGCATGGATAACTCACTTGAAGAAAGGTCATCCATTTGAGGCTGGGAACATTAAAGGAAACTCTTGAGAACCACTTTCCTACAACATGAGAAAACCATTTGAACTTGGTGAGATTGTTGAAACAACTCACTCATGGGACTTATAAATGATCAAGTAACCCAAGTCCTCCATCCATCCAAAGAAAAGGCATGAAGGAAAAGAATCCTACATACACAAAGTGTAGTGGTGCCCACATGACTAAAAGAAATTCACAAGTTTCAATGAAGGCCCAAAAGCCCATCTATGTGGAAGAATTCTAAAGAGCCCACCACACTCTGTGTATAAGGATATATATCATAATCAAGAGATGGTGGAAGATGTGGGCCACTTGTCCATAAGGGCCCAACTATAAAATTTAGCCCACTTGAGATCCAAGTGAAGAATGGGCTAGTCACTTTGTCCATACACATGTAAAGAAAGATGGGGCCACCCAAAGTGAGCATTATGAGCCCAAAATGTGAGGTGGGCCCTAACAATCTCATGGGCCCAAACCTTGAAAAGAAGATGAAAAAGAAGAGAAAGCATCTAAGGAAAATATGAAAAGGAAAAGAGAGCATGAGGGAGCCCAAAATGAAGTATTGGGCCCACCAAATACACCAAGGGCCATGACTTCACTTTGAGCCCATATGATACACATAAAAAGGGGCCCAACTCCCATGAGAGAAAATAGGATATTTTACCATGCACACTTGATGGACATGGAAAAATTACCCTTTACATACACATGGAGGGAGTATATATATAAAAAAAAAAAATGAAATGGAGCTTGCAATGTCCCTCTCCATGCACCACCTTGAGAAGAGATTGGGAAAGTAGAAAAGGCCAAAAGACTTGGGCCCACATCAACTCCTTTGAAGTATCTACATGAAGAAAAGAAATAGAACATGAGAAGAGAAAATGAAGAAGAAAACAAAGAAATGAAAGAAAAAGAGTGGTCCATACCTTCACCACTCACCAAAGGGGGACCACCTTGCTGTCCCAAAGCTCCACTAAAGTTTCACCACTTGAAAGAGCAAAAGGGCCACCAAAAAGGAAGAAAGAACTTGAAGAAAGAGAGAATGTGAGAAAGAAGAGAGAGATTGCACGTTAGAAGTGCCAAGGGTGCCCCATGTTATATAGAAAAGGAGAGGGCACCCCATTACCCAGCCCACTGGAAAAACCAGTGGGCAGAGGAGGCTTGGGTGGCACCTTGGGGGCCGCTCGTCCCCCCACCAAGTTGAAACGACCCCTCACCCTCTCTGACTCCCTTGGGAAGAGTAGTTACAAGTGAATCTTGTACCTACATGTAAGAATGAATTGATGGCAGAGAAGAATGAGAAAAAGAAAAGAATCTCACCAAAATCTCATCTTATGAGAAATTGGGAAGAAATTAACTTGATGATGTGGAAAAGCTCCATGAGATTTTCAAGAAAAGAAAAAGAATTGACTTGGTCAAACAATTATTTCAACCATCCGAAGTCAGGGCCTGATGATCTGAATTATTTTCAGAAAAACACCAAGAATTTCTAACCCTGATCTCTACCTACCTCCCATCCCCAGTGGTCCGAAGACCTTAAACTATGTTGGGATCAAAATCCCGAGAGACTTTCAATAAAAAGCCTGCAACGGTCTTAATCGTTCAAATCAAGATCCGATAACTCCAAACATTTTTTCTAAAAATATTATATATATATATATATATATATATATATATATATATATATATATATATATATATATATTTCTTGCATCGCCTATACATAGTTTTGGTCCAAAGACCTTAAACTATGTCCGGATCAAGATCCCGAGGGATTTTCAATAAAAATCGGGATCGATCCCAACCGCTCGGGCTAAGATCTGATGACCTGGATCATTTCAAAAAAAAAATCTCTAAAAAATGTGTCACTCTAATCTGTACATAGTTTTGGTCTGAAGACCTTAAACTACGTCGGGATCAAGATCCTGAGGGATTTTTAATAAAAAAGGGCATCGATCTTAAACATCAAAATCAGAATCGATGACTTGGAATATTTTTCAAAATCACAAAAAATATATTCCATATCTTGTACATAGTTTTGGTCCGAAGACCTTAAATTATGTTGGGACCAAAATCCCGAGAGATTTCCAATAAAAACCAATGTTAATCTTGATCGCTCGAATTGGGATTTAATAGCTTAGAACATTTTAAAAAATCATAAAAAAAATATTTCTTGTACAAAGTCGTGTTCCAAAGACCTTAAAACTACGTCGGGATCAGCATCCCGAGGGATTTCATAATAAAAACCATCATTTGATCTCAACCGATCAAGGAAGGGGTCAGATAGTCCGGATCTTTTCAAAAAAAATCACAAAAAGAATGTATTTTCAACATGTACATATTTTGGGTCCGAAGACCTTAAACTACACTGGGATTAATTTCTCGGGGGACCTTTCTTGCTTTCAACCAAAAACCGACATCAGCCTCGACCGCTCGAATCAAGGTTCGATAACCCAGATCATTTCAAAAATACCAAAAAGATTTTAAACTTTCCATAAAAACCAGTATCAATCTCAATCACTCGAGTTGAAGTCTGGAACTTTCTCAAAATAAAAAAATTCACCATCAATTTTAACTACACAAATGTATCCCTAGCGGTCTGAAGACCTAAAACTACACTGGGATTAACTTCTCGTGGGCTTTCTTTCCCAACCTATCCCGGACATAACTAACACTTAATTGTACGGGTGTCCAAAATCTTTTAAATAGGTAAGGGCTGAGGCGGGCAGAACCTCGCGATCCTGTTCGTGTTGAACGCACCGTGATAGACAACTTTAATGTGGAAGTCGCTGTTGAATCTGACGGATGTTCCCTGTTCCTAAAACTCATGAAGGGGATTAAGACAATTGGGAGGTGAAGCGCACCCTCACGGAATTATGAGCAGCATAAGACCCCAAACTAGATTAACATAGAGAAATGTGAGGATATAGCTCAATTTGTGGCCGAAGGAGTCCGTCGGACGATATGTGGTCTATGTGCATTGCACATGAGGAACAAGCAACTTTGTGGGTGTGTTGACTGAAAACCCTCGAAATCCCCTCATCTGAAGATATAAAACTACGACACTTAACTGTATAAGATTCATCTTGCTCGCTAACGTAAAATGGATTGGGTGCCTTACCAGTAGTAGAAGTTGAAAATGGATGAAAATTCCATACCTTTCCCTACATTTCAGAAAAATCAGAAAAATACAAAAACATTGCAAAATCATCTTTCAAAAATCATAAAATACTTCCCTTGTTTTCAATAAACACCGATCTTTACTCGGACCAAATATTTTCAAAATCACAAAACTATTTCCTTTGTTTTCAATAACCGACCTTCATCCTGACTACTCAAGTAAAGATTCGGACCAATTATTTGTAAAAAATCATAAAAATTATCACTATCCCCAGCACAGCATCTCAGGAGTCTCAAACTTCTCTCACTCACTTCACAATTTGGGATGACGGATTCAATCGCCCACAAATTGAAATCTTAACCAAAACTGACAACCAAACGCCATCCCAATCACACCCATCCCCCAGAAGAACGTCTTGAGGTTACAACTGACAACCTCCTTCATCCATCTCCATCAGCAAAGAAACAGCATCTTAGGACGATGTACCTGATCGACCACGGGTCGGGATTTTGACCAACCCGCCGACTAAACATCCGCATTTAAAAGAAAATCTCCAAGGAAGCACAACCCCGCAAGCAATAAGCTCAAAATTCTTCATATCCCCAGCGAAAGCAAAATCATCGAACTAAAAGAGAATGAGCCAAACCATGCATCCATCATCAAATATGCATCCTCATGCATCAGCATCAATCGCATCAATCATCATGTTTACCTGCTTTCAAAATAAAAGTCGGTTAGCCAAAGAACCCACATGCATCCCTAGTGGAGGCGCATACAAGCAGATTTTCTTTTCAAAAAGACATAAAAATATTATATATATTCCTATTTGTAAATAAAAACCCCACAGAGTATCACTCCCCAGAGTGGGTATCTTTTCAAAATCCAAAAAAATATTTTCCCAATAGAGCGTTCGGCCTCCAAAACACCGAGAGATCTTCATATCTCTGGGTAGGAGCCGACGCAAAAACCAAATAAGATCCGATGTCTCGCGATTTCCCCAAAGACCATCGGATCCAATGCACTCAAAGTATGTCGAACTGAACTCCAGTGTCAGTGTGGTCATACTAAATGCCAAGATATGAAAAGATGAAAGCCAAAAGGCTCGGTCAAAGAAACCATCTGAACGGTGGAAACATGAATTGTAACCTAAGTATCAAAACCAGAAGATTAGGTGGAAAGAGTTCACCCGCACATACCTAGGCATGGATGCCTGAAGTACCTTGACAGAGTCCAAGTCGGCGTAGTGGATCTCCCGTAAGACTACATGGACGTAGGGCAGCTAACCACTTTGACAGTCAAGCGAAACAAGTACTACTGGAGTGATCCGGGAATCCAGGAAAGCAACGAGCAATCAATCACAAGTTCAGTAACCTCATAAGACTATGACAGAAGCAGAGGCTCTACTTTACCTTTCCAATGTTAGTACCGATCGGGAACGGAAGGGTTGCGATTGGGTACCCAGGTTGTAGCTCATGTAGGGACAATCGAAACATTTTCTCCAACTCCCGCGGTATGTGTGAGTTATCAATTTCCAGACAATCAACTGACTCAGATACAAAGGCAAGTAAAGACTCCAGACTACGATCTATGAATGAATGAATTGTAACCCAAGTACCAAAACCAGCAGATTAGGGTGGAAAGAGTTCACCTGCACATACCTAGGCGTGGATGCATGAAGTACCTTGACTGAGTCCAAGTCGGCGTAGTGGATCTCCTGTAAAACAACATGGACACAGGGCAGCTAATCACTTTGACAGTCAAGCGAAAAAAGTACTCCTGGAGTGATCCGAAAAAGTAACAAATAATCAATCATAAGATCGGTAACCTTGTAAGACTATGACAGATGCAGAGGCTCTATTGTACCTTTCTGATGTTAGTACCAATCGGGAACGGAAGGGTTGCAATTAGGTACCCAAGTTGCAACTCATGCAGGGTTGATCGCAACGTTTTCTCCAACTCCCGTGGTATGTGCAAGTTATTAATTTCCAGACAATCAACTGACTCAGATACAAGGGCAAGCAAAGATTCCAGACCACGATCTACGAATGACCGGGTAAAAAATGGGGTGTCCACTCGCTTTAATATTATGTTGCACGCAACCTTTGCCAAAGAGGGGCATCTGTAGACACCCCACCTTCGGCTGCAATGTTGGTAGAGATAGCTGAATGAATGGAGGACCATACCCCCAAATCCCATGTCCAAACCCAGCCAAACTCACCCTTGTAAGCCCCAATCCATAGCCCAGCTCAAGCCTGAACCCAGTTGACTCACCCCTAAACATCAGCCTGAAAAAACCACCCATAAGAAAAACCAGTTAAAAAATCCCAAAAAAGTTAAACTTGGTGAGTCAGCCCGCTAAGTTAAACCACTAAGTCAACTCACTGAGTCAGTCCAGCCCTTGCACCCAGTCAACTCACCTGGTTCCGAGCCATAGCTTCGGCGTAGGTCCGAACCTTGAACCTCAGGGCTTTGCTGCTTCAGGTTCGGGGGTCGTACGCTCCAAAGCTGGAGCAGCGAGGCTGTACGGGCAGCACCCTGAGGGCCGCCCAAGCCTAATTACACAATCTGCTATCCTTCGCAGCTATAAATGCCCCTACCCCTTCTCATTCACATCATCCACTTCCCCTCTCTTCAGCCTGAGACCTCCGAGTCCATCTCCATCCCTTTAGCCCATTCCTCCACCAAGGAGAGCCCAAGTGAGAAGAGTCTAGCCCTGGTCCAGCCCAGCCCGACCCTGGTCCAAGTCTTCCAAGCTATCCAAGTCCTGATCTAGCCACTCGAAGCAAAACCTTGCGACACCTCCGTCCATCCAGCTACTCTTTTATTAGCATCATCTTATTCGCATCTAGCATAAGTGCAACATTTACGTTTCTTCCAACCCCCCCCCCCGCTTATCATATCACTGCAAACACTTTGATTATTCAAATACACAACATGCATCCCGCATAAAGCATCTGTCAGTTCGAGCGTATGCTTTGGGCTTGCCTATTAATGGAAACCTGCCCATCAGAAACTCTTACTGTTCAGACCTACATTCATACATCATATCATTCATGAGAGTGTACGAGGATTATATCAGACTTTCAAGTATTCGTTCAATTCTGTGAAGTAGAGACCGTACTTTGGTACAGGCAGTGTGGGGTGCTCAACATCTTCCCACCTTGTAACCATGATCCCTTACCTCGAATCTCTTACCGCAGATTAAAAGGAGTCATTTTAGAAGAAGGAATCTTCGGATTCCATTCTCTAACGTTTCTACGGGGTCTAGCCGACTGTAGATTCGAAGTAACTGGATAGTGGCGACTCTGGTCTTATACAAACTCATCCAAACCTATCTAATTTAACATGACAACCGAGAAAAGCCCTTGAGAACGACGCGAGCCAGTGGCACAAACGGCGATTCGCGCACACACACCCTTTTCCAAAAGGGAGAATTCAGGACCACGGAAAGGGTAGTATCCACAATGATACAAAGCCATACAGTATTTCTAAAAAGATGATATTACCCCACCTTTTAGTCGAAAATAGGCAGGTAAATGTGTGATCCCCACATGTGATCGGAAGCTATATGGGGTCAATAGAGATGACCTAGACAAATCCACTTTGTCTATCCATTTTTGTTCATCAAAAGATTTTAATAAATGGAAAAAAAAACTTAATCAAGTGGGCTACACTGCATGAACAATAGGATCTCAAATGTACACCGTTTAAACCTTTATTGAGCCAATCACCATTGTTTTGTATACCGTGGTCCATTGACGATTTGGATCTACTTCATTTTTAGGCTTATTCCCTAAGTTTAATATAGAAAATGGACAGACGATGTGGATATACGAAATATCAGTAACATGGGCCCCACAAATTTACAACCACTAAAATACAATGCCCCTGACTCCTCTCTTTCCTATGTAATAATTTCAACTTTCCCTTTTCTATCCCAAACCTTCTTTGTCCCCCTCCCAAACCCTCTCGTTCTCTCACTCTCAGTCTGGGGGTGGTAGGGGCATTGGCTTTGGTCGATGGTAAACATCATAGTGAGCCTTTAGAAGGCTTCAACGGTGTGCATCATTGTCGTCATTGTTTCTTTAGCGGTGATCCACCTGAGATTTGGATCTACCCTAGGTCCTAAAATGAACTGGAAACAAGGGTGGGCAGCGTAGATAAGACATATACATTAAGGTGGGTCGTAGGATAGTTTCGATAGTGGGCATCATTATTACCATTGTTTCTTGCACGGAGGTCCACCTGAGATCTCGATCGTACTTGTTCTTGGGCCCATGGCCTAAAATGATATGAAAACTGGAGAGATGGTGTGGATTAACCACATACCTAAAGGTGGGCCCCATGAGTTGGGCCCCTGCTGGTCAGTGTGCCGAGGCATGCTGCCATGCAATGGGTCCACACGTGTGGTCCCCAAGAAGCTTTAATCAAGCTGATATTGTATTTTCCCTTTATCCTAGCCACACATGGCCAGGGTACAAGTCACGTGTGGCCTTGCCTAAGTTGGACCACAAATAAACATCATGGTGGGCCATAAGAAAGTCTTAATAGTGGACGTCACTATCCCCACTATTTTCTATGGTTTGGCCCACCTACAATTTGGATCTGGTTGAGATTTTGGTCCCTGGCCTAAAATAATCAGGCAACAAGTATGGAGGGTGTGGATAAAACATAAACATCATAGTGGGTTCCTAGATCACACCCAGTAAGGGCATCCGTCCTCACGCTGCTGGGTAGTGGCGTCCTCTAGACGCTGCCTATTCTAGCAACCCCGTTTTTTATGTTTTTATATATTATTAATTTTTTGTGCTTTCCCAGCAAGGTGGGTCCACATGGAAAATCCAATCCGTCCATCGAATTGGCCAGCTAATGGCCTGCCCAAAGAGATCTAGTTTGGACATAATAGACATTATAAAAAGTGGGCCTAAGAAGGTTTCAATGGTGGGGATTATTCTCTTTGGTATGGCCCACTTGAGATCTTGATCTTATTCATTTTCAGACCCATGGCCTAAAATAATCTAGAGAAACAGATAGACTGCATAGATCTAACGTATACATCATGGTGGGGCCCATGAGTAGCCACCATATAGCTGCCGAAAAGGGGCAGCGACCTGGCCCCACTGTTCCCTGTAGTGTGTTCCACTTGAGACTTGGATCAAGCTGATTTTCAGGTCTAGGTCCTAAAATGATCTGAAAAATAGATGGACAGCGTGGATGAAACACATGTATCATTGTGGGGCCCGTGATAATGCAATTAACTCACTTACTCAAGTTGTTATTTAATCATGTCTTCCTTAGGTTGAAAATCATAAATGGGAAAAATCGTCATTGCATATAAGTAGGGGTAAATGTGTCCTTTTATGACAAAAGGGATGCCTATCTTACTCCTCCGTTAGTTAATGTTAGCAAAGTAGCAAAATGTTCATATATTGCAATCCTTGGGTACTGATTTGGAATAATTTTAAAAGTAGGTACTAATCCGTCGACTATGGCACAAAAGATAGGTACCTGTACGGCAAAAACTCTTAGTTGTTTCTCGGGTAACACCCACCTTTACCCTTACCGTGTGGGGCCACCTCAATGAATTTATTGTATATCCACACCGTTCATCCATTTTCTCAGATCATTTTATGATGTTATTTCAAAATTTAAGCAGATACAAATCTTCAACGGACCCTACCACTACAAAAGGTGACGAGTGACCACTAAAAGCTTTTTATAGGCCCAGAAGTTTGGGTTCAAGTTGATATTTGTATTTTCCTTTCATCTAGGTCTGTTTGACCCCATCATCGAATTGGACGAAAAATAAACATTACAAATTTTCTTACAATTAGACCCTAAAATCTTTTAATGGTGAGAGTTCATTTAACATGGTTTCTTGTGGTTTCACTTAACATTTGGATCTGCTTAAATTTTGGAACCAATTCCTAGAATGGGCATGAACTGCGATGATATATAACATATTATCAAGTGGGCCCCACGGTAAGGGTAGCACAAGTTTTACGCTTACTGTAGGGCCCACCTTGACAATGTGTTGGATATCCACATTGTCTATTCGTTTTCTCAGCTTATTTTAGGATGTGGTACCAATAATTAAGTAGATACAAATCTTAGGTGAACCCGGCGGTGATTGAATGCCCGCCATAAAAAACTTAATAGGACTCACTATTTGCCATCCTACCCCCTTGATTAGGTCAACAAGACCCGGGTGAAGGGAATATAGAAAGATCAGCTTAATCCAAAACTTCTGTAATCTATAAAAAGCTTTTAATGGTCGTTCACTACCTTCTTTTTAAGGGGTGCAATCCACTTTTTTTTTTGTGTCTGGCCTGCTGGCCCAACTGGAAGACGCCTAGGCGTTTCAATAGCACGTCTCAGATTCCAGTGCTAAGGAGACACACTAACACCACTAGTGAGTATGTGCATCGTGTGACTAACCAAGTGGGTGCATTGCCCAGCTAATAGGGTGGGTGCGTTGCATGACTACGTTAGTAAGGTGTTACCCGGATAACACCTATTGGACGTAGATTAACTACTGAACACCTGTTGGACGTAGATTAACTAGTGACAGCTTCAGTAGCTATTTCGCAAAAGTGATGTCACCAAGTTCTATGGGCCCCACCATGATGTATATGTTGTATCCACACCGCTCATCCACTTGGAGAGATCATTTTAGGGCATGAGCCAAAGAATGATGCAGATCAAAAGCTCAAGTGGACCCACCATGGAAAATAGTAGGGATTGAATGCTTACCATTAAAAACTTCTTAGGAGCTGTGGATACCGGATCGCGCTCGCGCTCGCAGGGCCTACTATGTTTTCTTTTAGCTTGGGGTTTGCGTTTGGTTGTCTATTTGTGGGGTGCACAGTTGCAATAATTGGCTTCTTTAGCTTTGCTTGCCTTGGTTATGCGAAACATTTCCAAGGATGACCGAATGACATTATTGGACTTAGTATATTGGACAGAGTTGCCACCAGCTGAAAAGAGGCTTCAGAATCCACAGTCGGCTAGAACCTGTGAAAACACCAGAATGCCGAGGGTATTCCAAAGAATCCCCGGTCCAAAAATGACTTCCATTTGGATAAATTGGTCTGCGCTGTGGATTCTAGGTAAGGGCCGCGGTCACGATAGGGGAAGGTGTTAGGCACCCCCTGATCGCCCGTGCAACGTACAGTCTCTACTTTGCGGGGTTTAACAATTTACGGGAGAATTCTAAAAAGTATTCAAACCTGTAGGGTTAGGCCATACTTCATAAGCTTTTTAGGGCCTGGTTGGCAAAATAACAAAAGCAACAGTAATATAATAGGGTTAGGCCAAACTTTGCTGGCTTTTTAGGGCCTGGGTTAGCAAAAACAAAAAAGAAGCGAAAGCAATGTAAAAGTGTGAGTGAGTGTAGCTGTAATAGACATGTAGGGAATGTGTGGTGTGGAATACGGTTTGATGTTCGATATGTGAGAAGAAAAAGAGGGGAAGTCAGACAGTCTTTACGAGGAAAAAGGTGGTTGGACGTCCCTGCCTTCAACCCTACCCATCAACTCAAATTTTAAATGAGAAAAAGACAGAGACAGATTCGGTCATGAGTGTTCGGTTGCAGAAGCAGGGGGCAGTCTGACAATATCAGGTGAGTGATTAGTGGGGCAGAGTTTTGACCTCCTCAGATTGCCCAATCCCCTGCGAGGCATGGGTTCAGCAAAGCTTTGTTGTATCTCTGTTGCTTTCTCTTGCTCCCTTAGAACTCTCCTTGTCTCTGTTGGATTCTCTAAACCCTCCTCCCCTCCTTCACTACACCCCGCAACTGTTTAAATAGGCCACATGCCTTTGATCTATTATAGCTGGATGGGTTAAATGAAGTGTTGCTGGGCACGATGGTGATTTGGATTGGATGACCACAAGGTATTCAGATGCATGGCAAGCGTAGAGAAGCCGAGACTGAATTCTGTGGACAGGCAAGGCAGGATTAGATGAGTGTTCATACGTGGCGAAAACTGAGTGGTTGGTCCAATCTAGATGCGGTCACTAAGAGGCCGCATTAGTAGATGCAGTCTTTGAATGACAGCATCTGAATTATAAAACTCAGATGGCATGTGGGTGAATTGAATTGGGTGCTCACCCACTTTTTTATTTCTCCCGTGTTTGGTAGGTGGACCCTAGATGATGCTCCATCACATATCTGTTGAGCTCTGAATTGTGCATATTCTAACCCCAATTCATCACTCATTATGCATGTTTATTATAATTTAAAGACAAATCTAATGCATGGTTTTGTGTTTGTAGGAATGCAAGAGAGAGAACACTTATATGATGATAAGAGACACACCTTACATGCCTTAAGATCAAAGGAATAAAGGGGCAAGAGGTGGAGAAAAGATGCAATGGAGATGGAGGAAGAAAAGCTGAAAACTCACATTTTTACATGCTATCCAGCCGGCCAGCTAAACCCTCCAGAAACACAAATATCTCTGGACCAATTTTATGAAGATCGACCTGTGGTCCGGCTAGCCGGATGGACTGGCCGGCCGGTTGGCTGACAAGTCGACCATGCACTTTATAAATTCAGATTCAGTAGGCAATCCCTTTTTTTATTTTTCAGCCCAGTTCGTGGGGCCCATCTTGATGATATTTGAAAATCCAACCTGACCATGTCGAAGAGGAGCTTGACGCCGAAATAACTTAAGTGCTTTCATGTCGATCGGAGGTACGGATTAACAGTGGCGGCCAACACAATACGAACTGTCCATAAATTTTTCAAATTTCGGTTACTCAATACTGGGCTAGTTCAAGTGGCCCACTAGTACTGATATGAAAAATCTGAGCTGACCATCTTCTAGAGCACATCGATATATAAATAACCACAAAGTTTCATGTCAAAAGGATGTGTGGTTTGATCGTACCAGTTGAAGAAAGATGGACCATCCAGAGATATTCCAATTGCGCAGATTTTATAAAAAGCCCTAACTATTCTAATTTTTGAACCACATTCTGGAATTTTTTTGGACAATCTAAGCCATCTATAATGTATAGGAGGATGTTTTCTACCAATGTTCAAAACTTGAGATCAATCCGACCTCTGTACACTCCATAGCGTTGATAGCAAGATGATTGGTTCTGAAGGTACCTAAATTGTTAGATTTTGAGAGGCGGTCACTGATCTTATTGGTGGGCCTATTTAGAAAATAATCTTGGAAATCTAAACCATCTATGAGGAAGATCATATTACAAGGAAGCTACAAATCAAATTTGAAAGCAATTTAATCATTGGCTAAGCCGTACCAAGCGAAACAAAATATGTTATGTTGTTGTACTATTGTTGCATTATAAAAGGAGGTGTTCTCTTCTCTTCCAAGGCAAGCAAGGACGTGGGGAGCAGGGAGTTCAAGTCATAGGAGGCTTCCTAGCCTCCTACAGCTAATTTTTCTTCCTTTTCTTAGTTCTAGTTCTAGTTTTTAATATGCTTTTTATTAATTAACCTCTTAGCTAGAGCTAAGAGGTGAACCTTATAGTTTTCTTAGATGGTTTAATTCATTTTTAAGGTTTCAAGTTTGAATTTAATGTTGAACAATGGTTTGCTTAAGTTTGAATGAAGTTGAAGTTAGTTTTTCTTAATCTTATGATGACTCATGGATGTTTGGAAGAATTATGCTTTAATACTTAGTTGTTTTACAAGTTCTAGACCTGTACGCTCTGAGGAATCGAATTCAAGACTGCTCTAGAGCTTGGGTCTTCATGTGGGAACTTCAAACCAAAGTTCTATCTTTTTCAGAAATTCTGAAATATGTATTGGTTGTTTATGTGATTTGAATCAAGTGTAAACCATGGTATTAATTAAGCTTTGTGATAAAGTTTGATGATTATCATAGTTGTGATCTTAATCTATTGGAACTAGGATTGACCAATGCAATTGAGTGTGCTCAAGTCCTAACTTGAATTGAGGGAGTCATGTTAATGAACAATACATGTGACAGATTTGATAATATAACCGCTCTATAATCCGGCTAGATAGGATTTGATTTTGATTCTAGTTGAGTAATTGAGAAGCCTATACAAATTATACATCGAGGAGAGCTATAAGTGGATCCTTGATGTTCAAGTTATTCCTTATTATCAGATTTTTCCTGTTTGTTGTTTAAAACCGATTTCATAACCTCTTTTAAGATTCTAGTTATTAGGATACTTTGAATTGTTTACCTCCTTCCCTATGGATCGACCTCAGTCTTATCGAGATTATTACTACATCGTAATCCTACACTTGGGGAAGCGAACAAGTTTTTTGTTCCGTTGCCGGGGAAGAGGTTAAACAGTTCTAATTGTTCTAGTAGCTATAGAGTAGTTTAATTAGGTAGAATTTTCAGTTTTCTAGGTATAGATTTTTTTATTTTTTTTAGGATTTAACAATTTTTTATTTTTTATTTTTGTAGGACATTATTGCTGACATCGTTCTCACCTATTGGGTAACATCTCTCCATCTTCCTTCTTCTGATTTGTTTTCTTAGGATAGGTTAGGTTTCGACCCTTTTTTTATTTCATCATGCATGATTTGATGAATGATGCGTACAAGTACCTTTTGGAGAATGAGACATCGAATTGTTAAACCTAAACTCATTATGAAAACAATCCCTCTAAGTATGAGTATTTTTTTTTTAGATTCAATCAACCTCCACCACCCCCCAATGTAGAACGCTACGTGATTATTGTGATACATATGATGCGACACGGCGTAAGACGATGGGGGAGTACTGGAATGAAGCAAAATCGAACAATAGTCAGTTGGGTAAAACACTACATGATTACTGGGTTGAAAATAACATGAGCGTTCCACCGAATTTGACAGGAGATAGGAATAAGAAAAAGGACTGGGGGAGTAATGACCAATCGGTAAAGACATTGCGTGATCACTTATATGGTTATGCCTATCAACCATCTTATCAATCTTCATCATATAACACGTATGATCTTCATCGGGAGAGTCATCACACCTTTAGTCCAAAGGAAGAACTAATCATGGTCATCGACAATCGTTCTAAAATGTCTTCCTCTTATGATAACATGTACATAAAAATCATTGAGGACTTAGAGAAAGAGTACGAGTATGAGGAATCGATTCAAAATCACTCGCCATCTCTTGAAGACATTGAGCCCCAAATTGGGATCACCAATTCAATCCACAACAATGGAGAGGAAGGGACTATTCAAGTTCAACTTCCTCCGGATCTAATGACTAAACTTCTAGAGGATAGTGATTCCAGTGATCCCAATATCACCATCGATTATAGTGAATCAACTATTTCTTTTAGATATGCTGATTTTAATGATGAAGAGATTTCAATGACGGTTGACGAACTAGAGGAATCTATAAAATTTGGAAGTGATAGATGATTAACTACAATGAGGGTTTGATGGATGATTGTAAGCCCATGATTTCTTCTCCCAAAGGGTAGAATGTTTAGGAGTTGTCGGAAGATATTCTTGCTAGAGAGATGGCCGAAGTCGATCTTTCCGAGTCCTTCCACCAACAACACATGCCAAATTCTATTGTGGAAGACCTCCTTTTGACTGAAAATTTTGTTTCTTTGGATGATGAGGTGGCACAATCTGAAATTTCAAAAGATCAACCAATGTTAAATGATGTGCTTACTACTAAATCTGAAAAAAATTCTATACAAGACATCTTCTCTATAGAGGAGGAATTTCTTCAATCACTTAGGGAGGACAGGAACCCTTCATCCGACTATCTTAATTTCCTAGAGGAATGCATGGCCCATCCCTATGATCTTGATGATGAGATGATTAAGAAGTTAGACATTTTGTTAGACATGGTGTCGGTGCTTGAAGAACACCATTCCATTGATTTACACTCTTTAATATTTTTTGTGGAAGCATCGTGCAATTCTAAATTTGTGGAGGAGATAACCCGAACTAAAGAATACTTGATGAACGTCTCTCCACCATCATGGGTTCTTTAACCCATTGACAATTCTGATTGGGAGGACCCAGTTTTAATTAATCAAGACCTAAATCAGAATTTGAGGAGACATCTTTTTGCTGCTCTTATCTCCACCTTACATGCATGTGGGGCACACTATAATTGGACTTTAATGAAGAAAAGCACACATGTGTACTATTGAGAAAGACTTTGGATGGTCCTCATAAGAAACCTATTGAAATTCATGAAGATCCTGCGCAAATTTGATCATGTAGTTGATTAGACTAATAAATGGTAGGTAGGTAGGTTAAGATTTCTTTTCTGCATTTATGATTGAATAAGTCTCATCGAGACAATAGAAGATGCTAGAATTGATCAACTTACTACCTCAAGTACTCTCATTCTCACTCTCCTTCGTTTTATTGCATTGCTCTCATGTTATGCATATTGCATATCTTGTAACATTGATGGCAATGAAAGAAATTGGTTAGGGGTGTTAGGGCTCAAAATATCACCAATGATAAAAGAAGAAGTGATGACTCGAATACATCAGTCAAAGTCAGCAACAGACTTAGAAACATTCAGAAAAGCAGTAGAGTGTCAGTGCGGTCCTAGCTCAAGTAGCTCGCACAATCACACCTAGAACTAAAAGTTATCATTCCAGAGCTGATCTAGACATGATTATTGCTATCAAATGATCTGGAATGCCCAAAAACCCCTAACCTCCGAATCTGAATGTCGTGTGATGCATATTTCCGCCTGCGCACCCTGAAGTACATTTTTCCCCTTGTAGGAGCCAACTGAAGGATTCGAACTGGGAAGGAACTATCGAAATTAACAGCATTTGATAATTTTTCAGCCGACACATTTATTCAGTAACATTATTAAAAGCTAAAAGTGCTCTGGCGTCAGTGACTTTGATCTTAGAAAAGGTAGCTGTACATTGAACAGTCAGAGCCTGAAACCTAAATTTTTCTAAGTCTGGGAACAGATACCAGTGAAGAGATCATTTCCAGTCAGAGGATGACTGCGAGAGTAATATACATTTGTGTTAGAACTAGAAAATGCAGCAAGGACATTTTCTTGAAAATGTTGTTTTGTTGCTCTGAGGTTCTGAGTAATAGAAACATTCATAGACAATCACAAGCATTCACAAAAAGGTACACAAGAGAAGAGATATCGCAAGACGAATTTTATTCCAGAGATCCTAGGATCTTGTACATTCCAGGCCGTGATCTGGCACGGCCCTTAATTACATCGAATGATCAATGACCCTTGATTAAAAGGAAGAAGACTAGTCAATCAGGACTATGGTCTTAGAGTTTGTGGTCGTAGAGACCTGTATTTGTTTTGTTATGTACTGAACCATCTTTGTGTTAGCCAGATGTCTATGTCCCATGTTTTGGCCGGAGATCCGGACTGAGACTATCAGGGTTTATGACTGAGATAGACGACTCTGGGCCCGCGCCTGTCAATGTAGGGACAGGTGACCTCGGGAAGTCCATTCTACAATTGTGTGCACCTGCGTAGTCCAACCGACGGATACCGTTTAAATGGGTAGGGCATCGACTGTTGCTGTTGTGGCAGTTCATAACAATTGCTCTGTAGTATATTGAAACTCTTTGGCATAGTTTATTGTGATAACTATAGTCCTGTTTATCTAGCTTTTGACTCAAATCGGATCACAACTTTACAGTAGATATAAATGATGGCATATTTACATAGTTCTGGATGCTGGCGGCTCTTTCCGAGAAGTCATTTCATTCATCGCGTCGAATCAGGGTCAAACCTCGAAGATGTGCGATTTTGCTCTTTTAGAGATCCCAGAATATCTATTTAACTGTTCCATTGCGTCCGGAACGCTTGAAATACCCAAACTAGGCTCAAACAGAACTTGAAAACACTTAAAATTGAGTCCTGGTGCACCCGTAAACATGTTCTGTAATTGGCTAATTTTTTGGGTGCGTGGGAGTTAATTTATAGGTGCGTGGGCTCCAACGCACTCTTAAATTAAAGTACCAGATTTTTGGTGAATTTATGGATGCGTGGGGCATTTTAAGGGTGCGTGGGACCGAATTTGCAAATCTGAATTTCGTCGAATTTATGGACGCATGGGACCCGAATTTATGGACGCGTGGGCCATTTTTCGGGCACGTGGGACACCAATATGCAAGTTTGAATTACATCGAATTTTTAGATGAGTGGGACCCGAATTTATGGACGCGTGGGTCATTTTTCGGGTACGTGGGACCATTTTTATAGATGCGTGTCCACACTTAGTGACTTTCAGGATTCAGACCTGCGGGGGAAATGCTGGCAATCGGAAGGAATTCCGACTACCGGGAAGGGTTTCCTGGTGATCGAAAAAGTATTTTGACGAGGGTTTCCGGCGGGGATTTCGATTTCCCAGAGGATGGACAGCTCTCTCTCTCTCTGAAAATGTGAAAATGAATCGTCGAGAGGGGTATTTATAGCAGAAGACGCCGGCTCTCCGCCAATGAGGGGCTGCCATGTGCCACGCACCCTTAAAATACCCTCCAAGCACCCAGAAATGACTTCTGAAAATGTCTGATATTCTGGGTGCGTAGGACTTAATTTACGGGTACGTGGGGCTCAACAAACCTAAAAATTAAGTCCCTAATATTTAGTCGAATTTGTGGATGCGTGAGGCATTTTTTGGGTGCGTGGGACTCCGAAATGCCTGAATGAGAATCGTAAAATGGGTCAAATTTAAGGGTGCGTGGACCCATTTTTGGGGTGCGTGGGGCACCAAAATACCCTTAAATGGAAATCCTGAAATCTATTGAATTTAAGGGTGCTTGGGGCATTTTTCAGGTGCGTACGACTCCGAAATGCCTTTAAATGAATTCATGTTTTTAGTGATTTTTCGGGCACGTGGGGTATCTGAATTTATGGGTGCGTGGCACGTAAATGTGAACACCGCCATTTAGGTATTGAATTTTGGGGGGTTTGTGGGGCCCGCTTGATTATGAGACGTATGAACTATTCACCATAAATGATAATGAACTTAGGGTCCGATTCCGGGCGGTTCTGATCACGGTAATTCACGGGGCCCGCTGGAGATTCTAGCCAAAATTGGCTAAGGAAATTTTGTAAATCTTCGATTCGCAGTGCACTGGAAGGCGTTTTGTATGATTCTTTTGGGGGTATATGGTCATTTTGCTTATTTTAAGGGCCCCTACCTTTTGGGACCCTAACAGTTTAAAAAAATGATACGTCATGGAAATTCATACCAAGTCACGATTCCGACAAGTCCAAGATCATCTAATCCAAGTTGTAACGAAGGAGATATGAATTGTTCACCGAAGACAGTACATTATGGATAACATTGATCACTTGTGGCCCACTTTTGAAAATAAAAGAAGATTCTAAAAGTGACCATAATAGTTCTATTGCGTAAATCGCCGAAATAGCTTTCTGACGAGTATAAGAGCGTCCAGATCGAATTTGTAACGAAGAAGTTATGACCATTTTCGTGGAGGCAAGCAAGTGAAAAAAAACATGCGCTCGGCCTAAAATGCTGAAAATTCTAAGTTTGGAAGCTACCAAAGGGACATGAGCCTGGGGCATGGCCACATGCACTCGGAGCTCCTTTTCCCCATCTCCAAGAGGCACATGTGCTTGGGGCATGCCACATGCACCCGGAAACTCTCCTCGTGGACTCGAACCCAATTAGCATACTATAAATACCCCTTGATGACCTCAATTGAAAAAGAGGAGAGAATGAAGAAAGAAGAGAGAGAGCATGTGCCCACTCTCTCCCATCTCCTCCTACATGTGCCCACTCTCTCCCATCTTCCCCCACATGCGCCCACTCTGTCACATGCGCCCATTCCTTCTAAATCCCACATGCGCCCTCTTCCATATGCGCCTGCTTCCACCCTGCATGTGCCTGACGGAACCCTGCACTACACATCTGTCTGCACTACACAGTATACTTGCACCTGCACTACACACTGCACACCCTATTTACATAAAAACATTTAAGTAAATGTTTCCATTTACTTTAAGTTATTTGTGTAAATAAGGCAGTACCCCCCATTTGGATTCAATAAAAAATACAAAAAAAAATTAAATTCTTAACAATGAAGATTTTAATTTTCCATCCGAAGTGCAAATTGTAACTTTTTGGCACTCCCCAAAAAGTTCACCTTTTGAATGGAGGGGTTTTCTTCAAATCTAAACCGTCCAAAAAATCTGAAATACCCTAATTATGCTAAAACACCAAAGTTCAGTGAAATATTTCTTCGCTTCCCCAAGTGTAACGTTGCGATGTAGTAATAATCTCGGTAAGACCGAGGTCGATCCACAGGGACTTGTGTAGGAACTCACAAAAGACTTCCAATGGTTTCTAATTGAGAACTAACTAAACAGGATTTTAGAATTAAATGTAGATAGATATTTTAAACTAAAAGTGATTGTAAACAATGTAAAAGAGCACTAGAGGTTCAAAGATCCACTTATAGCAATCTTTGATGCTTAATTCACTGTGGTTTCGAAATTACACAACTAAAATCGAAATCAAATCCTATCTAGTCGGATGATAGAGCGGTTATAATAAACAATCTGCCATATATGTGATTATATACATGATTCCCTCAATTCAAGTTAGGACTTGAGCACACTCAATTGCATAGGTCAATCCTAGTTCCAATGGATTAATATCACAATCATAATCTTCATTAAACTCTATCACAAAGAATAATTAGATCATGAAATGAACCTTATTCAAATCACATACACAATCACACATATGCAGAAATTTTCAGAAAAGTAGAACTTTTAGTATGAAGTTCCCACATGAGAATCAAAGGTCTAGAGCGTATTGAATCCGATTCCTCAGAGCGTAAAGGTCTAGAATCATTCAAAACAATTAAGAACTCAAGCAATTCTTCTAAACATCCATGAGCCATCATAAGATTAAGAAAAACTACTTAGAACTTTATTCAAACTTCAAACCATTATTCTTCACTAATAATCCAACTTCAAACCAAAACAAACTGAATTGAAATATCTTCGATTCACTACAAGCTTCACCTCTTAGCTCTAACTAAGAGGTTTAGCCGTTCATGATCCAAGGAAACATGAAAGCTTCTAAGAAAAACATAAAAACTAGAAAAAAACAAACTACGAGGAGTTGTAGAACTCCGGATCCAACTTCCTCCGCCTCCCACCATGGTAAATCTCTTCTAGGATGCCTTGGGAACAAGCTAGAGGAGTTCTTTTATAGGTTTGGAGCCCTTGGTGTGAAGAAACTTCGAGAAAATCCGTAAAAATAGTACTTTGCGCAGCAGAATTCGGAGCTTGTAAAAGAAGCTCTGTTACGCAGACGACCAGTCTGAGCTCACGGAAAACCGGTCGCAAAAGGCTAAAAATGGTCTAGAGAGTTTTTCAGAAATTCAGGACCCAAATTTTAATTCAACGATCGGTTTGAGCAGTGGACGACCGGTCCTGATTGGTCCAGCAATGTTTGGCCGCAGGGATCCTCATGTTGAGTGTTCAGACCGGTCGGACGACCGGTCCTGGGCTATGGACGACCGGTCGGACGACCGTTCTTCAGTGCTTTCTTCTGCCTTCTTTCTTCTCTCCTTTGCTTCTATCTTCCACCTTTTGATGCTTGGTCTTTTGATCTTTAATGCTTGTAAATAGCGTCTCTAAGCCTTCTATTAGTGCATTCTCTTTCTCATTCTTACAATCACAAAACCTTGCATTAGTTAGGTCTTTAATCATGTATTTCTAGCGTAGTGATGAAATGGGGTTAGAATATACACATTTAAGAGCTTAACAATATTCATGATATTTTATGGTCGATCTGTGGATATATCAAAAATTCAGATTTTTACTTAGAATTTTCAGGCAGTGAAATGATCAAAATACCGTTTTAATGTAAATTTGTACAGAAATGAAGCTGTGACTAGATAATATTGCTTGCTCCATGCATTAATACCCATCTTTCTTAATCCAACATTCATCCATGCTTAATCTAGCATTCGTCTCACTTAATCCAACACTCATCTCTGCTTAATCCGAGTACTCATCTCTGCTTAATCTAGCATTTACCTTAACTCGACACGTATTCATCAACCTCACATGGCATACATACTATTGTATTCCCATATAAATTCATTCTCACATGACATATCTTATATTGTATACATCACACACAATCAATCTCCTACGATATATATTCTATTGCGTTCATCGTGCATCAAAGATCCCTTGCCTTGTCACAATTAATGTCTCACACATTTATGTATGCGTGAAGCAGGTTCTTTACTTATCTCTCATTGCGGATTATCTATCAACAAAGGTACAGGACCATGATCGCTTCTGAAGACGAGTCAACAGATTTCGCCCTGATTCGACTACTGATTACAAGAACTTTATATCGATTATGTTCATTGCACAACTAGGGTTTGGCCCGGATTAAGGCTCAAGGTTAACCAAAAGGGACTACGGTTACTATTAGAAACCATGATCAAAGAGTTCCAACAATACTCAAAATATCTTGCTATGGACTACCATTATAAAAAGATAGTTGATGCCCTACCCATCGACAACGGGTCCGTTGGTTGAGCTAATGAGGCAGTTGCGGAGTGCCTTCCTGAGGTCACCGGTCATAAAAATACCGGAGCAAGCCTTAGGTCGTACCAACCAACATTCGATGCTCATGTATTCCAGCAGCCAATGGCCCAGAGTTGCACCACTCGATAAAATCCTGACAGTCCTTCAACCCGGATAATCTAGAAAAAAAATGGGACATAGACATCCAACTTGTTTAGAAATGTGGCCCAGTCCATAACATGAAAACAAATAAATCTCTACGACCATGAACTCAATGATCATAGTCCCTGATGATTTAATCACCTGCTCGATCTATCTGGGCCTTTTCTCGAATACTCCATCTATTATACAACTATCATTCATAGTGGAGCTTTATCATCTTGTGCCGTGGTTTTCTCCCGTAAGGGTTTCCACGTAAAAACCTTTGTATTTTCTATGGTGTGCATGATTTACATTGATATTTCCTCATTTTCTTTATTTAATCTATTTATAATGTATGCATTCATTTACTTTTGCCTTTTAATCAAGGGTGATCAACCATTGATGTAATTAAGGGCTCGTGACAAATATCACAGGCTAGAATGTAAAAGATCTCAGAATCTTTGGAATAAAATTTGCCTTACTATATCTCTTCTTGCATACACTTTGTGATTGCTTATGATTGTCTATGAATGTCTCTATACTTAGAATTTTCCAGAACAATGAAACATAGGAAAAATTGCCAATGAGCATTTTTTTACTTTTAACAAACTGGCGACTCCGCTGGGGATCGAACATATCAGAATCTCTGGTTAATTCTGAGTGAAAGAAACCTTCTAAGATCAATCATTTGCGAACACGAAGATATGCGTAAGAAAGTTACAGTAAGGAGAAATGTTCGGCGCCTTTACGGGCACCAAACTGGCGACTCTCAATGGGAACGTTCTTCCCTTCATCTTTAAGGCAAAAGTATCTGAAATCGAAGTTTTCAAAACTTTTAAAAATCCTAAAATTTTAAAAGATAACATAAGCATGTGTATTCCTGCTGCGCATTTAGTTTTATATCTAACTTGTAGTGAGACTTGTAAGGTCGTGCACTTTCTACATCTAATTGTAGAATGTTCCAATGGACATGTGATTGTGCAGTAAAAGCTAGCGAAAATACTGACCCTGAGAACAGAAAAAATGTCGTCTGTACTTACCTTTTTGATGACTGGAGGATTCTGGTTTCTGCATTCCACTATGACAACACCAGCCACTTCCAAGTCTGGCTAACAGCTAACTTGAAGCGGCAAACAGCTGAAGGAAATGAAGAAAACAACGATAAAGGCTCCATATTAGAAGACCATTGTGGTCAAGGCATGCCGCACCATAAAAAAGCAGTGGCAACCAGCACAAGTTAGCAGTGCTTCCACTGCAAACCAGACTACCGCAATAAGGCCACAAAAGTTCGCACGTTCGGTTGGTAGCTTCCCATCTCTCTTGGAAGTGAACTATCTAGACAGGGGGCAGATCAAGCCGACTATGCAAAAAACAATCACAAAAGCAAGAGAGGGGATTGTCATCGAGACCAGTAAGATGAAATTAAGGCCGATTTGTGAGGAGCGGCCAGTACAGGTCAGTGATGGTATAGATAATTAAAGGCGAAGAGACAATCAAACAAGATGTTGAACCATTAACGACTCAGGAGCAGATCAATGAATTGACCCAAGCTCAGAGTGATTTTATCGAGGAGAGTAAAAGACATCCAGGATGCCGTAGCCACCCCAATCATATAGAGAATAGCCCGTAGTGCCGCTTCACCCACTCGACAGTCGGCAAAAGAATCACAGGGGGCAAATCAGGCCATTTATACAAAAAAAAAAAAACAGTTGAAGAGACGGTAGAAATGATCGTCATCAAAGCCATTTTGACAAAGTAGAAGCAGGCACATGAGGGGTGATCAATGCAGGACACAACAGTTTAGGTGGTCCAAGACGAAGAATTGATTGAACAAACTAATTAACCGCCAACAATCCAAGAACAAATTGATGAGCTAGTTCAAGATTCAAAATGACTTGGCAAAGCAGTCGAAGGACATTCATGATGCTCTAGCAATCCTGATAGCATAGGGGGTCACTCAAAACATCATTTTCGCCTAAGATATCACAGGGGGCAAGTAACAAATTTCCTCATCAAGCGAATGAGCCAGTGAAGTGGCGGTCAATTTCATAGCTAGAGAAGCAGCCAAAGCAACTATCAACTTGATAATCAAAGTAACAATCAAAGCAACTACCAACTCAAAAACTAAAAGAGCGGAAGAAAAAGAAAATTGATGGCTGACTCACTAGGCCTCGTAAGTGCTAGATGCCCGGGTGAACCCTACCGACTCAATATCATTCAAAATATACCCTTACACTCCGAGTCTAAACGAGTTGAGAAATAAATATACCCTTACACTCCAGGTCTAAACAAGTTGAGAAATAAATATACCCTTTACATTTCGGGTCTAAACGAGTTGAGAAATAAATATACTCTTGCACTCTGGGTCTAAACGAGTTGAGAAATAAATATACCATTGCGCTCCGAGTCTAAACAAGTTGAGAAAATACTTTAGGATACGAGGATAAACTGAACCATATAGCCTCTAGGTTACGAAGATAAACTGAACCATACAGCCTCCGGGTTACTAGGATAAACTGAACCATATAACCTCCAAGTTACGAGGATAAACTGAACCATACAGCCTCCAAGTTATGAGGATAAACTGAACCATATAGCCTCTAGGTTATGAGGATAAACTGAACCATACAGCCTCCAGGTTACGAGGATAAACTGAACCATACAGCCTCCAGGTTATGAGGATAAACTGAACCATACAACCTCCAGGTTATGAAGATAAACTAAACCATATCCCTCTAACGAGTTATAAGTTTAAACTGTGTTATCCCTCCAACTAGTTATGAGGTTAAACTGTGCTATCCCTCCAACTAGTTATGAGGTTAAACTGGACCAGATCCCTCCAGGGTATGTGGTTAAACTGCACCAAATCCCTCTAGGGTATGATACTAAACTACACCAGATCCTTCCAGAGTATGAGGTTAAATTGAACAACATGAAGATCAATCAATTAATTAGATCAAATATGAAAAATCCATATCAAGACAAAACCCCCATATGAGAATGAAATCTTTGCATCAATTAGATCAGAATGAAATCACCATATCATCGAGAAAGATCTCAACATCCTGTGAATCAAGTATCTATATCACTAGATCAAACTAAATCTCTAAGTTGTCCTAATCATTTGACGATGCTAATATCAATCAAGAATTCGAGATGTCTAATCATAATCATTAATCATAATCATATCTTCAGAATTTTCAGATCATTCAGTTCGATAAGAGGATGGTATTCTATAGAAGATCCGCATGAGATGCAATGTCTTCATATTATTATTTCATCATGGTCTTCTTGTTATCATTATGACATTCCAACGTTCTTCTACTCTACATGAGAGCAATTAAGAGTCATCGGTCTTTTATATATATGGTTTCATATGACGAAGGGCAGAACATTTTACTATATGTCAGCATCTATGACTTTCTCTTATGAATGGTTTCGCAATGAGAGTATATGATTGAGGACTACGGTAAGATGGCCTTTTATATGGATTTCTAGGGCATGAAAGTGTTCTTCAGTAAGATTTCTTTATAAATTCAAGTCTTTGTATATGACGATTATTCCCTTATATACCTGGTTCCTTGGAGAATATTACTTTGTAAGACTATGAGTCAGATACAGTGGGGGCAAGCCCGATACACGGTGAGAAGCCCAAGTATAGAGAAGAAATTACCGGGGGCAAGCCAGCAATCCCAATATAATGCTCCATGTCACGAGCCTAAACTGAATCCCATATAATACTCTAGGTCATGAGTATAAACTAAATCTTCTCTTATAAAGTAATGGCAAACCTGATATTGTATCTTCAAGAGGTAGCTCTCTATATCGTATATGGAATCATGCAACTCTTCATATCACCTATGGAATCATATAGCTCGCTACATCATATAAGGAATCATGCAACTCTCCGCAACTCTTATGGAATTATTTGCTTCTCTATGTCACTTATGGAACAATTCATTCTTTATGTTGCACACGAAGCTACCTGTATTTGATATAAGATCATTCTTTAGTTCACGTTGCGATATGGGCTTTCCTCAAAGTATGAATCATTTCTTCGATACATATATTCGAAAGAAAATTATTCTTCAACCTATATCGCAAGACAATATTATTCTTCAACTTTCATCCGAAAGAGAAATTATTCTTCAGCCTATATCACGAGACAGTATTGTTCTCCAGTTTGCATTAGAAAGGGAATTATCTTTCGGTCTGTATCATAGCTGAAACCATTAGCAACTTCATGTTGCACCTAAAATTATCCTTCAGAAAATATTATCCTATGATGTATATTACGAAGCAAAGGTATTCTCTGACGCACATTGTGGGCTGAGATTGGTCCTTAGAAGGTGTTACTCTTCAGTCTATATCAGAAATTGAACTATTCTTTGGCTCACATCGCAAAGCTAAATCATTCTTCGAACAAACTTATATTCAAGCTTATGTTACAAGGAAGAGCTGCTCACTAGGTCACATCATGAATCAAGATCATCATTCAGTCGGTTCTAACCAGATGGATACCTCAAGACCTGAGTGCTTGAAAGATAGGCGATTGCCAGGCCAATCGAACCTTCCACCTTTAATGGCATAAGCCTTCAATGCACATTTCGCTCGGTCTCAAACAGCACAACCTTTAGCAGAAAGGAGATGGCAAACCCTCAAGAAGGATAACAACCCGTCAAGGTGGGAAGATAAAGCGAGGCCAATAGGAAGATCATGCAAGCCATAGGTCTTTTGTATTTGAAGTTAACAATTCATACAAGGGAAAGGAAAGAGTCTATAAGAAGGAAGGACTGGGGGCAATCCCATATGTACGGTAGGTATTATCATTGAAGAGTGATAGAAAGACAAAGAAACAGAAAGATTCAAAGGTTGAGTTTGAAAAGGTATTCCTTCAAGAGACTGGATACACTATCTTAAGTCACCGATACTGCTACCTCTACTTCAACAAGCACTCGAGCCAAGTCTGAAGTGCCTTCAAAAGGTTGAGACAACTCATTTATTTATACCTACACCGTAGTCTACGCCATCGCTAGTTGTTGAAAAGATGCACGACACTCAGATAGTTGAATATCCAAGTGTGCTAAGTCAAAGCTTAGGTTACCCCTCTTGCTTGAAGACGAATGGATTATTCTTTAAAAGCAGCAAAATGATGTGAGCGTTCTTGTTGCTCCTCTTCGTATCCTTTGTGTCAACCAAGAAATAGTAGACTCGCAGAAAGTTGAGATGGAATGGTTGATTGTAGACATGTTGATCCCAGGACTTTCAACACCGCCTTCTTGTTGACTTCCGAATATTTGAAAAGAGGGAGGATAGATATGACCTGCAACATCAGAAAGGATATTGAACTCAACAATACCTGAGGCAGTCAAGGGATTCTACTCCTGTTTCTTACACAACAACGCCGACCCACACTAGTGAAGGAACCAAATACCATGCTTTAACTATCAAGCTATGATTAACACAAGGCATGCATTTCAAATCATTGTAGATTATAATATGGTGATCCTCGATCATCCATCAGTTAACCAACGACCGAATATGAAGTACAGAAGCCAGAGTTATCACCATGTCACCACCTGACGTATTTGTTGTTTCTGAAGTACTACAATCGTATACATCTCTAGACAAGAGAATATACAAGAGGACGTTCTTACAAACTTGATTGCCGCCCTTGCGCACCCAGGGAGTAGCCTTTTACAATTCACTATAGAAGAGTAGAAAATTTTGCCATTATCGGAGCTAAAAGGCGGGGCCTCCTGCTGCCAACCTATGTGTTACTTCGAAGAGGCGAAAGAAGATCGGAGACCGCCATTTATGATTTATCTGTAGTACAACCACTAAGAGAAATGAAGTAGGGATAACCATAGCAAGGAAAAATGAGAAGGATATCAAAATGCAAGACAAGCTCCTCTGACCCTCCACCATCCGTAATAATTTACTCACCGTGGGAAAAGAAGTGTAGCCGAAGAAGAAATAATCAATTCCGACGCATGATACCTTGGAATAAATAGCCACCACAGGACTTAAATCTTTGAAAGACGTCTCACCGAGCGTTAATTAGAAAGCTCGGGAGAAGTAGAAGATCAGTCATCGAAAGTGGAAACTGACTGAAGTACAAACACGTTTGCAAGGATCTCCTCCCTATAATATTTGCATCAGCAAGAGTTGCAGAAAATCACGCCCAACATTATGATTTTCATGGCAGGTCCCACAAAGTCTTCAGACTCTTAACTAAAAATAGATCCGAAGGAAAACTTGATATCATCTCGATCATGTTACGAGGTTGAACAGCACTATACAATACTCTACGTCATGAGTCTAAACTGAATTTAATCTCAAGCAATGATCGATTATGATTAGACTACGATACTCCATGTCACGAGTATAAACTGAATCTTATGTTATTAAGATGTGGGACTTGATATTACATCCCTGGAGGCGAGCATGGAGTACAACAAGCTTATATATTCACCAAAGCAATGACATAGAAATGAGCACCCTTTATTCATTTATCACTCCACTTGTTATTGTCATTCAAATTAGCACAATACTTATATACATTATACCAGCATTATAAACATGAAATGATAAAGTGTTGCGTAGAGCATGATTGTAATATCATAATAGTACAATCATCACATTGTCACATGAACTTGAACATCACATCATAAGCCCACGAGTTATCATGCAAACTCATACAAGATACTTGTGTCTATCCTCTCACAAGATAGAACATGTCAAGAAAAATAGAGCAAAAGATGTTCAAAAAATACAAAGAGGAAGAAGGAAGCTCCATAACTTGTCATACGTGCTTCGCGCTACCAATATTGATTACGAATTTCTATATATCAACTGTCAGGAGCGATTACAAAACTTCTATGCGTCGACTAACAATATCGATTACAGGCTTCTACATACCTTTCTTCAACAACAGTCATAGATCTTTGGATGTATATCTCGTCCACTGGTATCAGCCGTGAATCTTTATACATATACTCTATTGACATCACTTGCAGACTTGCGTGTTCATATATCCCGTCATTATTGCCATGAATCTTCACATACATATATTCTACCAGTATCGGTCATGGATCTTTACCTACGTTCCTCTGATCGACATCAGTCATAGGCTCCTACATATATCCATCGTCATCTCCAGCTATCGGATTATATATATCTGCCATCATTTCTAGTTATCGGATTACATATATATGTCGTCATCCTCAGCTACGGAATTATATATATCTGGCCCTATCAACACCTACAGGATTCTATACATCTTTTATTATCGCTAGTTATGGGACTATACATATATGTCGCCAACACCAGTTAGAGAATTCTATGGATCTTCCATCAGCATCATCAAAGAGTCAGGATTATGGATTTGTACACTTACCGGTCGAATACTCCAAGGGATTAACAACGAGTGAAAGTAACCCCACACCATAATGAATTTACTACATTATAAACCAAGTCAGCATAACTAAAAAGGAAGTGCTAAAGATGGAAGTACTATTAGAAAATAACAAGATTAGAAGGCTTAAAGTTTCAGTTTCACAAATATAGGTTAAATCAATATTTCGCCTTCACGATGCATCAATACAAGAGTTGTGGCTGCAAAACCGGAAGGACAACAAGATCCCAAAGGGAAGTAAGAAGACCCAGAAGATCCTTATAACTCCATGGTATCGCAATACTTAGAAGAAATCTATAGAATTGAAAAGGGAGGAAATGCACTCTGTTAAAAAAATGAAAGAAATGGTTTAGCTGGACTTGGTTTATATACTCTGCTTAGGAACCGGTGCATTGCACTGGTAGAGCATAAACACCTAGCGTAGCGCACCGGGGGGGGGGGGGGGGGGGGGGGGGGAGGGGCACTTGTTGGGACTCAAAATATCACCAATGATAAAAGAAGAAGATCCAACTCGAATACATCAGTCAAAGTGAGCAACCGACCTAGAAGCAGTTAGAAAAGCAGTAGAGCGTTAGTGCGATCCTAGCTCAAGTAGCTCAAATCACACCCAGAACTGAAATCTGTCATTCTGGAGCTTATCTAGACATGCGTATTGCCTCCAAATGATCCAGAATGCTAAAAATCCCCTAACCTCCGAATTTTGATGTCGTACAATACATATTTCCACCTGCGAACCCCAAAGTACGTTTTCTCCCTGCTAGAAGCCGACTTAAGGATTCGAATTGGGAAGGAACTATTAAAATTAACAGCATTTAACCATTCTCCAGCCAACACGTTTATTCACTAACATTATTAAAATCTAAAAGTGCACTGGCGTCAGTAACTTTGATCCTAAAAAAGGTAGCTATACATCGAACAGTCGAAGCCTGAAACCTGAATTTTTCTAAGTATGGGAACAGATACCATTGAAGAGATCTCTTCTAGTCAGAGGATGACTGCGAAAGTAATATATGTTTAAAGAAAATAATACATCATGAAAATTCATACTAAGTCACGATTTCAACAAGTCTAAGATCATCCAATTCCGAGTTGTAACGAAGGAGATATGAGTCGTTCACCTAAGACCGTACATTATGGATAGTATTGATCACTTGTGGCCTACTTTTGAAGATAAAAGAAGCTTCTGAAGGTGACCATGATAGTTCTATTGTGTAGATCACCGAAATAGCTTTCTGACGAGTATAAGAGCATCCAAATCGGATTTGTAACGAAGAAGTTATGACCTTTTTTGTAGAAGTGCGCAAGTGCAAAAAAAACATGCGCTCGGCCTGAAATGCAGAAAATCCTAAGTTTGGAAGCTACTAAGAGGGACATGCGCACGGAGCTCCTTTTCCTCATCTCCAAGAGGCACATGCGCCCAGGGCATGCCACATGCACTCGAAAACTCTCCTCATGGACCCGGACCCGATTAGTAGACTATAAATACCCCTTATGACCTCAGTAGAAAAAGAGGAGAGAATGAAAAAAGAGAGAGAGAGAGAGAGAGAGAGAGAGAGAGAGAGAGCATGCACCCACTCTCTCCCATCTCCTCTCACATGCGCCCACTCTCTCCCATCTTCCCCTACATACGCCCACTCTCCCCCATCTCCTCCCACATGCGCCCACTCTCTCCTAATCCCACATGCGCCCACTCTCTCCCATCTTCCCCCACATGCGCCCACTTTGTCACATGCGCCCACTCCTTCCTAATCCCACATGCGCCCACTTCCACATGTGTCTGCCTCCACCCTGCATGCGCCTAACGGAACTCTGTCTGAACTGCACTGCATATTTGTTTGCACTGCACAACATACCTGCACCTACACTACACACTGCACACCTTATTTACATAAACATGTTTGAGTAAATGCCATTTACATTAAGTTATTTATGTAAATAAAGAAGCACCCCACATATGGATTCAATAAAAAATACTAAAAAATTAAATTTCCAATAATAAAGATTTTGATTTTCCATCCGAAGTACAAATCGCAACTTTTTAGCACTCCCCAAAAAGTTCACCTTTAAAATGGAGAGGTTTTCTTCGAATCTAAACCGTCTAAAAATCTGAAATACCTTAATTATACTAAAATACCAAAGTCTGGTGAAATATTCAAGATATTTTATGGTCGATCTGTGGATATATCAAAAATTCAGATTTTTGTTTAGAATTTTCAGGCAGCGAAATGACCAGAATAACGTTTTAATGCAAATTTGTACAGAAATGGAGATGTGACTAGATAATATTGCTTACTCCATGCATTAACACCCATCTTGCTTAATCCAACATTCATCCATACTTAATCTAGCATTCATCTCGCTTGATCCAACACTCATCTCTGCTTAATCCATCACTTATCTCTATTTAATCTAGCATTACCTTACTTAACTTGACATGTATTCATCAACCTCACATGGCACGCATACTATTGTATTCCCATATACATTCATTCTCACATGACATATCTTATATTGTATCCATCACACACATTCAATCTCCTACGATATATATTCTATTGCGTTCATCGTGCATCAAAGATTCCTTGCCTTGTCACAATTAATGTCCCGTACATTTATGTCTACGTGAGCAGGTTCTTTATTTATCTCTCATTGCGAATTAGCTATTAACAAAGGTGCAAGACCAGAATCGCTTCTGAAGACGAGTCAACAGACTCTGGCCTGATTTGACAACTGATTACAAGAACTTTGTATCGATTATGTTCATTGCACAACTAGGGTTTGGCCCAGATTGAGGATCAAGACTAACCAAAAGGGACTACGGTTACTATTAGAAACCATGATCAAGGAATTCTAACAATACTTAAAATATCCTGCTATGGACCGCAATTATAAAGAGATAGTCGATGCCCTACCCATTGACAATGGGTCCATTGGTTAAGCTGATAAGGCAGTTGTGGAGTGCCTTCCTAAGGTCACCCGTCATAAAAATACCGGAGCGAGCCTTGGGTTGTGCCAACCAACATTCGATGCTCGTGTATTCCAATGGCCAATGGCCCAAATTTGCACCACTCGATAAAATCCTGACAGTCCTTCAACCCGGACAATCCGAAAGAAAATGGGACATAGACATCCGACTTGTCTAGAAATGTGGTCTAGTCCATAACAAGAAAATAAATAGATCTCTACAACCATGAACTCAAAGACCATAGTCCCTGATGACTTAATCACCTGCTCAATCTATCCGGGCCTTTTCTCGAATACTCCATCTATTATACAACTATCATTCATAGTAGAGCCTTATTGCCTTGTACCATGGTTTTCTCTCGCAAGGGTTTCCACGTAAAAATCTTTGTATTCTCTATGGTGTGCATAATTTACATTGATCTTTCTTCATTTGCTTTATTTAATCTATCTATAATGTACACATTCATTTACTTTTGCCTTTTAATCAAGAGTGATCAACCATTGATGTAATTAAGGGCTCGTGACAAATATCACAGGCTGGAATGTAAATGATCTCAGAATCTCTAGAATAAAATTCGCCTTGCGATATCTCTTCTTGCATACACTTTGTGATTGCTTATGATTGTCTATGAATGTCTCTATACTCAGAATTCCCCAGAACAATGAAACACAGGAAAAACTGCCAATGAGCATTTTTCTAGTTTTAACAGGAGGTAAGATTCCTTAGATAAATCTATTAGCTTTTATGACATTTCGAACAATTACGTAGAAATTTTTTATTTTTCTAAAAATTCAAAACTCCTTTGGAAAACCATGTTTCTATGCACTTGGGATGTTATAAGTATAAAAGAAAGAGAGATGAAGTGATTGATTTTGAAAATCGTAAATTACCTATAATATGATAGTTATCTATTTGAATTCCCCTATTGATTTGATTGAAAGAAAGTTTGAACACTTTCAAGTCTAGTTCACATACACGATTCTCATGATTGAACGGATTATGGAGAATTGCAGATTGGTTAGACTAAGATTTAAGGTCTTAAGGAACCAAGCCGGAGAACTTTGTCCATCCCTGTTCACGAGAAAATAAGAGAAAAGAACAAAAGATATGAATTTCTAAAAATCTTATCTAACATGGGAAAGAAAAAGAAAGTAAGGTAATTCAATGAAACTATGTTGAAAAATTTCGAAAATGGCTACCTATTACCAATCAGGGGAAGGTTTACCCATAACCTAAGCTAGAAATGGGAAGTAGTGTGAAAGCCATCGAAGGAACGGTAACGCAAATTCTTATCATACACATTTGGTTGAGTTGTACACCTTTAGATATTTAGCTTGCCTTATCTATGAAGAAGGTAATCCTGAAAACTCATGAGATGAACATTCACTATGCACACTAGACCACACTTGTTCGGGTTCTTCTATTTTATCAATCAATCAATGGGGATTCTATGTGAGCACTTATTATGTTTAGGGAATTTAAGATTTCAACTTTTATCACTTAATTTCACTAAATCTTGTTCTTATATAGCTTGAAGTTTATAAAAGCATAGTTTCCAAAAGAGGGTTGAGTTTTTTAAAGGTTGGATTTGTTTCACGCATGTTTTGCTTAGGACTAGAAAAATGCTGGTTGGGGGTGTGTTGAGCTCTGAATTGTGCATATTCTAACCCCAATTCATCACTCATTATGCATGTCTATTATGATTTAAAGACTAATCTAATACATGATTTTGTATTTGTAGGAATGCGAAAGAGATCCCACTTATATGACGATCAGAGACACACCTTAATTGCCTTGAAGATAAAAGGAATAAAGGGGCAAGTGGTGGAGAAAAGATGCAATGAAGATAGAGGAAGAAAAGCTAAAAATCATATTTTTACATGCCATCCGGCCGGCGACTGTACCGGCCAGCCACAGCTGCTAATCGGCCGGCTAAACCCTCCAGAAACACAAATATCTCTGAACCAATTTTATGAAGGCCGACCTATGGTCCGGCTGGCCGGTTGGCTGACAAGTCGACCATGCACTTTATAAATTCAGATTCAGCAGGTAGTCCCATTTTTTATTTTTCAGCCCAATTCATGGGGCCCATCTTGATGATATTTGGAAATCCAACCTGTCCATGTCAAAGACGAGCTCGACATCGAAATAACTGAAGTGCTTTCGTGTCGATCGGAGGTACGGATTGACCATGGCGGCCAAAACAATACGAACTGTCCAGAAAGTTTTCAGATTCTGCCTACTCAACACTGGGTTGGTCCAGGTAGCCCACTAGTACTGATATGAAAAATCTAAGCTGACCATCTTCTAGAGTACATCGATATATGAATAACCACGAAGTTTCAGGTCAAAAGGATGGGTGGTTTGATCGTACTGGTTGAAGAAAAATGGATCATCCATAGAGATTCCAACTGCACAAATTTTATAAAAAAGCCCTAAGTATTTTAATTTTTAGACCACATTCTGAAATTGTTTTGGACAATCTAAACCATCTATAATGTATAGGAGGAAGTTTTCTACCAATGTTCAAAATTTAAAATCAATCCGACCTCTGCACACTCCATAGCGTTGAAAGCAAGATGACCGGTTCTGAAGGTACCCGAATTGTGCGATTTTAAAAGGCGGTCACTGATCTAATTGGTGGGCCTATTCAGATGATAATGTTGGAAATCTAAAGCATCTATGCGAAAGATCATATTACAAGGAAGTAATAAATCAAATTTGAAGGCAATCTGATCATTGGTTAAGCCGTACCAAGCGAAACAAAATATGCTATGTTGCTATACTATTGCTGCATTATAAAATGGGGTGTTCTTTTCTCTTCCAAGGTAAATAAGGACGTGGAGAGTAAAGAGTTCAAGTCATAGGAGGCTTCCTAGTATCCTACAACAAGTTTTTCTTCACTTTATTAGTTCTAATTCTAGTTTTTAATATGCTTTTTATTAGCTAAACTCTTAACTAGAGCTAAGAGGTGAACCTTATAGTTTTCTTAGATGATTTAATTCATTTTTAAGGTTTCAAGTTTGAATTTAATGTTGAATAAAGGTTTGCTTAAGTTTGAATAAAGTTGAAGTTAGTTTTTCTTAATCTTATGATGACTCATGGATGTTTGGAAGAATTATGCTTTAATACTTAGTTGTTTTGCAAGTTCTAGACCTGTACGCTTCGAGGAATTGGATTCAAGACGCTCTAGAGCTTGGGTCTTCATGTGGGAACTTCAAACCAAAGTTTTATCTTTTTCAGAAATTCTGAAATATGTATTGGTTATTTATGTGATTTGAATCAAGCTCAAACCGTGGTATTAGTTAAGCTTTATGACAGGGTTTGATGATTATCATAGTAGTGATCTTAATCTATTGGAACTAGGATTGACCTATGCAATTGAGTGTGCTCAAGTCCTAACTTAAATTGAGAGAGTTATGTTGATGAACAATACATGTGACAGATTGTTTTGATAATATAACCGCTCTATAATACAGCTAGATAGGATTTGATTTTGATTCTAGTTGAGTAAATGAGAAACCTATACGAATTATACATCAAGGAGAGCTATCAGTAGATCCTTGATGCTCTAATTATTTCTTATTATCAATTTTTTCCTGTTTGATGTCTAAAATCGATTCAATAAACCCCTTTTAAGATTCTAGTTATTTGAATACTTTGAGTTGTTTACCTCCTTCCCTGTGGATCGACCGCGGTCTTACCGAGATTATTACTACATCGCAACCCTACACTTGGGGAAGCGAACAATATCCCACGACTTGCCCATCCAAGTTTCGGCCGATCTGATCTGGTAGCTATATTCAGGGTCCATCTTTAGCCGTACACCTGCCTTGGTTGGGGCCCACTTGAAGTCGATGAGTAAGATTATTCACATGTAAGGTGGGGTGTCCACAGATTGAAATTGCGGTTTTACCGCTTGTAGAGATACTCAGAGATATGCCTAATGTCCTAGAGGGGGGTGAATAGGGCTTTTTGAATTTTCAATTACAATTTAAATCTAAATCAAGTCGATCTTACCAACCATGATTATCACAATAACTTTTAAGGCAATTATATGGTTAATTTGCAAGAAAAGACTATCATAGGCATTTCATCAAACAGTTAGCATTCATGGTTGACTAAACTATTCAACACATAGCAATCATTCAATCTTATAATGCACAACGATTTATAGTGGTTCGATTTCCCTACTCCACTCCCGGTTCACAATCTCAACCTATGAGAACAGCGGATTTCACTATAGTCGTGGTTTTAAATCAGGTTAACCATCAACCTTAACATCCTATGATTTAGGATCGCGTTTACCATCCGTCAATGGGCCAATCCAGGGACTTGACGAGTTTGGATCTCAAACTCTCACCAATCCTAATCCACGGACGGCCACGTACACTCCCGCCGAAGTTTTCCAATCCAGGGAATAATAGTTCAATAAATGGACTCTCAAATACTAGACATACCTAGACAATTGGGCCCCGATTTGATGCCTTTGATGAGTAGCTTCAGCTCCACGTGCTTCAGCTTCTCTTTGTGCTCCCAAGATCAGTTACCGATGCAAATGATGTGTGTATGATTATGCTGGGTAGTTGGGAGAGAGATGATCAAGTTCCTCTTGCCTATTCAATGCGATGGTTATGAGGGAACTACCAAACTTTAGCATTCATTGGCTATAAAAGACCTCATAATGATATTTTGAAGGTAGGTCGGCCATGAATATAAATCTTGAGTTCATACTTCAAATCGAGCTTTGATTACTCAATGATAAGCCATTAATGGCTAGGTTTGAATGATGAACTCAAGGGAGTTAAGAGCAAGGAGGGTAGAAAGATGTGAGTAAAGGCTCTCTCACTTGGCTCTTGATGGGTGTTGAATGCATAGCAAGAAAGCCTCTGAAATATGGCTTTATAGAGCCCCAAATGATGGCCCCAACGGATAAAAATGATCACATCCGACCTGTCAGAGAGAGACCTCAACCGGTCGGACAAGTCGGAAGAGTATACAAGCCGCTGGACCTAATTTGGGTCTGACCGACCGGTCAAGACTGGTCGGATGTGGTTGCTGGACTCATAGTGTTAAGCTGTCCAACCAGTCAAGACCGGTCGACTGTCCAGCCAAATCAATTCCAGCAAAGCTACTAGACAGTTCTTTCAATGTTGATCTACCGGTCGGCTGTCTTGCCAAAACATATGCAGCACTCCTGCTGGATAGGTCTTGCCATGATGCCCGACCGGTCAAGACCGGTCGGCTGTCTAGTTGTTTTTAATACAGCAAGCTTGTTGTTCTTTCTTGTACTGTTGGATCGACCGGTCAGCTACCTGTTCAGCAAGACTATATTTAAATGACAAAGCTGCTAGACGAAGATGAAGGGTCAGTCCGACCGGTCATGACCGGTCAGCTGCCTTAGAATCTTTTCAATTCATCAGCAGATCACTTCAAGAATTCAGTATGAAGTGATTGGTGCATGGAGTCCAATGTTTGGAAATGTTTTCAATCATAATATTAGCACCTGCCATGGAAAGTCAAGTCTGATCAACTTGGGCTATAGGGTCGAGAAGGAATGGGTTGAGATAGGTTGGTAATTACCTGAGATCGATCTATATGCAACTTACCTGAGATCTTGTTTCTGCTTGAGCTTGTGCAAGGGAAAAAGCATAATCCTCAAGTCTTGAGCTTCAAATCTTCGACCGGGGCTCACATGACTAGACGCGACCAACCAACATGACAATTGACAAAATAATGTGTACTAACAATCTCCCCCTTTGTCAATTGCGTGAAAAATTATCTATCCTAGACACATCATGACTTTCTCATCACGATAAACCCTTAAACAGAAAGAAACCTACACCCAATTACATGTCTATACAGATATACAAGATTATCTTTACAAAAGGACATGTACAGACTCGATTTTCATCAAAATCTCCCCCCCAATGCTTGCACTTACAAAGTCCTGCAAAAAGATATAATCGGACCTTCTAGGTGGGATGATTCTCCCCCTTTTTGTCAATAATTGATAAGGGTTAGCCAGCAAAAAGATATGCCTAAGAAAGCTGCAAGACTAGCGCCGAAAATATGTCAATCACATGAAATAGGGATGAGATATAGAAATTGAAATCTTGAGGAGATTTAAAGAACTAAACATGCTAGATATACAAGTAATCGTTAAAGCATAGAGGGCTTATAGCCCAATCAACCAACCACCCCTGTAAATGTATATCCAGACAAAGAAAAGAACACAAATCATGAGCTAATAAGGGCGAAAAGCCCGAACCATCCAACCTCCTTCAGATATGCAATAAAGGAACAAAAGCTCATATAAAAGAGAAAAAGGTATAACTATAACGAACAAAAACATCATCCATACAGACAGCAAAATGGGCAAGCAGCCCAATGTCGATATGCATCGATCCGCGCAAAATATACGGTCTATAAATATCAAACCCATAAAAGAATAGTACATGAAATCTAGATGGTGTCATTGGTCATACAAAAAGAGAACTGTGACCAAGACATATGATACTAGTAGTCCGATCCATCTCCCAGATCGGGGGGTGGAACATCTCCACGTGCAGCGCGCTCCCAAATCTCCATCCGCCTCTCCAGCTGTGCTAGGTGAGTCACAATGACTTCCTGTTGCACAAGGATAGTGGCCTGTCCCTGTAAGAGCTGCTGCCCGCTCTGCTCGATCTCGTCGAGTTTCTGAAACAGACGCTCCTGATGCCAGCGTAACTCAGCGATATATGATAGAGGATCCATGAAAGGAGATCTACGTCGAGAGAAAGCTCGAGGAGGCGTACAGAATCGACTCGGAGCAAACCAAGGATCAAGGGAAGGATCAGAGGAAGGAGCAGTAGGTGAAGTCTGAGAAGGTCCAGTGGAGATGGGTGGAGCCTCATGCTAGGATGGCTCTGCCTGATCATGCTGCTGATCCTGCATGTGACGACTCTATATGGCCTCCTGGGTAAGCTCCATTCTTGCTATGATGGTGCGATTTATAATGATGGGCTTGTGAATCTTATCAGAGGGATTGACAATGCCAATAGCTGCAACAAATTGGCATATAAGATGCCCAAAAGGAAGAATCGAGGATTTTCCATCATCATGCAAGATAACTTGATGAATAATAGACATGATCCAGGATGGTAGGCAAAGGAAATGACCCTGACCAACTCGATAGAGAAGACGAAACATAGTTTCAATGACATCCTCCTTGTTGCTCTTTCTGGGATACACATTACGGAAGAATAGGTTGTGAAGTACACGGTAATCCCACAGCATGGAAGACGCCCGAAGCGCACCTCCGACCCATTGAGGTGACCCACTACCACATAGAAACTAGGCAATGACTTCATTAAGTTTAGAACCCAGATTAGAAAAATCAACAGGAGTTTCATCAACAATCAGTACTTCAATGAATTGAGAGATGGAGTTCAGAGTAAAGACGCAAACCCGGTCACCAATCTCAACTTTAAAAGAGGGGGGAGAGGCCGTAACATGAACACAGGAGGAATAGAACCTCCTAACTACCTCAAACTGGATTGGGCCACCCATGTAGAGTACGGGAGCCCAATTGATGGCTTTCAACATGGAAATGACATTATATTTGGCCAAGTTAGTCAAATTTGCATATTTTTCACATACCACCTCTTTATCCTTAAAGTCATCCCAATGGGTGAGATGGGATGAGACATTTTAACCTAAGGATTGTGATTGAGGTGGGGGAATGGAGGATGAGGCAGCCCCTTTCCCTTTTGATAGGGTTTTCTTTGATTTTGAAGGGGTAAGAGGAGGTTTAGCTTTTGTCTTGGATCGACTATTCCTCCTCAAGGGGAGCTCATCTTCACTCTATTGGGAAGACAATGAAGGCATTATAAACCACCCTAAATCACTCCTAGATTTCAAAGGGAAGGATTTATGAAAGAAAGATGGGAGTGAATCCCTTACCTATGGAATGAAAGTGGTGTAGAGCAATGTAGATGAGGATGGAACCTCCAATCTTGGGGAGAATCACCTTGGGATGCTTGGAGATGGCAAGAGGAGAAGCTGGAGCACCAAGTAGAGGTGAGAAATGGAGAAATTTGGGACTAAAATGAGGTCCAGATGGTTTATAAAGGGCCACCACGAACGGATGGTCGAACAGGCTGTCTGGTCTTATCTAGCCCGACCGGTCATGACCGGTCGGATGACATGAAATAGAGTGAGTTGACCGGTGTTGACTGGTCGGCCAGCTATTTTAGCAACAAATGTGGGATTTCGCACAAGATGGACTTTACAGAAGGTCTGGCCATTGGACAAACCATTAGCTTTTAATCTGAATACCCTAACTGAGGATACAAAACCCATGCTCATGGTGTACCAAAATAACTATCCCGACACAAAATGAGGGACCCTTAAAGGTCCAGATTTAACGATGCAAAATAAAAACAATGGGACTATGTTCCCAGATAATCTTAGAGGGCAACGATTAAAGATGCAAAGGTCCTCGGATTTACCTATGAAGATCAGATAGAGAGGCTTAATCCTCAGATATTACCTGCAAAACATATACTTGTTAGTTGAATTAGACACACCCAACACCAATGGACTTCTAGAGGTTCACAAAGCGAACTGAGTCCAAGGGTTTTGTTATGATGTCAGCTAACTAATTCTCAGTAGGCACATGTTTGAGAGATACTATTTGATCTTCAACCAATTCTTGAATAAAGTGGTGCCTGATATCAATATGCTTTGTGCGTGAATGTTGAATCAGGTTTTTCAAAATGTTAATAGTACTAGTATTATCGCAAAATAAGGTCATATTGCCTTGATTAATTCCGTAATCCGATAAGGTTTGCTTCATCCACAGTAATTGAGCACAACAACTACAGGCAGCAATTTATGCTGCCTCTGCTGTAGATAAAGAAATGGAGTTTTGTTTCTTACTATGCCACGCCACAAGGCAATTTCCAATATAAAAGCACCCATCACTCATTGATTTACGATCATCAATGTTACCAGTCAAATCAGCATCCCAATACCTAGCAATATCTGTGGATGAATCAAATGGGTACCAAAGACCATATTCAGTGGTGCATCCTACAAACCGGATGATATGCTTAACAGCGATGAGGTGAGATTCTTTGGGATCAGCCTGAAACCGAGCACATGCACCTACACTAAATGCAATATCTGGTCTGCTAGTAGTGAGATACAGAAGACTACCAATTATGCTTCTATAAAGATGTTGGTCTACACTTTTCCCTACAAGATCTTTCAATAGTTTAACAGTGGTGCTCATAGGTGTAGTATGTGATCGACCAGAGTCTAATCTAAATCTCTTGACAAGGTCTCTAGCATACTTTGTTTGGTTAATGAATATTCCAAATGCTAGTTGTTTTACTTGTAAGCCTAGAAATATGTTAAGTTCTCCTACCATGCTCATTTTGAATTTCGATGTCATTAAATTAGCAAATGAAATAGACATTTTCTCACAAGTGGAGCCAAAGACAATGTCATCTACATAAATCTGGGCAATAAGAACTAAATTCTCGGCTTCTTTTATGAACAGTGTTTTATCAACACTCCCCCTAACGAAATCATGGTGTATAAGAAATTGAGTTAGATGCTCATACCATGCACGGGGAGCTTGCTTGAATCCAAAAAGAGCCTTTTTCAATCGGTATACTTTGTGAGGATATTTAGGATCAATGAATCCTTTTGGTTATTCGACATACACTTCCTCATCAAGAATACCATTCAAGAAGGCACTTTTTACATCCATTTGAAATAATTTGAACTTTAAAGCACAAGTAACAGCCATAAGAATTCTAATAGACTCAAGTCTAACTACAAGGGCAAATGTTTCATCAAAATCAATACCTTCAATTTGTGAATATCCTTGCACAACTAACCGAGCCTTATTCCATATAACATTCCCAGATTCATCAAATTTATTTTTAAATATCCATTTGGTTCCAATAACATTTTTTCGTTTAGTCCTGTCGACTAAATGTCATACCTCATTTCTAATGAATTGTTGAAGCTCTTCCTGCATAGTAAGGATCCAGAATTCATCGTTTAGGGCTTCATCACCATTTTTAGGTTCTATTTTAGAAGTGAAACACAGGTGACTGTTGATAGCCTCCAACTATCTCCTGGTTTTGACACTAATGTTAGGATCCCCAATGATTTGATTGAGGGGGTGATCCTTGACTACTTGTACATCACTAGGAGTAGTGGGGGCATTTGGAGATGAGGGTTGTTTATCAAATTTGCCTATCTCGCATATACCCTTATCTTCTTCTTCATCACCTAAAGACACTGATTCATCCAATTTATCATCTACGGTCACATTGATTGACTCTTGAACTGATGAGGTTCGAATGTGGTAGACACGAAAGGCTCTACTATTTAATGAGTACCCTAAGAAGATACCCTCATCACTCTTGGAGTTAAACTTTCCCAAGTTTTCACGGTCTCTTAGAACATAACATGTGCTACCAAAGACCTTAAAATATTTCATATTTAGTGTCTTTCCACACCATAGTTCATAAGCAGTTTTGTTTAAACCTGCCCTCAAATAAACTCGATTTATAATATAGCAGGCAGTGTTTACTGCTTCGACCTACAGATTTTTCGTAAGGTTCTTATTATTAAGCATAGCTGTGGCCATATCCAACAATACTCAATTTTTTCTTTCAGCAACTCCATTTTGTTGAGGTGTTTTGGGTGTTGAGAATTCATGACAAATACCCAACTCGTCGCACAATTACTTCAAACGATGATCTTCAAATTCACCGTCGTGATCACTCCTAATTCTGGCTACCATGTATCCTTTCTCATTGTGAAGTCGCTTCACTAGTTTTTAGAATTCTTCAAATGTGTCAGATTTTTCTCTTAAGAAGGCGACCCATGTGAATTTAGAGTTATCATCAACAACTACAAAGAAGTATCATTTTCCACCTTGGCTAAGAATCCTGGTAGGACCAACTAGGTCCATGTGTAGCAGTTCAAATGGTTTTGATGTGACCAAGATAGAGGTCCTCTTGTGTGCAACCTTGATTTGTTTACCTTTTTGGTAAGCTATGCACACAGCTTTAGGTCTTTTACTTATCTTAGGTAGACCTCTCACCAATGTTTTCTGACTCAGTTTAAATAGATTTCTATAATGAACATGACCGAGTTGATGGTGCCACAGTTCTGTTTCATCCTTAATGGCCATGTGACACATGGTGGAGGAGCTTAGATTGTTGTGATTTTCAATGACATAGCAGTTGTCTCCTGTGCGTAGACCTTTCATGACTAATTTTTTTGTGGAATTCAGGATCTTGCACATATCTTTAGAGAAACTTACTGAGTGCTCATCATCACAAATTTGTGAGATACTCAGAAGATTGTGTTTAAGACCATCAACATAAAGCATATTTTCGATTTCAGGCAATCTTGGCCAAGCGATGGTTCCTTTACTAATGATTTTAGCCATGCTCTCATCACCAAATGTGATAGACCCACCATCAAATTCATCATATGCACAAAATTGATATCTATCACTTGTCATATGTCTAGAGCAACCACTATCCAAGTACCATCTAGGGTTATTGCCAGCTTTTAGGGCAGTATGAATAACGAAACACTTGTTCTTAACTACCCATTTAGTTGTTGTCCTTTTATGAGTGGTATTCTTATGGTGTGATTCTCTAGTTTTCTTGGGAGAAGCAGATTTTTTTTTCACGTAAAAGAATAGCAGTTTTCAAATTCAACATTTTGACTTGCTCCAATAGTTCATCCATCCTCTTGTCCTTCCTAGGAAGTGTAGGATAATTTTTTCTCATGTTTCCTCTTTTTGGTGAAGTATGCATAGGAGGATTCCAATTGGATTGCACATTTTTGTCGGTCGATACAAATTTTCCTTTCAAGTATCTGACCAGATTTTTGAAAGCCATGCATTCAAACTTTAGGCGACCAATGTCACCACAAGCATGGCAAACAGGAGATGCTTTGGTTTTACTCCCCGATGCACCATGATCTTTTCTTACCATCGGATGGACTGAGGTAGTTTTTGAAGTGTGACTATCATATCCCAAACCTCTTCTGTCCACTAGTGATTTTACAATACCCAAGAGTTTTTCAAGGTTTTCTTCTCCTTAGGTGAAACATCTTCTGGAGTCAACAACTTGACACTTAAGATGATCAATTTAAGTGTTCGCTTCTTTGAGTTCTTTCTCAAGTCTAGCATGCTTATCCAGAGATTCACCACTCATGAATTTTTTCTTTTCTTCTTCAAGCTCATCATTCTTCCTTTTCAAATCTTCTAGATCTTGACCCATCTTTTGATTCTCAATTTTCGATCCGTCAAGACTCGTAGTCAATTTATCATTTTCAGCCTTCATTTGGCCCAACTTTTTAATGGTATTTATATTTTCAATGTATAGTTGATTATATACCTCCTGAAGGTCTTCATCCTCATCATCACTTTAAGAATCATTTTTTGTGTTAGAGGATTCATGATCATTAATGTCTCCGGTGATCTTTGCAATGGGCTCAATTTGAGGCAAACTATTAGTGATGGAAGCCATTAAAATTTTGATTGAGCCTTGTTCCTCATCACTTTGGTATATGTTTGATTCTGATTCATATTCTTCAATATCATCCCATGTAGCCCGCCATTGCCTTTTTCTTGGTCTTTTTATCGATGCACTCGGAAGCAATGTGACCAAATCCTCTACACTTGTAACATTGAGAATCTTTTGACTTCTTAAAAAAATTACCTTTGTTGTTCATAGAGTCAAAAGGTTTACCCTTCTAGTAGGGTTTCCTTCTAGAAGTACTTCCTCTAGTTTTAAAGAATTTTTAAAATTTCTTAGCCATAAGTGCTATTTCTTCTATGTCTAGATCTTCTTCACTTCATATTCAGAATCTTATTTCTTGTGAGAAGATTTCAGGGCTGTACTTTTGGATTTGGAGGGAGTTTTGAAATGTAACTCATGGGTTTGAAGGGACCCTAGCAATTCTTCAACTTTCATGGTATCTAGGTCCCAACATTCTTCTAAAGTCATAACTTTGGTGGAGAACTGCTTCGGTAGGGATCTCAGAATTTTCCTACACAGTCTATTCTCCGGAACAGGTTCCCCCAAACCCCACAGGTCGTTTGTGATTTTGTTCAATCTAGTATAGAAGTCCATAAATGTTTCATGCTCCTCCATTCTTATGTTTTCGAATTGTGTAGTGAGGCGCTGAAGTTTTGAGTGTTTGACAACGCTTTTTCCTTCATGTGTAACTTCAAGAATATCCCATGCCTGCTTACTGGTTGTGCAATTTTGGATGCGACCAAATTCATTTTTAGATACCGAACAAAAAATGGCATTCAAGCCTTTAGCATTATGAACACAGTTGCATTTTATCATAATCTGTCCACATAGCCTTCTCTCTTGGCCTGAGGACATCCGGTTCACCTTCCTTGCTTATAATATCCATTGAGGGTTTATATCCAATACCAACCATGTCCCTTACGTCATAATCGATGGATTCTAAAAAGATGCGCATTCGGGCTTTCCAATATGGATAGTTTGAACTATCAAAGAAGTGAGGCTTAGTAATGGATGTGGAGTCCTTGTTGAGCTCTTAATTGTGCATATTCTAAACCCAATTCATCATTTATTATGTATGGTTTTCACGATTTAAAGACTAATCTAATGCATGGATTTGTGATTGTAGGAATGAGAGAGAGATTTCACCATTATAATGTTTAGAGACCCTCCTAACATACCTTGAAGATCAAAGGAAAGGAAGAACAAAGGAGGGAAGAAGAAAGGAAAGAATGAAAAAGGAGCCCCACAAGGTGGTCCGACCGGTCAAGACCGGTCGGCCAACAATGCTGCCTTCTACAGAGGCTGTTGGAGCAAGGACACATGGGTCAGACCGGCCAAGACCGGTCGGCCATGCAATTTCAGAGTTTCAGATTTCAAACAGCAGGTTATTCCCATTTTTGGATTTTCGGCCCAATTTTTGGGGGCCATCTTCATGATATTTGAAAATCCAACACATCCATGCCTAAGAGAAGCTCGACGCCGAGATACCTAAGTGGTTCGTGTCAATCAGAGCTACGGATTGACTGTGGTGGCCAAAGCAATACGAATTGTCCAGAAAGTTCCAGATTCCGCCTACACCACTCTGGGTCGATCCAGGTGGCCCATCATTGATGCTATGAAGAATCTACTTTGACCATCTTCTAGACCACATCCATATATGAATAACTACAAAGTTTCAGATCAAAAGGATCTGTGGTTTGATCGTACCGGTCGAAGAAATATGGACCATCCAGAAAGATTCAACTGCGCAGAGTTTATAAAAGCCCTAAGTGTTCTAATTTTCGAACCACATTCTGGGATTTTTTTGGACAATCTAATCCATCTATCATGTATAGAAGGAAGTTTTCTACCAATGTTCAAAATTTGAAATCAATCCGACATCTGTACACTCCGGAGCGTTGAAAGCAAGATGACTGGTTCTAAAGGTACCCGAATTGCATGATTTTGAGAGGCGGTCGCTGATCTGATCGGTGGGCACATTCAAAAGATAAGCTTGGAAATCTAAATCATCTATAAAGAAGATCACATTACAAGGAAGCTACATATCAAATTTGAAGGCAATCCGACCATTGGTTAAGCCGTACGAAGCGAAACAAAATCTGTTATGTTGCGGTACTCTTGCTGTATTATAAAATGAGGTGCTCTCTTCTATTCCAGGGCAAGCAAGGACGTGGGGAGCAAGAAGTTCAAGTCATAGGAGGCTTCCTAGCCTCCTCCAGCTAGTTTTTCTTCATTTTCTTAAGTTCTAGTTCTAGTTTTTAATATGCTTTTCATTAGCTAATCTCTTAACTAGAGCTAAGAGGTGAACCTTATAGTTTTCTTAGATTGTTTAATTCGTTTTATTGGTTTCAAAGTTGGATTTATTGAAGAACAATGGTTTTTAGAAGTTTGAATAAAGTTCTAAGTAGTTTTTCTTAATCTTATGATGGCTCATGGATGTTTGGAAGAATTGCTTTAGTTCTTAATTGTTTTGCATGGCTCTGGACCTGTATACTCCGAGGAATCGGATTCAATACGCTCTAGACTTGGATTTCCATGTGGGAACTTAAACCAAAGTTCTACGTTTTTGTTCTTAAATCTGAATATTGTTTTGATTATTCATATGATTTGAATGAAGTTCAAATCATAATATAGTCAAGTCTTGTGACAAAGTTTGATGATTATTATGGTTATGATCTTAATCTATTGGAATTAGGAGTGACCTATGCAATTGAGTGTGCTCAAGTCCTAACTTAAATTGAGGGAATCATGTTGATGAACAACACATATGACTAGATTGCTTTGATAATATAACCGCTCTATCATCCGGCTAGATAGGACTTAATTTCGATTCTAGTTGAGAAATTGAGAAACCATAGCGAATTATGCATCTAAGGAGAGCTATAAGTGGATCCTTGATGCTCTAGTTACTCTTTCATTATTAGATTTTCCTCTTTCATGTTTAAAAACTGATTTCATAAACTTCTTAGATTCTAATTATTAGGATAGTTGGAATTGTTTACCTCCTTCCCTGTGGATCGACCTCAGTCTTATCAGGATTATTACTACATCGCAACCCTACACTTGGGGAAGCGAACAGTCCTCTCTAGACATATTTTCAAGTTCTCTTAGGATCTTACTCCGGGTTTTTAAACCTGAGCAAAGGAACCCACTCTGATACCAATTGAAATTGCTAATTTTACCGCTTATAGAGATACTCGGAGATATGCCTAATGTTCTAGAGGGGTTTGAATAAGACTTTTTGAATTTCCAATTACAATTTAAATCTAAATCAAGTCAATCTTACCAATCATGATTATCACAATAACTTTTAAGGCAATTATATGGTTAATTTGCAAGAAAAGTACTATCATAGGCATTTCATCAAACAGTTAGCATTTATGATTGACTAAGCTACTCAACACATAGCAATCATTCAATCTCACAATGCACAAAGATTTATAGTAGTTCGATTTCCCTACTCCACTCCCGGTTCACGATCTCAACCTATGAGAACAGCGGATTTCACTATAGTCGTGGTTTTAAATCAGGTTAACCATCAACCTTAACATCCTATGATTTAGGATCGCGTTTACCATCCGTCAATGGGCCAATCCAGGGACTTGACGAGTTTGGATCTCAAACTCTCACCAATCCTAATCCACGGACGGCCACGTACACTCTCGCCGAAGTTTTCCAATCCAGGGAATAATAGTTCAATAAATGGACTCTCAAATACTAGACATACCTAGACGATTGAGCCCCGATTTTATGCCTTTGATGAGTAGCTTCAGCTCCATGTGCTTTAGCTTCTCTTTGTGCTCCCAAGATCAGCTACCAATGTAAATGATGTGTGTATGATTATACCGGGTAATTGGGAGAGAGATGGTCAAGTTCCTCTTGCCTATTCAATGCAATGGTTATGAGGGAACTACCAAACTTCAGCATTCATTGGCTATAAAAGACCTCATAATGATATTTCGAAGGTAGGTCGGCCATGAATATAAATCTTGAGTTCATACTTCAAACCGAGCTTTGAATACTCAATGATAAGCCATTAATGACTAGGTTTAAATGATGAACTCAAGGGAGTTAAGAGCAAGGAGGGTAGGAAGATGTGAGTAAAGGCTCTCTCACTTGGCTCTTGATGGGTGTTGAATGCATAGCAAGAAAGCCTATGAAATATGGCTTTATAGAGCCCTAAATGATGGCCCCAACGGAAAAAAAATGATCACATCCGACCTGTCAAAGAGAGACTTCAGCCGGTCAGATAGGTCGGAAGAGTATACAAGCCGCTGGACCTAATTTGGGTCTGACTGACCGGTCAAGACCGGTCAGATGTAGTTGCTGGACTCATAGCGTTAAGCTGTCTGACCGATCAAGACCGGTCGGCTGTCCAGCCAAATCAATTCCAGCAAAGCTGCTTGATAGTTCTTCCAATGCTGACCGACCAGTCAAGACCGGTTTGCTGTCTTGCCAGAACATATGCAGCACTGCTGCTGAACAGGTCTTGCCATGCTGCCTGACCGGTCAAGACCGGTTGGCTGTCTTTTTGTTTTTAATACAGCAAGCTTGTTGTTCTTTCTTGTACTGTTAAACCGACCGGTCAAGACAGTCGGCTGCCTGTTCAGCAAGACTATATTTAAATGACAAAGCTGCTGGACGAAGATGAAGGGTCAGTCCGAACGGTCATGACCGATCGGCTGCCTTTGAATCTTTTCAATTCATCAACAGATCACTTCGAGAATTCAGTATGAAGTGATTAGTGCATGGAGTCCAATGTTTGGACATGTTTTCAATCATGATATTAGCACCTGCCATGGAAAGTCAAGTCTGATCAACTTGAGCTATAGGGTCAAGAAGGAATGGGTTGAGATAAGTCGATAATTACGCCATTCATTGATGTTTTAGGATTCCTAAGGTCGATCTATATGCAACTTACCCGAGATCTTGTTTTTGCTTCAGCTTGAGCAAGGGAAGAAGCATAATCTTCAAGTCTTGAGCTTCAAATCTTCGACCGGGGCTCACACGATAAGACACGACCAACCAACATGACAATTGGCAAAATAATGTGTACTAACACAAATGCCCCTCTTTTACAAAGGTTGGATACAACCAAATGCCAAAGCGAGTAGACACCCCACCCCTGGATTAGACGTAGGAGCGATTAGCTTTGTTATTTCGCCGTAGTGACGTTCATTGATAGATTTGAGTGGTCTAAAGATTAATTTGGAAATCTCACGAGGGTCATGGAAGGTGATAATTGAGTATGTGAGTTTGAATTGAGAGTGGTTAGAGCCCCTGCGCATTTTGCAAGCCATACGAGGACAACGCCTTTTAAACTGAGAAATTGATTTGAACTAGAGAGGTAGGTTAAAAGACTTCCGTGTCCCTAGGCTTGCTTGCAAGACAAGTCGTTATAACGGGCAGTTACCTGCACATTTTGCGGCTTTACGGATCTCCCGTGTTATAGTACATTAGGCTTGCAAGCGTCCCGGTCTAGAGTTATCTGGATTATTCTTTATGTCATTCAAACCTTTTGACTTAGTCACCCTGGTTCGTAACAGAGTTTTTCGCTATTTGAAGTGCGATTGCGCTAATCCAAGAGATAATCATTCTGTATTCCAAGACAATCGAGCTAACACCGAGAGTTCAGGCCGATCGTCCCATGTTCCGCGTATGATCTTAGAGAAATCCGACAAGTCGGGTAAAACTAACATCAATTATTGTTATTGCGTTGACACCCACCAAGGACTATCGAAGACTGCCCAATGCCTCAGGTGTTGTGAGCGTTAATTTTTTAAAAATTTTAAATTTTTTGAATTTTGTTTTTAGATTTTTTATAATGATCCCCACTTGTAGGAAATAGTCCCATAGGGTTTTTATTGCAAAGATGTTTTTGAAGAAGATCCTCACCCGTAAAACATGGTTCCTTGGGATTTTTATTGTAAAGATTTTTTAAAAGTTTTTTTGGGCCTTTATTTTGAAGATCTCCGCTCGATCTCGCGGGTGGGCATCGTCAGACAGGTTTTATTTTGTCTTTTTTTTTTTGCTTTTTTTTTTAAAGGGAAATACGACTCTGATTAGGGATGCGCTTTTTTTATCTGTCGTCCCCTGACCAAATGGTCATCGTAAAGATCAATTGGCGCGAGTCGTTTGCATTGCACATTATATTTTTTTTCTTTTTTTTCTTTTTGTAATCAAACTCGTCATTCCCAATCCGAAGGGTCTTGATTGAGTCTAGATGGTCAAGATTTGGACTTATTACATGGTTCTTAAAAAATGGATCCTTTCCGTCGTCCCATCTTAGGGATCTCTATTGGGAAAGTGTGGAATTTTCATCCACTTCTCAGCTTCTACTACTAATAAGGCACCTGATCCATTTTACATCAACGAGCAAGACGAGCACACACAGTTAAGTGTCGTAGTTTTATGTCTTTGGATGAAATGATTGAGGGTTTATAGTAAACAAACCCATAAAGTTGCCTATTTTTTGTGCAATGTATATAGACCACGTATCATTTGACGGAATCTTTCAGCCACAAGATGGACCACATCCTCACATTTCCCATGATCAATCCGGTTTAGGGTCTTATGCTGCTCATAATGCCATGAGGATGTTTTTCACCTCTCAGCTACCTTAATCCCCTTCATGACTTCTGAGAATAGGGAATGCTCATCGGTTTCAACAGCAATTTTCAAATCAAGGTTATCTATCACAGAGAGTTCAACACAAACAAGATTACAGAACTTCCATCCACTGTTGACTTGACTACCTCCGAACACCCATACAAACAAATGCCAGCCGTGTCCGGAAGAGATTTGGAAAGCCCCCAAGAAATTAATCTAGTGTAGTTTAAGGTCTTTTGACCATGATTTTGATGATCCAGTTCGTTGTCCCAAATCTGAACGATCTGATCGGACCCAAAGTGGTCAAGAGCTGGATTTATTACATTTTTAAGTGATTGAGTCCGTCATCCCAAAATCTAGACGGTCTAATCAGATCCAAATTGGTAAAGCGATGAATTTATTGCTTTTTTTAAGGAGAAAAAGAAGCTTTTTTTTATGGTATCATACTTAACTTCTGGATGGTTTATACTTGATGTCTTTGATAGAGGGATTGATTGATAGCCTTGTCGTCCATCTTTTGTGAGATCGAATCGGCCCCCATTGATGATTTGTGATAGCACACATTGGTAGTTCTGTTCTGAGCCTCAGTCGATTTTGAGAATTCCTGAACGTCACGATTTTCCTACTTTGCCTTCACAACACGTTTCTTAGCCGAGGTTGAGTCGAGAGTTCCTAAAGGTCATTGTTTCGCTATCTTGCCGTCACGACACTTTTCTTGGCCGGAGTCAAGTCATCACCTAGTTTTTGCCATTTTCTCTTTTTTTTTCTTCTTGTTTTTCTTCCATTTTTACCCGTAGCACCCTTTCGAGTTTTCACTACGTCTGGGTTGCCCGTTGTTTTTTCCCGTGGCGCCCTTTCGGATTTTCACCACGTCCCGAGTGTTTGATCTTGCCTGCCCCTTGGACAGCTTTGTTTTTTTACCCCTAGTGCCCTTTCGGGTTTTCACTACGTCCGTTGTGCATTCACTGTTTTTACTCGAGGTGCCCTTATGGGTTTTCACCTTTGGATACACTTTTCTTCTTCTTTTCTTTTTTCGCCTCTAAAGTGCCGCTTGTTGTCAAAATTTTCCATCATTTCCGGCCAATAAATAACCTGGGTAGCACGAAGATTGCGGAATGTGTCTCCTGAGGTTGGATTTTGGGGAAGGAAGGTGGGGTTTGGCTATCGATTTTCTTTTATTTTCTCTCTCCTCTTTTATGCCCTTTATTGGTTCATGGGATTTTGGGGGCTGATTATTTTTTGGATTTTTTCTCTCTTTTTTTTTTGTTTTTTCTATACACACATTTCTCTCTTTTTTTATTTTTTATTTTCTCTGTACACTTTTTTCTTTTCTTTTTTCTATAGACACTTTTTCTTTTCTTTTTTTGGGTTTTCTCTCTATACACTCTTTTTTCTTATTTTCTCTCTGTACACATGTCTGTCTCTCTTTTTCGGAGAGCATATTGGGTGGAGGGGATGTTTTTTTTATACATCAACTGATGTTTTCGCAATTTTTGTACTAACCATGATGAATTCTGACGTGATCGGTGTTGATTGGCTTAGGAAGATCTTCGCCGTCTATGTTGGTGAGGCGGAGCACACCTCCTGGGAGCACCTCTCGGACGATGAGTGGACGTTCATAGGTGGGTTTGAACTTGCCCCTTGGATCAGGCAAGTGTGGAGGCAACATCTTCTTCATAACCATATCTCCCACCTTGAATACTCTTGCACGAACCCGTTTGTTGTTTGCTCGTGTGATCCTTTCTGGTACGTCTGGGAATGGCATAAGGCTCGCATGCGCTTTTCATCTGCTAGGTGCAATTGATTGTAGCAGGCCTGTAGCGACTCTCCCTCTTCAACTTCACTTTTGAGTAGTATACACAATGAGGGGATTTCTATTTCGACAGGTAGGACAACCTCCATTCCGTATGTCAGTTCATATGGGGTAGCACCTGTCGCAGTGTGTATGACAGTTCGGTATGCCCATAATGCATATGGTAGCTGCTCAGCCCAGTCATGATGTATGTCTTTACCATTTTCTCGAGGATGCGTATGAGTGTCTTGTTAGCAGCTTCCACACCTCTGTTCATTTGTGGCCGATAGGGACTGGACCGATGCCTCTTGATTTTGAACTGCTCGAGCATGTGTTCCACCTTTCGATTCACAAAAGGTGTCCCATATGTACAACTCAGATGCTGGGGTATGGATTCGATTGACATTCTCCTGACATTTGAAGCATATTTTGACATGCTAGAAGCAATCAGTTTCCATGGTCATCCAGTAGTACCCTTGCCAAAGAATCTTTTTGGCCATCATGTGGCCATTCATATGTGGGCCGCAAGTTCCTTTGTGGCTTTCTGACATGATCTTTGCAGCTTCTACCTCATCCACACACCGCAAAAGGATTTAATTGAAGTACCATTTATAAAGAGTTCCACCATAGATTGTGAACTGTGCGACTAGACGCTGAATGGTGCGACGGTCTGTATGCGTGGCATCAACTAGGTAGGTTCGATCCTCCAGATACTTTCTGATGTCCGCGTACCACGACTGCTCATCGAGCGGCATTTCGGCTTCATCGATCTATAGGCAAAATGCTAGCTCTTCCTGAAGCTCTATAGTGAGTTCCCATTGAGCTGCTCCATGGGGAATCTCCAGCATTGGTGCTAACATAGCCACGGCGTCGACAAATTGATTCTTAGGACGAGGTATGTATGTGAAGGTGACCTTGTGAAATTCCTCGATAAGATTTTCGAGGTAGACGTGATATGGCACCAGCTTCTCATCTCTTATTCTCTAGTCATCGTTGATTTGATTAATAATAAGCTGCGAGTCTCTAAAAACTCGTAGCTTCTTTATGCTCAGCATAATTGCACATGCCTCGTATTTCACGATGTTGTTCATGTAAGTGAACGTCAATCTTCTTGATATGGGCATGGGGACGCCATCAGGAGAATAGAGGATTGCCCCTACTCCACTTCCTTTGTTGTTTGATGCTCCATTGAAATACAAAGTCCATTCATCTACCTCTGGCCCTTCTTCTCCTTCAAGGAACAAGATGTCTTCATCAGGGAAGAATGTCTTCAAGGGCTAGTAATTTGGCAATGAGTGTGCTGTGAGGTGATCAGCTAACACTTGCCCCTTGATTGCCTTTTGAGTGACATAGGTGATGTCAAACTCAGAAAGCAACAATTGCCACTTTGCAATCCATCTTGTTAGTGCCGATTTTTTGAACAGGTACTTTAAGGGATCTATGCGAGCAAGTAGGAGAATCGGATATGCAATAATGTACTGGCGTAGACGCTGAGTGGTCCATACGAGGGCAAGGCATGTTTTCTCGATTGAGGAGTACCTAGTCTCATAGTCTATGAATCGCCGACTGAGATAATAAATGGCCCTTTCTTTTCGTCCTGTGTCATCGTGTTGACCAAGGACGCATCTGATTGCATCTGCGGCCATCGAGATGTAGAGTAACAGTGGTCTTCCTAGTATTGGTGGGACCTGGACTGGCAGATTTTTCAGGTATTCTTTGATTCTATCGAAGGCCCTTTGACAATCATTGTTCCATTCCTTTAGTTTGTTTTTTTCGGAGTAGCTTGAAGATGGTCTCACACACGAGTGTGAGCTGGGCTATGAAGCGACTGATGTATTGGATTCTTCCCAAGAAGCCTTGAATCTCTTTTTCATTTCGAGGGGTTGATGTTTCGATGATCACCTTCGCTTTCGACTCGTCTACCTAGATATCATCTTTGCTGATGATGAATCCAAGAAGCTTGCCTCCTATTGCCTCGAAGACGCAATTTTGTGGGTTAAGCCGAAGCTTGAATTTTGTCAACCGATAGAAAAGCTTTCCCAAATCTTAGAAGTGCCCATCAATGCTTTGGGATTTGACAATCATATATGTCATCCACATAGACTTTGAGCTCTTTGTTCATCATGTCGTGGAAGAGTGTTGTCAAAGCTCGTTGATATGTTGCCCCGGCATTTTTTAGTTCGAATGGCATGACACTGGTAGCAGAAGGTTGTTAGTGCACTTTTCTGTGGCATACTAGTGCACCTTGTTTGTCAATCACTTAGGTCAGTGGGTCTAGTGTCTGTTGAGCTTAATGAAGACGAAACCCGAAGACTCAAGTGCCCCTGCTGCATCAAGGAAGAAGAAACATGTAAAAGTGATGCCTTGGTGTGCCTTAACCTTGACCAAAACCTAACCTATAACCTCTTAGATGACTTGGACCAACTAGGTATACCCTTAGTCATCACCATTAGTCTTAGAACTCCATGAAAAACATGATAAGTTAGACTAATTAAAGAGGTGAAAGCTGCTGTAATTAAAACAGCTCAAACAGCAGTTTTCGATTGATCTCCAATCAATCGGACGTTGGCTCCGATAGGACTCCGATCAATCGGACAGAAGTTCCGATCAATCGAAAATTATTCCAACAACCCTGAAAACCCACTGGACATATTTTCGATCAATCAGACAGTCTTCCGATCCATCAGAAGGGGTCAACCCGATCAATTGGACAATGTTTCGATCAATCAGAATATCCTCCAGAGAATTCTCTGAACTAAAATCCGATCAATCGGACACGTCTATGATCAATCGGACCTTCTTCCGATCAATCGGAGATGCGTGAATCTGCCCATTTTTTTGACCGTTGGAAGAAAATCTATTTAAAGAGGGGGATTCGTTTTTTAGCAAAACAGAGGGGATTTTGAGGAGATAGAAGCCACCATTGCTAGAGATCATTAGAGGCTCTATTCCAAACCCAAAGCAAGTCATTCTCCTTATGTTTTCATAACAAGCTTGGGCCATTCAATGGCATCTTGAGAATGACTTGTTCCCTCTTGATTCCTAGGGTTTAAACACCTTGATGATAGTTAAATCCTTTGTCTAAACACTACCTAGGAGTCCATATAGGTGTATTCCTCTAGGAAACCGATTTCCTACCATTTGTAGAGGTTTCACCATTCCCTAGCACCTTGGGCATCTCCAATGGAGCATCACATGCAAGGTAGCTGATCTTGGAGCTGAAGCCTTGGCAAAGCGGCGGCGTCAAAGATCGGGGGAGCACAAGGGGAGCTGATTCAAGCACGGGAGAGCGAGAAGAAGCAACCCAAAGCGGCGCTACAAAGGGGCTCAATCCGACAAGTAAGGTTGTCTTGTTAAGAGTCCATCCACTCAATTCCCTATGGGAGTTGAGTGTAGAGTTTGTTTGACAAACTCGAACTAGGGTCGTTAGCCGATCCTTGGCCTATTAGTTGGGCCTAAAATTTAGGGACGTCAGCCGTTCCTTGGCTCGTTAGTGGGCCTGAACAAAGTCTCCAAGGGGGAGCCACCAACACGGGTGCAAACGTGTAGGTTGGAAGGAACCTATAAACTCCCCGGTTGGGTGGATCCGAGTTAAAACACCTTGGTTGGGAGGAACTAGATTTTAACTCCCCAGTGAATGCCGGTGTGCTCAAAGGGGTTGAGTACTTGAACCGGGAGTGGAGTAGACACGTAGTCGAACCACTATACATCCTTGTGTTTGTGATTGTTCTTGAGCACATTTCTCTTTATGCATTGCGTTTAAATTGGTTAATTATGAATGCTTAGTTAGGAATGCATGCTAGGCACCTGATAGGCACATCCACACTCACAAGATGTACCTTCACTACCTCATGTTAACTTGAGCATTTCTTGATCCATCCTCTATAGTCCACATGAGTTGTTGTAGACACCCCACCTTCGGCTACACTGTTGGTAGAGATAGCTGGTTGAATGGAGGACCATACCCCTAAATCCCAAGTCCAAACTCAGCCAAACTCACCCTTGTAAGCCCCATTCCATAGCCCAGATCAAGCCTGAACCCAGTCAACCCAGTCTTAAACATCAGCCTGAAAAACCCACCAGAAAAAAAAAGCCAGTCAAAAAATCCCAAAAAAGTCAAACTCACTGAGTCAACCCGCTGAGTTAACCCGCTGAGTCAACCCGCTGAGTCAACCCGTCGAGTCAAAACACCAAGTCAACCCGTCGAGTCAACCCGTCGAGTCAAATCACCGAGTCGACCCGCTGAGTCAACTCACTGAGTCGACCCAGCGAGTCAAACAGCAGCCCCAAGGAAGCAACCGTACATCGCTGGAAACCGAGGAGCGGCCATACGGGCGGCCCATAGCAGGCCGCCTGAGACAAATTACGAGCTCTGCCACTGCTCGCTGCTATAAATACCCCCCTCCCCTTCTCATTTCAACAGACCACTCAGCCAGAGAGAGCCCGTCCATCTGAGTCACCCTCTTTCACCCCTTAGCCCATTCCTCCACCAAGGAGAGCCCGAGTGAGGAGAGCCTAGCCCTGGTCTAGCCCAGCCTGACCACTGGTCCAAGTCTCCCAAGCCGTCCAAGTCTTGATCCAGCCACTCGAAGCCAATCCTTGCGATACCTCCGTCCATCCAGCTACTCATTTCCAGCATCATCTCATTTGCATCTAGCATAAGTGCAACATTTACTTTTCTTCCAACCCCCCTACTTCACTGCAATCACCTTGATTCTTCAAGCACACTGCATATGTCTTAAATTAAGCACCTGTCAGTTCGAGCGTATGCTCTGGGCTTGCCCGTTGTTGGAACCTGCCCATCAGAAACTCTTACTGTCCAGACCTGCATTCATGCTTCACCATAAAACACCTTGATCATTCAAGCACACTGCATACGTCTTACATTAAGCACCTGTCAGTTCGAGCGTACGCTCTGGGCTTGCCCGTTGTTGGAACCTGCCCATCAAAAACTCTTATTGTTCAGACCCGCATTCATGCATCATGTCATCCATGAGAATATACGAGGATTAAACTAGACTTTCAAGTATTCAATCGATTCTGTGAAGTAGAGACCGTACTTCGGTACGGGCAGTGTGTGGGGTGCTTAACCTCTTCCCACCCTGTAACCGTGATCCCTTACCTTGAATCTCTGACCGCAGATCAATAGGTGTCATTTTAGAGGAAGGAATCTTCGGATTCCCTTCTCTAACGTTTCTACAGGGTCTAGCCGACTGTAGATTTGAAGTAATTGGCTAGTGGCGACTCTGGTCTTATACAAACTCATTTTAACACATCTAGCTTAACACGACAACCAAACAAAGCCCTCGAGAACGAGGCAAGCCAGTGGCACAAACGACAATTTCGCACTCACGCATTATCCTCTCCTTCTTTTCCCGAAAGGGGAAGGGACGAGAAGAACGTCGTGTGGGAGCGCGGAAACGGCGAGGGTCCACAGAATGGCGACTCTGCTGGGGATGAGCTAGTCCTACTAGTCGTGATCCGACTTGAAAAACAGAATCCTTCCCGTACTTGAAAGTCACTAATCCTCATACAATCTCATCTGCATAGCATTTTACCCACAAAAAAAAAACAGAAAATCCCAAAACCCAAAAGAGTAGAGTATAATCCTCACCATTGCGCCTCCTCGGGCTCAACGTACGCGGAGACAACTTCCCTACCGCAGCATAATTCGCACTCGGGCTCAACAAGCCATGTCCGACCACGAAGAAGAAACTCATCTCCTTCCTGCTCTTGAGATGACCGAAGCGCAACCTCCAGCACAACAGCCCATTGATAATACGCCAATCATACAAGAATTGGCACAAGGAGTGAGAGCAATGCAAGAAATGCTCTTGCAATTCATGCAAGCACAAGCCAACGCAGCAGCCAACAATCAAGTTGGCCCAGTTCAGCAGTCTCAGCAACCATGCCGGGTCCTCCCGGCCTCCAGTTCAAATCAAGCACAACCATCGAAGTCTGCCCAAGACTACCGACAGCAGCCATCTCAGCCCTTCGTTATGGGGCATCCTTCTCAATATCTTCCTGCGACGACAAGGCCATCTCATAGCACTTCCGTTGCAGGAACATCCAGTCAGCTTCCAATCAATCTTGCAAACAACAATCTCAGTAGATCTCAGCATGTCCCCGTCGATGGGACACCTTTTCAATTTCAGCACATCCCCGCCGATGGGATTTCAATTCAATTTCCAGCAACAGTGACAGCACTGGCGAATGCCCACAACGGGGGTCAGTGTCAAGCCCACATCAACCAGTGGACAGTGGCGAATACCCAACAAGGGGGTCACTTCCCAGCATCTCAGCCTCCTGCAAACAAGAGCACTTTTCAATTCCAGCACATCCCCGCCGATGGGATTCCAGTTAATTTTCAGCAATCTTCAGTTCAGCAATCTCCAGTTAATTTCCAGCAAGTTCCAGTTCAACCTTCAGTACAATCTCCAGTTCAGTTACCGTCATTTCAAGCACCAGTTCATCAGAATCCAGTTCAGTCATCAAATCAATTTCAGCAACCCGCGGTTGCTTTTCAGCAAGCCCATAGGGTCGAAACATCGACCACTATGCCGAAGAAGAACGTGCCTTACTCCAGGAGGCACCAGTCGCTCGAACAGATCACTTAGGACTGGACGAGTTGCGGGAGCAGTTCCAGATCTTGCAAAATCAGCTTCAGCGACAACAAGGAATTGATCTACCGTCGACCAAGTTCAGAGACTTGTGTCCTTTCCCAGATGCTCAGGTACCTCAAAACTTTGAGGTTCCAAAATTCAAAAGATACAATGGCAGCGGTTGTCCCACAGCACATCTCAAGGCCTTCTGTGGAGAGCTGAGTGCAATCTCAGGAAATGAAGGGGCCCTCATACGTTTGTTTCAAAAGTCTCTGAAGGGCGACGCCCTAGATTGGTACACTTCACTAGACTGCCACCGCATCAGGACGTGGGAACAGCTTTCTCAGGCTTTCGTCGACAGATTTGCATACAATCTCAACATGGCACCCAGAAGAGCCGACCTCGCGGCTCTCAGGCAAAGGAATGATGAAACGCTATCAGCTTATGTGGGACGTTGGCGAGCTATGGCAGCCAGAATGCAGACACCCATCGACGACGAAAAACAAATCTCCATGATTGTTCATTCAACATATCCAGGCATATCCGGATATCTCATCTCGCATCCGTATGCGAATTTCTCACAATTGATCCGTGCTGGAGAGCAAGTCGAAGCAGGGATCCGGGCCGGGACGATCTCCCCATGGCCTCATCAAGCCACTCCAGTCAAGAGGAACAGAGTGGAAGGAAGACCTATCGGGCACGGGAATGGAAACCGCAGTGGTTCTCCTCCCCGCCCAACAGAGGTAAACAACATCAACACCACTGCTCAAGGAAATCAACATGCTCCCCCACAGGAACGTAACAGTATCAGCAGAATCAAGTTCAGCATCAGCCTCAGCGGTATCAGCCACAACCGAATCCTCAGCCACAACCACCTCGACAACAACAGCAGTTCAGAGGAAACGGTCAATACTCATATCAAAATAGGCAAAACTACAGGGAGTCCAGAAAATTTACTCCCCTCTCTCAACCACTCAGTCAAGTCATGGCTACTCTGGTGCAGAAGCAATTACTTACTCTAATGGTACCTAGGCCTCCTCCTCATCCTCTGCCACCGAATTACCGAGAAAATGAGTATTGTGCCTACCATCAAGGGCGTGGCCACGCCACTGATCGATGCTATACTTTAAAGAACGCCATACAAGATCTGATTGATGACCGCAAGATTGTCATCTCAGTCCCTGGAACTCCTGCAGCAGCTTCCACCAACATTCTTCAGAATCCTCTGCCTCAACATCAGACGGACCCCAGTTCATCTCGAGGTCCCACCGTCAACAGTATAGAAGAAGAAGAACGCCTCGATCGTTTCTTCTCCCCCATCCAATCAATTCATGCTTACACTTATGGGCCGACAAGTCCTCCTCCAATCATGCAAGGGGCAAGTCCCTTTCCTTCTCCAGTCCTCGAGCCAGTAGTACTCGAAGGAGCATTTCCATATGATGTGCCAGTTGTGCAAGGGGCATCTTACGGCCCCTCATGTTGGGAACCAGTCGTCCTGGAAGGAGCACAATCATACATTGAACCCACATACGAACCTGTCATCTTGCAAGGGGCAACTCCAGAACAATCCAATCCGCAATGGAAGGATTATACTCATCAGCAACAAGAGCCCGTTGTCTTGGAAGGAGCTCTTCCAGTTGAGCCAGTCATATTGCAAGGGGAAAATCCCGGAGGCGTGTCAATCACGCTACGGCAGCTCGGACGAACAGAGAAACCCCCTGCCATATCAAGAGGACCAGTATTCATTCCATGGGAGCCTCCTGCTCCAGGAACAGTTAAGCCAGGACCACGACCTTATGTGGTCTACGAAGACATGCCTCGATATTACCCCTTCAGCACAGGCAACAATGTAGTTCTCAAGGCAAAAGCTCCATACGAGGATGATCTGGTACCCACACCAGCACCGTTGCAAGAACCGCTGGTCCTAGAAGGTAAAAGGGAAGAAAATTATAAAGAGGTCCCATGGCACTATCCAGAATGTGCGGAAGTGGGGAACATGAATCCCAATGGGCGTTGCATCCGAAGAGATAATCAAAACAAAGGAGATCCCAAAGGCGCTCTCTCAGGCCTCGGCAACAAAAATGAAGCCGCATACGATGTGGCGACTCAGCTCAAGTCAATCCCTGCACAAATCTCAGTATGGGAGTTACTCTGCACATCTCGCATACACCGAGAAATGTTTGCCAAAACCTTGAGCGATGCTCACGTCTCCTCCGATACGGCACCAGAAATGATAGCATTGATGATTGGACAACTCCTGGCTCCGCGCGCCATCACCTTCACTGATAATGAATTGCCACTAGAAGGGCGCGATCATGGGCGATCCCTCAACATAGCCTTACGATACAAAGACCTTTATGTCCCGCTGGTCCTTATCGATAATGGCTCAAGCTTAAACGTCTGTCCATTCAAGACTGCAGAACGTCTGGGAATCAGTCCTTCTTCATTCCGACCCAGCACCATATGCGTCAGAGCATTCGACAACACCCGCCGATCAGTGGAAGGGGAGGTCGACATAGAGGTACAGATAGGTCCGGAAGTCTCCACCATCACATTTCAAATCCTGGATATATCAGCCTCTTTCAACATGCTGCTCGGACGACCTTGGCTGCACAAGGTTGGAGCTGTGCCATCAACCCTGCATCAACGAGTGAAGTACATCTGTGGAAATCAAGTGATCTCTATCCATGCAGAGAAAGAGCTCATCATTCCTTCCAATGCTGCTGCCACTGAACCAGACATCCCGGTCATCGATATCCAGCACTCTGAGGAAGACATCCCGTTTCACAGTTTCGAATTCGAGACTGTGAACTCTATCGCTAATCCAGAACCGATAGGGGTGGACCGTGTCTTTTCACCGGCAGAGCGTCTGAGCCTTAAATACCGAATGAAGAATCACTTCAAGTCCAGAAAGGTACCTCTGATATATAACCAACGCAAATGGGACTCGGATACAGGTCAATCTTCATGGACAAAGGAAGGAAGAAATTTCGGTGCTCGCCCATCCGATTCGTCAAGCCAGGAGAACCTTACAAAGATCCAGGAGGGAATCAACCGACTGCACTACACAAAGGCCTCCCGATGAGCCTAGTTTGGGCCACGTGGCCCCCCATTCGATGGGATCAGATTCTCGAACCATCTAAGCCTCCAGAAGAAGAAGGAAATGATGAAGACGAAGAAGGAAGTCAAATACAGCAGCTTCAGGACTAGGTTACTCTGACACCTGCTCCCAACCAGGGGCACAACTTGCCCACTTCTCTCAACCAGGGGCACAACCTGTCCACTTCAATCAGCCAGGGGCACAACCTGCCCACTTCAATCAGCAAGGGGCACAACTCGCCCATCTCAGCACCAATTAGCAAGGGGCACGACTTGCCCATCTCTACAAAGTCAACATCATCAATCATCAGCCAGGGGCAGAAGCAGCCCATCCATTGGACCAAGAAAGGGAAGTGGCCAGCCCTAGATTGGTCTGATGTCCAGATTCCAAACTTGTGTCTAGCTGTGGAACCAGACGAACTGCAATGCGAAGTAAGTGACCCAGGAGGGACTGAGTGCGACTCAGATCTCGAACCCGACCAGCGAGAAGTCTGGTCATTGGGCCAGATCATGATTCTTCGCCCAAATCATCAACCCCCATCTCTCCAGGGGAGGAAGTGTGGGGTCCTGAATGGTCATCTGTTCCCCTAACTTTTGAATCAGCCAAAGAGCCATCTGAGGGCTCTGGCTTCCAAAAAAATAAACGCCTGTTTAAGCAGTGACCGGAACTTTGGAGCAAGTTGGGCTCAATCATGGTCTGCAATGCCCGCTTGTTCAAAGTCCCGTGAATTTCAAAAAACCAAAAAAATAAAAAACCTTCAAAAGCCAAAAACATCTAGCATTTCAATTTCAGAAAAATCTCAAAAACCAAAAAATATTTCTTTTCCTGCATTCAATAGTGTGCCAAGTTCGTCTAAAGAGTCCCATGAGTTTGAAGTCGAATCATATGATTTCGACATCGAATTAGACTTCGAGCTCATGGGTCTGGACGAAGCTCGGGATGAGGAAGATGATGATCCGGCTCCTGAACTTGAGGATCTCCTCAAAAAGTTCGAATCTAAAGCCAATGTTGTAGCCGATGATTTCGAGATAGTAAACTTGGGGACACCTGAGATCCCTAGGGAAGTACGCATTGGAAAATCATTGCCACCTGAGATGAAACAGAAAATGATAGAGTTCCTAGCTCCAAGATTGTCCAAATTTACGTTCTCATATGAAGACATGCCGGGGCTCGATGAAGAGCTCGTTGTACACCATCTGCCAACCAAGGCAGATATGAAGCCAGTGAAGCAGAAACTTCGAAGAATGAAGCCAGAATGGGCTCTGAAAGTCCGAGATGAAGTCATCAAGCAGTACAACGCGGGATTCTTGGTAGTCTCCAACTACCCTGAATGGCTCGCCAACATCGTGCCAGTACCAAAGAAGGACGGCAAGGTTCGAATGTGCATCGACTTCCGAGATCTCAACAAAGCCAGTCCTAAAGATGACTTCCCTTTGCCACATATCGACACTCTGGTCGACAACACTGCTGGATACAAGATCTTCTCATTCATGGACAGATTCTCAGGTTACAATCAGATCAAGATGGCCATCGAAGATCGCGAGAAGACATCGTTCATCACTCCCTGGGGAACCTTCTGTTACAGGGTAATGCCGTTCGGACTGAAGAACGCAGGAGCAACATATCAGCGAGCAATGACAGCATTATTCCATGACATAATGAACAAAGAGCTTGAAGTATATGTGGACGACATGATCTTCAAATCTCACACAATTGAAGGACACTTTGAAGATTTAAAGAAGCTATTCAACAGATTAGAGAAGTACAAGCTCCGCCTCAACCCACAGAAATGTGTCTTCGGTGCAATGGGAGGTAAACTCCTCGGCTTTATGGTGAGCGAGGACGGCATCAGGGTCGACGAGACCAAAACCAGAGCAATCATCGAGATGCCCCCTCCCAGAACAGAGAAAGAAATCCGTGGCTTCCTCAGCAGAATTCAATACATCAGTCGCTTCATCGCACAGCTCACACCTATTTGTGAGCCCATTTTCAAGCTCCTTCGGAAGAACGTTCTAAAAGAATGGAATGATGATTGCCAAGTCGCCTTCAACCGCATCAAGAAATATCTCATGAATCCTCCAGTCCTAGTGCCGCCCACTCCTGGACGACCACTATTGTTATACATCTCGGTAGCAGCAGAAGCCATTGGCTGTGTCCTCGGCCAGCACGACGAGACCGGGAAGAAGGAACAAGCAATATACTATTTGAGTCGAAAGTTCACCGACTACGAGACCAGGTATTCCCCGATCAAGAAGACTTGCCTCGCCCTAGTCTGGGCAACTCAGCGACTCCGTCAATACATGATTGCATTCCCTATTCTCCTCCTCGCTCGCATGGATCCGCTCAAATACCTGTTCGAGAAACTGGCACTCACTGGGAGAATAGCTAAATGGCAGCTACTCTTGTCTGAGTTCGACATCACCTATGTCACTCAAAAGGCAATCAAGGGGCAGGCCCTCGCCGATCATCTTGCGGCTCACTCTCTCCTGGACTATCAGCTGCTCAAGACGTTCTTTCCTGATAAAGATCTCTTACTTGTCGAAAGTGAAGAAAAGAAGAAAGGTGAGTGGACATTATTCTTCGACGGTGCAGCAAATTCTAAAGGGAGTGGTATTGGAGCGATCCTCTACTCTCCAGACGATGTCCCTATTCCTATCTCGAGGCGCATAGCATTCGAGTGCACCAACAACATGGCAGAGTATGAAGCATGCATCGCTGGTTTAAGGGAAGCCATAATCTTGGGCGTCAAGAAGCTACGAGTGTTCGGAGACTCACAGCTTATCATCAATCAGACCAATGGCGAATGGAAGACCAAAGACGAGAAGTTGATACCATATCATGTGTATCTTGACAATCTGATCGAAGAATTCAAGGAAATCACCTTCTCATACATGCTCAGAGCCAAGAACCAGTTTGCAGATGCTCTCGCCACACTTACATCAATGCTCGAGATCCTGAAAGGAGCTTCAGAATGGGAGCTCACAGTCGAAATTCAAGATGAACCTGCTTTTTGCCTGCAAATAGAAGAAGCCGAAGCTGTCCCTGACAAACCCTGGTATGCCGACATCAAGCAATATCTCGAAACCCAGGAGTATCCAGAGTCAGCAACAGCAACAGATCGCCGAACCATCCAGCGTTTGGCCGGCCAATTCACCATCAATGGCGAAGTTCTTTACAAGCGATCCTATAATCATATCCTCCTTCGATGCGTCGATGAAACAGAAGCTGCAAAGATCATGAAAGAAATACATGAAGGAATCTGTGGCCCACACATGAACGGGCACATGATGGCAAAGAAGATTCTACGACTCGGCTACTATTGGCTCACCATGGAGACAGACTGCTGCCAGCACATCAGAAAATGTTTCAAGTGTCAGGAGCATGCGAATCAAATCCATGCCCCATCATCAGAGTTATACAACCTGACCACCCCCTGGCCCTTCTTCATGTGGGGACTCGACATCATCGGCAAGATCAGTCCCAAAGCATCAAATGGTCATGAGTACATACTTGTGGCAGTCGACTACTTCACCAAGTGGGTAGAGGCAGCCTCCTACACCACGATTGCAGCATCTCAGGTGATCAAATTCATGAAGAACAACATCATATGCCTGTATGGAATCCCTAATGCTATCATCACAGATAATGGGACCCCGTTTGTCAACAAGAAGATGGATGACTTCCTCAGCAAGTTCAAGATCCAACGTCATCGATCAAGCCCCTACCGTCCCCAGATGAACGGTGGGGTAGAAGCCGCAAACAAGACAATCGTCAGGATACTTGAGAAGATGGTCGTGACCTATCGAGATTGGTCAGATATGCTCCCATATGCACTTTGGGCCTATCGAACGTCTGTACGGTCTGCTACCGGCGTTACTCCTTTCGAGCTTACCTATGGAATGGAGGCAGTTTTGCCAGTCGAGGTGGAAATACCATCACTACGAGTGTTACTCGAAAGCGGAATCGAAGAAGGAGAATGGCAACGGGCCAGGTTCGATCAGTTGCAGCTAGCAGATGAAAAGCGCATGCGTGCACTAAGTCATTCTCAGTGTTATCAGAAAAGGATCGCTCGGGCTTACAACAAGAGAGTCTGAAAAAGAAGTTTCAAGGTAGGCGACATGGTTATGAAGAAGATTCTACCGTCGCACCTTCCGGACCCCAGAGGAAAGTTCAAACCCTCGTGGGACGGGCCACTAATCGTCAGAGAAGTACTTCCCGGAGGCGCCCTCAGACTCACCAGCATGAGAAGGGTGGATCTTCCTGAGCCAACCAACGCCGACAACGTGAAGATCTTTCATGGGTAAGTTATTCTGACCTTATCAAAGGTTACTTTAATAGAGCTGAAGTCAAGAGGTCGAAGCTAAGATTTCTGAGAAATCATTTCCGTCCACCAACAAGTGTTTCAAAAAAAAAGGGGGATTCAAAAAGAGAAAAATACAAAAAGAGAGAGAGAGAGAGAGAGAGAGAGAAAAAAATACAAAAAAAAGAAGGAAGAGAAGAGAAGGAAAAAGGGAAGCCAAAGCAAGGCACCCAAGAAAAAAAATCAGTCCAAGAAGAAACACAGTCATCCATCCATTCATCTCAGAGGGATCTTTAGCTAAGACCAACAGCTCTATCATCGTAACTTAGGATAAGGGCTGAAAGACTGCCATCGGCCGGCAACGACGGATTCCCGACCTCTAGCCGCCGCAGTTATCCAAGGATGCAGAAAAAGAAAAAGAAAAAGAAAAAAGAAAAAGAAAATGTGTGCCTAAATAAAGAGGGCGGAGTGAAAACCCGAAAGGGCGCTCCGAGTAAAAACAGTGGGCATACAGCGGACTTGGTGAAAACCCGAAAGGGTGCCAAGGGTAAAAACAGCATAGCTGCCAAGGGGCAGGCAAGATCAAACACCCGAGACGTGGTGAAAACCCGAAAGGGCGCCACGGGCAAAAATGACGGGAAAAAAGCCGGCTGTGGTGAAAACTCGAAACAGCGCTGCAGGCAAAAATGGCTCAAATGGAAAAAGAAAAAAAATAATAAAAAAAATAAAAGTGCAGGTACCAAGAAAGCAGATGGTCCAGATCGGTTCAAGCAGTTACAGTTCAAGAACAGGAGCGAAGAGCTCTACAAACTCTGACAATCTCAAGAAGCAACAGTTTCCATTGCCTACACCTCTGAGGGAACCAAAGGAGCACACAAGTCAAATCTCGAGACATCGGTCAAGGCATTGGCCGAGCCCTAGCTCTGATTCCTATATCCTGATACAAAATCCAGACACATTCACAAGACAACTCATGGCACAGTAGATTTTCAAACAGTTTTCTTTTTTTTAATTAAATGCATCATATTTCTTTTACACATATCATATCATCTTTTTCAAAAAATACAAAAAAATGCATCATCATCAATCATATATGCAAAAAAGAATGTGCAGGTGGCCAACACAATCAATCTCTACCCTCCTCCTCGGCCACATCAGGTGAGTCCTCTGACTCATAAAAAGATAGTCTCGCTCTCAACCTGCTCACCTCCATACGCAGGTAATGAGCCTCATCGCGCTCAAGGGTACGGATCGATATCTCCTCGTCAGACAACCTCTGATCGGCAGCCAATCTCCTCGACATCATCTCACAATGATACCGAAGTGCAGAGATCTCAGACAACAGATGGCCATGAGTGGCCAAAAGGAAGCCAGGATCGATAAACGGGCGCTCCTCAAAGGGTTCATATGAACCAGATGAAGAGCCTGCATCTCCAAGGATATCCTGCTCATCCTCATCAGCAGTCTGGTGCCAGCAGGAGATACGTCAATACAAAGACTGCTAAGCAACCCAGTACTGATATGGGGCGGTCGCCATCGGAAAAGTCCGTAGCTCAAAACCCAGCAAATCAGCAGTCAGGTAACTCGCCCAAGAACAATCAATCTGGGTCCTGAAGTCAGAAGATCTAGAGGGAAGTGCTCGACGCCCGATACCCGTGAAAGCGAAAAGAGGAACATCCTGGTCATAACCAAACTGCCGCAGGAACCGAATGGGATGATAAGAAAAGTAGGATCGAAAGCCTACCAACATCAGAGGAGGGCGGTGTGCATCACAAAGCACTGGAGGAAGTGAAAGCCAAGATGACTCCCAACGAACATTCCAGTCACGAAGATCAGCAAACATCCTGCGATACAAGGGCTCGCTCATCCTGGCTGTATGAGGAAGGAACTCCATGATATAACGCATGATGTCAGAGCTAGGAATGCCGGGAAGGGGTACAGGAACAGTCAAAGAAAGACGCTCCCATAGCCAGACCTGATCACAAAAAAAGAAGTTCAGCTAGAGCCAAGCAATTCCTAACAAAGCGAGAAGAAAGAAAAAAAAAAGGTGGAAAAGATACCTGAAGAAAGGCACAGCAGCCGCGAAGGACACGAGTGCGGCCCAGGGCGCAGTCAGTCAGCCCATTAAACAGCTCGGCCAAGATAAAAGAAATGATCCCCTGCCGTCGGATAGCTCGACTCATCACCTCAAAAAGCAAAGAAGTCTGGGATCTGTGCCATCCTGAGAACAGCACCTCAGCTATCAAACGAAACATCAGTGCATTCCGAGCAAAGGTAGAACCAGTCACACCCCGAGGACCCGAAAAAAGATCATACAGCAAGTCCAAGGAGAACACTACAGCATCCTGGCCACCGGCTGCAGGCCGAACAAGATAGGGGATCCCGAACCAGTTCTGCAGTGTGGCAGTCTTTGGCGACGTCTTCGGCGAAAAATACTGAGCATAATCCCAGGGCAGGCCTGTCAAGCGTGCAAGCTCCTCCAAAGAAGGCCCCATCTCCATATCGTTGAACGCAAACAAGTTCAACGAAGGGACCCAGTCAATCAAGGCAGCTCCGAGCATCCTCCAGTCAATATCAACTCTGGCCATATGGATCACACTGCCGAAGCCATAGGACTGCAAATCCCGAATCTCATAAGCTGACAAACTATTAAGCCAAGCAAGCAGTCATGGCGAGCAGGAAGAACGAGGAAGCAGCTGACAAGTGCTCACTGGTACCCCCTCCAGCACAAAAGGCCCAGAAATCAATGACAGCTCATCAAGGATCGGAAGGTCGATGGGCGAAGGAGAAGGAAAAGCTGGAATCTCTGCAGGCTCAACAGCCCCTGACCTGCCCTTAGTAACGGCTATGTCTGATATAGTCGCATCACTATCTGAAACTGTCATAACCTCAGCCGCATGGGAAGACTCGCCCACCTCATGAACAAAGTGCGCAAAAGACCGACGATCAGCAGAAGGACGATGCTCCCCATCAAAAGGGCTACCAGCAAAGATCACACCACACATCGTGGCATCCTGGCTAATCTGACCATCGAAAAATGCATCTGAACCATCAAAAAGGATCCCGGCAACCCCGATCGAAGAATCAACGGTCAGATCTGGACCTGCGGCCCTCTCCAACAGGAAATCATGAATCCAGTCATCATCCTGGCCGATCAAAGGGATTATCGAGGCATCCACACCATCCATCATCAAGGGGACATCATCAATGATCACATCAAGTCCACCCAAACAAGTGTACCGCATATCCTGGCCCTCATCAAGAGCATCCAAACCGTCAAAGGTATCATCTGAGCCATCCATCCCATCCAAGCATGAGATCAGCCCATCTATGTCCTTCGTGGTCCCATCACCACCATCCATCACATCATCCATGTGGCCCACATTCAAGGGAAGCATAGCCTCACCCATGTCCCATCTCATCATCCTATCCATACCATCCATTTCTCCCATAATGAAGGGCCCATTCAAATCTGAAATTCCAGCCATCCCACCATTAATGGAGCCATTCAAAGCTCCACCAACCACCAAGCTTAATTCATCATCAATACCCCCATTTAATGCTCCATCTCCACCATCCATTAAAGGAAGCCCTCCATCATTAAAGCCCTCACCAAGTGCTGGAGTGTGGGACCCACCAACCTCTCCCACTATGGCCCATAAATCATCATCTAAAGCTGCCCAAGAAAGGACAAAATGGGAAGAGGACAAAATGAAGAGAAAAGACAAGGAGAAAAGAAGATTCATGGCTGAATCGAATAGCTCATTACAGAGAATGTGGGGGACAGGAGAAGGGGACAGCAGGGAATGTCCGAACCAGAGCCAGCCCAGGCCGCTCAAGAGGCGAGCCTTGGGCGGCCTGCCCTGGGCCGCCCGTACGGACGCGGTTCCTCTCTCTCTGCGGGATTGGCTCCAGGGTGCTTGGTAGGTGAGGCTGACAGTCCACGTCAGCAGATGGCGCTCCATGGGCCGCCCAAGGCTCCGGTCCACTCCAGATTTCGACTGAGGCTGATCAAGACCATATAAAAGGTGCCCCACCAGTCCAATCACGAAGCAATGCAGCCAGAACATGGCTGATCAAGTCAAAAAGAAGGAAAGGTGATCAAGTGGGGGCCACAAGCAATCCAAGTCATTCAAAGACTAGATCCTCATGATCTAAACCATTGAAGGACCTACATGAGCCATCAAACAACAAGATCAAAGGTCTGATCATCAAAAGAAGGGCCAGAATCCAAGATCTAATCATCAAGTGGGCCCACAAAGCCAAGTCAAGCAATCTGAGACGTTCAAGCCATCATCCACACCATGAAAAGCCTTCTTAGCCCCACAAATCATCAAAAGAGGTGCCCCAAAGTAAAGCCAAGGTCTCAAGTGGACCCACAAGGCCAAATCTATCAATCTAACCATTCAAGGGCTAAATCATCAGGATCCAAACCATTGGAAAGCTTACACAAGTCATGGAGCAGCAAGATCAAAGGTTCGATCATCAAAAGAAAGGCCAGAATCCAAGATCTAATCATCAAATGGGCCCACAAGGCCTAAACAAGCAATCCGAACCGTTCAAGTCATCGTCCATGCAGCTAAGAAGACTCAAATCATGAAGGAACAAGTCAAAGGTCAAAGCATCCAGACATCATCAAGGAATTTGAGACAAGTCAAGAATCGTATATTCATTCAAAAAGCTTGATACAAAAGAAGATGAAAGCAAAAAGTACAAGGCCATACAAAAGTAAGAACACACAAGCAGGCTACAAGTCGCCAACATAGTCATCGTCGTCCCTCCTCGCGTCTCGCTCCCGACGATAAAGGTCCATCAAAGGAGCAGTCACCGAGCCTCCAGCATATCTGCGACGGCCACCTGGAACATAAAGCGAAGGAAGCAGGGGCCCCTGGCCGAACAACAAATACCATTCATCATAGTCACGATCCGGGATCGTGAAACGAAATCCGGGCTGGCCCACGAGAGCCTCAACTCTCTCATCAACTAACATCCGAGCAGCAGGGGGAGGTGCAGAACAAGGGACCCGAGCCACCCCGGTGACCTGCCGAAGCAACCTCTCACCTAGATACCACTGAAAAGATTCAGCATCGGAAAGCATGATACGGAGACATGAAGCATCGTATGCCTCCACACGCTGGGGGGTATAATAGAGAGGGAAACTGGCATACGGCATCCGAGCGAGCTGCAACAAATGAGGTCACCACGATCAGTTACAGTACAACACGAGGACAAAGAAAAGCAAGATACTTACGTCCTCAATGGTCAGCCCGTCTATGTCAGGGCGCCAATTATCCCCAGAAACTCAGGCATTTCGCTGACGGTTTTGCTGGTGCCAGTACATGTGGTGATACAGAGAGGGTTCAACATTGTCTCGCATCCTCGGCGCGAGATGGGGAAAATGGTCATAAAAGCAGGTCTGGGCAAAAGACACATCTACTGATCAGAGAAAGAAAGAAGGCAAAAGCCCTTCAAGAAAGGTGAAAGAAGAGATACCTCGACGACAGGCCAGAAGCCTGTGAAGGACCGGCTATGCCGACAGGTCTTGTCCAGACCTTGAAAGATATGGGTCAAGATAGCCCCATTCCAGTTATAGGGATGATGAAGATCCTCGACTAAACGAAGAAATTTGGGATCAACCCTCTCATTCTCATGGCAAAAAAGGAAGGACCCGAAGGCATAAGTGATCATGGCCCATGCTTTGTGGAGGGCCTCTCGCTCGGTGGTGGGGATGACGGAGGCAAAAGTGTTGTAGAACCATCGCATCTTTACTTGATGGCCTTGGAATTCACCCTCGGGTGGGACATCACCAACGAGCCGTAGCCAGTCAGTGGAAGTGAGGGGAGCCAGAGAGCTGACTTGAGGAACAACTGTTCCATGAAACGGAAAGCCTAGGGAGTACCATCCAGTACTCGTTCTAGCAAGGGCTGTGGATCCTTCACCCAGTTGTCCCAGCGATCCTTGGTACCTCGACCCTTGATAGCAGGAAGAGGTTGATGCTCCATAGCTAAGGAACACATGTGGTCCCCTCGGCGGACGATGAAGGCAGGATCATCTTCATCAATCACTTGGTGACCTCTGGTACCATCCGCCATTGAATCCTACAAGCCTGGCAAGGTAAGTCCCTATTCATTACCCATTAAAATCCAAATTATCATCCAAGAAACCCATGGGATTGGACTCACATTCAAATGCAAAATCTAAAGTCCAACTCCATGTGTCACTTAGGATATGTGTTGGGCCCATTGGAAAAAGTAAGGCCCACCTTAAAGAAGGTGGCATGGCATGCCTTAGGCAAGAAAAGTCTATCATCCAAGGACACATTTTGGACAACAAATGCACTCAAGTGCCACGAGATCAACAAAGGATCTTAATTCCCATGAAGCCCCTCTTCAAAGTCCATATGTGGCCAAAAGATTGATCCACTTTTATGCCAAGGCCATGATTCTCACTTAAGATGTTTCCATCTTTTTACACATGTGCATGGACAAGTGGGGGATAGGGGGAAGTGGGCCCCCAAGAGCAATCCAAATGCCTCATCTCAATGGATTGGAAAGAGCACATAGCCCACTTTGAAGAATATGAGGACCCATTCATGGGATAACCATGGGCAACCTTATGTGCCTCATCTTGATGAAAGTTTTGACCATGAGAATACAACAAGGAGGTCTACCCACAAACATATGAATCAAAGAGGCCAATGGTAAGAATTTTGATGCACATAGCCCACATGAGGAGTCAAAGTTGGAAATGCCCATGAAAAGGCAAGTTTGGGCAACTTATGTGCACGAATTTCTTTACCAAAAAGGGAGACCATTTGAGCACAAGAAGGCATGGCTTGATAAGTCACCCAACCATCATGAAAATGGATAAGAATGGTACACATAGCCCACTTGAAGGTTAAAATCCGAAATGTCCCAAGGCATGGGACAAAAATGGGCAACTTATGGGTATCATTCTTTCCCATAAATTCAAAGAAAAACCACTCATATTTAAAATGATGGTGGAATGACCCACCAAGCCCCAAAGAAAGGATCAAGGAGCTATGGTTGTATGGATAGCTCACTTGAGGATCATCCATTCGAGATTGATAACATTAGAGGGAAACTCTTGAGAACCACATTCCTACCACAAAGAAAACCATTTGAACTTAGTGAGATTGTGGGAACAACTCACTCATGGGACTTTTAGATGGTCAAGTAGCTCAAGTCCTCCATCCATCAAAGAAAAAGCATGAAAAGAAAAATCCTACATGAATAAAGTGTAGTGGGGCACACATGGTTCAAAGAAGTGCCCAAGTTTCAATGAAGGCCCAAAAGCCCATCCACATGAAAAACTCCAAGGAGCCCACTACACCTTGTACAAGGATGTACATCATAATCGAGAAATGATGGAAGAGTTGGGCTACTTGTCCATATAAGCCCAACTAGGAAATCTAGCCCACTTGAGATCCAAATGAAAAATGGGCTAGCCACCTTGATCCATAGACATGTGAAGAAAGATGGGGTCACCCAAAGTGAGCCCCATGAGCTCAAAACTTGAGATGGGCCCTACCATGACCATGGGCCCTAAGTCTTGGAAATAAGATGAAAAAGAAAAGAGAGTTCCAAGGGAAATGACAAGAGAAAGGAAGTAAGAGGGAGCCCAAAATGAAGCATTGGGCCCACCAAATACACCAAGGGCCATGACTTCACTTTGAGCCCATTTGATACATATGAAAAGAGGCCCAATCCCCATGAAAAAAAAATAGAGTATTTTGCCATGTACACTTGATGACATGGCAAAATCACCCTATACATACACATGAGGGGAGTGTGAAAAGAAGAAAGAAAAAATGAAGTGGAAAGCCTGCAATGTCCTTCTCCATGCACTACCTTTGAAAAGGATTTGAGATCTAGAAAGTCGCCAAAAACCCTTGAGCCCACCCTCACTCTTCTTGGAATAACTACATGGAAAAAGAAAAGAGTCATGAGAAGAGACAATGAAGAAGGAAAAGAACAAGAAAGAGAAAGGGAGTGGTTCATACCTTTACCACTCACCAAAGAGGAACCACCTTGCTGTCCCAAAATGTCTCCAAGGGCCACCACTTGAGAGAAGCAAAGGACCACCAAAGAAGAGAGAGAAAACTTGAAAAAGAGAGAGTATGAGAGAGAAAAGAGAGAAATTGCATGATGGAGGGGGCAAGGGTGCCCCATGTTATATAGAAAAGGGGAGGGCACCCTTTTACCCAGCCCACTGAAGAGACCAGGGGTCAGAGACCGTCCGGGCGGCCCATAGGAGGCCGTCCTAGCCCCTACCTATATGAAACGACCTCTCTCCCCCTCTCCTTGGGAAGAACTCCTCCTTGGGAAGGGTGGTTGCAAGTGAATCTTGTACCTCCATGTAAGAATGAAGTGATGGAAGAGAATGGTGAGAAAAAAAAGGAAGAAATCTCACCAAAACCTCATCTCATGAGAAATGGGTGAGAAATTGGGTGTTGATGATGTGGAAAAGTACCATAGAATTTTCAAAGAAAAGAAAGAAAAATTTGACTTGGTCAAACAATGATCTCAACCATCCAAGGATATGACCTGATGATCCGAACCATTCCAAGAAGAATTCCCATAATCTCTAACCTGGATTGCTGCTCGCTTGTATATATTTATGGTCCGAAGACCTTAAACTACGTCGGGATCAACATCCCGAGGGATTTTAATAAAAACCAGCATCGATCCCAGTCTTTAAGACCAACATCGGATGATCTGGATCATTTCGAAAAACAAAAATATATCACCAGCCCCTCTTTTAAAGTTTTTGAGTCCGAAGACCTTAAACTACGTCGGGATCAATATCCCGAGGGATTTTCAATAAAAGCCGGTATCGGTCTTGATCAAGATCCGCTAACACCGGACATTTTCCAAAAACAAAAAAAAAATGTGTTTGCCCCCTTTTGTACAGTTTTTGGTCCGAAGACCTTAAACTACGTCGGGAACAAAATCCTGAGAGATTTCCAATAAAAACTAGTGTCAATCCTGACCGTTCAAAATTGAGATTTTATGACCTGGAACAGTTTTCGAAAAATCATAAAAAAGAATGTATTTTCAGCATGTACATATTTTTGGTCCGAAGACCTTAAACTACACTGGGATTAATTTCTCGGGGGACCCTTTCTTGCTTCCAATAAAAACCAGGCATCGGCCTCAACCGCTGGGATCAAGGATTCGATAACCCGGATCATCTCAAAAATACCAAAAATATTTTAAAGCTTTCTACAAAAACCAGTATCAATCTCGATCGTTCGAGCTGAAGTCTGGAACCTTTTCCAAAAAAACTGAAAAAAAAATGATTCACCAAAAATTTCAACTGCACAAATTCATCCCCAGTGGTCCGAAGACCTAAAACTACACTGGGATTAACTTCTCGGGGGCTTTCTTTCCTAACCTGTTCCAGACATGGACTGACACTTGATCGTACGGGTGTCTGAAATCTTCTAAACAGGTAAGGGCTGAGGCGGGTAGAACTCCACAATCCTGTTCATATTGAACGCACCGTGATAGACAACCTTGATTTGGAAGTCGCTGTTGAAGCTGACGGATGTTCCCTGTTCCTAGAACTCATGAAGGAGATTAAAGCTGTTGGGAGGTGAAGCTCACCCTCACGGAATTGTGAGCAACGTAAGACCCCAAACTGGTTTGACTAAGGGAAATGTGAGGATGTGGCTCATCTTGTGGCCGAAGGAGTCCGTCGGACGATACGTGGTCTATGTGCATTGCACATGAGGAACAGGCAACTTTGTGGGTGTGTTGACTGAAAACCCTCAAAATCTGCTCATCCGAAGATGTAAAACTACGGCACTTAACTGTGTGAGACTCGTCTTGCTCGCTGACGTAAAATGGATCGGGTGCCTTACCAGCAGTAGAATCTGGAAGTGGATGAAAATTTCACACTTTTCCCTGCATTTCACAAAAATCACAAAATACCAAAACATTGCAAAATATTGTCAAAAAATCACAAAAATATTTCCCTTGCTTTCAATCAAAAAAAAATTGCAAAAATCACAAAAATATTTCCCTTCCTTTCAATCAAAATATTGTCAAAAATCACAAAAATATTTCCCTTGCTTTCAAATCAAAGTATTGTCAAAAATCACAAAAAATATTTCCCTTGCTTTCAAATCAAAATATTGTTAAAAATCACAAAAAATATTTCCCTTGCTTTCAATCAAAATATTGTCAAAAATCACAAAAATATTTCCTTTGCTTTCAAATCAAAATATTCTCAAAAATCACAAAAAATATTTCCCTTGCTTTCAAATCAAAATATTGTCAAAAATCACAAAAAAATATTTCCCTTGCTTTCAATCAAAATATTGTCAAAAATCACAAAAATATTTCCTTTGCTTTCAAATCAAAATATTCTCAAAAATCACAAAAAATATTTCCCTTGCTTTCAATCAAAATATTGTCAAAAATCACAAAAATATTTCCTTGCTTTCAATCAAAATATTGTCAAAAATCACAAAAATATTTCTCTTGCTTTCATCAAAAATATTTCAAAAATCACAAAAAATATTTCCTGTGTTTTCAATAAACCGATCTCTATCCTGACTACTCAGTTGAAGACTCGGACCACATATTTACAAAAAATCACAAAAATTAGTATCCACAGCACTACAATTCAGGAGTCTTGAACTCCTGCTCACTTCACAGTATGGGATGACGGATCCAATCGCCCGCAAATTGGAATCTTGACCAAAACGGGCAACCAAACACCATCTCAATCACACGTATGCCCAGAAGAACATCTTGAAGTCGAATAATATCCTCGTACATTCTCATTAGCAAAGAAACAGCATCTTGGGATGATGGACCTAATCGACCACGGGTCGGGATCTTGACCAACCCGCTGTCCAAACCTCCGTATCAAAAAGAAAATCCCCGGGGGGCACAACTCTGCAAGCAATAAGCTCAAAATTCTCTACATCTCTAGCAAAAGTAAAATCATCAAACTGAAAGAGAAGGAGCCAAGCCATGCATTCATCATGCATTTCCATGCATCAGCATCCATCGCATCAATCATCACGTTTACCTGCTTTCAAAATAAAAGTCAGCTAGCCAAAGGCCCCACAGGCATCCCTAGTGGAGGCACGTGCAAACCAGATTTCCATTTCAAAAAGATAAAAAATATTTCTATTTGCAAATAAAAACCCCACGGAGTATCACTCCCCAGAGTGGGTGCCTTTTCAAAAATCCAAAAATATTTTCCAGTAGAGCATTCTGCCTCCAAAACACCAGGAGATCTTCCATATCTCTGGGTAGGAGCCGACGCAAAAATCAAATAAGATCCGATGTCTCGCGGTTTCCCCGGAGACCATTGGATCCAATGCACTCAAAGTATGGTCGAACTGAACTCCAGTGTCAGTGCGGTCGTACCACATGCCAAGATACAAAAAGATGAAAGCCAAAAGGCTCGGTCAGAGAAACCATTTGAACAGGTTGAAACGATGAATTGCAACCCAAGTATCAAAATCAGCAGATTGGGTGGAAAGAGTTCACCCGCACATACCTAGGCGTGGATGCCTGAAGTACCTTGACTGAGTCCAAGTCGGCGTAGTAGAATCTCGTAAGACTATCGGACGCAGGGCGTCTAACCACTTTGACAGTCAAGCGAAACAAGTACTCCTGGAGTGATCTGGGAAAACATCAAACATCACACAATCAGTCTCAGGGTCAGTATCCTCGTAAGACTAGCGGACGCAGAGGCTCTACTGTACCTTTCCGATGTTAGTACCGATCGGGAATGGAAGGGTTGCGATTGGGTACCCAGGTTGCAGCAAACTGCAGGGACAATCGCAACGTTTTCTCCAAACGTATGTGCGAGTTATCAACTTCCAGACAATCAACTGACTCAGATACAAAGGATAACAAAGATTTCAGACCACAATCAAGGAAAGAATGAATTGCAAACCAAGCATCGAAGCCAGCAGATCAGGTGGAAAAAGCCCACCCGCACATACCTAGGCGTGGATGCCTGAAGTACCTTGACTGAGTCCAAGTCGGCGTAGTAGAATCCCGTAAGACTATCTGACGCAGGGCGTCTAACCACTTTGACAGTCAAGCGAAACAAGTACTCCTGGAGTGATCTGGGAAAACATCAAACATCACACAATCAGTCTCAGGGTCAGCATCCTCGTAAGACTGTCGACGCAGAGGCTCTGCTGTACCTTTCCGATGTTAGTACCGATCGGGAATGGAAGGGTTGCGATTGGGTACCCAGGTTGCAGCGCATGCAGGGATAATCGCAACGTTTTCTCCAAACTCCCGCGGTATGTGCGAGTGATCGGTTTCCAAACGATCAACTGACACAGATGCAAAAGCAAGCAAAGATTTCAGAACATGATCTATGAATGACGGGGTCAGAAGTGGGGTGTCCACTCGCTTTGGCATTCGGTTGCACGCAACCTCTGCCAAAGAGGGGCATCTGTAGACACCCCACCTTCGGCTACACTGTTGGTAGAGATAGCTGGTTGAATGGAGGACCATACCCCTAAATCCCAAGTCCAAACTCAGCCAAACTCACCCTTGTAAGCCCCATTCCATAGCCCAGATCAAGCCTGAACCCAGTCAACCCAGTCTTAAACATCAACCTGAAAAACCCACCAGAAAAAAAAGCCAGTCAAAAAATCCCAAAAAAGTCAAACTCACTGAGTCAACCCGCTGAGTTAACCCGCTGAGTCAACCCGCCGAGTCAAAACACTGAGTCAACCCGTCGAGTCAAATCACTGAGTTGACCCGCTGAGTCAACTCACTGAGTCGACCCAGTGAGTCAAACAGCAGCCCCGAGGAAGCAACCGTACATCGCTGGAAATCGAGAAGCGGCCATATGGGCGGCCCATAGCAGGCCGCCCGAGACAAATTACGAGCTCTGCCACTGCTCGCTGCTATAAATACCCCCCTCCCCTTCTCATTTCAACAGACCACTCAGCCAGAGAGAGCCCGTCCATCTGAGTCACCCTCTTTCACCCCTTAGCCCATTCGTCCACCAAGGAGAGCCCGAGTGAGGAGAGCCTAGCCCTGGTCCAGTCCAGCCTGACCACTGGTCCAAGTCTCCCAAGTCGTCCAAGTCTTGATCCAGCCACTCGAAGCCAATCCTTGCGATACCTCCGTCCATCCAGCTACTCTTTTCCAGCATCATCTCATTTGCATCTAGCATAAGTGCAACATTTACTTTTCTTCCAACCCCCCTGCTTCACTGCAAGCACCTTGATTCTTCAAGCACACTGCATATGTCTTAAATTAAGCACCTGTCAGTTCGAGCGTATGCTCTGGGCTTGCCCGTTGTTGGAACCTACCCATCAGAAACTCTTACTGTTCAGACCTGCATTCATGCTTCGCCATAAAACACCTTGATCATTCAAGCACACTGCATACGTCTTACATTAAGCACCTGTCAGTTCGAGCGTACGCTCTGGGCTTGCCCGTTGTTGGAACCTGCCCATCACAAACTCTTACTGTTCAGACCCGCATTCATGCATCATGTCATCCATGAGAATATACAAGGATTAAACTAGACTTTCAAGTATTCAATCGATTCTGTGAAGTAGAGACCGTACTTCGGTACGGGCAGTGTGTGGGGTGCTTAACCTCTTCCCACCCTGTAACCGTGATCCCTTACCTTGAATCTCTGACCGCAGATCAATAGGAGTCATTTTAGAGGAAGGAATCTTCGGATTCCCTTCTCTAACGTTTCTACAGGGTTTAGCCGACTGTAGATTCGAAGTAATTGGCTAGTGGCGACTCTGGTCTTATACAAACTCATTTTAACACATCCAGCTTAACACGACAACCAAACAAAGCCCTCGAGAACGAGGCAAGCTAGTGGCACAAACGACGATTTCGCACTCTCGCATCATCCTCTCCTTCTTTTCCCGAAAGGGGAAGGGACGAGAAGAACGTCGTGTGGGAGCGCGGAAACGGCGAGGGTCCACAGTTGTTTAGACTAGGTTGCTGATTGCACTTATCATTTGCTAGTCTCTTGATTGGACCCACTTAGGCTTGGAAGCCGAAGTGTTAATCGCTTACGTAGTTTAATTTGTTGAATTGTTTAAGTAGGCGAAAAGAGTTTTAAAAAGGTCCTAATCACCCCCTCCTATAGGTTTAGTCATAATTCTAGTTACTCTTTAAGCTTCCGCACGTATATGCATAGGGTGTCGTGTTAGACCACACGACGCAATTTCAAAAGTTCCCCAGGGTGTGATGAACGACGTTTTCTCACGGTCATCTGTGGCCATTTTTATTTGATTATACCCAGAGAATCCATCCATGAATGAGAATATCTTGTGCCCTGCTGTGTTATCGACCAGATTGTCGATGTGAGGAAGTGGGAAGTTGTCCTTCGGGCTAGCCTTGTTAAGGTCCCAGGAAATCGATGCACATCCGGACCTTACCATCTTTCTTTGGCACGGGGACGATGTTGGCGAGCCATTCTGGGTAATTAGAAACCACTAGAAAGCCCACATTGTATTGCTTGATTACTTCCTCCCTGATTTTCAACATCCATTCTAGTCGCATTCTTCTCAACTTCTGCTTGATTAGCTTGACTTTCGGGTTCATAGGTAGATGATGTACAACCCGGTCTTTGTCGAGCCCGAGCATATTTTCGTAGAAGGCAAACTTGAATAACCGTGGTTTCAGGAACTTGATCATTCTCTGCCGATTTTCAGGGGACAGATTCTTCCCATGGCATACCTCTTGAGGATCTTCAAAGGTCCTAAGATTAACAACCTCAAAATCGATGGGCACGACATTGGTTTTAGAATCGAACTTCTCGAGAAGGTCCTCGAATCCATCGGTTGGGTCATTGCTTTCCTCTTCTTTGACCTCTTCTAAACCCATAAGTTCAAAGTTTAACTCTACGTCGAAGTCGTAGTCATTGACTGTGATCCCATGTTGTCTAGGAATTAGGTCTGAACCTTTATTGCTTGAATATGTGCAGGATTTTTTAGGATTTTTTTAGTTTTTGGATTTTTCATATTTTTCTTAATTTCTTATTTTTGTGTATTTTTTTAATCTTTTTGGGTTTTTGAAATTTACAATTCTCGAGTAAGACGGCATTTCGAACTAGGGGCTAACCTAATTCGGCCCAGGATGCCGATGGCTATTTACATGGGCTTTTTTTTTTTTTTTTTTTGGGGGGGGGGGGGGGGGGGGCATTTATAGGCCATTTGGCTGGCTAATTCGATTGTCATGAGGGTTACGAACCAATTCGCGCCCTGTGCTCCGACCCCTCGGGAGACAGGGCCTATGTGGGCAGTGGACTAATTTGGATCGTTATACCCAATCATCATGATGAAGCGAGGACTTGGTTCTGACTCAGCATCCGACATGGATGCCTCCTCTACATCCCTGAGGTCCTGACATTCTGGTGGTGGCTCTAAGTATGGTGGAATGGCGACCGATGTGCAATCAAGGTGGGGCAATTCATGCCCTTTGCCCTCAGGTTCCTAGGGCAACTCTATCAAGGTGAGATTATGCTGGCGGTTCGAAATGGTGAGATTCGAGCTTTCGCCCGAGTGGATGATTCCAGCACTGACGAAGTGGACTGGCAGAAAAGGCAAAAGATGATTCATCCTTGGGCAATTTCCTCCCCTATCTGCCCCTAGTTCTTTCATTTTATTTTCCAGGAGAAACTTATATCCCAGCCTGGTCCTATCTACCTTTTCTCGAATTTCAATTACCTTTGTGGTATGTTGGTGTTCGATCCGGTAATTCAGAATTTGTCACTCAGCAAGTGAAAAGATGTTGTCTGGGTTGGGAGCATGAGTCGACGGCACATGGTTAACTTCTTCAAATTGATAGCTTTAGTGACGCATGTCTGGCCCCCAACTGTCAACCATTGAGACATTAGGTTCTCCTGGGAGGATTGCTTCTATAGGGAGAAGTTGTTCAAAATCAGCAAGAATGGTGAGCACCTTATCCTCGAGGACATATTTGACTCTTTGGTTGAGATTCAAGGGCACTGCCCCTACTTGGTGAAGGGGGGGCGGAGGAGATTGAAAGACCATGGTATTCCAGGACCTGAAATGTGGTGGTTAACACATCTGGACCTATTTGCAGCTCGAGATCGATTTTCCCTTGGGCCTGTGTTCGGGAATTATCAAATGCATTAACATTCATGTTGCTGGGTCTGAACACGGACTGGTTTCAAGACTAGATACGTAGCAGTCCATAGTGGACAGACGTTCAGGCTTGAACTGTTGTCAATGAGTACTAGTGGGATGCTGCAATCCCTGTGATTGACAGTTATGTTTAATTGGCGAACGTGGTCACGGCCTTCTGGTGGTAGCTCGTCGTCTGAAAATGTGATGGCCCGTCGTGCAAGGAGTTGCCCTATCATGTGCTCGACCATCTCTGGCAGTGCTTCTCGAGAGATTTGTGCATCATTTAATGTCTTGACAAACATTTCTTGATGGGTCTGTGATGTACAAAGGAGTTCCCAAATGGATATTTGGGCAATGATGTTTTTGAGCTGGCCCGCAACGTTGTATGCGGCTTCGGCCTTAGATGTTCCTGCCGAATGTCCCTTGGGATCCCCTCTGGCCACATCTGTTCCGAGCACTCTAGATAGTGCCATAAAACTGCTTTGTTATCGAAGACTGAAATTGTCGTTCCTTGAAGTATTAGGGAAGATTGAGAGGGCATTGTCGGGGCGAAGACGGGTCCCTGATAATCCAGATGAGGTGCGGGACTTGCCCCTAGTAGGACCAGAGGCTGCATCGGTGGCGATGTTGATGGTATGGGACTTGCCCCCAGTAGGACCATAGGCTGTTGGGATGGTGCAGATGCATCTTGAGTAGACTTGGACAGCTCATGTGGCAACGGGAATGGTGAGAGATCTGTCCCTCGCAGGGTTATCGTTGGACGACTGTTTTCAGGAGGTGAGGATGGTGCCTTTCCCAAAAGCACCACTGGCTACTGATTTGTTGGCAGAGCTTGATGGATGTGGGATGACGAGTGGTAGGCGGGTGATGATGCCGAAGCTTTCCCCATGAAAACCACTGGCGAGGGATCCCAAGATGGGTTGTACGGGGTGGCCGAGTTGGCCGTTGGAACCTGCCCTTGGAGAATTAATGGCTGATGAGTGATGGGTGCCGAAAAGTATGTTGACTCGGCACCCTGCTGATGTGAGGGTGGTGCCCCTTGTAGGATGAGGGGTGAGAATTCCTGGGCACAGTCCAGGGCCATGTTTGTGTGGAAGACGTGGGGTGGATAGTCCCCTTGAATGACATTGGCAATCGGGGTTTCCAACGCACTGAGACCTGCCTGATAGGGTGGCAGGGGATTCTGGAGTATGTTGTTCATGGTGGCACTGATGTTGGGGACAGCAATCGAAATCTTGTTCTGATCGATCAGGTCCTGGACTGTGTGCTTCAGTGAGAAGCAGTGTTCCGTTGTGTGGCCCTTCCCTAGGTGTATTGTACAGTACTCATTTTCGTTATAGTTAGGCGGCAGGGGGTTTGGCGGTGGCCCAGGCTATAACGGAGTCAAAAGTTTCCTTTGAATCAATGTGGCCAAAATATCGGTGTATGACTGAGACAATGGAGTAAATTGCCTAAGTGGCTGAGTCGGACCCACCTGCCTGCCTTGATTGGGGTACCACGGGTTCCACCTGGGTTGTTGCGACTGTGATTGCGATTGCGGCTGATGCCCAGCCAGAGGGATGACCGACCCTCCCTGTGCTAAAGCGACGAGGTTGGTTTCTGTCGGGTGAGGAGCAGACATATCTTTGTTCTTGGGGACATACCTTCCTCCCTTCTCTTCGGTCCTGTTTTCCTATACAGAGGGAGACTAGCAAGGCCACAGTGCGATCGTACCATCTCTAATGCCGGCCTCTACTAGTTCCCCCGCACGAATTAGTTGTGCAAAGTTGACGTAGGGGAAGGAAATCAGGTATCCCGATATGTTGGGGTTGGCCGAATGCACGATCATAGAAATTTTTTCCTCATCATCAATTGATGTTTTCATGTGTGCGGCCATGGCCCTCCATCTCCTCACATAGGATAACAATGTTTCATCACTTTTTTGTTGAAGGGCAATTAGATCTGCCCTTCGAGGTGCTGCGTTCAGGTTGTACGCAAAGCGATCGATGAAAGCCTATGATAGGTCTTCCCATGTCCTGATTTTACGGTGATCGAGCGATGTGTACCAATCAAGCGCATCACCTCTGAGGGATTTCTAAAATAACCGTATAAGGGCTCCGTCGTCCCCTGCCACGACATCGAGTTCTCCACAGAATGCTTTCAGATGAGCGGTAGGACATCCCGTGCCATCATATTTTTGGAACTTGGGTACCTCAAAGTTTATCGATACCCGTGTGTCCGGAAACGGACAAAGATCCTTAAATCTTGTCGAGGGGAGTTCCACTCCATGCTGCTTCTAGAGTTCGTTTCTCATGGCCCTGAGCTGCCCCTTGAAATGTTCTCGAAGCCGATTGATTTTAGATGGTTGTTGAAAGGGTGGTCGTACCCCTTGTGGGATACGGCTAGCCTCTTCTTCATAATGGTCAATCTCTTCAACATTTATGGGATCTCTGGCCAGGGGGCCTGATTGTGGGAGAGCTATTAGATGGATGGATGAATGGTGGGTTCCCATTGTGGGGGGCGGTTAACTGTCGAGCTGCGGGGAAATGGTAAGCGGAGTTGGACTGGATTGTAGTGATGGCAAGTACAGTGATGGTTCTAGCTGAAGTTGGAATAAGCTCCCGTTAGGGGGAGTTTACTGGAACTGGTTGGCTTGAACCTGACTACAAGGTGCTGGTTGTGGCACTGACTGGCTCCCCTTAGTGGGAGGAAATGCCGAAACTTGTTGTGCTGTAACTGATGGGTACATGAAGTATACCCGATTCCCTGTACAAAGGATAGGTTGAAGCTAGCTGGTGGTCGGGTCAGATGGACCCACTTGGGTGATGGGTGGTTGTGTGCTGTGATTGACAGGAGTGGTCCTCCCTTGGAGAAGGCTTGCAAGCATATCTTTGATCCTACTCATGTCCTGTGTAAGTTTCTGTCAAAGACGATATGACCTCGAGTGTTGCAGTTGACTGCCTTGGGGAGTCAGGCTAGGTCAGCATGTTGTCTTCCTGTGCCGACATGGCTGCTTGTGTACGGGTCCAAATAATGCTTTGATGTAATTTGATTGTGTGATAAATTCGCGGCTGGGTTTTTGGTGCAATGGTTGTAGATTAATTCATGACTCACCCACTTGGTCCGTCACCTTTTTTTGTATGTTATATATATATTTTTTTAGGCAAGTAGAAATTCACAGCATGCAGAATATATACAGGAAAGTAAAAGAGACCAGTATGAACTGGAATGCAGGATGCCCTCAGGAAAGTAAAAGGACCAATAAATACTGGAATAATTAGTTGATTAGTAGGTTAGTAACTTTAGTGATTAGAATCCTCAAAAAATCATAAAGTCCCACATTTCAAGTTGGGCATTGGCTAATGGCAGAGCATACTCCCCAGTGGGGTTGCATTCTATGGATACCGGATCACTCTCATGCGCACATTTGCGCTTGGTTTTGTCTATTTGTGGGGCGCACGGTTGCAATGATTAGCTTCTTTAGCTTTGCTTGCTTTGGTTATGCGAAACATTTCCAAAGACAACCGAATGACATTCTTGGACTTGGTATATTAGACGGAGTCACCACCAACCAAAAAGAGGCTTCAAAATCCACGATCGGCTAGAACTCGTTAAAACACCAAAATGCCTAGGGAATTCTGAAGAACCCCCGGTCCCAAAATGACTTCCATTTGAATAAGTTGGTCTGCGCCGTGGATTCTAGGTAAGGGCCGCAGTTATGACAGGGGAAATTGTTAGGCACCCCTTAACCGCCCGTGCAACGCGCAGTCTTTACTTTGCAGGGCTTAACGATTTACGGGGGAATTCTGAAAAGTATTCAAACCTTAAAGGTTAGGCCATACTTCGCAGACTTTTTGGGGCTTAGGTTGGCAAAATAACAAAAGCAACAGTAATATAATAGGATTAGGCCAAACTTCATAGGTTTTTTTGGGCCTAGGTTGGCAAAAACAGAAAAGAAGCGAAAGCAATGTAAAAGTGTGAGTGGGTGTAGATGTAGTAGATGTGTAGGGAATATACGGAGTGGAATACGGTTTGATGTTCGAGATGTGAGAAGCAAAGGCGGGGAAGTCAGACACTCTGTACGAGGAAAGAGGTGGTCGGACGTCCCTGCCTTCGACCCTACCCGTCGACTCAAATTTTAGATGAGAAAGAGACAGAGACAGAGACAGAGATTCGGTCATTAGTGTTCGGCTGCAAAAGCAGGGGACACTCTACCAATATTAGGTGAGTGATTAGTGGGGCAGAGTTTTGACCTCTTCAGATCGCCCTATCCCCTATGAGGCAGGGGTTTGGCAGAGCTTTGCCGTATCTCTGTCACTTTCTCTCGCTACCTTGGAACTCTCCCAGTCTCTGTTGGATTCTCTAAACCCTCCTCCCCTCACTGGACCCCACAATTGTTTAAATAGGCCGCAGGCCTTTAATCTATTATAGCTGGATGGGTTAGATGATGTGTTGCGGGGCACAGTGTTTGGATGCGTGGCAAGCACAGAGAAGCCGAAACTAAATTTTATGGATGGGCAAGGTAGGATTGCACGAGTGTTTGTAGGTGCGGGGACTGCATGGTTGGTCCAATCCAAATGCAGCCACTAAGAGGCCGCATCAGGAGATGCGGTCTTTGAATGACAGCGCTGTGGGTGAATTGACTTTGGGTGCTCACCCATTTTTTATTTCTCCCGTGTTTGGTAGGAAGACCCTATTTGATGCTCTATTGCATATCCCATGACTTGCCCATCCGGTTTTTGGCCGATCTGATCTGGTAGCTATATTTAGGGTCCATCTTTAGCCGTACTCCTACCTTGGTTGGGGTGAGTGGAATTATTCACATGTAAGGTGGGGTGTCTACGGAGCCATAGAAGTTTTCAACCAATCTCATATTTGTGTTTTTCCTTCATCCATGTCAGTGCGAACTTGTGAATAGGTTGGAGCTCAAATAGATGTCATGGTGGACCCTAAGAAGATTTCAATGGTGGTCTAGTTGTCCCTACTGTTTTCTATGGTAGGGTCCACTTGAGCTTTGGAACTACCTCATTCTTTAGCTTATCCTCTAAAATGATCTCTCCAAATGGATGGACTGATACAACACATAAGATCTATGGTAACCGGCGACATCACTAGCAAGATAGTTACCGAAGCCGTCGATAGCAAATCCGCATCCAGCCTAATTTTCGACCGACGCAAGTAAGCACTACGCCCATACGCAACTTGCGGATTAGGTGTTACCCAGGTAACAGCTCAATAAGAGTTACCCTTGTAACTTGTAAAACCCATTGATGGTATATTGCATATTAACGCTGTCCTTCCGACTGCCTACCAACGGCAGTACCGGTAGTTACTGGGCCGTGCTTTGGAAACCCCATCATGATATGTTTGTTTTATCCACGCAATTCATTCTTTTTTTCCGTTTTAGGGTATGGACTAAAAATGAGGCACAATCAAATCTCATGTAGACCGTACAGAAAACAGTGGCAATTGAATGCCCACCATTAAAAACTTCTTGCCAGAGATATCTGGAGGTGTGCGGGGCCTATGGAGATGTCCGTGACAAATCCACTCCGTCCATCTGTTTTGAAAGACCTCAATAGGACAGGATTTTAAAATTAGTCAGATCTAAAACTCATGTGGGTCATACCCCATGAAACAGTGGAGATTGAATGCCTGGCAGTGACAAAATTTTGTATCAAGATTATATTTGTTCCTACAGTTCATCTGAGTGGTCAAAATTCTATAAACGGTTTGGATGGCATACAAAACATGATAGTCAGCTCCAAGAAGGTTTCAACAGTGGGCGTTGTTGTTCCCACTGTTTTGTCGTGTTTCCCACCTGCGTTTTGCTTGTGTATGATTTTTAAAATCCTGTCCTATCATGGTCTTTGAAAACAGATGGATGGAGTAGATTTATCACGGACATTTCTATGGCCCCACACAAGTCCTACCACAGAGATATCTCTGTGTCCGATGTCACAGACTCAGAGTAAATCCGCTCCGCAAGAGAACCGGCCATCTGGAAAGTGGCGCTTGCGAGTTGTGAGTGGTTGTGACTGGCGAAAAGTAAAAACCCGACCAAAAAGCCCACCAACTTCAAATGAGTTGATTGTGAACAGATGGCTGAGAGGCACTTGTCGAACGGGTCAAAGCTCCAACGATCGTTAAGCATGCACACTTATACGATCGGTGTGGTATTGGATTCCTTATCCATCCATATTGGTGGGTCCCACCCATCACACTTGGCAGGTATAATGATGCAAGTCGACCACATAAAAAGGAAAACCAAATTGCGTTGGGTCCCACACCTGAGCCATCGGGAAAGGAAGCGGATTGCGTAGTAACTCCGCGCGCTAAGCGTGCGGAGCAAAGTCTATGGGCCCACAGTGATTTATGTAATTTACCCCGTTCGTCTATTCATCTTAACAGGAAATTTTAGGTATGGTGCCAAAATATAAAGCATATCAAAATCTAAAGTGGACCACACCATAGGAAAAGTGTAAACTGAATGTCTAACATTGAAAAATTCTCGGAGGACATAGAATTTTTGGATCAAGCTGATATTTGTGTTTTGCCTTCATTCATATCCATGTGATCTTATGAACAGGTTGGATGACAAATAAACATCACTGTGGGGCCTGGGAAGGTTTCAACGGTGGAAATCATTATTCCCACTGTTTCCTGTGGCATGGTCCACTTGAGATTTGGATATGCTTAAATTTTGGGCTCGACCCTAAAATGGGCTGAAAAAACATATGGATGGAATAGATAAAGCACATACATTCTAGGTGGGCCCAACAGAGTTTACTCAGCACGATAAGAGCGTGCGGAGTCCGAAACTATTCAATGGTCAGATTACCTCATAAAATATCCTAAGAACGGGAAAAGAAGGATTTTATTCCAACGCACGGTGCGGAAACAAGCACCCTAGCTTTTTTCGCTCCCTATCTGGCTCTACAAAGGATCCTCGCGCACGTGGGATGAGAATCGAACTCGCAGGTACACTTGCCAACTCGGATACGTTTAAAAGATCGGGACGGTTCATCAGGTGGGATCACCTTCTCTTTTAACTGGTCCAACTGTAAGGCTGGTTAACCAGCGTGTGAAACAGATTCAGATAGTTAAAATTGAACGACAGTCTAAATCTCAAAAGATGACCACCAGTTTTTGAATGGCTTTCGTTCTTTTTCGTTTGTCCTAGCATCTGATAGTTCAGACCTGATGAATGGTTTGGATGGTATAAACAAAAAAGGGTCGAAACCAAATTTCATACAGAACGACGTTCTCATCCTTCCATTTTTCCTTTTGGCATGGTCCACTTGACTCATAAATCCATCTGAATTTTCTGACATTGTTTTAAAGTAGATTCCTACACCATTTTCACGGTGTGGATTCCCATTACACATCACGGTTGGCCACGAAATGTGCAACGAATGGCGCCTTGACATACGCATGGAAACAAATCGGTCAGTTGAGAAGATAGCGTACGTGCACGAAGCTATTGGCGCTGGGAATGTTGAATTGAGGATGCGGATCCCACGCAACATTTCATTTTCAACTGCTACTGACTTGCACGTGCCGTTGATTTGTTCAATATTTCAATATGCCGCGCAAGGAGTCTGTAGTACGTATGCATCAAAATCCTAACATTAGAATCATAAGGTGGGCCACACAACAGAAAATTGCATGATGGTCCACCGTGTCATGGTTATATCGTTTTGAATTTTGTTGCTTCCCCATTCACGGTGAGGCGGTCCATCATAAAAATGATGATGTAAATGGAAGTGGATTGCCCTTGGCGGGGTATCCCATGCATGGCACGACGTGGTCCAAGCTATGATGTATGTGTTTTATTCCGTCCATCCCTTTTTTTGTTTTTTCAGCTAATTTTAGGGCATGAGCCTTAAATGATGTGGACCGAAAGCTCAAGTGGACGCACCATCATGCCTTAAATGGTGTGGATCCAAATCTCAAGTGGACACACCACAAGACACACTCACCATTCAAAACTTCCTGGGATCCACTATGAGGTTTTGTTTGCTATCTAAGTTGCTTATAAGGTGAAATAGATCTGAATGAAGGAAATACACAAATATAAGCTTCATCCAAAACTTTGATGGTTTTCAAAAAGTTTTTAATAGTCGGAATGTTATCTCCACGGTTTTCTATGGCGTTGTCTACTTATGCATTGCATTGGATCTACATCATTTTTTATCCGGTGCTCTAAAGTGAGCTAACAAAATGGATGGGCAACATCCATAAAGTACATACGTCACAGTGGGGTCCAGTCCAATCTACTTGTGATATAGATTGATTGACGAAAAACCTCATATTTAACATCTCTACTCCCGATATGTTGAAATAAAATACATTCAATTAGGTTTTTTTCTTTTAATATACATCCATACCCCACACAGACATACACACCCACATCACATGGGCACTCAATTCCATAATCTCAGCGTTGAAACAAAGTGTCTACACTGAGACATGGAGCTGGACCCAGTGGCTCGAGATAAGTTATTTCAACCCTTCTATTATAGGAAAGGTTATCATGGCCATCCTTTTTCAAAGCGAAAGAGCCCATACATACGTCACAGCGGCTGAAATAAATGCTTTTATTTGTTGTCCATCCACCCTACAAAGTGAGACTCATGTTATAAATGGCTTGGATCTGCGAAATGCAACCCAAGTTCAAAACTAAAGTCCTCACATAAGGTGTTGTGGTGGATGGGCAGGTTACTTGATAGGACTGGTGTCTGGCCAGCCCCCCTGGAAGACGCCTAGGCGTTTCATCAGCACGTCTCAAGTAGGAGAGCTAAGGATACACACTAGCTCTACTGATGGATGGGTGCGTTGTGTGACTAACCAAGTAGGTACATTGCACAACTAACTTAAAAAAGGAAAAAAAAAAAAAAAAAAAGACCATTTGAAAGTACTGCCCGTTGGTGGGACTGACAAAAAGAACTCTCATGCGTTAGCATGCATTCCTACTTATTGAAACATGATGCGTGGGATTCTTATCCCTTAAATCTAGTTCCTCCAATGATCCAAACGGCTCATACAACGGATCTGCACTTTACTTTGTATGGTGGATAGAGAGCAAATAAAAGATCTCAATTGATTTATTTGAACCCTTATGGCTCCTTTGCTCTGAACATGGATGGTGGTCATTACCTTTGATATAATCCTAATATTGAAATATTCAATCTCAAATGTTTATTTTTTATTTTTAAGAATCCAAAACTAATAAGAGCCCTATCGCATAAATGGTTTGCATTATTGAAAAGAAAAATCTGAAATCCAACGGCTGGAGTCTCTTGGGATGTTTTCTTTGGCAAAACATTGGTTTTTAACTAGTAAAGCAAGTGGCTGGACCTGATTGCGAGCTGTGCCTGGCTGCACCCGTCTGACAGTAGTGCTAGCTAGAGAGAATCTCGCAGCACTAAGTTCTATAGGCCCACGGTCTTAAGTTTCGGATCCCTACCGTCCATCCGTTTCCTCAACTCATTTTAAGGTATGAGCCTAAAAATGAAATGAATGTAAAGCTTGAGTGGATCCTGCGCTCATGGCAGGAACCAATAGGGATAATGATGCCTTGAAACCTTCTTAGGACCCACCATGATGTTTATTTGCCATCCAACCTATTCATAAGGTCACCCCAACCTAAGTCAAGTAGAAAACAAAATATATGCTTGATCCAAAGACTCAATAACCCCGCAAGAAGATTTTGATGGTCATCATTCAATTCTCACTGCTTGACCTCTTGATATGCATTTTTTAGGTTCGTGTCATAAAGGGTAAGTAACTTTTCTACTTACAATAGTAGATAAGTAACTTATTTCAGTTAAGTAAGTTTGGTTTATGATTAATTATAAGTAACTTTTTTTTACTTAAAAGTCCATAATCACTTTAGTTAATTTTTTTAACATTTCTGTTTTTCATAAGTTGATGAAGAGAGGATCATGAGAGATGAAAGAGAGGAGAAGCTAATAAGCTCTCTCATGGTTCATGTAGGCGCTACTCTCTCATATAATCCATATCAAAGGAGGCCCCACATGATGGACTATCCCATCAAAGGTGGGGTTCACATAGGGCGATCCACGTCAAAGATGACCCCCATGATGTAGGAGAAGAACCCCATGATCGAAGGTGTGGATCACGCACATTCCTGCGAGAGATGGATCAGAAGAAAAACAAGAGGAAATAAAGGAATTTTCGATTTTGGACTTTGAACCAAAACAAGAAATTGTTATTCCCGTTTTTAGATTTTGGCTCAATTCATGGGGCCCATCTTGATCATTTATGATGATCATTTCTGTCCATTTTGTAGAGCTGCTCAACGCCGAGAAAATTTAATAATTTCACGTCGATCCGAGCTATGGATTGACTGTGACGTCCAAAATAGTACAAACTATCTAGAAAGTTTCGAATTCCGTCGACTTAACTTAGAGATGGTCCAGGTTGCCCACCACTACTGATATGAAGAATCTGAGCTAACCATCTTGAAGAGTACATCGATGTTAGCAAAGCCATAAAGTTTTGTAGTAATCAGATGTGTGGATTGCTGGTACCAGTGGAATGAAGACGACGCCCAACATGCATTATGTAGTTTCCACAGATTTTTCTGATTTTCTTTCCTATTTCACCTAAGAGTTTTTTCTTAACATACAAGTATGAATTAGGGTTTAATTTTTCTATTTAAATTATCTTAAACTCAATTATTGTTATTCAATTCTCATTATTATTCAATAATATTATGATTTTTACCAATTTTCTTCTCGTAGATTCAAGAACCAACCGATGAGGAAAACAGTGATTGACCTCCCATGTCCTCCCTGCATCACCCCGCGTGATGGATGACCGCATATGAATTTGGACTCACACAATGCATGGTTCGCATCAAAGGTTAGCCCATAATAATAAATAGCCCACATCTAAAAAGGGCTGGCATGATAGACGACCCACTTCAAAGGTGGGACCAACATGATGGATAATCCACATCAAAGGTGGGCTCCAAAGTGATAGGTAGTGGATATTGAAGTTGGGCCCAACGTGATGATGGCCCATATCGAGATGGACCACATGATGGATGATCCACATCAAAGGTCGCCCCTTAATGATGAATGGCCCACATCTAAAGGGAGCCCCGCATGATGGGCAACCCACATTGAAGGTGGGGCCCACATGATGGACAGTCCACATCGAAGGTGGATTCCACATGATGGGCATTAATAATGGTGGGCTTCACATGATGGATAATCCACATCAAGGTAGGCCTCACATGATGCCTAATGAGAGTGGCCCATATCTAAGGCAAGCCCCACATGATGGACAACCCACATGGGAGGTGGGCCCACATGATGGACAGTCCACGTCAAAGGTGGGCACCACATGATGGGTAGTGGATATTGAAGATTGGCCCACATGATGGATAATAACATTGATGGTGAGCCTTATATGATAGATAACCAACATCAAAGGTGGGCCCTATACCTAATGAATGGTGACATTAAAGGTCGGACCCTAATGCTAAATGGCCTGCATCAAAGGTGGGCCCCATATGATGGATGGCCCATATTAATGGGGGCCACACAATAAATGATCCACATCAAAGGTTGGTTCCACATGATAGATAGTGGATGTGAGGGGGACCAAATAGACTTGAGAGATAATTACTTCTGATGTTGAAAACCAAACATACTTTTCTACTTTTTGGATGATAAATATGTTGTTTACTAAATATAATTATTCGCTCATTAAGTAGAAACCAAGATAAGTCACTTATTTGCTAAGTTACTTATCTTAAGTAACTTATAATCCAAATGAGCTCAAAATGAGCGAAATTTTTTGATAAATGACATGGATATAACACATACATCATAGTTTGCCCTAAAAGAGCTTAATTAGTAATGTAAAAATCTCTTGTGGTTGGGTGCTTTAGGCAATCCACCCTCCAATGACCTACTATGCCCGAAGTAGATTGTGTGGTCATGGAATCACTAAGGATCTTCTTAAATGGAAGAATTTGGGCCATGTGTTGATGTAAGAAATGGCCCAAACAAAGGGAATTAGATTCAATAGTGACCCCTCCAATACGGAACTCAATACTAGTTGAAGATCTGTGGTCCCCACCATGATGTTTGTGTTTTATCCATGCTTTCATCCATTTTCCTATTCATTTTAGTGCATCATCCCAAGCATGAGGCAAATCTAACACTCAAGTGGATCACACCATGGAAAACAACAGGATTTGAATGCCTATTATTGAAAATTTCTTGTGGATCATTTTTTCCCTTCATCTAGGTTTATATGACTTTATGTACAAGTTAGATGGCAAAAAAACATCATAGTGGGCCCTAGGAAGGTTTCAACGGTGGGCATCACTATTCTTACTACTTCTTGTGGTGTAGTTCACTTGAGCTTTGGATCCACCTCATTTTAGGCTCATACGCTAAAAAGTGCTTGCAAAATAAACCGACAACATGGATAAAACATATACATCATGGTGAGGTGTATGGAGATTTTTCAATAGCCACCAATACCAAGCTCTGTATTTGAGGGGGGAGTCCCAAGCAAATTAAGCATGTTTGAAAGTTAATAGAACTGGGCTCATCTCTCACGGCCCACACATGGGCCAGTCAAATCCTTCCACATTAGGGCACCAAGCCTATCCAAGGAGATTGGTGGCTTCTCTGATTGAGAAGTGGAAATATCAAGGGATTTTGCCAGCTTAAGATTGAGGTATTTCTTGTCATTACAGATCTCATCACTGCCACGTGTGATGGGTCCCAGCCATTCATAATATGAGGTCCATAAGGGATATTCTAATGATTAGGCTGAATATGGGATGCCGGTTGGCTGGTGACCCGAACACCAGCCAGCTAGCTGGTGTCAAAGTTCTGTGGGTCCCACCATGTTGTATTTGTTTTTATTCACCCTGTTTATTCAATTTTTTCAACTCATTTTAAGGTATGATACTAAAAATGAGGCAGATGCAAAGCTTAAGTAGACCACACCACAGGAAACAGAAGTTTTGGGGGCCATAGAAGTTTTGAATCAAGAGGCTATTTGTGTTTTTTATTCATCCATCTCTTTGTGATCTTATGAATAGGTTGGACGTCAAATAGACATCACTGTAGGCCCTAGAAAGGTTTCGGCGGTAGACATTAATCTCCTTATTGTTTCCTGTGGTGTGGTCCATGTGAGCTTTGTATCTTCCTCATTTTTTGTCTCATGCCTTAAAATGAGCTGGAAAAATGGATGAATGGCACGAATAAAACAAATACATCATGGTGGGGCCAAAGAGCTTTGACATCAGCTAGCTGGGTTCCCGTCACCAGCCAACCCGGGTCCCTGAATATGGCGATTTGGAAACTTTCTGATTGTACATTTTCTCATCATATATTGGACAGTGTCATCTGCCACGGCATGTTCAAGACGGGGAACGGATTAGATGCTACCAGGTGTTAACCTGACCGTGTGGGGCCACCTTGAAAAATATTTGTATTCCACGCCATCCATCCGTTGTTTCAAGATCATTTTAGGACGTGATCTAAAAAATAAAGTAGATCCAAATTTCAGGCTCGCCACACCACTAGAAACAGGGTTGATCGACCATTAAGAACTTTTAGGCTACAAAAGTTTTGGATCAAGATGATATTTGTATTTTCCGTTGGTGCAGATCTTTGCAACCTTATGAACAGGTTGGATGGCAAATAAGCATTATGGCGGGCCTTAGCAAGCCGGACCTCACTGTCCCCACTGCTTCCTATGATGTGGTTCACTTGAGATTTGAATATACTTGGGTCTAGGGATCCCACCTAAAATGAGGTGGAAAAACGGAAGGACGGTGTGGATATACAACACATTCATCAAGGTGGCCCACGGTCAGGTTAACGCCTACTAATGTATTACCTGGTTAACACGTAATCCGCTCCGTTCAAGACGGGTCTCATTTAATGGAAGGACCGGATCTCTCACATGCGTTTCATATCACGTGTAAAGCTAGAAAACCCACATCTCATGCGTGCGACTCAGTTATAAGGCCGTCAAAGAAAACTGCGGAGAATCCCATGAGGACGGGACGCGGGTTAGATACTGGGGCGCGAATTAGGTGTTACCCCGGGAACAGCTTAGTGGGTGTTACCCCTACCGTATGGCCCACATGGATGATATTTTGTACATCCACTCCGTCCATCCGTTTATAAAGCCCATTTTAAGATAAGGTTCCAAAAATTATGCAGATCCAAATCTCAAGTGGACCATACCACTGGAAACAGTGTGATTGAGTGCCTCACCATTAAAAATGCCAAAGAGCCCATGGTAAGGTTTCGGTAATTTTTATTTGCAATCCAAGCTCTTGATAATGTCAATAAGGTCTTGATGAAGGGAAAATATAAATATGAGATTGATCCAAAACTTTAATGGCCCACAAAACGTTTTTAATGGTTATTAATCACTGTTTCTAGTGGTATTGTCCACCTGAGATTTGGATCCTCTTAAGGTTTTGGATCATATCCTAAAATGATATGATAAAACAGATAGACGGCATAGATATATAAAATATATATCAATATGGGCCCCACATGGTAGGGCTAACACCCACTAAGGTGTTACCGGGGTAACACCTAATTCGCTCCCTAGATACTGACGGCTTCCGCAGCTATCCCCCGCCACCCCCACTTAAGTGACGTCACCAAGTTATGTGAGCCCCACCATAATGTATGTGTTATATCCACACCGTTCATCTATTTGGTTGGATCATTTTAAAGCATGAGCCAAAGAATGAGGCAGATCTAAAGCTCAAGTAGACCCACCACAGAAAATAGTGGAAATTGAATGCCTATCGTTTAAAACTTGGGGCTACAAAAGTTTTTGATCAAGCTGATATTTGTTTCTTTTTTCTTTCGGTAGTTTATGTTGTTTGAACTTCTGAACAGGTTAGATCTAAAATAAACATCATGGTGGCCCTAGGAAGGTTTCAATGGCAAGTGTCATTGTCCCACTATTTTTATGGTGGGTCAACTTGAGCTTTGGATCTGCCTCGTTCTTTGGATCATGCACTAAAATGATTCCTCTAAATGGATGGACAGTGTGGATATAGTTTATACATCATGGTGGGGCTTACAACTTGGTAATGTGACTTCAGTAGCGAGATAACTACCGAAGCTATCGCCATCAATAGCTAATCTGCTTTCGGGAGAGAGTATGGATCTTTTGTTTACTTCCAAGCAGGAAATCTCTGCTTGGAGGCTTTTCATTGGTCCACATCACATTGCATGACATCATGTAACTAGATTGCCCTAAGGTGTGACTAGGTTGCATTGAGGAGGAAGTAGACTAATGAAAAATTTCCCACTTAGAAGCCAACAGAGGATCCGGACTCTCCGGGAGAACAGGGATCGACCCCACCTCGAAGCTGACTTCATGCGACTGTAGGGCCGGTGCCGATCTGTGGCGTAGTCTCTGTGCCCGCGGCGCACCGTATATGGGTTCACCATGGCCTACAAAAATCCACGGGTAGTTATTTGATGCTCCGGCTGTGTCTGACGTTTGACACACGGTCACTTAGAAATTCTAAAACTAAATCCACTAATTGGACAACCCTCTGTGCATAAGTTACGGTCCCAAAATTCAGATTGGTGGATCAATCCTAAGCTCTGATGGACACAGATTGGCTGGTGACCTCAACACCAGCCAGCTAGCTGTTGTCAAAGCTCTATGGGCCCCACCATGATGTATGTGTTTTATCCACGCCGTTCATCTATTTTTCCAGCTCATTTTAGGCCATGAGCCCAAAGTTAAAGCATATGAAAAGCTCAAGTGGACCACACCACATAAAACAGTGGAAAACGACATCTGCAGTTGAAACCATCCTAGGGCCATAGCGATGTTTATTTGTCATCCAACCTTTTCATAAGGTCACACATACCTTGATGAAGGGAAAACACAAATATCATCTTAATACAAAACTTCTGTCGTTCTGAGAAGTTTTCAATGGTATGCATTCAATTACCCTATTTCCTGTGGTGTGGTCTATTAGAGCTTTGGATCTGCCTTATTTTAGGGATCATATCTTAAAATGAGCTGAAAAAATGAATAGACGGTGTGGATAAAACATATACATCATGGTGGTCCATAGAGCTTTTACTTCATCTAGCTTACTGGTGTTGGGGCATCATCCCTGGTAGACATTACATATATTTTAGAAATGAGACCATTGGATAGTTTCGTTTTCAACCGTCCAATAAATGTTCCCCAATCCGACATTAACACAACGAAATGACCATTTTTAGTTCATGATATGTCCAAAGCGGGGCCCACGATCTGAGAGGTTTTTTCCCTTCAATTATTTCTGTTCCAAATATGAAATTTCCAAGTGCATGCGTATCGTCTGTAAAGCTCCGCCAGAGTATCAGAGCTTTTCTCCAACACTATATAATACGGGAATACTCAAGTCCCATGCAAAGATGGGAAGACTGACGGGGAGACTGTAACCGACTCAAGAATCGAAGAAGAAGAGAAAACAAATGCCAGTTTACAAAACTCACCCTACCTTTCTCACAATTTACCGTGCTTGCCATCCCTGATATGTATAAAACCCTAGGATTCCATCTGCCATTTCCAAAAGCTGCAGAAATCTCCGACTGGGACAAAAGCCTCACGTTCCAGTGATTTTTAAAGGTATTGTTTTCTCGTCCTCTAGCTTCGATTTCAAGCTATCTCACCGAATGCGATTCTTTACTCGCTTTTCTGATTTTTTTGGCATTTTTTGGAGTTCGATTCGCTTTTAGTTGGATTTTTTTTTCAATATTTTATTGCTCTTTTTTTATTGATTTGTCTGTCTTTATATGTTTTGGAGTTCGGCATTTTTCAGTTGATTTCGATGCAATTGCAATACAGAGCAGAAAAAGGGTATTTTAGTAAATATACGATTTTCAAAATTTTTTTTAATACCTTCTATTATATGTATTTGATATGTTTTAGGGCTTCTGTTGATGAAATCTGTATTTTGGTAATTTTTATGATTTAAAAAAATTATTTTATATATTTGATGTGTTTTAAGGATTCTGTTGAGGAAATCTTCCAAGTTCTATGAAGCTTCCTTTTCTTTTTTTTTTTTCTTATTTAATTTTGTGTAGCTTCGGTTCAAGTTGGTAATTTTTGTAATATTTTGCTGGATTTCACTTATTTTTCCAGAATCTGCAGATTCGCTTTTATTTTGGTTCCTCGATTGATTTTTGTAGGGATTTTTACCGCAAAATTCCTTTATCGGGCTGTGCTTTTTGAGAGAAACGACCAAAATGCCCTCTATTGTTTTTTCTATAAAAAATGGTATAGTTCGAGAAATGTGGGGTCCATGTGCCATTTGTATGACATCCAACCCGTCCAACATATGCGCTTCACCATGCTGATCAATCTAATGGGAATTCGAATATTTTGGGTGGTGTATAGTGTTCTTTATGGTGTGGCCCACTTTATGATTGGATCACCTGATTATCATGGTGGGTTGCACTTGTTGGATGGGTTGGATGTCATACACTACCACGTGGACCCCACAATTCTCGACTAAACCACTTCTTAAAGAACAAAAAATTAAAAGGGTGGTTTGGTCATTTATCCTTCCAAAGCGCCTCCCCAGAATTTCGACTAGTGGATAGGCATCGGAATTAAGGAGGAATTTCGAGGCTAAAATGCCTTTTTTTATTCTAATTCCTGAATTGTCTCTGAATTTTTCTCTGTTTTTTTTTTAGTTGTTTTCTTATGTAATTTCAGTTCGGCAAATTTTATTTTTATTTTTTTACAGTTGATTTTTATGTAATTTCAGTTCATCTTCTTCAGACGGCAAAAGTCATTTGTAGATAATATTTTTATGTTTCTTTTTTTTTTTTTTTCTTTTTTGTTAATTTCAGATATTTGAATAATTGTTTCTCTTGGTGATTTTGTATTTTTCTTGAAGGTTTTATTTATTTTATTTTTACTTTTTTAATACAGTTAAGTATGGATGTGAGGGGATCTACACCTGGACGGTCGCAATTTATCGTGGGCAATAGGAATCAAAGTTTTTCTAATGCGCCTCTCATCGAAAACACTGGGTCGCCTGATCAAATTATTGTCTCTGAAGTGAGTCAGTAATCTTTGATTTTCATGAGATTCCATAATTACCATTTTCTACTCTATGCTTGATTTTTTTAGTGCATAAGAATTTCATGATAATCAACAATCTGTATAGGGCCATGAGTTTCCATGAATGGGGCCCACAGGTGTTGGGTGACCCAGACTTCTGAATTGGTGGGCCCTGAACCCAACCTAGAAATGTCCCAGGTTGGAAGATCCTAGCTGCCCAATCTGTCCTTCTTACCATTGTATGTTGACCGTTGATTTATTCTTTCTTCATAACCATCCATTTCCATTAAGGCCTCTGATTGGACGGTTAAGATTGTCTCATCAATGAGCTTTTTCGACTTTGTCCATCAATAGTGGCATCCATTTGGGTATAGCAAACATATTTCTCTAGCTAATAATAGACATCCCTTAATATTTGTGCTAATTGGCAAAAAAAAAAAAAAGAAATTTAAAGAAAAAAGAATAATCAAATACAAGAAATGGGGATTATGTGGTTCAGCCTGGTGTGTGTTGATGTTGACTAGAGAAGACAATAGGAAAAGTTTCATTTTTGCAGAAAAGTACGACAGAGTACAAGATATCAAGAACCACATGTGTATTTCTCTTTAAAAGCGGAGGAATTATATGGTCTTCACAGCAAAACATGCAGCAGCCTTTAGCTTTTAGCTTGTTCTTGTGGGGCCTGTGGTTTGATGATGTAGACTGTTTACTGATGGGCCCTACCATGGATGGACCATGATCTGAAGATCTCCTAGGTTGGATGATCCTAGACATCCAATCTTTTGGCCAATGGTTGGTTGATCGGATGATCAATGGAAAATTTTGGGGCATGGTCCTTACATGCAGGGGCCCTTCTAGGTCAATTGTTTGGATAACCAATGCATGGGCCCTACTTGTAGGAACTCAGGACCTGATGATGCTAGATCTTGGGCAGATGATCGTATAATGCTTATGCAAATATATATCCTCAGTGTTTGCTTGTAGATTTATGGTAGTAAGTAAGTGATTGTACTTTTTCACGACAGTCTGAAAAGGAATGCCTTTCACTGATGGGGAGATAATTAGTCCTGGTTTAAGGGTTAGGGTCGGTTAATAATACATAATCAGGGGACATGGATGATGTTTTCATGAAAATCCAGGACTCTAAGATATCCAGGTCAAGTATAAGTGGTGTAACACATACACTCGAAGATTGAAGTATCGAACAAGATATGATATGGACACATTACCTGTTCTGAAGTATTTGGACATCAAGTTGAAATATGTTCAAAGCTGATGTAAAGGGGGTACTTCTTTATCTGTTGATTTTTGTTATGACTTAACCCAAGTTGGGGAAGATTCGAGGTGAAGGAAGACTTCCATGTAAACAAGAAACTTTCCAGTATAAACATAAATGTTATTTGCAGTACTGGGGAAGGATTTCTATGTTTTGTGGACTGTCAGTTCAAGCCTGGTTCTTACTACAAAGACTTAAGAAGCTAAAATTGGAGTCTAAGACGATAAAGCTTATCAAGCAAAAGAGATGAGCGAGGATTGGTTTGGATAGGGATGATTAGCATTACCCAAATATGCATCGTTTTAAAACGGGCTCATCTGTTTTTTTTTTTTTTTTTTTTTTTTTGGGGGGGGGGGGGGGGGGGGGGGGGAGCCTTTAAACTTGAAGCCCACTCCATGACATCTGAATTCACCCTTCTAAAGACCTCCATAGCCTGCCCACTTTGGTTCCGAAAGCACCAGTTATTCCTTTCTCCTCAAAGAGCCCACAAGCTGACCAACAAAGCTAACCTCCACATCACCTGTCCCTTTTTTCCAACCCCACCCCCATGCCAAGCAAGATCTTGATGGTCCCCCGAAACTGTCTGATCTGATTGCAAAATGTGTAGGAGAAAAGGAAGAAAAAGAAGAGGAAGTCACTGCGAGAAGGTGGATTCTAAGGATAAAAATGGATTAATCATGCACGTATAAACATAAGCGGTTCCTCTAAAGCAATGTTACCAAATCGCCCAATCCCCTTACATTTTCTGTTCCAGATCTTGTGATCTGGACTATCTGTCATTTTTTATCCAGATCACTATTTTTACCAATATGAAATTATGGTCCTATGCTCTTAGTTTAATCAAGTTGTGATCTACATTTATATTTAATATAAATTATATTATTTATGGTTATTTAATATACTATCTGCTGCTTGCTGAAAAAAAAATCTAACTGTATATTTAAAGTGTAGAAATTTATATTTTGATTTTTTTTTTCTCAATAGCATGCATATAATTTAATAATATGTATTCAGGATCTATAATAACAACATTCATTGTTTCATATATAATTTATAATATCAAATTGTATGTAAAACTTCATTGCAAATACTTGGTGTATGAATTGGAATGACCTAGATGATCCTACCCCTGGTGTACCACATATTGGAGGAAGCAGTGTACCGCTTACCTTTTCTCGTACCACATATCAAAGCAAGCCACGATCCAGGTAACCTTGCTCTAAAGTGTAAATTATCAATAATTATCATAAAGATCTCAATACTCAGGTATCTGAAAACCATATTATGACCTTCTATACAACTTCAAAACCCAATTTCCTACTTGTAAAAGACTCCTAACACAACTTGGTAGGGAGTTTGGAATATTCTAGAACCTATTGCAACTCAAGATCCAAATCTGGTTAGAACTCTAACCATGACTGAATATTTTCTTCAAACCAACCTCATACTAACTTGAGTCTTTGACTAAGGATCCAACTTACTTAAGAAATACTTCAGAAACTTTTAGAAACATTGACATTTCTAGAATTTTCTGAGACCCTAAAACCTGAATCAGTCTGCTAAAGTCGCATCATTACCCTCTATTTCATATACCTACTATTACATGATAGCTTGACCATATTCCAGTCTTATCTTATTCAAATGATGTTGGAACTGCATGATCTTGGACTGGCTAGGAAGCTAACTCAATAAGATTTCAAATGGGACATGATAAACTTGAATTTATTAAATTTCCTAAAATTCTAAAAGCTGATTATTCTGCTGATGGACCATGTATTCCACATCATTGCCCTGTATCTTAAAATTCTGCAATTATATGATAACATGATCATATATGGTCTTATCTTGTTCCAATGATTTAAGACTTGAATGTTGGGCTTGTTGTAAAGCTAAAGTAATAGGATTTTGAATGGAAAATGAATTTACATATCATTCTAATTTCCGTTGACCCTCAAATCAGATCCAACTTTTATAGTATGAGAACAGGATATGACACCTCAGATAACATGCCACCATAATCAGAAAGAAAACTGTTGATAATATTTTCTTCCTTTTCTTTAATTTGGGCCTTATGCAGGTAGGTTGGGCCCATATCACATGGGTACACCATGGGCATGTGATAGGTACAAGTACAACATTAAGACCTAATATTGCCAATGTTGGATGTATGTCTAGCTCATTTTGAAGTGTTTTGGTTGATTAAGACTGGTACCCAATTTAATTACATTTATAGAGTAGCTTGTATAGTAAGTGTTGGATGGGAATGATTTATGGAACTTTGCTAACCCCACACGTGTGTGCAATAATGCTCATGCATACACCACACATGTGCCAGTATGGCATGTTAGGTCCAAGATCCAATCCATCCATCAGAATGGCACCACTATATTGATGCACTAGCCCAAGAATCAGGTTGATCCACTGGTCTGGAGGGCCACTGTTTGAAAAACAAATGTAAGCTCTAAAAAACTAGGCTGAAGTTTTCTAACCCATCCACCTGTTTCCAATATTGGGTCCCAAAAGCTGATTGGACTAGATTTTATTTTTCAGAAAGCATATAGAAGATCGGACCAACCTGATGGATGGATTAGATTTGACATGTGTGTGCATGATTATTATTTGACATGTGTGTGCGCTTAGCAAAGCTCTGATTTATGTTACCCAGCGATGGCATGGTTATGCCATACATATCTCAGATGTACAACTCTGACAGCTACAAGGTGTTGAATGCAAATCATATTCTATTTTTGGAAATGTCTTCTTATAGAACCCGCTACATTGATTTTGGTCCATGTAATCTCATATACACTATTTTGCATTGAATGGGCTTCCAGTTCATCAAAGTGTGCTTTTACTTCTTACTCCCTTTTCAAATTTCAACACTTGCATTCAGCAGTGACAGATTTTAATTTACTTTTCTCAATTCCATAAAAAAGAAGATTCGTTATAGATGTGTCATGGTTCATGTGTCGTGGCTTCTGCAAGTTCTCTTTTTTCTAAATGATTAGTTTAGTTTAGTCTCTCTCTCTCTCTCTCTCTCTCTCTCTCTCTCTCTCTCTCTCTCTCTCTCTCTCTCTCTCTCTCTTCCATGCTTAGAATGGTATCATTTATTGAGTGTTGTTTTTTCTCTTGGAAATTAACATTCATTTCTCTTAAGTCGATGATTTGGTCCTGGAGTATGGTGCAGTTATTCCCAGTGAATATTTATCCAAGAAAGATTTATTCTCTTTGCAAATTTTATGCTAAATGGAAATGTGAACTGGGTCCTCTCTTATTTTTTGCAGAGACAAAGTTGGAAAAACTTGTTTGCATATATGGGTCCTGGATTTCTTGTTTCTATTGCATATATTGATCCTGGCAATTGTAAGTTGTTAATTTTTAACCTTCCTACATGCAACCAATGGTTTTGTAATGCCTAACTCCCATATTCTCTATCTAATTGTGCTTTATGTGGATAATTCACAGTTGAGACTGATCTTCAGGCAGGAGCACAGTACAAGTACGAGGTGTGTGAGCATTCTTGTGCAGTTGTGTTAATCAAAATTTCTTTTGGATGCAGTAAATTTCCGTATTTTCATCGTAATCTCTCTACTGTCCATCTTTGAAAGCATCTTTCTATGTTATTTGTCAAGAATACTTCAATTGTGCCAGTTTTTGAGGTTTGTTTGTATATTGCACTAAGAAGTTCTCGTAGAGTTTACCTTACAAATATTTCTTTCTTTCTTTCTTTATCAGTTGCTCTGGATCATCCTAGTAGCTTCATGTGCTGCTCTCATCATTCAGTCCCTTGCAGCCAATCTAGGGGTTGTGACAGGTCTGTTTATCCAGGACTAAACTTGGATAGATTCCAGAATCAATGCAGCGTCTGTTTTTCTTGGCATTGAGATGTGCCCTTTCTAAAGAAGCCTTTTCTGTTGCAGGAAAGCATTTAGCTGAGCATTGTAGAGCCGAATATCCTAGGGTTCCAAACTTCATTTTATGGGTGCTTGCTGAAATTGCTATAGTAGCATGTGATATTCCTGAAGGTATTAGTACTTGAAAACTGATTGAGTGACATCATCCTGTGCTTTTTAGGGCATGTGTTGAGAACGCTCTTGGATGCAAACAAGAAAGGTGTGACAGTTTGTTTGAAGCATGCATGGCCAATCAACACCAGCATCTCATGATCCCAGACCTACACCCTCAATGTCATTATCATGTGACTTCTAGCTGGTAGGATAGCAAGAATCATCATTATAGCCTTGTCCCAGCTATTATGAATCCTATCTTGCCACTTTTTCCTAAGGTCACATCCTTCAGTAATTGAACAAGTCTTCATATCTTTCTCACCACCTCGATTGATATCCTTTTAGGTCTCTCTCATCCTCCTTTCATTCCTTTCAACCCTAATCAAAGTTTCCTTCGTTACTGGGTCCGTCTTTGTCAAGGAGAATGAGCTCATGGCACCAAAATGCTCAGCCCACCTATGTGACTTATATGTGACTTTTTTTTTTTTTTTTTTTGATGTGAGAATCCTCTTTCTCTGTCAAAATGCAGTTGGAAGTGGTGCCAATCTTCAGTTCCAAATCACTATTTCAAGGGTGATATGGATATGATACCATTTGTGTAATCTGAATCCTCTTGTTAGTTCCCAATTCTGTACACCCAACCAAGGTTTTGGCTAGAACTTTCACACATTCCATTGTAATGTTGTTACTGATTCCGCAGGTTTCAAGACTATATTTGTCCTTCCATTATTTTCTACATGTTATTAAGTACTTTATTTCCTTTGCTTTTCAGTGATTGGAACAGCATTTGCGCTGAACATGCTCTTTCACATTCCGGTATGGTCTGGCGTTCTTCTTACAGGGCTTAGTACTTTGATGCTTCTAGCATTACAACAATATGGGGTATGTCGTTGCATCCATTACACCCAAAACTTTTCTAAGTATCAAATCTGATCAATTTCTACCATTCACTTTTGAGATACCAATGTTAAACAAATTTCTAGTATTTATTTCTGCCGCTGCTGAAATTCGGTATAGATTATGTACCCTGGTCAAGATAGAATCTGCTATCACATCATGTACAACGTTTCATGCTATTATTCTGAGATAGTTTTTAACCTTTACAGGTGCGTAAACTCGAGTTCTTAATAGCTTTTCTGGTATTTACAATAGCTGCTTGTTTCTTTGCGGAGCTTGGCTATGCAAAGCCTGCTTCATCAGAAGTTCTGAAGGGACTCTTCATCCCTCAACTTAAAGGAAATGGTGCAACTGGCCTTGCAGTCTCACTTCTTGGTGCCATGGTTATGCCGTAAGCTTCCTACTTCTTCCTAACTTGGTTCGTTTCATTTATGAATTGTTTCTCGTGTTTTATGGTGGATATAATGGGCTTTCTGCAGTCACAATCTCTTTCTCCATTCAGCATTGGTTCTTTCCAGGAAAATACCCCGATCAATACATGGAATCAAAGTAAACCTTTTATCTCCGCATTTTATCTTCAAAAAATTTAATTATTTTACATTACTCTTTTCTTCCTTTGGTGTCTTCCTCCAACCATGGAAATCTTTTTTACTTATAACTAGTAAGTTGTCTTACGAAGGAAGATATTGGTTCCCTGAATCTTATAGCTTAATGGAACTCTATAATATTCAGATGCCTCCAACATATGTGTTCTTTCTTTAAGGAGATGTGTTTCATTCATAGCCTGTTTGGATGTACCCTAAATGGGTACTACAGGGTGTGCTTGTCTATCCATGCGCATTGTTGAACTGGGACTCTTATTCCCGTCCCTTGATCTGGTCCATATTTTGGGTGCCAATTCCCAAATATTCCAATATGAGAATGTGTGTGTGGGGACTGGAGAACCTGTCCCATCTGCATTTAGCGTTAAGTGGTACACCGGTAATGCTCATTGTTACCGATGCATGTCAGAATCATTGGATCCATGCTTAATTTTCCCTCTTAACTCCAATAGCTATATCATGGTGGCAGGAGGCATGCAGATATTATACCATAGAAAGCGCATTTGCCTTAATGGTGGCCTTTCTCATCAATATATCTGTCATTTCCGTAAGTGGCGCAGTCTGCGGCTCTTCAAATTTGAATCCAGAAGATCAGATGAACTGCAAGGACCTAGATCTGAACAAAGCTTCATTTTTACTAAAGGTACAACTCCTGTTATCCCTGCAATATAGACTAACAGTAAGGTTTCTCTTTTTAATCTATGCGTTTTACTCAGTGTTTTAAATAGCGAGTAGCGTGTAGCGTAGCCTTCACTCCTCTGAAGCGTGAGGCGTAAGCTACATAGCATGTAGCATAAGCTACACACTACTTAGATTTTTAATCAAAGTTGCACTTGGTTGCACCAAATTAGATGATTAATAATAAAATTTAACAAAATTTCATGATATTTGTTGCAACCAAATGCAACCTAAAGTAATAGCAAGGGGTAATGATTAAATATAAAACTGAAGAAAGAGCAACAAAACTTATTTAAAATTGTTTCTTCTATTATTTTACTAAAAGCATTGAAAAGACTAACGAATTTTCATTGAAATAGAAAAATGTAACAAATTATTAAAAACATTATTGATTTTAATGTTATAGTGAAAAATGACTTGTAATGTGAGCTATGTAGCATGTAGTGTAGTTTATGAAGAGTGTAGCGCATCCAAGTTAATCATTTAGCATAGGCTACAAGCAACTTAAACTATTTTCACAAGCTATGTAGCATTTAGGCTAAGCTATGCTATGTAACGTAAGCTACACGCTACATAGCATTGCTATTTAAAACACTGGTTTTACTTTTGAAAGGATTCATTTTCTCTCTTTCTTATCCATATGTATGGCGATATCGTGGTGAAGTCCTACATGACTTGTTCCGAGGCATCTCATGCAGAAAGCCTCTAACTACCAAATGAAGCTGATATGTTTCCCAAACGGAAGATAAACAAAACTGAAAGAATAAAAGCTGCTACATATTTAGGGTTGCAAATGTGCCAGAGCAGGGTGGGTTTGGGCTTGGACTTTGAACTGATCAGACCAGGCCTGTCAGGTTCAACCTATTCAAATTTTCGAATGTGCTCAGCCCACGCTTGGCTTGTTTTCAAACTAATATATATGCTGGTTTTCAGACAAATATGATGAATTGGTCTTACCCTGAATGGCCATCATTTTCAGGCAAACACGTCAAATTGTTCTAACCTATTGCTAAGGATCTACTTAATCACATATTGGTTACTCAGAAGATGTGATGTTCCAATGAAACATATCGATTAGTGGTAAGTTTGACATTTTCAAGATAATAGCTCTTGTAGGAAATCAGGATGTGGAGTAAGTTATACTCTCTTTTTTTATATCATATGCTATGAAAATAGTTATTGTCCTCCTTGGCATCTTTCCAGAGTTTAACATTAAGATCATGCCCTATCCTTCAAAAGTTCGACAAGAAATTTTTTTTGGCTGTTTTTGTTACAGTTACCAGCCTATATTGTAATCCGAAATCGGTATCTATGCATCTTCTTATAATACTTGTTTTCTCATGGAAGTCACGGAAGTTAATAGTTCACAATAGCATCAGAACGCAATGACATGTTTAACATGTGCCTTCCCTTAACTCTCCAAACTCCAAAAATCAAGCAGATTTTTTTTGTTGGTAGTTTAGCATCTATTGTCTTTTAAAAAGTTCAACACTCCTGAATTCTTCTTCTTATACATGTTTGATGGTAATGATTTTTATGGTAATGATTTTTACAGAATGTATTAGGTAGTTGGAGTTCAAAGCTTTTTGCAATTGCTTTGTTGGCATCTGGTCAGAGTTCTACTATTACAGGAACCTATGCTGGGCAGTATGTCATGCAGGTACTTTCTAACAGGTCCCATGGCTTTTCTTTAGGAAATCTGTTCTAATCACATTCTTGTCTGCCAGGACAGCCTAATGCAATTGAATCCCACATGATTCATTGTTTTAACAAGCGTTATTGTGAAGGTGAAATATCAACTATATACAAAGTTTAGAAACCATTGGTACATAAATGCCCCCCCCCCCCCCAAAAAAAAAAAAAAAAAAAAAAAAAAAATTTTACTTTCTGGATGAGTGAGGTGGTCTGATGCAGAATAGTTGCCTTAGTCCGTGTTTATTTAGGTAGTCAGGGAGTGAGTTGACCAAATGGATGGTGAGTTTCGATCGAATGGAAATTCCCATGAAGTCTTATTGACCAAATGATTCCATGTTTGGATACGGTTAGGTTGGCAAGGTAAATTAACACCGTTACTTTTGGTGCTTCAGCATCTCAAAGCCTTACTGATGAGTCCAGAAGCAGGAACATGAACTGGGACCATGAATGCAACGACACCTATTTATTCATCTGAGTGACCATCCCCATGATCCAAACTATTCAGATGGTTCACCCTACTGGGTATAGAAGCAAGCTACCCTGAGTAACTGTGGCCGCTTCCTGCAAGTCAAGAACACAGATTCGAGAAAATGAAATCAACATGACTATCATCCCCAAAACGGCTAAAAGGGATGGAAATCACAATAACCATCTGCCTAGGGTTTCGATTTTTCACCACCTTTTTGGCTCTTATAGAGGTGTTGGAGCTGAGGGTGTAGGAACAAAGGGTTGTGCTGGTGGTGAGCTTAAAATACCCTCAGTCAATCTACTGCCCAGGGAGGGATTACAAGGATCTTTCTTGGAAAGCTGTGAATGCAGTGCTTCCGACTGACTACATAGGCGACTGAAAGGGCGGGAATTGCCAGCAAAATTTCACAGCCCTCCCAAACAGCATTTGAAATTAATCATTCTACAAGAACCAGGAATTACCGTGGAACTGCATGAAACAAAGACACCCTTAGATACCTGTTGTTTTTAAATGGATGACTCACTACAACTGCTTCACCATCACATACACCTTCCTGACGAGTTTCTCAACAAGATGATAATTTACCTTCTGAATTTATACTCTGCTATCATGATTTTGGTGCTCTTTATTCTGACGCTTTAAATTATTGTAAAAAAAAAAAAATTCAGTATTTAGACCAATGTTGTCAAATCTACAATTTACGATTTGAGTCGAATCTTAAGCAAAATGATTTGAATCCCTTTTTATATGAATTCTACAATTCTATGATTTGAATCCTCCGATTTACGATTCAAATTCTGCTTGTTCTCTTCTACTTTTAGCTTCACTTGGCTTTCATTTTACGTTTTTAAATTGGTGGGGGCATTAAGAATCATTTGGAAAAAGGTAAATTGTTTTATTTTATTCTTTATTAGAGATTAAATGATATATATTCTCTTCAAAATCATGGAGCTTTTTTTTCCTATAATTTTTTACTGCTTAACTAGTCGAAACACCAAACTGATGTATGACTTGTCTAAATGTTTTTATGGATGGTTACAATCATATTGACTTGTATGTGTTGTGGAATAATGGTGACAAATTAAAAAAAGAAAAAAGAAAGGAAAAAGAAAAAAGAAATTTCTGTTGGTCTACAAAATCAAATGTTGCTTTTCCAATGTGATTCTACATTTAAGAAAAATATGTTTTTAAGGGAAATTTCTTGAAGAAAAGAAAAGAAAGGGAAAGATAAGAATCCTTTAACACTATCATGAAATGCTATTACTTGGTCCATATTGATGGCAAAAGGATGATTGATGAGTTTTCTTATTTATTTATATTTTTCATTTTTTATGATAAAATCCAAAAAAAAAAAAAAATCTTAGGGTTTATGATATGATTTTCTATTTGGTACGATTCAACCCATATTATGATTTCCAATATGATAACGATTTTGACAACATTGATTTAGACCACTTGGAGGATAAGCAACATCATCTAAAGATTCTAAACCTTATCCTAGTTAATTAGGATTGGCTACATGAATCCTATTCCTTCATTCCACTCTATCAAGAGTTGTACCTAGTTAGAGCAATTATTCCGATTATCGAAAATATTGCCTATATTATCGGTATCGCCAGTTTGGCGATCCAATAACACTACTAGTATTAGAAATTCCAGGTATTGGCAATATATCACCGATATAAATAGCTAAGTATCGACAGTGTATTGATATCGCCAATGTTTTCGTGCATGTGTGTATAATGTATGTATGGATTCGTGCATGTGTGTATAATGTATGTATTGATATCGCCAATGTTTTCGTGCATGTGTGTATAATGTATGTATTGATATCGCCAATGTTTTCGTGCATGTGTGTATAATGTATGTATTGATATCGCCAATGTTTTCGTGCATGTGTGTATAATGTATGTATTGATATCGCCAATGTGTTCGTGCATGTGTGTATAATGTATGTATTGATATCGCCAATGTTTTCGTGCATGTGTGTATAATGTATGTATGGATTCGTGCATGTATGTATAATGTATGTATTGATATCGCCAATGTTTTCGTGCATGTGTGTATAATGTTTTCGTGCATGCATGGATGGATGTATGTATGGATGAATGGATTCGTGCATGTGTGTATAATGTATGTGTCATCATATGTATGCATGTATGGATGCATGCATGGATGGTTGGATGGATGGATGGATCATGCATGTGTGTTTGTATGTATGTGCATGCATGGATGGATCATGCATGTGTGTTTGTATGTATGTGCATGCATGGATGGATGGATCCATCATTTTCCACATATTTCCCTAGTGTTTCCTTGAGTCAATGATACATGCTTTTAGGCCTCCATCAAAGGGAAACTTATTATTTGATTCCTAAATATGCAAATATGCATCTTTTTATACTTCTGCTATTATTTAATTCTTAAATATGCAAATGTGTATTTTTGCATTTCCTGAAGTTTCATTGAGAAGTTCCACCATTTCCCTCATGTTTCCCCAATATTTGCCCCAGTCAATGATACACTTTAGGGTATCAGCAATATCGATACATGTTTCGATATCCCCAGTCAGCGATACATGTGACGATACCAATACTACGAACACTGATTGGAGGATGAGCAATTGATGTAAATAGGATAAATATAAAATTAGGTTAAGAGTTAAGGGGCTGTGGGACCTTGTTTTAGGTGGTTCTGTCGTACACTAGTACTTTGCACTCCTTTGCCTGTGGTGAAAGCTCTCCAACCCTCCTCCTGTGGATGCGGTCACAAGTTATGCTGAACCATATAAATCTGTGTTTCTTGTGTGTGCATGCATACCATGCACATGTCTGCATGTTCTGCTTCTATTGGTTGCTGCTTCTTTTTTTCTTTTTCTTTTTTTCTATTATGATCTACCAGTCTACAAATGTTTGATATATTTTCTTTGTTTGTACTGGGTAAACTTCCATTGTTAGTGGAAATGTTGAAGTGGATCTGGTGAGGTATTACCAAATGCAACAAAAACCTTTTGGTTACGAAAATAGTGAGATTGATTATTCTTCTGTTAATTTTGATGCCTCTATGCATATGGATAGACACATTTCAATGTACAACCAGTGTTCTTCTGAAATTTTCTGTTGTTGTGCTTAAAACATGGTTTTCATATGAATTGTCATATACTTATCCACACTGTCTGTATTTGTAGTACTTATTGGTTCTCCATTACATTTTCTGTTTTCATAGGGCTTTCTTGATCTACGGCTCCGACCATGGTTACGAAATCTTCTGACCCGATGCTTGGCGATAGTTCCAAGTCTAATTGTTTCAATCATTGGTGGATCTGCTGGAGCTGGACAGCTAATCATTATTGCATCGGTATTTAGATTCATTTCATTTTGAACTATTCTTACTTTATCTCTACTTGTGCTGGTAATGTGGAGACTAGATTTTTATAACGACTGTAACTTTCAATCTTGTTTAATAGTGTGCGTAGATTACTTGCAAAACCTTAATTGGAGCAAAATATTGAAGGGACTAGGACCAAAAAAACCCCTCCCTCATGCTTTCTGTGCTAACTGCCCTCTACTCAAGGTATCAGTGGCCATTACGATCAGTGGCCATTACGGCCACTGTCATTGCCATTACGATATAGGCCATAACGGCCATTACAGCCCCCGAAACATCTGTTATGTCCTTTCTTTTCTTTTCTTATTTTAAATAACGGCCACTGTCACTGCCATTACGATATAGTTCATAACGGCCATTAAATCCCCCGAAACATCTGTTATGTCCTCTCTTTTTTTTTCTTTTTTAAATAACTGCAACGGCCCGGTAAACGGGACATTATAAGCCATCACATGTAACTGTACCCACCATTTCCATTATGTAACGGCCCCCTACTTCTATTTTTGTTTCAACCTAGGCCTTTTAAAATTCCTCAGTAAATTCTCCATTGATCGTTGAAAGCAGTGGAGGGACACTAGAGTTTTTATGTTTCCATGTATTCCCCTATTCATGGTTCTATGATATAGTTTCCCATAATTTTTTTAATAGCAGTGAGCCTGTAACCATGCATAAGTCATACTTGTATGGCATTTCATCCACTAGATTAAAGGACCAGCCCAACCTTGGACCCATGAGATCAATTTGGCTTGGTCCATCTGATAATCAGCTTGGATCTTGCATGTTGGTTCATGCAAGTATGACTGTGCTAGCAATTCCACTTATGCAAGGGTGAGTGCCTGCACACCCACTAATGGGCCATATAGGTAATTTCACGATGGCCACCAGTGAGGAATGAATTAGATTATGCATATGCAGGTCGCACGTAGAGTTCGTGCGAGAACGACATACATCGGGAATGGAGTCAGGATGGAGAGGATATAATAGGAAAAATAACAAAATTAATCAGGTAAGTAACGGTAGGGGGCGCTGAGAGGTTTGGAAGAAATAAAATATTAAGAGAGAATGGTTGGACCTTAAAGCATGAGGGATGGGGTGTTTGGTGTTTTCCCCGAGAATTAACTTCAGGACTTATTGCAATAACATGTGTTCCTCATGAGTAGGCTGGATTCCTAGTGAAATAACATGTGTTCCTCATGAGTAGGCTGGATTCCTATATTGTCTCTGTATGACACTTTCTCTCTCCAGTCTATTTAGGCTACATTGGTTGTCTTGAAATTGTTTTGGGCTAAATTTATTTCTGCCGAAAACTTATAGCCACCTGTTTGAGAAGAGCTAAATGAAAGTTCTCGGCCATTTTGATGGAAAAGGGTCGGCCTGCTTACTGCAGGATCAGCTTTCCCCACATTTCCAAAAATGGAGCTTTTCAGTGCAGAGCAGACTTAAGTGTTTTAACCAAAGCCATGGTCTGAACTACTTCCAAACACAACCTTAACTTGTACGTTGCTGGTAATGAAAATAAGTATGGCGAAGGTCTGAGATATCTTGGTATTTAAGCCCAAGACTGCAACACACTGACCACTGAATTGGTTAATGATCCTTGATCATCTCTAGCGTCTGTGTGCTGATGCACTTAATGAATCATTGTCATTTGCAGCATCAAAAGTCCGAGTCTCAAAAGGATGTCATGTTATTTACTTTCTTGCAAGGAGGCATTATATGACCACAGACCCAAGGATCTGCATTGTATAAATAGGTGCTGCCTAGTTCAGTAATCCAGACCTTTACTATGTAGGCCCACCGTGGATGGACCATGCCACAAAAAACTCTTCTCGATAAGACAATTCTAACCTCTCATACTGTGGCCGCAAATGGACAATCAAGATGAGAGAAACAGCAACGGTCCACACTGAAGTAAAGACAGCCCAAGATTGGCAGGTAGGATCTTCAACTGTGGGAGTTCTGGGATGGATCATCCACTGCAGGGCCCAACAGACCATGGACCCATTTGTACCAACTAAAAAGCAAGCATACTGTTTTCTGTACATTTCCGCTGGTCAAGGATCATATAATTCCTCTATCCTCAAGGGAGCATAAAAGTCTTGCAAGCAAAATTCTTACAGTATGTGAGACCAAAAGGTGCTAAAATTTTCAGTAGTTCATTCTATTATTCAACTAGTATATAACTATATATTGGGAAATTATTGCTCAGGTATCACACTCACAAATTAACTTATCTCCTGTTTAGCTGTAGAGTTTCACAAGTCTGGATCTTGAAATTGTCTGCCTCTTCTGAAATCCGCAGATGGTCAGATGGGGAAGGGAAGACTAATTTGTTTCCGTCGATGGATGTTGATTTTATATCTGATCTTCAGTTGTTTGTTGCTTAAAAGCAATAATTTGTCATACATTAGTTGTAGTGATTTGGTAATTCCAAATGCATGCAGACCCCAAACCATTTCAGGCATCCACATTGCACTTATCTGGACCCCAAAAATTGCGCTAATTGGATGATCGTAAACATCTGATCAATAGCATGGAAAATGCACAGTCAAGATGGAGCGGAGAAACAATATAGGTTTACGAGAGATACCACTTTGTATTGCTTATTATCTCAAAGTAGTACTTTGGTTTGATGATTCTAACTATGTGATCTATGTCTTGTAACCATAACTATGTAGATTGACCCCAAAATAGCATATCCAAATTATAAGAAATCCCATAGAGACCATGATTTCCGAATTCACACCTTGTGAACTCCGATTCATCTAGTGTGAAAATAAATCGCAAATATTGTCAAAGTAATAAATTCCGAATTTTCCTTGGGGTCCCAATTCCAATAAGACCCCCACTCCTCATTAGCCCATACTGCTCCCAAAAGAATATATCTATGGTTGAAAAGGTAAACCCTAGACTAGTGACATGATAACTCTAATGATCCAATCGGGAGAGACCTCATTTAGAAGAGGAATGACATTGATTCTTCACATTCAATGGAGAATTGATAAGGTAAGATCTGAACCATCCAAATTTAGTTCATGAAATTTGATCATATCCAGATGACGAATTCATCATATGTTAATATAAAATCAGACTGTAAAGTTTTTACGCTTCGGACTTCCAAAAATCCTAACAAAGTTCTACCGGACCATGATGTCCTAACTTCTATTGTCAATTTGAAGCATTCATTCAATGCATGGTGCAAAAATCACACCAATTGGATGATCGTAAATATCCCGATCAATAGCATGTAAAACGGACAATCAAAATTGAGTAGAGAAACAATATAGCTTCAATCATCTTCTTGAAACAGCTATTCGATGAATACCACTTTGCATTGTTTATGATCTCAAAGTAGCACTCTGGTGTTGATTCTAACTACATGATCTATGGCTCATAAACAATAGACAATCATAATAAATTGGCCTCGTTCAAAGGGTTAGGATCATCTAATTGGCGTGATTCTTGCACCATGGCCTGCTCCCATTGGTGTATTATTGAATGAACCATCCCGATTAAGGATTGGGCATCCTACACGTCATTCAAAGGGATTGGGAGACGTTAGTAGAATCCTTTAGTTATTGAATTGTGAATGTCCAACTTGTATACAAAAGCGAGTTACAATGAGTCGGGATGAAACTAATATTACTAATGACAAGCTAATAATCATCCGGCACAAGATAAAATGAACCTGTCTTGGGCATCTCATTTTTCATGAACATGTCAGATTTTGCTGCCTTAAGTCACATAACATGATTTCAATTCTCTGTAGACATCAACTTTATCTCATTACTTTTTTTATCTTTCCTTTCATTAGCCTTAACTTCAATATTTTGTGGGGCAGATGATCCTATCATTTGAACTCCCTTTCACTCTCATTCCACTTCTCAAGTTCACCAGCAGCAAGACCAAGATGGGTTCACATGCCAATTCCATTTTTGTAAGAACTCTTAAACTGAGCATTTGAAAATTTATCAATTCACCCTTGACTCAGGTTGAGTTCAATGGCAATTCTTTATTTTTTAGTGAGAGATTAGTTGATACTCATGGCAATGCATGGCAATCCACGTGTAGTATGCGGCTGCATAACCACACCTGCTGTACACATGGCTACATGCTCCTCCAACCTAAACTGTCCAATCGTGGGGCCGGAGTCAGATTAGACTGGATGATTATGACTTCTAATTATTGAAACATTTGTTTTAGGGCTCTCAATGGGTCGGATCTGGATTGGATCTACTTGGATCCGGCTCCAAGTCCATTTATCTGTAGACGGATTCGGATCAGGATTCGGATCCAACTCGGATCTAAAAGTTGATATCCATATCCGATCCATTTATAAATTGTTAGATCCATTTCCGATCCAAAATCCATATAACCATCGGATTCGGGTCGGATCTAGGTCCGAATCTACCCATTACAAATCTTAAAAAATATATGGTATAAAATATATAATATAATATATTTAATTTAGTAGAAAAATGATGCAAATCCCACTATTTACCATGGCATGGTCAACATGGCCTAAAATAATTTGTAAAACGGATGGCCAGCTTATATACAGTAAGGTGACAATGAGCCGGATCTTAATCGGATTCGGATCAAACTCGGATATATTCCTGTGAATCCATATCCGCTCCATTTAAGTAATCGGACCTATTTTAAGATCCAAATCCGGTCCATTTAACTAATCGGACTTATTTTAAGATCCAAATCTGCATTAAATGGATTCGGAGCGAATCGGATCTCGGATCTACCCGCTCCATTGAGAGCCCTAATTTGTTTGTTGCTTTAGAGCTTTTTTCGTTAAAACCGTTTTTTCGTTTCAACCATCCACTTGACAGTTTTAACTATTTGAGCAGTGATGCATCATTCATTGTTTCCTGTTTTTGGATTATGCCCAACCATGGTGGGGCCCACAATTTGGATTCAGCTACATGTATGCCACATGAAGTGGTGCTGATGCTTGTGGATTGTCACTCTGCCTGAGTACCAAGCAATTCATTTCTTATATAAAAAACCTGTTTTTTTAAATTAAAACCATAGTTACGGTGGGTTTGTTTTGTTGTCACTGCAGATTTCAGCGATCACATGGGTCATAGGCTCTCTGATCATGGCCATCAACATATATTTCCTGGCAACGAGCTTCATCAAGTTGCTCCTTCGGAGCCAGCTAGCACTTGTACCCAAGACATTTGCAGGTATATTTGGCTTCTCAGGCATGTTGCTGTATCTGGGCGGGATCGCTTACCTGGTTGTGCGCAAAAATAAGAAAGTCATTCAGCTGTTGGCTCCAGAGCCGGAGCTCGGACAAAGAGGGTAGCAGTTTGGATGAGGGAACTGCTGGGTCGATTTGCCCAAGAGAGGACATTGTGAGCATGCAGTTGCCACAAGGGAGGGCAGCGCCATCCGATCTAGATTAATACAATCTTCAATTCAATCTAGGCCCTTAATTTACATAAGGGGAAATGGCTTTTCTTAAGACATTAGTGGATAGGGGAAAGGTGCACAATGCACTTTGGTTGGCCATCGAATGCTGTCCACCACCAAGTCGAAGGCGATGTGGGGCAGCAAGGTATGGCCCAACTACCTGTTTGAGCCAATCAAAAGTGCACTTGCGCCACCTGATCATCCAAACTGTTCAAATGGTGGTCCTGATCATGAATGGGAATCATGGAAAAAGAAAATCCCCGTTGTTTACCCTGACCAAGACCAACTGTCTGTATTCCCATTAATTCTGGACCATTGAATTGCCCAAATACAACTACCTACAAACAGGCTGTGATCATATGGAGATGCTGGGGCCATGGACCATCCCATGGTGTCCACCAGATGAATGGATTAGGTTAACCATCCACCAATACCTCTCCCACATCTTTTTTTTTTTTTTAGCCTGTCAACAGGCCGTGCGTGGGGTTGGCTTTGTCCTGGAGTTAAAATGCTTGGAATGGACGGATTAGCTACTGATGGCTTCAGTAGCTATCTCGCTGCTGAAGTGACGTCAGCAAGTTCTGTGGGCCCCACCATAATGTATGTGTTGTATTCACACTCTCCATACATTTGGAGAGATCATTTTAGGGCATGACCCAAAGAATCAGGCAGATCCAAAGCTCAAGTGGAGCTACCTCAGAACGGTGAGGACAGTGACAACCACAGTTGAAACCTTCCTAGGGCCCACCATATTGTTTATTAGGGATCCAATCTGTTCGTAAGTTCACACAGACGTGGAAAAAGGGAAAATACAAATATCAGCTAGATTGAAAACTTCTGTGCCCCTTGAGAAGTTTTTAATGGTAGGCATTCAATCCCGGCTGTTTTCTGTGGTGGGTCCACTTGAGCTTTGGATCTGCCTCGTTCTTTGGCTCATGCCTTAAAATGATCTCCAAATGGATGGACGGTGTGGATAAAACACATACATTATGGTGGGGCCCACAGAACTTTAGTGGCAAGATAGCTACTGAAGCCAGCCATCAGTACCTAGTCCGCATCCACTTGGGCTGGGCTTATTTAAAATTTTGATTTAGACCATTTGACAGCCCTATTTTTCACAATGTCAAAGTGCCTCTTTTTCATTACCCATTCTTTACATGGGGCACTGATATAGCATTTTCTGGTCTGGATGGACGAACAAAGCCCCGCACATGCTGGCAGCTTACATTCATAGACTAGTGCTCAGCCAAATCCTAAGCATTTCCTGCTAGGGTTGCAACTGTAACCCAACCCCCAACTTTAGGTTTCATGATCTGGTCTTTCCATGCGTGGAAAATAGGGTTCATGGAAGGGTGGCAATGGCTGGGTAGGCCTGACTGTGAAGATTGACTGCCCCACCGTTAAAAAACTTCTTAGGGCACACTTTAATGTAACACTACCATCCAATCTGTTGATGAGGTCACATAAGCCTGGATGAATGGAAAAAAACAGATATCAGCTTGTTCCGAAAAAAAAATTGGCCCATTAATGGTCAATCAACGCTGTTTCCTATGGTATGGTCCACCTGATAATTAGATCTGTTTCATTTTTTGGATAATGCCTTAAAATGATCTGGAAAAAGGGATGGACAATGCACTGTCCTGGGTGAGTCCGGTGTCTCACCTAATCCGCGCCCCACTTTGGTAAGTGGTGATTAAATAATGAATGGACTCCCGTATTTTGTGGTATCTAATCCTATGGACTAGGTGCGTCACCCACCCAAGGCCAAAAAGTCAGCCCCGCCTGAATCATTGATGGGCCTAATTTTTTGGCTCCAGGCTATTTTGTCAAGGCATATAATGGTTGGTGTTGATTTCATATAATCACCATGGTGGGCCCTATAAAAATTAAGGGTGGACATCTCTCTCTCAACTATTTTCTTTGGTGTGGTCCGCTTAAATCACAGGGCAGCCTGATCTTGCGTTGGCTTAAGGCGGGATTGCATATCTAATGGTTGGAGTGGATCTCGGATACACATGGTCCCATCAACCTAAAATTCCATTTTTTAGGATTCGGATTAGCCTAGCATTTGAACGTTCCCTTGATTTTTTTGAAGGGGCCCACCATGATGTATGAGTGAGATCCATTTTGGTGGGGCCCACCCAAGCCAACTAATTCTTTTTCTCCTTGAAATAACTTGTGAACACTTGGGCCGTTTGGATACCACCAAATGAGTTACTTGATCAGTCTAATATTTTTGTATTTTTAGTTCATCCCAATAGGAATGATTTTATGAACGGTATGGATGGCATATAAATATCATGTTGGATCTTAGAGAGGTTTCAACGGTAGGCATTCCCCTACTCACTCACTTTTTTCCGGTGGTGCGGCCCACATTAGTTTTGGATCTGCCTCATTTTTTTCCCAAATCCTAACATGATCTAGCAAAAAGGATGGATGGGGAGGATTTGTCACAAACATCACAATGGGCCCACCTTGCTCTCCGTCACAAGAGGTTCCTCCTCCCGAATGCTTTGGCAGGCTTTCCACGTTCATTAGAGATAGATGGAGTCCTCCGCCCAGACTCTGTGGGGCCCTTAGTAATGTATGGATTTTATCCATGCCAACCATCCATTTTGCCCTGTTACTTTAGGGCATGAACCAAAAAAATGAGGCAGATCCAAGGGTCAAGTGAACTATACAGTAGGGATTGAACACCCACCATTAAAATCTCATTGGAGCAGTAGAAGTTTTGGATCAAGCTAATATTTGTGTTTTCCCTTCATCCAGTCTGCATGACCTTACGTACAGGTTGAATGACAAATGAACCAACAATGACCATCATGTTAAGAGAGAACCCTTTGAATGCCCCCTAGATGTAATGTGGATGGTCCACACAAGGCTTTTTGGGGCCCACCATAATGTAAGGGGTTAATCCACCCTGTCCATCCATTTTACGAGACCATCTCAGAGTATGAACCAAAAAAATGAGGCCAATCCAAGTCAAGGGAGCCACACCATAGAAGAAGCAGTGATAATGACACCCACCTTTGAAACCATGCAGCCTGTTCATAAGGTCATATATACATGAATGAAGGGAAAACACAAATATCAGCTTGATCCTCCCATGATTTTTTAATGGTGGGCGTTCAATTCCCACTGTGTGGTCCACTTGAACCTTGGATCTGCCAATTTTTTAGATTCAAGTTTCATACGCTAAAATAATCTAGCAAAATGGATGGTAGGCGTGGATAAAATCCATACATCACGGTGGCCCCACAGCCTGGGCGACCGAGCACTCAATCCGTTTGAATGGACGTGGATTGCCTGCCAAAGCCTTCCCCATAAACTTCTTGCCACTGGAAGCTAGGTGGGCCCCACCGTGATGTTTATAAAAATCCACCTCGTCTATCCATTTTGCCAAGTCATATTAAGAAATACGCCAAACCATGAGGCATCCACCCGGTCCATCTATTTTCCCACGTCATGTTAAGAAATGGGCAAAAAAACAGAGGCAGATCCAAAACTCATGTGTGCCGAACCACTGAAAAAAGTGGGTAGGGGAATGCCTACCGTTGAAACTTCCCTAGGTCCATTGTGATGTTTATATGCCATCTATACCATGCATAAAGTCATTCCTACATGAATGACATGAAAATACAAAAATATTAGCCCAATCAAGAACTTATGTGGCCCCATGAATATTTTAACGGTGGACATTCTATCCTTACCTTTTGGATATAACTCATTTTTGGGGCTATGTCCTAACAATATCTAGAAAAGGTGATGGACGGTGTAGATTTATGACAAACATCATGGCAGGCCCCACCTAGTTTCCCTTCGCTTTTGGAGGCAATCATCCTCTGTTTCCAATGTAAGGGGTAGAGCTAGACAACAAGGTGAATCGAATCAAGCTGGGCTTGGCTTGTGTGTGGTTTAGTCTCAGGAAACACTAGCTTGTGTGTAGAACTTGTATGCTTGATTTGACTTGATAGAGCTATCAAGCTCAAGCTTTTCAAACCTAAGTCGTGTTAAGAGTCAAGCTTGGTAATAACCGAGAGTTTAAAACATTACAAAACATGGTAATAATTGAGAATTTAAAACATTACAAAATATGGTAATAATTGAGAGTTGAATGGACTCGAATGGATAAATGAAAATAAATTAGGGTTAGGGTTGCTTTTTAACATTTTATATTATAAATATATAATATATATAGTTAATATAATATATTTATTCTTATCAAGCCAAGCTGGGTCAAGCTTCGAGTCAAGTCAAGCTAAGCTAGGCTGGGCGTGTGTGGCTTGAAACTCCAATGAAGCTAGAATTTTAGCTTGGCTTGACTTGAAAATGAACTTCAAGTCAAGCCAAATCAAATCCAAATGAGCCGAGTCAAGGTGAGCCATAAGTTGGCTTGGCTTGTGTCCAGCTAAGGGGAGAAAGAGCATTAAATGAGGAGAGATGGCATCAAACAATTAAACGAAGAGAGAGAAGTTGAGTAGGAGGCTTATTTTCAAATAAATGAGATAATTAGAGGTGTACACTTATTCAAGCGAAGTACAACATATATAAGAAATCTAGTCTGTTAATGAAGTATTGTCTCTTATAATTATGTTAATGAAGTATTGTCTCTTATAATTATGTGAAGAACGTAAAATATTATTTTTTTGTGATCAATAATAAGATATCCTTTTACAAGAAAAGTGGGATGCTAGAAATTCATTCCAATTGTGCATGTGTGGCACTAGTGATGGGGACCATTTACTAATCTTTTACAACTAAATTTAATTAGTGTGCCTTATTTAATGAATAGGTTGGATTTGTGAAACTTATTCTGATTATAACTATGTAAGACTTAATGTCACATTGCCTCCTATGAAGTGAAATTTCATATGGTTAAATAGAAGTATTTTTCCTATTCAATGCACAGCTAATTGGACTAATTTGAATGGCTAGTTGTGTGTGAGCATCTCTCTACACGCTACCCTAGGGCTCCTTAGCAGATAGGGTGCGTTGCAACATCCAGGTCATGGATCCAACCATTTGAGGGACCCCCTCCCCAGTTGGACCACAGGTTACGAACATCCAACCGTTCAATTGATTGGCCCCGCAATGAGGAACAATTAATGTAAAAATCAGCCCCATCCACTGACAAGTGGACCACACTTGTATTTTACTACTTATCAATGGATATACATTGTTTGCCATGGTGTGGCTCACTTGATGATTTGATAGGGCTGATTTTTGCAGTAGGTGATCCTCGTGGTGGGCCCAACCTTTTAGGATGATTGGATGTCGCAAGAACTCAACAGGTTGGAAGTAATCCACAAGGTGGACTTGAGACCCGAGAGAGAGAGAGAGAGAGACGGTCATCATGAACCGACGGTGGTAAATATGACATCCACATCGCAAAAATTAAACCATTCAAATTGTGGGCTATAATGTAACCGGACTATGAACCAAATTTCAGTGGTGTAATTACTTCAAATATCATATTGGTGAAAATTTAATGGATGGTTCAAATGAAAGGTAATGGATGACCCAAATACAGAAAGTATTTGAGTTCAAGAGTTAGGGTTGTTAACACACCTCAATATTTGGGTGATGGCCCATTTACAGTGGATCCCCTAATTTGATGTTTTAATTTAAGATAGTGCAGGCCAAAGTAGAGTTACAGGAGATTTTTCTTCTCTGAATATTTTCAAATCATAAATGGGTAGCTGATACCCACTTGAAACAGGTTTGGATGCCAATTTTGAGGCCCAAACCACATGCCTAAGTGGTCTAAAGATTAGAATACGCTCTTATTTTGTATCATACTATGTGAGTTCTAATAACAAAATTATGCAGAATGAAATTTTTTTTAATGTGAACATTAAAAAGACAATTTTCGGTGGCCCGCATTTAATACTAAAAAATCGAGGAATGATCATCGATGAATAATGACTAGAGAGATGATTTCAATCTCAAGCCCAACCCTCGACTAAGTTAGTGGCCCAAGCCCATAACAAGATGGGCTGCACAGCCTATTACCACCCCTACTCTCCATGTCGGGTCAGGTCAGGTCGGGCTTGGAGGAACAATCAACCCGACTTGAAACCTGTCAGGAGTTGCACCCTACTGCCTCCATTTGCACTCAGTGAGGCCCTTATACAAGCGGGCACCACCATTTTAGTCAACCAAACCACACAACCGGTGGGCCCAACTGTTGATGGAAAGAACAACTACCTGAACCCCTACTACTTGCAATCCCGCTAATTGGCCCTGCAAATGGACAGATAAAAGTCTTACCAACATGCAGCAGAAAGGGTGGCCAGATTGTTCAATGGGAATTTCCGGTCTTATTTAGGTGGGACCCACCAGATGAGTGATTTTGATCGCTTGGAGGTGGGAGGGGGGAGGGGGGAGAGTTCAACACATTTCTGAGTAGATACAGTGAGTTTGCAATTTCTTCCGTATTTGTATTGCAGCTAGGATGCTTTCGAGTTAGACATGAAATGAAAGGAAGAGAGACCCCAATTGGCCCCAATGCGTGATGGCTTGGTTTTATGGAGAAAACCCAAGCCATACAATAAAGAGTTGTGGCCCAATTGCCCCAATATGAAGAAACAGCAACGATCATGAGAGAGTTTATAAGGAGCAATACAATAAAGAGTTGTGGCCCACCATCATGTTTGTGTCAAATCCATTCCATCCATCAGTTGCCACCAGCTCATTCTTAGACATGGTCCAAAATTCAAGCAGATACAAAACTCTAGCAGGCTGCACCACAGCAAAAAGTGGGTGGGACTGGTGGCCCACCATCGAATGATTTCTAGGACCCACAGAAGTTTTAACTCAGCTTGCTTGATAATTGCTTTTTAGCTTTATCCTGGTAGGATTCACCTAATGAAGGGATTTGAAGGCATATGAACATCACGGTTGAGTCCCAAGGTTTCAATGATGAGCGCTCGTCTCCGTTTCTCCTTTGGTGTTTTTAGGCACAAGCCCAAGGAAGCGGATTAGGTGCGGCCCAGCCTCACCCAAGACATTGCAGCCCTTATTGTGGAGCCCACCTTGATGTATGTATTCAATATCCACACCGCCCATCTGTTTTAACAGATCATTTAGGGCATGAGCCAAAAATGCAGCAGATCCAAATCTCAGGTGGACCATACCATAGGAAATGGTGGTGATTAATCATTAACAACTTATAATGGGCCACAAAGTTTTGGATCAAGCTAATATTGTTCTCTTCATCCAGGTTTAAATAAACAATACTGATACATACAGTGGGCCCTAGGAAGTTTTTAATGGTGGGATGTTCAATCGCGCCACTGTTTCCTATGGTATGGTCCACCTGAGATTTGGATCTGCTTCATTTTTTGAGATCATGCCCTAAAATGATCTGTCAAAATGGATGGACAGCATGGATATAGACATACATCAAGTGGGCCCCACATTAAGGGCTGCACCGCCTTGAGTGAGACCAGGGCTGCACCTAATCCACTCCCCAAGCCCAAACATGAACTACTGCAACTGATGGACAGAGTGGTTAACCACAGACATCAAGGAGGACCCACAGCTTGTTTGTGCTCTTTACAAGACCACGTCAGGCTTAAAAACTGCAATTGGGCCGTGGGCGATTCTCGCAAATCGTGATAGCATTCCTCCAAAAGAAATGAAACTGCAATTTGAAGGCTAGTTCCACATCTCACTAATTTTTGCCACGTGTGAACTGAATATTTGCAGTTCACGCTGGGAACAAAAGCATATTAAATGAGAATGTGAAATTTTCATCCGAGCGGGTACACAGGCATTGATGGAACCTCAACTGCCCAATTTGAAAACCTCAAAACAGATTACCAGAAAATGGAGCATCGCAGAACATACAAGGGGGTGGCCCCACAGACGGAGAGAGATCCACATATTTGCCAAATCTTTCACCACCATGATGCATGGCTTCCATCCCAACCAATGACATGGATGCTTCAGTTACAAAATGCCCATTCGAGGTACGTAGAAGGAATGGTTCTTTTCCACTCAAATGGGTCCGTGGCCCTGCACAATTCCAGCAGACAACAGCAGTTAAGCGAAATAACATGATAAGTAAATATACAATCGCTAGATTTGAGGAAAAATGGTTTAAGCCCAATAAACTGTGGATGTGTTGGGGGCCCACCTGGATATTCAAAATATTCATACGGTTGCGGGGGCCATCATGGATGAGAGGTGCCAAAAATAGTACCCTTTTGATTATCCCAAATGATTGCCCCCATCAAATGTGGACCATCATGGACAACCATCCATTCACAAGCTGACAACAGGATGGCTGGGATTCTGATAGACAAGATCGGGGCATGGCCGAATCATGGTGAACCCAAAGGCAGGGCCCTCTTGTACCATTGTCCAGTTGGAAAGAAATGACATTTCTTTTGATCAAGAACCACATAACACCACCACATAGCTTCATCACGCAGAAGAAACAAAATACTCATATCTATGAATCCAACAACATATGCCAGAACTACTGGAAAGACAGAAAAGGGAAAATTAGGGAATAACCATGCGGCCAAACAGGAATCCCGTCACACATTTCACAGCAACTATGCACATCTTGTTCCTATGCATGAAAATCATGCACTATTCTCCAGGAACCAGAGAGATTCCTTTGTGGAAAAAGGCTCACCATTCGAATCTGATAATTGCAGAATTCAATGTTGTTATCCTTTCAACTTCCTTTGACTAAACCAAACTCTCTGGGCTCTTGTTCAGGTCTCTTATGCCTTTAACTGCAATATGAATTCCATCCCAACCTGACCAGTAAAAAAACAAAAGGAAAATCAGAGCATGCTACAGGTTTTTTTTTCTTTTTTTTTTTTGTGCGAAAAGGTGAGGAATTAAAGAGGAAAGCATACATCGAAAGGAGATTTTCTAGCCAAACGTGCACAAAACAACCAATACAGTAATACACAAATATAAAGAGAGGGAAAAAAAAAAAAAAACTGCATCAAAGCATATTCAAATAAGTATAATAATTATCATTTATCAAAAGTCAATCCACAAAGTCATAAACCAAATCAAATAATTATTACATCAAAAAATTTCTAAGCAATCCATTTTAATTTTTTTGACTCGAACCAATCCCATAAGTTAGGAGTATTAAGTACAATATAGATGTCATCTATACAAAGAGGGGTTTTCGAGAACCCTCTTTTGAAAACCATTTTCTTTTAAGTTTCGTTTTAAAGGTTTTTTAGCATGTGAGTTTCACACCAACTTTAACAAAGGATCACCACCATTTTAAGTGAAAGTAAACAAAGAAAGGTTTAGTTTTAACTTTACATTTTAAGTTTTTTTTTTTTTTTTTATATAACGAGTTCAACACCATTTTTAACAAACAAAAGTAAAATAAATAAATAAATGTTCTTATCACTCTTTAAAAATAATTAAAAACAAAAATACATTGTAGCGTACGCTACAAACGCTACACGCTACGTAGTTGTAGCTTTGCTACGGCCCCTATAGTGTATGCTATAGGGGATTTACGCTACGCTAAAGGCGCTGTTTGAAACACCAAGCAAGAAACTTAATTGCTCAGGCATGTAATTCCCTTCTTTGCCAATCCATATGCAATCACATTCCTTCCAGGGCAGTCAACGGGCTGTGTCCAGGTGTACCCATACCCAGACAGGTCAGGCCCCAGGCCCCAGGACCCAAATCCCGTCAGGTACACATGAGGTCTCATACCCTCCTTTGGCAGTTTTGATTTTTAAAACATTGGCCATCCATGATTGGATCCACCAGTCAGACCATCGAGAATGTAACATCACCACTACCAATACCATATTGTCCAAGGAGGCATCTGATTTTTCATGATGCCATCTACCTCAAATTTTGACCTCACTTTCAATTTCCATTTTGACCGTCTCCCAGTAGGCTAAAACATCCAACAATGCCCCATGTCAGCATCCATGTTAGTTACTACACCATAGTGGTGGTGAAAGACAGACAAAACTTCCCATCTTGGTACCTGCAAACACCACCTCAACTTGGGACTGGGTTCCCCCTCAATGCTCCATCCACATCAATCTTGACTTATCTCCACTAACGTTTACACCACTTGACCAACAACAGATCCTATTTTCAAACATACATTTAACACCAACATGCTCCAATGAAATAGTTTCTAAGTACGTAACCAAATGAAAGGAGTGTATGATAGCACTAATCCCCTTAAACTAACTGCAAACAGCTCTTCTAACTCACCCAGATTTAGTCAACCCTCTATAACAGCTCTACAAACCGAATGAAAGGATGCTACACTCATAGCAGAAGAGAACATGAGAATCGCTGATAATGTACGGTAAAAATCCTAAGCCATTCCTCTTGGTGTTTGGAGAAGGGGGGAAATGCAATCCGGATAGAGTAGCCTAGCATGCTCCCCGTTTTCCATTGCTAAAATGCACAGAGAGAAGAATGGGACAGCTTTTTCTATCTCAACCACGCATCATGCTATAGTATTTTATTGACCTTAGAACTGCAAACACCCAAACATCCGCAAACTAGGCAAATCCAAAGTATAAGTCATGAATAACCACCCTAAGAAAAATTTCAGCTTTCAGAGAGTGTCTTCTTATTGTTTAGATAAGAATAGATTCCTCTTAAAAGATTAATTGCCTCAATAAATCAAAGGAAGACCTTTCAAAAAAAAAAAAAAATCAAAGGAAGAGAATATAAAAAAATAAAAACAAAAATGCAACTAATAGAGAAACACGTGCAAGTGCTGCAATGCAGCTCGACCCAAAATAAAGGTGCGCTTCCTAAGAGAGTGCCATCTTAATTAAATCCTTGTAACTCTTTAGGAAGTATTCAGACCTAACAAGGTTTGGTATAAAACCCACACATACACTGCCACATGTCCAAAGCTGGCACTTGTGTCGAACAACCAAGCTTTCTATCAAGTGGGCCTCATCATGTAGGTGCACAAACCCAAAAATCAGGACAGTCCACTCATACAGTGTATGAAACAAATGAAAGCTACAAAAAGTTGCTCTAGTTTTTGCAAACCGTCTGTTTCGGACATTATCCCCTGCCTGATGAGTTGAGTGGCCCGTTTATTTTGGATTAGGGAATCTTCATGGTGGGGCCCACCTGAAGGACAATTTGAAAGTTTTGACTCCTGCAAGCTTTGCGACATGCAGTGGTATGTAGCGGACTGTGATATACACATCTCTATTATTAGTGAACCTGTGTATTGGGATAATGCGAGAGCATTTTCTGATCATTAAATTTGCACAATAGAAGAAGACAAAACAATCAAGAATGCTTGTAATTTCAAAATGAAATTAAGCATACATATAGGACTGATTTAGATAGTGGACCACCTGATGGAAGCTCAGTTGTTCAACAAAAGTGCCAGCTTGCATGTGATGGCATGTAGCTGGGCTGGGATGTACACGTTTACCTAATCAGTGCACCTCTGTATTGGGATAATGCAAGCATCTTTTGATTTTTGGATTGGCACAAGCAAAAGACTGATAAACAGCCACAATACCTTGCGGATTTAAAAATACATAGAGGACTGGCATTTATTGGGATAGTGTCACTGCATCTTCAAAATTAGCACCAAAGAAGAAGCCAATACCTTAACACTAACTCCACTGTAAATGTTTCTATAACAAAGGCCATCTTCTGAAAAACCCTTGAAGGGTTGAATTGTTTTCTTAATTGAATGAATAAAATAATTCAAAGGTATACTAACTATAGACTTTACAAGTCTAAGAAGATTCTTGAAAATTTGGCAAGTACGAGAGGAACTTGAGATCTTCTTGTTAAACGGCTACATTGTGCTAATCTTGAGGGCCTCTGAGAAGCTACAATGAGAAGAAGAAAGATGGTGGGGGGGGGGGGGGGGGGGGGGGGGGGGGGGGGGGGGGGGAGGGGGAGAGAGAGAGAGAGAGAGAGAGAGAGAGAACGTGAGAGGCTTGGGGTCTAAGGCACCGGGCTGATTATAATAAACACCAGATCCACCATCCAGGTATTTATGTTTAGGAAAAAGAAAACCCGACATTAGATTCCATACGAGTAAAATGAAGACAAAATGACAGCAGGCGTCAGACCAACAGCCATGCTTTGGTGGTTTGCCTGGGAGTTCTAAATCTCCCTCCCTCCCGCCATGCTTTAGTTGGTTTGCCTGGTAGTTCCCCTCCCCTCTCCTCCCCTCCCTCCTCCCTCCCTCCCGCTTGACAGCAGCTCCCTGAAAAAGTTTCAGTGAAGATGTCAACAAGCTATCATTGAGACATCACAAAAAGAACCTTCACTTTTATTACAGAAGCCTTCTCTCAAATGGAATGTTAGCCAAGCCCTTTTTTCTTTCTTTTTTTTCACATGAAATTTTAGATATGGATCCATGTAATGCAAAGGGTCGATTTGGAGCACTTAATAGTGCCAATGTGGATAGCATCGCATGGATGTAGTTATTTTACAATGATTACAGTTAAGATGGCAATGGATATCTAGTGTTTGGCAGTGACACTATCTATCAGTTTAAAGCTGTGTGCATAGCGCTATCTGCCGTTTTAGATGGACATAAATTGACATGTCATGTATTAATCACACCACATGTTCCAATATTGTCAACTTGTATAGATATGGTGCACCAAGTGGGCTTCCATCCAGAGTTGTAAGCGATTTAGATTGCCATGCAACTATGCCATATGTACAGTGAAACCAAGTGACCGTCCAATTAAGTCAACAATTTGGACGACCTATATCGCCATAAAACTTTGTCATGTGTACAACCAAGTGCCCCCACTACCCACAGTTAAGTAAATGATTTGCATGGTCTAGATTGACGTACAACTACACTGTTGAAACAAAGGGGCCCACCATCAAGAGCTGAGTCATGATTTGGAAAGTTTGGATTGCCACACAAACTAATCAGTATGAAGAGTTCCCACATGAAAACATTTTTAAATGGCGCAAAACTAACACAAGAGTCCTCTTTTGCCTTTCTGTTATGATTTAAGAAAATAGGCCTATTCTGGCTTTTTCTTCGAATCAGGCTATGGATAATACTACCATTATGACTTACAAAAAGCCAGAGTGAAATAGCATTATTTGGATATTGGTGCTATGAGCGTAACTTGTTAGCACGCATTGATGCAACTAAACCCTACATGTGGTCAGAGTCTGGGTGATTATCTTAGTATGTTTAAAATTTTAAATACGAGCCAAAGATTTCATAGATCTGTCTAGGATCTCCTTTTAATAGATCTACACTTAAATATAAAATAAGAACATTTATTTATGTGCATGAGAAATTTTATGAATTAGATAAAGAAGAAAATTTCAGAAGCTTTAAACCTGAGATTGGCTTGTACTAGCATAAGAAGCTCTTGAGGTGATATGATGCCACTCATGGGCCTAGCATTTGTGAGAGTAAAATTCTAGCCTAATTATCATGCACATATAGAGGGCCATGTCTGATTTCCTGCAACATTGATCTCATCCATGCACTCGTATAAACCTTAACTGCAGCCTTCAAGCCTCTTCATAGCTAGCCCAAAACCCCCAACCGCAACCCACTGATGCACAGAACTCATAACTACAGCCTGTTATATGCATCAAATCCTAAGCAGCAGCCCTCGTTCCTGTCTTGTACCACCTTGTCCTACTCCTATATAACCTAGAACCTATCCCACAGCCTTCACCCAATCTAATCTCCCAACAACCCACCAACGTGCAAGAACTCATTATGCATCCTGCTACATGCATCACATCCTCAGCTGCAACCCTATTCCTGTCCTGTATCACCTAATACTATATAAACCTGTTCATCAACTTCTGTGGATCTGGCATGGAGTTCTTTTGTCGAAAGAAAAGCTTGACGTGTGGCAGCTGACCCTTCTGGGTGGGATGTGGAATCTTTGGACCGAACGCAATGCTCGGTGTTTTGACAACAAGCGCACATCTATAAATCAGTTAGTGAGGAGGGTTAATAGGGATGTAGTCGAATGGGCTACTGGGCGTCTAAGGAAAGATCTGAATGTAATCTGCTCTTTTTTAGAAGTGTAATCTTTTCTTGTTTTTATTTTTTGTCTTGACATTGTCAAGCTGTTTTTCAATAAAATTTATTCATAACCCTTCATAAAAAAATAAAAATAAAAATAAAAATACTGTATAAACCTAGAACCTAGCCAACAGCCTTCTCCCAATCCAATCTCAGGCCCTCCAAACCCTTAAATGGCCTACAAACAATTTCCAAATAACCCTACTCCCAGGCAAAACAACCTGCCCCATTTCGGCCAAGTTCTTAACCAAGTTTGATACCAAACTTCTTTATGCCCACTAGAAGCAGGAATTCTCATGGTCTTGCAATGACGAGTGAGTAAAGACAACGTGAAGTGAATGTTTTAGCATAATGGAGAAGTTTGATAAGTTGGAGAGTAGAATGACCTGCAATGGAAGAGATTGAAAAGAAAAACAGCCCAGATCCATGAGTTGATTGAGGGGTAACGAAAGAGCAACCAGAATTTAAACCAAACATGGCAATGGGAAGCATCTCCAGTAGACAACACATCTTTCATGCCCCCGAAAAAGAAGACGATTTGTATTGGTACAACAATGGTCCGCGCACTGGATATCATTCACCATGATATCCTTGGCAAGGACCAAGAGCTCAGATGCCACCTCAGTACAAATACCGATATCATCTTTTCAATGCAAGACATCCCCCCATGCATAGATGATACAATGAAACTCACGAGGATAGAAATTGAAGACTACGGCGGTAGACTCGACCAAAACGACTTCCACCATTCACTACGGTCGTTGGAAGGACTATTTTCAGTGGTACCAGATGACTAACAAAGCCAAATTACCAATTGCAACGTTAAAGCTTAAGGGTTCAGCCCAGAATTGGTGGTACAAAGTTGAGACAAGTTTGAGAAGCAGCAGTCTACCTCCCATGACTAAGTGGGAGGAAATGAAAGCAAGAAAAGTGGCATTTTCTACATCAAGATTACAAGGCATCTTTCAACATCTTTCGATGCTGCAACTGAGAAATTTCACAGCGAAGAGTACAGAGAGAAGTACCATGACCCGAAAGCTAGATGCAAATTGACAGAGAACCGTGATGCAGTTGGTAGCCCAATATTATAACAGGTTGAGGGATGAGATAGAAAGGGAAATGGTAGCTGCCATGCCTAGTAGCATTGAGGATGTCTATTAGGTATCTCTATGAGCCCAGGAAACAACCAAGGAAAGTCGCTTCCTAGGCATGACAGCTTCTAAGAAGGTAGGAGAGACGTCAACGGGTGATCACAGTAATGTCCTGTGTTACAAATGTGGAGATTACAAGTTCCGCTGGCCACCGGGCTGATATAATAAAACCTTTGTGTCTAGAGTTTATGCATCTGGTTTTATTGGTATTGCCACAAGTTTCACTGGCTGAGGATACGGAAACAATATCGATATCATCGATAATATCGCTGATAACTGAAAATGAGGGGAAACATAAGGAAACATGGGGAAAATGGTGGATTTTTTTTAGTGAAACTTCAGGAGATGCTAAAATACACATAATTGCATATTTAGAAATTTAAAAAAAAATTGCAAAAAGAATGCATGCATACTAAGTTTTCATTTAATGGGGGGTTAAAAGTATGTGTTGTCGCAAGGCTAATAGCACGACTTCACAATATCCTTCCTTCTCCGAACTTCCTAGACCGATTGGTTTGGAGCCTCTCCTTCAAGTGTGTTCTTAGTCAAATCTCTTTATAAGAAGATCAACTCTTTTAAGGAATTCAAGCAGGGGTGATCATTTCCATGTCTTATGGTTTTATGGGGCTCCCCCAGAGGTGGCTTCCTTTGCTTGGTTAGGGGTACGGAAGTATATTTGATGTAGGACGACCTAAACTTTCAAGCATGTATGAGACATAAAATTCAGTGGAATAAATGAAGCAATCTAAATTAAACATTCAACAACCATCATCATAATCAAGAAAAATATAAAGGAAACATGCAATAAAAGGGGCCATCATCATAATCTCACAGTAAGGGTTTCAAATCATGCATGGATTGAATCCGGCGAGGGATGAAACTTCCCGATCTTACATGGTTATGATCCAAAGCTCAATAAGGTTCACTAGTCCAGAGAATCAAGGGATTTCTCGGATTAGGGAATGAAATCTGAGAGGAATAGGTTTAGGGATCAATTCTCAAATTTTAGGGCTGCGGATAATGGGAGAAAATAAGTTTAGAAGAAAGAGGGAAGAAAAGGAATTACCTTAGAAGAAAGGTGGAAGAAGGAGATAAGAAGAAAGAAGAAGAAGATTGGGGAAGAAGATAAAGATCCACAGAGAGAAAGAGGGGAGGGAGATAAGCTACCAAAGCTTTTTCTTCTTTTATCAAATCAATAGCATAATGAAAAAGGTTTAGGGCAACACCCTTATAAAATTTGGAATTAGCATAATTACCAAAATACCCCTACTAACAAAATTTCAAAAAAGAGACATTTGCATGAAAAAAACATGCGCACACTAACCCAAAACTCAAATAAGTAAAAGTGCATAAAATAAACTCAAATCTAAGATGCCCGATAGGCTCGGATGATGATGTGATGAAAGTGGGCCACGACGAACCAACGGTCCAATCACATCATCATCACGATCCAATGGTCCGATCATCTCCTCCAAGCAACTTACACATGTCTTCCCAAGGTGGGGTTTTCTCAAATGTCTCGAACTACATATGTAAGGTCTTCGATGCTCCTCAAGTTATCACGAACGATCCAGGTCCGTCATCATCGAGCTATAAAGATATAGGTGCCACTCGCCTCCTACGCTGATAACCCTAAACGGCCTGATGTCCGCATCAATATTGTTACCGTCTACAACCTTCAGAAAGAGCCATGATTCTTCCTAATATATGCCTCATGTGCATGAGTGATGTTGAGTCCATCGATCGCTTATTCATTCACCAGAACTATGTTCATCAGGTGTGGTCTCAGCCATGGTGTGTCGTAAAGGCCGTTGCATAAAAGTAACGGTGGCAACCGTTACACATTACAAGGTCGTAAAAGCAGTAACTACCGTTATGGGGGAAAAAAAGACTCGTAAAGGCCGTTACAACCCCCGTAATGGCACGTTATGCCCCCCATAAAGGCCATAATGGCTTTGTAATGGACTGTTATAGGGCTGATACATGTTTTTTGAATTTTTTTAATTAAAAAAGAAAAGACCGTAACTGTTGTTATGCCCCCCGCAACGGCCATTACACCTTGTAACATAAAGGTAACAGTGGTGGCTGTTACGAGCACCGTTACCGTTACGGAATACCTTGGTCTTAGCTACTCAAAGCCTTCAGGCCAGATTGGGTGATGCCCTCTTCAATAGATCATTTGTTCAGGATGTGGCATGTCGTGCAACTTCCTAAGAATAGTCGGATCCTTTGGCGATTATCCTTGCCAGTTGTACTTTGGAATATTTGGGGGGAACGAAACTCTCAATGTTTCTGCAACAAGTGGGGCCCTTGGGAATAACCTTTGTCGAAAATCAAGGGAGACACAATAGAATGGACAGCCTGTTCTTGTAACATGGAGGTTTCGGTTGCGCGTTCTAATTTGGCTTGTAGTTAGATCAATGTTGTATTGCTTCTTTTTTTTTTTTGAAAGGCAATGTTGTATTGCTTTTTAGCTTGTAATTTTTCAAGCTTGTTTTAGTAAAATCAACACATTATCCTTTAAAAAAAAAAAAAAAAGCATGTGATATCGTTAGAAACTAATCCAATCATCCCATCCATCCATCCCATCTATCCATCCATCCATCCATCCAAACATCTACTTCAGAATAACGACAACACATGATATTTCACAGAGAAATCATCAACAACTAGAAAGGAAACGAAAGATTGTGGTTTCAATATTGCCCATGTTACGATAACGATAATATCACGATATGATCAATATTATCGTCAATAATTTGAACACTGCATACAACCAATGTTGTCAAATCGAAAATCATTTTCTTGTCGGAATCGTATCGTATCATAAATCGTAAGATTTTTTCAGATTTTCATAAAAATATTATAAAAAATACAAAACAATTATACATAGATAAGAAAAATTAAAAAACATATTAATCATCCATTTTCTCATGAATATGCTAAAAACACAATTTAACCATGACATTAATGTAGTATCAATTGTATGTATAAATTATAATGTATGATGTATAACATATCTATGTATAAATGTATTATTGTGTTGTAATCATTTAAAAAGTAACCCTAAAAAAGATTTGCAAAAAGTCATTAAAAATTGTGTTGTACCTTTCTTGAGTGTAGAATCATGTTAGAAAAAATGACATTTGATTCCATTGTAAATCAAAAGATATCTTGATTTCTTTATTTTGGATTTTTGAATATCAAAATCCCCAAAAGAAAAAATCGGATATTTTTAATGGTAGAGTTGTCAAATCATAGACCTATTTGCACGAATACGCATTAAAAAGATGATATGATCATATCGCTATGTCTGTAGAGTCTAAGTAAAACCCCGAATTATCAATCCACTCATAAATCGACATAACTATCACGAATATTTTACCGGTCTTTATTGTTTTAGCCTAATTTTGATGTATTAGAATTTATGAATGGTTTAGATTTAAAGAAACCCCACAGTTCAAAAGACGAACTTTTCATGGAATGTCAAAAATTCATGATTTGTACTTGGAATGGAAAATTGAAATCTTTATTATTGGGAATTTGATTTTTTAGTATTTTTTATTGAATCTAAATGAGAGGTACTTCCTTATTTACATAAATAACTTAAAGTAACATTTACTTAAATGTTTTTATGTAAATAAGGTATACAATGCAGGTGTGCAGTGCAGGCAGGAATACAGGTGAGGAATACAGTGCAGGTGTGCAGTACAGGCAGAACTCCAAAATTATCTTACGATTCATACGATTCGATACGATTATCGTACGATTCATATGATAATCATACGATTAGTTAAGATTTACGATTTGGGTGTACACCCATACGATACAACATGAATCGTACGATTCATATCGTAAATTGTATGATTTTGATAACACTCCATAGAACCATGCGCCCATAAAAAAAATTTGAAATGGAAATTTTTTGTGCGATATCTCGATGCATTGGTGATATTATCAAAATATCGCCGATACACTGACGCTACAAGTGATACCTAGAATTTACACAATTGAAAATATTGGCAATACAAGCGACACCTAGAATTTACATTGTCGAAAATATTGGTAATACTTAAAGATACATCACCGATACCTAGAATTTATTAGACTATCCGTATAAACGGTATCGTTACCAGTGTTATCGGTATCACTACCAATGTTATCAGTATCATCGGGCTGGAGACACGGATAATATCGGGGATATTTTGTTGATATAAGGGATACTCTGAACAAAGGTTGGAAGACTATTTTCAGTGGTATCCAATGTTCGCATTGTCGGTATCACTACAAGTTTCGTTGACCGGAGATAAAGATATAATATCGTTATCGCCGATAATATCGTCGATAACCGAAAATGTGGGGGAAAATGAGGAAACATAAGAAAAACTATGGAATTTTTCAGTGAAACTTCAGGAAATGCCTAAATGCACATATTTGCATATTCAGAAATAAAAAAATTGCAAAAAGAATGCATTAAATAATAATTTTTCATTCAATGGGGCTCAAAAAGCATGCCTTGCCATAAGGAATCACTCCAATATCAACCAAAATGAGTCTATATAATACAAACGCAAGTAGCATATAATAATTAACATCAGATCCACTCCGTCCATCGGGTGGGCCATCACATTTTCACTATATATCATTGAATTATATCAAATAAAACACTTAATTAGGCCAAATAAAGGTGTAAAATTATCTTAAAACTCTAAATTCAAGTGTTGTAGCCCACTATGCATATCTAAATCTCAAGTGGACCACACCACAGGAAACACTAGTGATTGAGTGCCTCACCATTAAAAATTCCAAAGGTCCCATCGTAAAGTTTCGTAATGTTTATTTGCAATCCAACCTCTTGGTAATGCCAAGAGGATTTGAATGACGGGCAAGTAGAAAGATCAGATTGATCCAAAAATATTGTGGCCTACAAAAAGGTTTTAATAGTTATTCATCACTTCTTGCGATTAGGGATCTCATCCTAAAATGAGATGTAAAAATAGATGGACGGCGTAGATATACAGAAAATACATCAAGGTGGCCCCACACGGTTAGGATAACACCCACTAAGTTGTTACCCAGGTAACAGCTAATCCGCTCCCATCCTCGTCTGGCAAGAAATCAGATTGCGTACTGAATTACTCGGTACGCTTTTGTCGTACTGAGTAAACTCTGTTGGGCCCACCGTGAATGTATGTAGTTTATCCATGCCGACCATCCATTTTTCCATCTCATTTTAGGAGTAGAGCCCAAAATTAAAGCATATCTAAAGCTCAAGTGGACCACACCACAAGAAACTGTGGGAATAATGATTTCCACCGTTAAAACCTTCCTAAGGCCCACAATGACGTTTATTTGTCATCCAACCTGCTCATAAGATCACACAGACATAGATGAAGAGAAAACATAAATATCAAGCTGATACAAAACTTTTGTGGCCCCCAAGAATTTTTCAAAGATAAATGTTCAATTCACACAGTTTCCTGTGGTGTGGTCCACTTAAGCTTTGGATATGCTTTATTTGTGGGTTCAGGCCCAAAAATTATCTAATAAAATGGATGGACACAATGGATCAAATACGTAAATCACGGTAGGCCCCACAAAGTTTACTCAATACTCAGTACGCAATCCACTTCCGTTCAGGCGCAGTTTGGGTGGATCCACCGAGGTTGGTGGATCCCTAACTATGGGGCCCACTGTGAAGTATTTGCCTTACATCCACACCGTCCATCAGATATGACCGCTCATTTTAGGGCATGATCCGAAAAATGAACCAAATCCAAATCTTAATCGACCATACCATAGGAAACGTTCATGATTGAATCCCCACCATTGAAAACTTCATGGGGTCCACGGTCCACCTGATATTTGGATCTACTTATTTTCTATGGCATGCCCTAAAATGAGTTTTCACAACCGATGGACGGAGTGGATATAAGTTGTTAGTGCACTGATTCATGCATCGTATTGTCAATTCCGTGATTGTCTAAGACAGACGAGTCTTGTGAGCCCTGACAAAGATTGAAGACTCAAGACTTGAAGTCCGAAGCAGCTTTCCGCACTTAAGTTCAAGCCAAAACAAGCTCAGAAGGTAAGTTGCATATATACAGCCCATAGTATCTCAAAACATCCAATTTAATGGCATTCGAATCATGCCTAATCTTAGCCATTTGATCCTTGGATTTAAGGTCAAGATGATCAGTCTTAAATCTCCATTGTGTAGGTGCCAAACTGTTGAACTTCATAGGAAAATCCCTTTGTTTAGGTACCTTAAGAGAATGGTGAAATTCAACATAAAATAGACTAAGAATCAAGCCTGCCGGCCGGTCGGGCGACCGGTCGGCCATATAAGCCTATTTGGACAGCAGCTTTTCTAAAGGAAAAAGCTTCTTATCGACAGGTCTACTGGCCGGTCGATGACCACCTCCGACCGGTAGTCGGACCGGTTCACAAAACTGTCCAATGGCAACTATTTTCAAAGTCTGAAATTTAGACCCGTCTGATGACCGGCCGATGGACCCCTCCGACCGGTCGGCAATGGGCAAAGTGTATCCAGCGAGTTTTTCATAGACAAATCTGAACTATCGACCGGTCGGCAGGCCGGTCGAAGACAGGTCGGACCTCAAATCCGGCCGACCGAAGGGGGTCCCAGGTAGGTCGGAATATGACCGTTTTATATCCGTTGGAGCTCGTTTTTTAGGCTCTATAAAGGCATATCTTGAGGCCTTTAATGGGATCTTTTGCACACCCATTGAGAGCATTAAGAGAAGCAATTAAGAGCTTTACCTAATCTCTTTTGCTCATCATTGTCTTGAGTTCATCTTTCAAACATAGCCTTTAATGGCACTACATTAAGTATTCAAAACTCAGTTTGAACAATAAACTCAAGCATAGCATTAATGGCTGTCCCTATCATTGAAATTTCAACTTTAAGTCATTTATAGCCATTGAATGATTAGATTGATCATTCCTTCATTAACCATTGTATTGCAATAGGCAAATAGAACATCAATACCTCCTCCCACCTACCCGGCATTAGTTTAAGATCATCATATGCATTGGTAGCTGATCGTGGGAGCTTGGAGAGGAGTTGAAGCATTCGTGGAAGCTGAAGCTACTCAATGGCGCTGAATCGAGGCTCATCTCTTGTAAGTATTTAAGCTTATAGAGTCCATTGTTTGATTTCCCCTTCTTGTTGAGATTGGGGTCTAGAAATTGTGACCCAATCTCAGAGTTGTCCTTGTGTAGGATGAGGTAGTCCTTGTGTAGGACGTGGAAGTCCTTGTGTAAGCCTCCGACACGAGAGAATACGTGGGTGTCCTTGAGTAGGACTTATGGAAGTCCTTGTGTGAGCATTAACCTTGTGTAGGTTGTAAAGGTTGAGAGGTGAACCTCATTTAAAACCTTCGATAGTGAATGCCAGTGTACTCAAAGGAGTTGAGTACTTGAACCAGGAGTGGAGTAGACTCATTATCGAACCACTATACATCGTGTGTATTATGGTGAATGCATTTTGTCTATTATTATGCTTTGTTGATTAATCATATGAGTGCTTAACTGAATGCCCATCTCATGTTTGACAAAATGCCCATATGCCATCTTTGAAATATTAGTATAAGCATGCATATCAACTGTTTGATCAAATGCTTCACTTAGTATAGTTGATCATTTAGAAAGACCTTATGTGATCAATTTACTTGCATTTACATATATTAAATTGGTAAATTGATTTGTGGATGCTCTTGAGTTTTTAATTGTCAAGGAAATTATAAAAAGTCCTATTCACCCCCCTCTAGGACATAAGCATACATTCAAGTTTATCTCAATAGCGGTGCAAACCGCAATTTCATAAGTCACATACATCACGGTGGGCCCCACGGTCAGGAGCCCACAAAATGTTCTTAATGGTCATCCACCATTGTTTCCAGTGGTATGGTCCACCTGAGATTTGGATCTAATTAATGTATTGTATTACTTCATAAAATGACCTTTAAAAATTGATGAACGGTATGGATATACAGAAAACACATCGAGGTGGGCCCCACACGGTAAGGGCAATACCCACTAAAGTGTTACCTACGCAACAACTAATCCACTTCCTTTTAAGACTGTGTGCTGAGTATCTGGGTACGCACGCTATAATGTACTAAGTAAACTCTGTGGGGCCCACTATGATTTGTATGTCTTATCCAAACTGTCCATACTTTCTATAAGCAAATTATATTTAATAAGATTAAGATTTAAGTATATCAGGAGCTTTGGTGGACCACACAACAGGAAAGAGTGTGAATTGAACGTATACCATTAAAAGCTTCTCAGGGGCCACAGAAATTTTGAATCAAGCTGATATTTCCTTTATCCCTTCATCCATTACTTTGTATCTTTATGAAAAGGTTTGATGACAAAAAAACATCACTGTGGGTCCTAGGAAGGTTTCAACGGTGAAAATCATTATTCTCATTGTTTCTTGTGGTGTGGTCCACTGGAGCTCTGAATATACTTTAATTTTGGGATGAACCCCTAAAATGATTTGGAAAAACGAATGGACAGTATGGATAAAACACATACATTCATAGTGGGCCCAGAGAGTTTACTCATTACAATAAAGCATACCACACACTTCGCTTCCAGATTTCCGAAGCTTGAAAAAAGGCCCTTTCATCTGCGAAGAGGGGTTTTCGCTGAAGAAATGGGGATTTTCCATTCGGGTTTCAAAACCCCAGATCCAACAAAAATCGGAAAGAAATCTCCCAAAATCCTCGATTTTTCTATGATATCATGTATTTGCGACATCGCTCTTCCAATCGAAAGAAGAAAAGGGTAATTTTGAGGTTTTTCTTACCTCTATTGAAGACAGGAGCCGTCGATCAATGCCCACGAGAGTTCCGATCAACCAGGTATTACCGAAATCAAATGCTTCTTTTTTTTATTTTATTTTTCCGATTTTCACTTATTAAAATGTTATCTTCTGAATTTTTTTTTTTTTTTTTTTTACCGTGGTTGGTGGTATTCTCAGCGAGAATCCAAAATTATCGACGATATCGCCGATATCTCGCCGATAATCCGTTGAGACGAAAAACTGGGGTTTTCGGTGTCGCTAGTCTAGCGACATCGATATGATCGACATTTTGTCGACAATGGGAACACCAGTGGTACCAAATGACTAACAAAGCCAAATTACCAATTGCAGCGCTAAAGTTTAAAGGGTTCGGCCTAGAATTGGTGGTACAAAGTTGAGATAAGTTTGAGAAGCAGAAGTAAAACTCCCATGACCACATGGGAGGAAATGAAAGCAAGAAAAGTGGTGTTTTCCACCTCAAGATTATGAGGCATGTTTTCAACATCTTTCGATGCTACAACTGAGAAATCTTACAACAAAGGGTGCAGAGAGAAGTACTATGACTTGAAAGTTAGATGCAAATTGACAGAGAACCACAATGCAGTCAGTATTCCAATATTATAACAGGTTTGAGGGATGAGATAGAAAGGGAAATGGTAGCTGCCATGCCTAGAAGCATTGAGGATGTCTATTAGGTATCTCTACGAGCCCCAAGCAAGAAGATAAACAACATCCAACAATAGTGATTAACAAGTTCAAGTGATGACCAATGGTGATAGATCAAGAACAATGCAAAAAAATGGTCCTATAGTAGCTAAGAAAGTAGGAGAGACGTCAACGCATGATCACAATAATGTCCCGTGTTACAAATGTGAAGACAAGGCCATTTCGCAGGTGTGCCTGACAAAGAACCTCACCCCCTGTTACGAGGTCATTGGTAACAAAGGGTCAAAAGAAAAGGCAAACGAGGAAGCAATTGAGACAGACCATCTTGCATTAGAAGGTTTAACAGATGTCACGCAACATTCATTAATAGTATGGCGAATCTTGACTACTGACGATAACAGAAATGAAGAATTTGAGGACTAATATGTCTTCGAAACATGGGTCTATTGTGAAGGAAGAGCCATCAAGGTCATTATCGATAGCAGCAACAACATGAACCTCACTCCACTGAGATTGGTCAAACAATTGAGGGTCACGATAGGGGAGCACACTTGGCCTTATCAGATTGCTGGGGGTAGTGTGATGAGACACTATTAGTGACCCATCGATGTAAGGTGGATTTCTCATCAGTACAATACTACACCGAATCTTTATGGAGTGACATTGTACCAATGGGAGTTGTCCACGTCTTGGATGCCAATGGATTTATAATCCATGTCTTAAGCAATGTTGTCAAAATCGTTATCGTATCATAAATCGTAGTAGGGGTTGAATCGTATCGTATCACAAATCGTATCGTAAATCGTAAGATTTTTTACAATTCTTAAAATTTTGAAAAAAAATATGAAAAATATAAATAAATCAGATTTTTTCATTAAAACTCATCTATCTTCCCTTTGCCATCAATGTGCACCAAGTAATACCATGTTAGAAGGGTCCTTTAAAGGATTTTTATTCCTTTTAACTTTTGTTTTCCATGAAATTTTCCTTTAAAATATACAAGGGTCCTTTAATAATAATTTATGTTCTTTTTACCTTTCTTGAATGTAGAATCATGGTGGAAAAGAGGCCTTCGATATTGTAGATCAACGAAAAAAATTATTTTGATTGCTAAACATCATTCCATAATACATATAAATCAGCATAATCGTAACCATCTATAAAAACATTACAGTTAAGTCATACATCAATTTGGTGTTTCGACCAGTTACGAGATGTAAGAAATCACCAAAAACGCTACATGATTTAACATTGAAGAGAATATATATCATTTAATCTCTTAAAAAGAACAAATAAAAATAATTTACCTTTTCTAAACGATTCTTAAAGCCCCCACCAGTTTAAAAACATAAAATGAAAGGCAAGTGAAGCTTAAAATAAAAGAGAACAAGTATAATTTGAATTGTAAATCGGGATTTGAATCATAAAGTGTAGGATTCAAACCATAGAATCGTAGGATTCATATAAAAAGGGATTCAACGTTGGGATTCAAATCGTTTTGCTTAAGATTCGACTAAAATTGTATATCGTAAATCGTGGGATTTTGACAACATTGGTCTTAAGCAATGTGGGTTCGCTAACACGTACAGTCTCAGACAGAGAGAAGAACATCACCCTCAAACCAATGAGGAATGCTACACGACAAAGAGATGATAGAATGATGCTCATTCTAGACAGTGGCAAGTTGAGATGGAATATGCTAATGGAAAGCTCGATAAATGACAAGAAAGCAACTGCAAACTCGAACCAAGGACAGCAAATAGCATGAGAGGTACATTGATTAGCAAGAATTACAGAAAGCTCCCAAGAGAGGGTTTGTTGTTAAGGGCCATAGGAGAAAACAAAAACCCGTTCCAAATGAAGGTATGCCCAGCAACAAGGAAGAATCTGCTGACAGTGGCCGTCAAGAAGGAAAAAGACTCATCACGAAGATGCATCACATTTGAAAGTCCCTTCTAGCCCCCCTCCCCCCCCCCCCCAAATATCTTGAGGATGAGTTCTCTTAGAGATTGGGGGAATTGATGCAACTAGATTCCAGCCCCATGTGTCACCCCCATGTAGCCATGTATGTGGAAAGATTCAGGAAAACAAGCAGCTCACACAATTTTACTCATGGTATTAAAAAATGGTTGGTAATTGCGGGCAACATTACACAATACGGGGCCGTAACAGCTGTTACAAAAAAAAAGGGCTAGTAACAGGCCTGTAATGGGCATAATGGCCACTAATAGGCCTTTACACCTGTAATGGACCATTTTGGGAGGAATGGTAACAAAATGCTTTTAGGATAATTTTTTTTCCCTCAAATTTCTTAACAGAAATAGTATAAATGATTACGAATATGCATTAGTAGGATGAGTCCCACGGATTGCACGACTTTAAAGCCATTCATGTCTACCCAAATCGGGCTGAAAACTATTCAGCCTTTTTTTTTCTCCTCAAATTTCTTGAGGAAAATGGTGTGTAATGATTAGGGATATGCAGAAGTGGAAATAATTCCATGAATTGCATGAATTTCAGATTGCTTTCATGCTGTTCAAGTGTACCCAAATCAGGCCCACACTATTTCATCCGAATTTATTTTCAATTTTTTTCACAAATTTCTTGAGGGAAATGGTGTGTAATGATGGACACTCATACGTGGGATGAATTCCACTTATTTACAATAGGAGTTTTAGAGTCAATAAGGTAAACGTGGCCTAAGAAAGCATTCTTACCAAAGAATGGCCTGTTACACCATCATATACAAGTTCAAAGCTAGAAGGGAAAAAAAAAAAAAAAAAAAACATGTTAGTGATACTCTTCCTCACATTTTTTTGAAATTTTTCAATATTTTTCAATTTTTTTTCTTAAAAGAAAATTTTGACCATTACAGCTTTAAGAAAATGAATTGATGCAACAAAGAGAACCAAACACAGAAAACACAAAGGATTTACGTGATTCGGCATTGTGCCCACTCCACGGATGAACCCCTATCGAAAACACTAATTATCAAAAGGATTACAGCCCTAACAATATTCTAGCCTCAAAAAAACCAAAAAAGAGTTTCTTGCATAACCCTAATTCGATCCCATATACAATATTTATACCCTATACATGGAAATAGCCAAAATACCCTATTTTGACTAGGTCGGATCTTCTATCTCGAGTTTCATAGAATGCAGATGCCTCTTGAGGACTTGGGCAATAAACAAGCCCTTTAGGCACAAAAAATATGTCTATGGCCTCGATCATATTTCACACCCGGTTACAGAGCACATCAGACATAGAAGCCAACATGTACTTGGCTAGCTTATTATCTCTTTCCCATTTGGCATACTTGGAAGAGATCACCAAGGGCTCATCTACAGACATATTGCACTCTAGGGTGAGTACTAACTCAAACTTATAGAACCAATTTCCAGAGAGCTTCTTGAAATTAACTTCATAAATTGTGTTTAACCTCATCATGTTTGTGACTATCAATTGCAGATTGCAGTCTGCAGTAATCCATGGTTCAGCTTGCATATGTTTTAAGCTCGAAGAGAAAGCTGAGGGTGGCCATTACCAACATGAATGGTAAGTGGTTCACAGGAGAAAATGGTGGTTCATTTTGCAAAATTTAGACTAGAGATTTTGAGGGGGAAGAAATTTAGGTTTTGGACACAAAGCTTGTTACAAGCTCATTTTGAAATAGTGGTAAGGAGGCCAGTGGTCTGGTGGAGCACTTGCACGTCTCGGAGCTTAGTGCTGTTGAATCTAATTTCCCTCAGATTCCCTTAGTTCTCTTAATTCAGCTAGTGCACTTTCAAAATCCTCTCAATTCTTCCTTATGAGTTGTGTGCACTAATTTTTCAAGAATTTTTAAGCCGTATAAGCATGAGAATATAATAGACATTCCGTGACGGACTGACGGACTAAAAATTGCAACAAGAATGCACATGTACTGAAACAAAGAAAAGCGATATTTTAATGCTAGTTGCTATCAACTAGAGGAGAAATGAGCAGATACCAGAAACATTCGCGACGACATCAGTTAGGAGTAGATTTCTCAAATTATCAGAAGAAATTGAGCAGTCAAGCCATTGCATACTTCATCCTTCAAAAAAGAAAGAAAAAAAGCCATCGCGCACTTGATGCTTAGTACTATTTCCTTTTTCTTTTGTTGGGGGGGGGGGGGGGGGGGGGGGGGGGTGGTAAAGCATGATTCATACTCTAATCAAAATCCAATCATGCATAAGACAATTAATACTTACCATGCAATTTCATGCTTGAAACAATCCCTCTAAACATGATTTAAGATGCATCGACTATGAATTAAAGAAAATGAATGAATTTTGACCACCCACTAACCTTGAAAACCCAATTGCTTTGATTGGTCCCCTGTTCAAAGCTCATCGACGACCTACACCCTGATTCCGATGCATATCCAACAACCATTCGAGGGAAACAGCACGCCATCCTTCCTCTGTTTGCGCAAAGAGTTTTTGCTTTACAGGGTCCACGCATATGCTTATGTTGCCAAAGCCATAAACCGGGAGGCCATCATGTGTTCTATTCGGTTTGGGCTTAAAGACCAAATTATGATCCCGCGCACAGGCCTCAATAACTTCTTTCAAGCTCAATTGGGGCAAACCATCTGTACCATCCGCATGGATCCCGCTCCCAAGGCCAGCTGAAGTTTGACGCTGGGCATATGCTGCAGCTTGCTGCTGAGCCTCAAACTGCCTTTTTTCTGTCACTCTAAGATAGCTAATGTTCTCTCTAGCCCCTGGTTGCACCACCTCCATACCTTCCACAGCTCGATTCATCATGTCAAGACCTAGATTTAGCTGATACCGGATCCGCTCGTTTGCAAGCAGTTCAGCTGGGAACAGTCCTTTCCATCCCAAAAACCATTGTGTGACTTCTTCAAAGTTTGGATTTGAGCACAACCAGTGGCACAAAACCTGCAGCCACTTGGCAAAGAAGCCCGTTTCCAACAATGTGACCATGTGCTGAATTGGAACAGCAGATGCCCACGTCATAACCCAGGAGAACTGATCGATCTTCTGATTGGCCGGGTTAACTTGGAATTCCTGCAACGCATCCATGAGTTTCGGAACTATGTAACGAACGATGAGCTGTTCCCAACTAGCCGGATCAAACACAGTCTTCCATGGGGAAAGTATGGCAAAGGCAGACGAGTCGCTTGCATGCCAAGCATGAAGAACATTGCCCAACTTGACACGTATCGTGTGATACAAGATCTCCAACCTCTGCCCCATAAGTGGGAGCCATGGATGCACCCATACATGAATAGGGACAGTCTCCCGACGCGGATCCCATGACTGCACAGCCTCTGACAATTTTGGCATTACCACATTCTCCAAAACACTATGAAGGACCGGAGGAGGCAGCAATTTCTCCCATGATTCCAAAAACCGAAGCATCGGTTCCGGATCCCTTGCCTTCCACGTGTTAGTCCCCGATATCCTCACAGCTGGCAAAATGACATCCATCGTCAACTGGGTATATGGTGAAGCCACACTAACATCAGAGTAGTCATATGGATCATCTCCCTCCAACAGAGTTTTCCACAATGACATCACCTCCAATCCATACGATGGGTTCTGCAGCGGGTCCCACCCTTGAAACACTCTGATCATCAATGGAAAAGCAAATGAGCATGCAACGCAAGACAAGTTACACAGCTTATAATCATCGCCAAATCTCCTCTGCAGGTCGTCAAATGCCATCGCGAGTGAATCCAATGTTAATGTTCCAATCGAATTCTCCTCGCCCAGCCGATCCAACGTCCCTATAATCTCTTCCATACAGTCCAGCTGCTTCTTCTGCCGGACTGCCTCCTTCTGGAGTTTCTCCTTCTCAATCTGCAAGCTTGCCACAGTCTCCCTTTCATGCCTCAAATCCCTATCAATCTTCTGTATATCGAGCTCTGCCAAGTCAACAATCAGCCTCACATTGTGCTGAAGTTCTGGCATCGGGACCTGGTTCTCCTTCGCCTTCTCCTCTGCATTCAAATTCTCAAGGTTCGTCAGCACCCTCACCTGTGGACCCCGCATATCAAGCACCTTCTGCACAACTTCTAGTCCCTGCTCTTCCTTCCTAGCCAGAAGTTCCTCTGCTGTAATGTACTCCCTCTCCTTCTTCCTCCCACGATTCTGCTTCGACCACAACTTCTCCTTGGGCGGTCGGTTCATGGATCCCACAGCAGAAATCTCCTCCTTCCTTGGCTCCTCCAGAGCAGGCAGCTTTGCTTCTTTGTAATCATTAAATCCCATCCCCATATTCTTCGGCCGCAGTTTCGCTTCAATTGGGGCGACAATCCCTTGCTCATTCTTACCCAATCCACCGCCTTTGTACCCCATCTTCTCAAGCAATTTCATCCCAATCCCCTTTGTATGCTTCTCAAAAACCCCCACATCACCACCAAGTTCCGGTTCTACCCTTCCCCTACTCGACTTCTTCTCGCTCTTCAGCTTTTCCCTTTGCTCCCTCTCCCGGCGGGCCGCACCCTCTTTAATCCGCCGCCCGAACGCCGTCGGCAGGAAATCATTCTCATCATCACCGCCATCGTCGCGGTTCCCATTCTCATCCCTACCTTTTGATTCCCTCCCAAACCCCAATCCAGACCCTTGATTTGACGAATTGAACCCTAACCCCGATGCCCCACCCTCCTCGTCCTTGTCATTCTCTTCGGAATTCTTGTCGATTTCTTGGTCGGGCATGACGTTGCCGGTCGAGACGAAGTTGACAGGCTTGGTGAGATCGACAGAGGGTCTGTCCTTGCGGCGCTTCCTGGACGAGGAATCATCGTCGGAATCGGAGTCGGCGAAGACGCCGTAGAGAACGTCTTCCTTGGTCTGCACGCGCTTCTCCTTGCGCTTCTTGTAGTAGAATTCGCCGCCGATCCATTGCCCGTCTTCGAAGTCGTTGTCGGTGGCGAACCGCTCCATGTTCTGGTATTCGTCCATGCTGCTTTTCCTGATAGAACGACCAAAACCCTAGCTCTTGCAGAAAAAAATCCTAGCTCTCACAGAAAAATACCCTAGCTTTTTACGAATTTTAGAGGGATGGACCCTGGTTTCTATCTCAGGGTTTCAAATGCAAAACCCTAGATTTTGAATGAGAGAGAGAGAACAGAATACATTTCTGCTGCTGAGAAATTGCGCGACTTGCGTAGTTAGGCGTGGAGCATCCGGACGCGGGGAGCACCAGCCAGCAAGCTGGTGTCAAAGCTCTGTGGGTCCTACCATGATGTATATGCTTTATCCACGCCGTCCATCCATTTTTCCAGATCATTTTAAGTCGTAAAAGAAAAAATTAGATAAATAGAATTCTCAAGTGGACCACACCAGAGGAAATAGTGTGGAGAATGATGTCCACCGTTAAATCCTTCTTAGTGCCCACAGTAATGTTTATTTGTCATCCAACCTGTGCATAAGATCACAAAGAGATGGATGAATGGAAAACGTAAATATAATCTTGATCCAAAACTTCCGTGGCCCCTAAAAATTTTCCTACCATAACTATTTAATCCCACCTTTTCTTGTCGTGTGGTTCACTTGAACATTGGATCTACCTAATTTTTTGGATGATGCCCTCAAATTATCTGATAACATTTATGGACGGCATGGATAAAGCAAATACATCATGGTGGGATCCACAGAGCTTTGACGCCAGCTTGCTGACCGTTGTTGGGTTCACCAGCCAACCCACCTCTAGAGCCTCCCTACCGCTTGTGTGAGGGAAACGATCCATCCGTCCATCGGATACAACAAGATTGTGTGGCCTTGATTCCAAAAATTCAGGATGATTCAACGGTCAGGTGGGCAAACGTATATGTAAATGGGAAGCGGTTAGGCTGGTGACCCACAGAGATAGCTGGTGTTGAAGCTCCATGGGCCCACATGATAATGTGTTTTCGCCATGCCATCTATTTCTGCCAGTTGATTTTGTGGCATGAGCTCAAAATTGAAGCATATCCAAAGCTTTAGTGGACGACACGAAACTGTAGATGTCCACCGTTAAAACCTTCACGGACCCACAGTGATGTTTATTTGTCATTCAATCGGTTTATAAGGACTCATATGTGTCTATGGAGGGAAAACACAAATATCAGCTTGATACAAAACTTCCTTGGCCTTAAGGAAGTTTTCAGCAGTAAGAATTCAATCCTCACCTGTTTCCTGTGGTGTGGTCCGCTTGATCTTTGCATGTATTTAATTTTTAGGTTCATTATGAGCTCGCAAAATGGATGAACGGTGGTAAAATACATACATCATAATGGGCCATAGAGCTTTGACACCAACAAGCTGGCTGGTGTTGGGGCTACCATCCAAACCGCTTCATCGGTAATCATACCTACAACCTTCACATTCAATAGTTATACCGTCCAAAAGTCTTGTAACAACGTGATCTTCAGATGCTTTCATCATGTGCACCCAAATTGACATAGCCGTTTTAAATGGGTTTGATGAAATGTTGACGTTGAACCCTACATATGTAAAAATTAACAGTGGGTGAGCAATCCTAACTATTTCATGTGGTGGTGTGGCCTATCTATGTCATGGATAATCATTATTTCTGGATTCACAGGCTAGGCGATTTAGGTAGGCTTTAGCGGTGATTTTCATCATTTCTAACTTCACAATGATTGGGTTAAGCTTGATGTTGTCTAATCATAATCCAAAATCATCTAAACTAGTTGTAAACACCCCAACCCAACAACAGTGCAACCTACCTTGGATCACATAACTTGAGAGCTTAGAATACCCTTAGGAACATAGCCCAACCAACCCCAAAACCCAATCCACGATAAGGCCTATAGGCCCGATCGAGCCAGTAATTTTTTTTATGCAATTTGGAGTACAAATCATGGTTAGGGTGACCCATATAGTCCTATAGGCCATTCACATAGATAGTGGCCCTTCATGGATTCACAACAGAGGCTAGTACCAATAGGGCCACCAGCCAAGCCCATTCCCATTGTAGAAAGGAATGAAGATAACTTGAAGATTGAAGATAGATTGAGGAAGAGATGGAAATGAGAGATTGAGAGAGAAAGAGAGGTCCAGACCAAAAAACCTCCCTCCATTTTTCTTATCATGTCTTTATATGTAGGGTTTTTCCTTTATTACAAAAACAACCTTCTTAAGGGAATATTACAAATACACTCCCTAATTTACAAAACAGCCCCTACTAACAAATATCAAGAGTAAATTAGTGCTCCAATACTCTCCCTCAAGTTGGTGTATGAATATCTGTTATACCCAACTTGCAAGAAATCGCATGTAATGTGGGAGAGCTCGATACCATAGTGAATATGTTAGCTAACTATTCCGTTGACTTGAAAAATAGAGTAGCTAACAATCCAGAAGATATATTTTCTTGAAAGAAATATATGTCAACCTCAATGTTTGGTCCTTTTATGGAAGACCAAATCTGAGGCAATGTGAATAGCTGCTTGGTTATTTTAATAGAGAAGAACAATTGATGTAATTGAAAAATCAAGCTCCACCATAAAAGATCTCAGCCATAAAAGTTCACACGCCCCATGGGCCATAGTTCGATACTCTGCCTCTGCACTAGACTCAGATACCACTGACTGTTTTTTACTTCTCCATATCACTAAGTTGCTACCAACGAAGGTGCAGTACTCAGACGTAGATTTTCTATCAATAGGGCATCCAACCTAGTCAGCATTAGAATATCCGACAATATCAACATATCCATGATTTGCATAAATGATACCACCTCCTAGGTATGACTTCAAATACTTCAGTATTTGATACACAACATCTAAATTGGATGATCTTGGTGCATGCATAAAACGACCTACGATACTCACTGCTTGTGTAATAGTTAAGTAAATTAGCTTTCCAAAAAACCTCTAATACATACTAGGATTTGTCAGACAATCACCTTCAGATGCATGTAATGAATGATTCTGATTCATGGGAGATGAGGTAAGACAAGCACCAAGTTTATCGGTCTCGGTTAGCAGATCAAGAGTATACTTTCTCCGAGATAATAAAATGCCTTAAGATGAACGAGCCACTTCAATTCCGATGAAGTATCGTAGAGGACCAATGTCTTTAATATCAAACTCCTTGCTTAACATGTGTTTAACCTGAACAATAAACTTCATATCATCCCCAATTATAACAATGTCATCCACATAAAGTAGTATGATAATTCGGCTCTTTGTCAGCCCCAAGTATAAGGTCGTAATGTAGTAATAACTCGATGAGGCCGAGGTCGATCCACAGGAAATGAATATGGAAACTAGATCCAAACACTTTAACGTTGCTTAGGTTTTAGAACTAAACTAATCCGAAATTTGTTTTAAAAGAAGATAATTCTGAGCTAAGAGAAAAATAATCTAAAACAACCACTAAAGCATCTAGGATCCACTTCTAGCTATCTACCATACTTAATTCAATGTACAAATGAAATTGAAGTCCTGTCTCTATCTAGTCGGAACATATCTAGGGCTGACTCCTCATCCAGAACACCGTACATGACTTCATCCGATAGACACAGACGAATGATGCTCATAATTTTCTCCCCGAGTTCGCTCCAGTTGTCTTCCGACATCTTCTCCGATTTATTCTCCAACAACGCCTTGCTCAACCCTTATAACACTAGAATATCATTAACCTTCCGCTGCAACAAACTGAAATTATTATTCCCATCGAATTTCTATATATAAAACTTCGGCCCTAACATCTTTACTGAATTCCCGAATGTCCTTAAACCTGATGCTCTAATACCACTTTGTTAGAGAAAACCTGGCTCAACCGGTACCACTAAACAGTAATTCCGAACTACAACAAACCCATATCAACCCTAGGTATTAGAAATTCGGATCTAACACCACTGTCAATCCTTGCACTATATGGAAGAATGTTCTACGAACATAAAGTAATCACAATAACTAGAATAACCAAAACAATAATACAAATAAATACATAACACATCAATTTTACTTGGAAAACCCTTGCGGAAAACCTTAAAGTTATACCACTCACCTTCTCTAATTACCGAAGCACCCAATCTCCCCTTGTGATGTGCACTTAGGAAAACCTTATCCCCTTTGAGAAAATTCATTCCTAAGCCCCGCAAGTGTACAAAACCCTCTCATCTCGTAAAACCCTTGCTCTTAGAAAGAAAATACTCATATCAACAAAGCCTAATCAAAATTAAGCTTAAATACCCTGATTCGCACAAAACTGCATAAGTAATCGGCATCCATTGATCAGACCGTCAGTCGAACCCATAATGTCTGACTCTGCTCCCGACTAAGAAACCTTGCACGCTGTTGGTTGGACTAACACTTTGTCGGTCTAACCGATAAAGCCCGATTCTAACTCTTAGACTATGCAGAATCCAAAGCATTTGTACAACAACTTAGGTCTTAAAAATCATCCCCATCGATGATTTAGGTTGACCGTAGTATTGGATTATAGTGTAAAGAATGATGCCCACCCTCCAAACTGTTTCCCTCAGGTGGCTCACCTAAATCACAGATTGTCCTGACTTTTGGGCTGTGGGCTCCATAAATAATCAACAGTATACCTCTCTCTTCCAATTATTTCCTTCAGCATGGCCCATTTGAATCACAAGTCAGCCTGTTCTGGCCCCAGGCCTAATGTAGGATTAAACATTAGTCCGAGCGGATTTCACATACACATCATGTTGGCCCCACAAAAAATCCATGGCGTTCCTCTCCCACCTGTTTGACGCGATTTACGGAAGTGTACTGCAGCACCCGCACCCAGATATCCCTATCACACCATGTGGCCTAAGCTCAAGGCCCACCGCGATGTATGTATTTTATCAACGTCATCCATCTATTATGGGGGCTCATTTTAGGGCATGGGCCTAATAACCAATGCAGATCCAAAGTTTAAGTGCACCACACCACAAAAAAAAAAAAAACCAGTGAGGGATTCAATGCACACTATTCAAACCTTCCTACACCCATCGTGAAGTTTTATTTGCATCCAACCTGTTCATAGTTCACAAAGACATGGATGAAGGGAAAACACAAATATAATATAAGCTTGATCTAAAACTATGGTGTGGTCCACTTGAGTTTTGGATCTGAATCATTTTGGGACTCGTGCCCCAAAATGAGATAGCAAATTGGATGGACGGAGTGGATAAAAATACATATATCACCGTGGCCCCACACAACTTAGGCCACCTCATGATCCTTGTGAAAGGTGCTACGGACAATCCTCGTTGTATGTTAAAAACTTAAAAAAGTTATAGGACTCCCACTCGAGCCCACTTGTGATGTGTATGTGAAATCCACCTGGACCATTAGATGGGTAATCCCATGTTAGGCTCAGGTCCACAAAATCAAGCTGACCTCTGATTCAAGTGGGCCACACTAGGGAAGCAGTTTGGAGGGTGGGCATCTCTCTATACATTGTTTCTAAACGCATGGTTCACCAGAATGGAGATGATTTTTAGACCTACACACATACTCGATGGTCAGTGTAACGCCTCGATTCCCATGGCTCGAGTATGACTGTTACCATGAGAATCCGGACGTTAATTTAGGGAGAAAGTATCACCTTTAAGTATGGTTTCCAGTTGGATTATGTTTCCACATTCATAATTGCACTAGTGGGTACCATAGAGACAAAAAAATAACCATTCCATGAAAATATAACCATATCAAATACAAGTATTAATAGTTCACGAGTTTCCCCCATCTGGGACTCAGTACAAACCCAAAATATCAAGTGTCATAGGGAAAACAAATAGAAATAACTACTCTACTGATTGAGCTTGTAAAGCTCAGCAACATCGGCATATGGCTCCTCCTCAGCATACTCCACACCCTCCTTAGCAAGAGTGCCATCGGGAGTAACTCCAAGTTCTTCATTCTCTACCATTACTCCTGCATCATCCGTACGGTTGATATTCTAAACATGAGTGGCCATCTCAGTGTGAGATCCCCTCAAGACACACCAACACACTAATCAAGAGTAGTTTAGAGAAATGAAAACATACAAAACATCTATGATGTGATCTTTCTTAAATGCATGAATGCATGCATATGTCCCTCAGCCTGGGGATGCTCATCTAGCTGGAAAACGTGGTCTGGAAGTCCTTAAGGACACACATTAGCCCCACCATGCAATTCCATCAAGAGTGGCCATCACCAGCGAAAATACTAAAGGTACGTGCTCTCAGTGTATGGCTCACCCAATGATGGTCTGTGGCCAGCGAAAATACCTCAAGGGTACATGCTCTCAGCAACCAAACCACCCGACGGTAATATGGCTCGTCACCACATGTCCCGTTAGTGCCATGATATGCATGATTAACCGTCCATTATTAGTCTAATTTACAACCAAACCAATTATAATATTCCCTTACAACTAGTGGCCTCTCATCTTCATAACTTTCAAATATATTCATCATAAGGTCAGTTAGGGACATAATCACAACAATTCATCTCAACAGGACATTTAGTCCAACAAATCCATTCAAGGATTCCATCCTTAGTGATCATTCCAATATCTTACTTACAGAGGCCACCGGTTTGAGGTCTCATCTAATAAATGTGATCACTACAATCCAGATTCACAATTCACTTCCAGATTTCTAAGAGGAATAACTTTAACAATTAAAAATCCTTAATAATTCACAAAAATGTGAAGAAATTCACAATTTAGCATATAATTAATGATGTAATCATAAGATAGAGTTTAAATCATTAGTAACATGTTTTCTTAACAAAATAAATAGAACTATCACTTAATCAGTATGAAAGTGGAAAGCTCAAGGGGAGGAATCATCACCTTAAGAATCGAAGCATCTTTCAATATTGCTTGAAACATGTACACGCTCTCTAGAATTCGACCCTACCATGTTTTAGACCATTTATGCGGTTAGATTGTCATATCTATAATTTATACAGTTAAGATCAACCCTATGGTGGTGGCTCTAAAATTTTAAGGAGTTGGCCTATATAATCTAAATTCAAGTTTTAGAGTTTAAATGACCTATTTAATACTTTAAGAAGGTGGTGGATTCCAGGGATGTGACCCCACATAGTTTTTAATTAAACAGACTTTACATGCATAAATGGTTTTGGGCTAAGTTTGGGTCCAATTTATGATCACACGGGGCCATCTTCTAGAGAAATAAAATGACCACTTCACAAACCAATGTATGGTCTTCAAAACTTATAAGACGGATCCCTTTGTTTGCATGTGTACAATTTTTAACAAAGGCCCAAACATGGGTACTTGGAGTTGTGCAGAAATGGTAGTGCAGAAATGATTTTGGCCCAACTTTGGGCACATACTGCCATCAAACGGGGCCACCTTTTAGCGTGCAGTCAAGTGCCCCTGGTAGAACTATGCATGATCTCCAAAACTCATAAGGTAGAGTCTGCTGGATACGTATAGATACTTTTTGGTGCAGGGCCAAAAATAAGCACTTGAAATTTCTGCACAACTTTGCCCGACCCCATTTTGGAACTTAATTTCTGATCATGTGGGGTCCGCTTTGGCCCGGGTAAAATGTCATCGTTGTAGTCACACATACAGTATTCAAGGTCCAAATGGTGGTCTCTACATTGCTCTCACGTAGGGCCCACCAAGGACAGCTAAACATAGCCCAAAACACTAAAATTCAATGGCCTGTATTGTTTCTTCCGGCATGGCCCACTTGAGATCTGGATCTTCCTCATTTTTCGGCCCCTGCCCTAGAATAAGCTGGAGGAACAGATGGACGGCGAGGATTAAACACATACATCAAGTTGGACCCCACGAGTTAGCCTTGCTTGGACAACGTGCCTAGGCACGCTACCTGGTAGCGTCCGTTGGCGTGGCCCCACGGGTTCTATATCAGGTTGATATTTGTGTTTTTCCTTCATCCTAGCCACGTGTGGCCAGAGAGCAGGTCACATGTGACCCTGCCCAAATTGGGCGGCAAATAAACATCGCAGATGGGCCTGGGAAGTTTCAATGGTGGACGTCACTATTCCCACTATTCTCTGTGGTGTGGCCCACCTGAGACAAGGATATGCCTCATTCTTAGGCCCATGTCCTAAAATGATATGGCAAAGTGGACGGGTGGCGTGGATGAAATATACACACCATGGTGGGTCCCACAAGTGGGACCCCAGTTCATGCCCAATTTGGGCTTCCATCTCTGGACGCTGGGCAGTAGCGTCCGCTGGACGCTAACTGCTTCAATGTCTATTTTTTTCATTTTTTTTTTTACCTAACAGGTGGGGTCCACTAGAAAGATCAAATCCATCCATTAGGTTGGCTGGATCATCTTGGTCCCAATGAGCCCTAAAAGGGATAGGTTAGGTGGAAAACCAACATCACAATAGGCCTTGGAAAGATTTCTACGGTTGGAGGTAAATCCCCATTGTTTAAGTAGTGTGGCCCACCTAAACTTTGGTTCGGCCTGAGTCTTCAGATCATGCCATAAAATGGGTTGTTGAAATGGATGAGCGGGGTGGACCTCACACATACATCATAGTGTGGGCTGTTGTGGGCCCCACAGTCTTTTGGTCCAAGAGAGGTGAGGGACGTCCTCTTTGTCCAGGGAAGGACGTCACCCCATAACTGGACTATTTACTTTTGTTTATATATATATATATATATATATATATGTTAAATAGTGGGGCCACAATCTGGACCGTCCATAGATCTGCTTCATCCTTGGGTCCCCAACCCAAAATGATATGGTCAAAGGGTTAGAAGGCTTGGATATAGCATGTACATCATGGTGGGGCCCATAATCAGTGGGTCCCACAGATAGTTTGGATCAAGCTGATTTTATATCATCCCTCCATCCAAATGTATAACCCCTTTGTAGGGTTAGGATTTCATGCATGTACAAAGGTGGGGCCCACATCGGGGTGGCCCACCTCATCATCACCATCACAATCATCATCTAAGCAAAATCAATATAAAAAAATACAAAATATTGAGTGAAGAGGGTGTACTAACCTTGATCTCCTTGATCAAAGGTCGATCTTGACGGTTGAAGTGGATGGATGGTTGAGATAGAATGGGAGGTTGATAATGGCCCACCAAAAATTGACACACACTCTCTCTCTTAGTATGAATAGATGAAAGGAGATGGAAGAAGGGGGGTGAGGGTATGCACGTTCCCTCCCTCCTTTATAATCTCTCTCTTTTTTTTTTCTTTTTTTTTCTTTTTTTAATGAAGGCATGGAGAGGGAATGGGGTGACGTGGGGAGGAGTGGGGAGGAGTAGGGAGGCATGGTGGTGAGATTCTAACCATCATTATCTTCCTCTTTTTTTTTTACTTTTTATTATTATTATTTTTTCATTATTTTATTATTTTATATATATATATATATATTATAATTATAAAGGATGGGAAATGACTGGTTGGGAGACCGTGTAGTGGGCCCCACACAAGTGTGTAGAAACTATGTTTTTTGAGGTTTTCGATCAAAGGGCCTTAACTTTGCGCTCGGGTATTGGATTGACGTGTGGTTTTCGCCAATGCAGCCGCAGTGACGACGCGGTTGACATGATAGAGATTTCAAGATCTCCCGATATAAATCGTTAGGTTCTGATACTAAGTGATCAAGGGCACCGCATATAGGCCATCAAAGGCATCAATTGAGACGCGTGTGTGCTCGGGTTGTGTTACAAAGGACCGGGGTATTACAATCTACCCCCTAATAAAAATTTCGTCCTCGAAATTGCCTGAGTTGCGTCGTTGAATAACTAAGGGTATTTCTCCTTCATTTCCGCTTCCTGCTCCCAAGTTGCTTCTTCTTCTCCATGACGTGACCAGAGGACCTTGACCAGCGGAATGACCTTAGTGAGCAAGACCTGCTCCTTGTGGTCCAGGATACGGATTGGTTCTTCGATGTAGGAGGCATAATCTCTCAGCTCAATTTCTTCCCAACTAATGATGTGAGCATCGTCAGGCTTGTACCTTTTCAGCATAGAAATATGAAAGACGCCATGAACGTTTGCCAGACTTGTTGGCAATGCTAAACGATACGCCACAGCTCCAACTCTTTCCAGTATCTCGAAGGGACCAATGAAATGAGGTGCTAGCTTCCCCTTCTTTCCGAATCTCATCATACCCTTCATGGGCGAAACCTTTAGGAACACATGTTCCCTTACCGCAAATTCCTGATCACACCGACGGGTGTCTGCATAACTTTTCTGCCTACTGTAAGCAGCACGTAAACATTTTCAAACTATATCAATCACGTTGGTCGTAACTTGGACGAGTTCAGGTCCCAATATACTCCTCTCACCAACTTCTGCCCAACACTGCGGAGCTCGGCAAGGGTGATCATAAAGAGCTTCATAAGGAGCCATTCCTATGCTTGATTGGAAACTATTATTGTAGGCAAATTTCGTAAGAGGAAGATGATCGTCCCAATTCCCTTTCAGATCAAGCACGCATGCCCGCAACATGTCTTCTAGGATCTGATTGACCCTTTCTGTCTGACCATCAGTTTGAGGGTGAAATGCCGTGCTGTATTTGAGTTCCGTGCCCAATTATTCCTATAGCCTTCTCCAGAACGTCTAGGTGAACCGAGAATCTCGGTCGGATATGATTTCTTGAGGCACACCATATGATCGCACAATCCCCTTAATGTACAGCTTTGCTAGATCATCAGCGGTATTTGATGTCTGAATCGGGAGGAATCATGCTGATTTTGTCAGCCTGTCTACAATCACCCAGATTGAGTCGTGCCTTTTCTGGGTTTTCCGAAGTCCGGATATGAAGTCCATGGAAATGCTGTCCCACTTCCATTCTGCTAAAGGCAAGGGCTGAAGAGGACTTAGCGGTTTGCGGTGCTCAGCTTTCACCTTCTGGCATACCATACATTTTGCCACATAGTTTGCTATGTCGCGCTTCATGTTGTTCCACCAATACTGTCTCTTCACATCCCGATACATTTTAGTACTGCCCGGGTGGATAGCCAGCTTAGAGTAATGTGCTTCCCTCATCACATCCTTCTTCAAGTTTGCATTATCAGGAACACACACACGACCCCGAAACCTAAGCGCACCATCAACACTAATTCTCCAATCAGGCATTTCTCTGGCCTTGCATTCCTCTTTCATCTACTTGAGCCATTTGTCCTGGTGTTGTTTGGTGATGATCTGACGGAACAAGGTTGGCTCTGCAGTCATGAGAGCGACATATGGATCTAGCTCGTCGAGCGTAAGCTGAACGTCGAAGTCCTGGACAAATTCTATCATTTCCCACTCCTTGATCATCAAGGAGGCTGCAAGGTCATACCTTTTCTGTCGACTTAGTGCATCGACTACCAGATTCGCTTTCTCGGGATGGTAAGACACCTCAAAGTTAAAGTCTTTAAAGGTCTCCATCCATCACCGTTGACGCATGTTCAGATCTTTTTGCGTGAATATATACTTGAGGCTTTTGTGGTCGCAAAACAATTCGAACTCTTCCCCATACAAATAGTGTCCCCAGATCTTTAGAGCGAAGACCACTGCTGCCAATTCCAAATCATGCGTCGGGTAATTCTCCTCATGCTTCTTCAGATGCCTCGAAGCATAGGCAATCACCTTATTGTTCTGCATTAGCACACATCCCAAGCCTGTCTTGGACGCGTCACTAAAAACTATGAACTTTTCACCTTCTTTTGGGAGAGTAAGTACAGGAGTTGATGTTAGCCTCATCTTAAGCTCTTGAAAGGCTGCTTCCGTGTTTTCATCCCATACAAATTTGGCATTCTTCTTTGTCAACTGGGTCAACGATCGCGAAATTCTGGCAAACTCTTTAATGAAGCGCCTATAATATCCCGCCATACCCAAGAAGCTTCGAACTTCTGTAACCGTGGTGGGCTGCTCCCACTTAGCTACTGCTTCGACTTTAGATGGATCAACTACTATACCTTCCTTGTTCACCACATGCCCCCAAAAATTTGACTTCTTCCTTCCAAAAGTCGCACTTGGACAACTTTGCATACAACTGATTTTCTTTCAAGGTATTCAGGATGGTACTGTTGGGGTCCCAAAAATCAGGATCTTCAAAACAATGATTGTGAGTGTCCAAATCATCACTTGATTGGATTCAGGGCCAGTGCATCAGCAAAACTCAACAAAATCACAATACCACATCGGACTTAACCAAAAATGGAAAATTGAGCCAGTGATGGACCCCACCGTTCATCATGATCAGAACCCTCCAAATTTGGGAGGGTTACTTCAATTATGAAGAAATAGGGCCAGTGCATCGACATTCATCGCAAAGCGGGCCCCGCAAGCCCTCCGTTTCGCAAAACTCAATTTTGTAAAACACGAGTACGTCAGCGCATCGAGAAATTCATGGTCAGCGCATCTAAAAATTCAGACGGTTTTATGAAGTGAATTTCAGGACGCACTGCCCTCAGCGCATCAAGAAATTCATGGTCAGCGCATCTAGAAATTCAGACGGTTTTACGAAGTGAATTTCAGGACGCACTGCCCTCAGCGCATCAAGAAAATCGTCCGGTGCGTCCAATAATTCAGGAATTTCAGAACGCACTGACCCACAGCGCGTCCAATAAATCAGGCATTTTTAGGAATTTCAGGACGTACTGACAGCCAGTGCACCCTAAAAATCAGTATTCGAACTAAGACATTTTTAGACGCGCCAAATGATTTTCTCGACGTGCCGGCATGTTTTCTCGACGCGCTACACGTGGCGGTCTCCTATTGCCTGACTTTGGGTATAAATACCTCTCCCTTCGCTCCATTCGGACCGATCTAAAAAAGAGAGAGCCGCGTCCCTTCTTCGGAAACCCATTTCCGATCAACGGAATCCCCTTCCGATCAACGGAATCCCTCGCCGGAAACTCCATCTCCGACCACAATAGGTCCGAAGATGAAATAACTTCAAGTTGCGCAAATGTAGTAGTGCATCACAAAAATCAATCTCTTTCAAAACAAAGTTATTTTCGGACGCACTGGCCCCAGTGCGTCAGAAAAATACCTCAGCGGATCAAATAAATCAATATTCCAAAACAAGTCATTTTTTGACGCACTGGCCCCAGCGCATCACAAGATAGGCCAGCGCATCACGAAAATCAATCTCTTTCAAAACAATTCAATTTTGGATGCACTAGCCCCAGCGCGTCTGAAAAATACCTCAGCGGATCAAATAAATCAATATTCCAAAACAAGTCATTTTTGGACGCACTGGCCCCAGCGAATCACAAAATAGGCCAGTGGATCAGGAAAATACACATCTTAAAACAATTCAATTTTGGACGCACCGGCCCTAGTGCGTCAGAAAAATACCTCAGCGGATCATATAAATCGATATTTCAAAATAAGTCATTTTTTGACGCGCTGGTCCCAGCGCATCAGTAAAATCAGGCTAGTGGATGATAAAAATCAGCACTTTAAACGTTCATTTCAGCACCTTTAAATCTTCATTTTATGATGTTTTCGGGGCCCCGTTTGGGCTTATTTTGGGTATTTCGAGCGTTCCGGACACAATGGAGCAGTCAAATAACTCATCCGGGCCACCCAATGAGCAGAATGCAAGCTTTTAGAGTCCAATCCGATCCAATGAGATAAACAAAGTAACTTCTCGAAAAGAGGCCGCCAGTGCCCAGAATCATACCGATGTATCATCATTACATGTACTATCATAATATGACCCGGATTCAGGTTCGGACTAAGCAAATGGGACTACGATTAACACGATAAACCATATAGAGAGAGTTCTGAACTATTACACACAACTTGTTAAAGACTGGCACTTCAAGAACAGTCGATGCCCTACCCATTCAAACGGCATCCGCTGATTGAGTTGTTCAGGTACATACAACTGCAGATCGGTCTTCCCACAGTCACCCGTCACAAATGACGGGCGCGGGCGCAGGCCCAGAGTCGCACCACTCGGTTAAAAACCCTGACAGTCTCAACTCGGATCTCCGGCCAAAACATGGGACATAGACATCTGACTCGTATAAAGATGGATCAGTCCATAACAAAACATAACAAATACAGGTCTCCACGACCATACAAACACAGGTCTCTACGACCACACAAATACAGGTCTCTACGACCACACAAATACAGGTCTCTACGATCACGAACTCTGAGATCGTAGTCCCCGCTGACTAGTCTTCTGCCTTCTAATCAAGGGTCATCGATCATTCGATGTAATTAAGGGCTCGTACCAGATCACGACCTGGAATGTACAAGATCTCAGGATCTCAGAAATAAAATTCGCCTTGCGATATTTCTTCTCTTGTGTACTTTTGTGAATGCTTGTGATTATCTATGAATGTTTCTATTATTCAGAACCCCAGAACAACAAAACACCAAAAAACTGCGCCGAGCATTTTTCTAGTTCTAACAGGTACGCAGGTGTTCTTCATGCTCCTCCTGGCTTTTAGAGTAGACCAGGATGTCATCGATAAAGACAATGACGAAACGGTCTAAATTTGGCATGAAGATCCTATTCATTAAGTCCATGGCCGAGGCATTGGTGAGACCAAATGACATAACTAGGAACTCATAGTGTCCGTACCTAGTCCTGAATGCTGTCTTAGGAATGTCCTCTTCTCTAATCCTCAACTGATGGTACCCAGATCGTAGATCTATCTTAGAGAAATACCTTGCGCCTTTGAGTTGGTTGAACAAGTCATCGATACGAGGCAGAGGATACTTGTTCTTAATCGTCACCCCGTTCAACCGCCTATAGTCTATGCATAATCACATCGACCCGTCTTTCATTTTAACAAACAGTACTGGAACGCCCCATGGGGAAACACTGGGACAGATGAAACCTTGCGCCAACAACTCATCGATCTGCTTCCTGAGCTCTTCCATTTCACAAGGAGGCATACGAAAAGGTGGTAAAGATATCGGTGCGGTCCCTTGCAGGAGGTCTATACAGAAATCCACTTCCCATCTGGGGGGTAACCTGGGTATTTCTTGAAATACTTCAGAAAATTCCAGCACCACGGGTATTTGGTCTATCATGAACTCCTCTGACTCAGCTTCTTCTAATGCTTGTAAGCTTTCAAATTCTTCGTGCCTGCTTCTACCTCCCACAGTAAAAGAATCTTGCCCGGACAGGGATATGGTGATGGTCTTAGCACGACAATCCAGAATTGCTTGAACCTGAGACAGCCAGTCCATCTCAAGTATGATGTCGTAGCGCTTGATGCGCATTACTACCAAATCTACTGTTATTTTATGGTTCGCAAGGGAAATGCAGCATGCCCTACAAATCTTATTTGTTTCCACAAATTTCCCCATAAGGGATGCTACTACGAGGGGAGTGTGCATACAGCTTGTTTTCAGTTCCAATTTTGCTACTATAGTGCAGTCAATGAATGACAATGTTGCACCAGAATCAAACAAGATGAGAACGGGAACATCGTTAATATAAGCCGTACCGTGGATAGTCTGAGAAGGATTTTCCTCAGCCTGAGATGCAGAGATGGCATACATGCGAGCGGGAGGATTCCTGTTCTCTCCTGGTGCTCCTGGCCTGGTAGGCTGAGGTCGTGGAGTTGGCCTTGTCACGACTTGAGTTTACTGCGGACGATTCGCCTGGAATGGGGGATTAACACCTTCGGCCCTGAGCTTGTTATAGCACATGCGAGCGATATGGCCCATCCTCCCACAGTAGTCACATTTTTTTGTAGCATAAGGAGATGAGGAAATCGGGTACGTAACTCTCGGCTTCTTTTCGAATTGCGCTAAGGTAGAAGGCACAGGCCTGACCCTATTAATAAGACTCTGATTTGGAGTGCGTAACTTTAACATGCGCTCGTGATCCTTCTCAACCCGCATCACGTTGTCGGCAACCTCGACAAGACTTTTGAAGTCCAGGGCGCACAACCTAGAATGAATTCCTGGCTTGAGGCCTTCCTTAAACTTCTGTAATATGTACTCCTCGTCTTCCACCATCCGAGGCACAAACCGTGACTATTCATCAAACTTAGCTTCGTACTGGGGAACAGTCATGTTGCCTTGTTCCAGTTTCAGGAACTGTGCTATTTTCTCATTTCGGCATGATCGGGGGAAGTATTTCTCGAGAAACTTCTTTTTAAACCTCTTACAGGTCCATGTATAGTCTTCCCCAACTACCCTTAACACGCTCTTCCACCAGTTGTTCGCATCTCCTTTCAGTAGATACGTGGTGAGGCTGACCTTTTGCTCATCAGAATAGCCCAATGGCTTCATCATTTTCTCCAATCGGTCCAGCCAATGTTCTGCTTAAACAGGATCCACCACCCCTGAGAATGTAGGTGGCCTCAATTTCTGAAACTTCTCGAAGACCTCCACCTCACGAGAATCTTCCATTCGGGAAGCCGATCCTCGCGAACTACCTTGAAGTGTCTTCATCATGGTGGAGAACATGGCCTGTTGTTGCTGTATAAACGCGGCCTGTTGTTGCTGCAATAGCTCAGCCATATGCCCAAAAATTTCGAAGGCATCAGATCCGGCCTAGCCACCAAATGGAACACCCCCAGCAGGGCCCCCAGAATACGCGGCTTGTGAATGTACACCCGCAGGGCCCATAGGTGGGGGTGGGGAAGCACTTCCAGTCTCTGATTCTTGATTAGTGTCCCTAAGCTCTCCTTGTTCTCTAGGAACATATTCCGGGCTTGGCTCACGTTCGGGGTTCTCAGGCGAGGGTGCCAACGCACACAACGCCAGTGCTCGCCGCTGCTTAGACTTAGGAGGCATACTCTCCTGAAAAGGTGCAAGAGCACAATTACTTTCATATTCTAATTGGCACTTAGGACCAAAATTTTGAGGATATGAAGGAGTTCATCAATTACAATTACGTAGCAATAGTCTTTTTCTTGGTACCTAAGTTTAGTTTCTAAGTTTGATGGCTATCCTAAGGTTTTCAAGGAAACCTAAGTATTGTCTCTAAGTTCTTAGATTACACTATCCCCTGGAAAAATTTCTTCTAAGTTCATACCCCTACTTCATAATCCCTAGACATTTAGGTCTCTTGGGGATTGTACCATTTTTATATTTCCAAGGCCTAGTTATCTCAGACCCTGGTGCTCTGATACCAACTTGTAATGCCCCGATTCCCATGACTTGAGTATGACTGTTACCACGAGAACCCGGACGTTAATTTAGGGAGAAAGTATCACCTTTAAGTATGGTTTCTAGTTGGATTATGTTTCCACATTCACAATTGCACTAGTGGACACCATAGAGACAAAAAGATAACCATTCCATGAAAATATAACCATATCAAATACAAGTATTAATAGTTCACGAGTTTTCCCCATCTGGGACTTAGTACAAACCCAAAATATCAAGTGTCATAGGGAAAACAGATGGAAATAACTACTCTATTGATTGAGCTCGTAAAGCTCAGCAACATCGGCATATGGTTCCTCCTCAGCATACTCCACACCCTCCTTAGCAAGAGTGTCATCGAGAGTAACTCCAAGTTCTCCATTCTCCACCATCACTCCTGCATCATTTGTACGGTTGATATTCTAAACATGAGTGGCCAGCTCAGGGTAAGGTCCCCTCACGATTACACACCAACACACTAATCAAGAGTAGTTTAGAGAAATGGAAACATACAAAACATCCATGGTATGATCTTTCTTAAATGCATGAATGCATGCATATGTCCCTCAGCCTGGGGATGCTCATCCAGCTGGAAAACGTGGTCTGGAAGTCCTTAAAGACACACATCAGCCCCATCATGCAATTCCATCAAGAGCGGCCATCACCAGCGAAAATACTAAAGGTACGTGCTCTCAGTGTATAGCTCACCCAATGATGGTCTGGGGCCAGCGAAAATACCTCAAGGGTACGTGCTCTCAGCAACCAAACCACCCGACGGTAATATGGCTCGTCACCACATGTCCCGTCAGTGCCATGATATGCATGATTAACCATCCATTATTAGTCCAATTTACAATCAAACCAATTATGACATTCCCTTACAACTAGTAGCCTCTCATCTTCATAACTTTGAAATATATTCATCATAAGTTCAGTTAGGGACATAATTACAATGATTCATCTCAACAGGACATTTAGTCCAACAAATCCATTCAAGAATTTCATCCTTAGTGATCATTCCAATATCTTGCTTACAGAGGCCACCAGTTTAAGGTCTCATCTAATAAATGTGATCATTACAATCTAGATTCACAATTCACTTCCAAATTTCTAAAAGGAATAACTTTGACAATTCAAAATCCGTAATAATTCATAAAAATGTGGAGAAATTCACAATTTAGCATATAATTAATGATGTAATCATAAGATAGAGTTTAAATCATTAGTAACATATTTTCTTCACAAAATAAATAGAACTATCACTTAACCAGTATGAAAGTGGAAAGCTCAAGGGGAGGAATCATCACCTTAAGAATCGAAGCATATTTCAATGTTGCTTGAAACATGTACACGCTCGCTAGAATTCAACCCTACCATGTTTTAGACCATTTATGCGGTTAAATTGTCATATCCATAATTTATACGGTTAAGATCAATCCTATGGTGGTGGCTCTAAAATTTTAAGGAGTTAGCATATACAATCTAAATTCAAGTTTTAGGGTTTAAATGACTTATTTAATACTTTAGGAAGGTGGTGGATTCCATGGATGTGACCCTACGTAGATTTTTAATTAAACAGACTTTACATGCATAAATGATTTTGGGCTAAGTTTGGATCCAATTTGTGATCACACGGGGCCATCTTCTAGAGAAATAAAATGACCACTTCATAGACCAATGTATGGTCTTCAAAACTTATAAGACGGATCCCTTTGTTTACGTGTGTAAAATTTTTAACAAAAACCCAAACATGGGTACTTGGAGTTGTGCAGAAATGGTAGTGCAGAAATGATTTTAGCCCAACTTTGGGCACGTACTGCCATCAAACGGGGCCACCTTTTGGCGTGCAGTCAAGTGCCCCTAGTAGAACTATGCATGATCTTCAAAACTCATAAGGTAGAGTCTACTTGATACGTATAGATACTTTTTGGTGCAGGGCCAAACATAAGCACTTGAAATTTCTGCACAACTTTGTCCGACCCCATTTTGGAACTTAATTTCTGATCATGTGGGGTCTGCTTTGGCCAGGGTAAAATGTCATCATTGTAACCACACATACAGTATTCAAGGTCCAAATGGTGGTCTCTGCATTGCTCTCACGTGGGGCCCACCAAGGACAGCTAAACATGGCCTAAAACACTAAAATTCAACGGTCCGTATTGTTTCTTCCGGCACGGCCCACTTGAGATCTGGATCTTCTTCATTTTTCGGCCCCTACCCTAGAATAAGGTGGAGGAACAGATGGACGGCAAGGATTAAACACATACATCAAGTTAGACCCAATGAGTTAGCCCTGCTTGGACAATGTGCCTAGGCACGCTGCCTGGCAGCGTCTGCTGGCGTAGCCCCACGAGTTCTATATCAGGCTGATATTTGTGTTTTTCCTTCATCCTAGCCACGTGTGGCCAGAAAGCAGGTCATGTGTGACCCTGCCTAAATTGGGCGGCAAATAAACATCGCAGATGGGCCCTGGGAAGTTTCAATGGTGGACGTCACTATTCCCACTATTCTCTGTGGTGTGGCCCACTTGAGACTTGGATATCCCTCATTCTTAGGCCCATGTCCTAAAATGATATGGCAAAGTGGACGGGTGGCGTGGATGAAATATACACATCATGGTGGGTCCCACAAGTGGGACCCCAGCTCATGCCCAATTTGGGCTTCCGTCTCCGGACGCTGACTGCTTCAGTGTCTATTTTTTTTTTCATATTTTTTTGTTGTTGTACCTAATAGGTGGGGTCCACTAGAAAGATCCAATCCTTCCATTGGGTTGGCTGGATCATCTTGGTCCCAATGAGCCTTAAAAGGGATAGGTTAGGTGGAAAACCAACATCACAATAGGCCCTGGAAAGATTTCTACGGTTGGAGGTAAATCCCCATTGTTTAAGTAGTGTGGCCCACCTAAACTTTAGTTCTGCCTGAGTCTTCAGATCATACCATAAAATAGGCTGTTGAAATGGATGAGCGGGGTGGACCTCACACAAACATCATAGTGTGGGCTATTGTGGGCCCCACAGTCTTTTGGTCCAAGAGAGGTGAGGGACGTCCTCTTTGTCCAGGGAAGGACGTCACCCCATAACTGGACTATTTACTTTTGTTTTTATTATTATTATTATTATATATATATATATATATATATATATATATATATATATATATATATATATATATATATATAGTGGGGCCACAATCTGGACTGTTCATAGATCTGCTTCATCCTTGGGTCCCCAACTCAAAATGATATGGTCAAAGGGTTGGAAGGCTTGGATATAACATATACATCATGATGGGGCCCATAATCAGTGGATCCCACAGATAGTTTGGATCAAGCTGATTTTATATCATCCCTCCATCCAAACGTGTAACCCCTTTGTAGGGTTAGGATTTCATGCATGTACAAAGGTGGGGCCCACATCGGGGTGGCCCACCTCATCATCACCATCACAATCATCATCTAAGAAAAATCAATATAAAAAATATAAAATGTTGAGTGAAGAGGGTGTACTCACCTTGATCTCCTTGATCAAAGGTTTATATTGACGGTTGAAGTGGATGGATGGTTGAGATAGAATGGAAGGTTGATGATGGCCCACAAAAAATTGCCACACACTCTTTCTCTTGGTATGAATAGATGAAAGGAGATGGAAGAAGGGAGGTGAGGGTATGCACGTTCCCTCACTCCTTTATAATCTCTCTCTCTCTCTCTCTCTCTCTCTCTCTCTCTCTCTCTCTTTTTAATGAAGGCATGGAAAGGGAATGGGGTGACGTGGGGAGGAGTGGGGAGGAGTAGGGAGGCATGGTGGTGAGATTCTAGCCATCATTATCTTCCTCTTTTTTTGTACTTTTTATTATTTTTTTATTATTTTATTATATATATATATTATAATTGCAAAGGAGGGGAAATGACTGGTTGGGAGACCGTGTAGTGGGCCCCACACAAGTGTGTAGAAACTATGTTTTTCGAGGTTTTCGATCAAAGGGCCTTAACTTTGCGCTCAGGTATCGGATTGACGTGCGGTTTTTGCCAATGCACCCTGAGTGACGGCGCGGTTGACATGATAGAGATTTCAAGATCTCCCGAGATAAATCCTTAGGTTCTGATACTAAGTGATTAAGGGCACCGCGTACGGGCCATCAAAGGCATCAATTGAGACACGTGTGTACTTGGGTTGTGTTGCAAAGGACCGGGGTATTACAGTCAGACCCCTAAGTTGTCACCGAAGCTTTATAGTATCGGCATGAGAGGATAGATGGGTAAAACTTAGGGGTGTCAATGGGCCAGGTTGGCCCATGGGGCTATAGGCTTCCGGGCCTAGCTCACCTCAAGCCTGCCTGGGGTGGAATACCAAGCCCGAGGGTTGGGTTTGGGCTTGGGCTTAAATTTCCAAACCCGCTTGTAAACAGGTGGGCCTTTCTAGTGAGGCTAGGGTACCAGTGTAGGGTGAGGCCATGACCATGCTGTCCAACTAGATGTATGTGTTACATGTCTACACTGTCCATTCCCCTTTTTCAGCTCATTTTTTAACATGGTCCCAAAAATGAGGCAATTCCAAATCTAAGGTGGACCACACCATAGAAAAGTAATGGTGATTGAATGCTCACCATTAACAACTACTTATGGTTCACTGTAACGTTCATTTGCTATCCAAACGGTTGATAAAGTTAGACAAAGTCAGACGAACCTAGATGAAGAGAAAACACAAATAGAAGCTTGGTCCAAATTTTTTTTGGCCCCTTGAGAAGTTTTTAATGGTGTGTGTTGTCCATCTGAGATTTGTCTGCTTCATTTTTTGAGACATTGCGCTAAAATGAGGTGGCAAAATGAAATGGACGGCGTGGATATACAACATATACATTGAGGTCAGCCTCACCCACCAAATTGTTACCCCTACATCCACCTAATGTGTGTCTAAAGAGTCTGGATCCTTTATTGGCTACCAAACTCTGTTTGGAGCCTTTTCATTGGTCCACATCACACATGATGTTAGTGTAATCAGGTTGTATTGAGGTGTTATCAGGTTGCAATGAGGATGTGGAGTTCGGATCCTTTATTGGCTGCCAAGCAGGATTTTCTTGCTTGGAGCCTTTTTCATTGGTCCACATTACATGCATGACGTTAGTGTGACTAGGTTGCTCTGAGGTGTGATTAGGTTGCACTGAGGATGTGACATGGTTGCAAACCTATGCGATGACCCTGCTTGGAGCCAACAGAAAATCCGGATTCGAGGATGTGACATGGTTACAAACCTATGTGATCACATGCACCAATAAAAAGCACCAAACAGACGATGGATTCCTGGAAGGCTTGCCTAGGAAGTTCTTGTGCTAGGAACTTAGGGATCAAAGCCCAGTGGGTCACACCATGACATATTTGTTTTATCCACGTCGTCCATCCATTTGTACAAACTAAAACTGAGGCAGATGCAAAGCTCAAGTGAACTACACCATAGGAAATAATGGGGATTGAACATTCACAGTAGGAAAACTTTTGGGGACCACAAAAGTTTTAGATAAGCTGATATTTGTGTTTTCCATTCATCCATATCTTTGTGATCTTATGTAAAGGTTAGATGACAAATAAACATCATTGTGGGCTTTGTGATCTTATGTAAAGGTTGGATAACAAATAAACATCACTGTGGGCTTTAGGAAGGTTTCAATGGTGGACATCATTCTCCTCACCATTACCTATGTGAGGGCCACTTGAGCTTTGTATCTAGCTCATTTTTTGTCTCATGCCTTTAAAATGAGCTTTAAAAATGGATGAACGGCTTAGATAAAAGAAATACATCATGGTGGGATCCACAGAGCTTTGACACCAGCTTGCTACCTGATGTTCACGTCACCACCAACTTGTGTCCTTTGGCAACCAACAGAGGATCCGGATTCGCGTTCAATTGGTTATGAGTGGACGTAGATTGCGTCCAAACTTAGTTTTGCGTCCAAACCTAGCTGTTTATAGTTGTTATATATACCATATTATAACAACTATGTTTATATAGTAAAAATACATAATATGGTATTTATAATATACAAGTTATCACACATACCCGATTTTAAACTAATTTGTTATCAAAATTTAGGTTCTTATGACAAATTATATAAAAATTACATATATTATAATATATATATATATATATATATATATATATGTATTATATATTTATAATATATAATACATATTTGATATATAGCTATACAATTAATCTATTTAGATGGGATATAAACATAATACATCGACGTTAGTATATATATAGTATTATAATACATAATGGTGTTATAATATATATTATAACATCATTATAATATATATTATAATGGTTTTTTTATGTTATCTTACATAATAAAATTTTTTGATATTTTAATATATATAAGTTTAGATTAAGGCGTATATACTATATTATACCAATTTATAATCGTATATACATAATTAAATAATGTAAGATGTTAATTATAATAGTATAACACAAAATTTAATTATATATTCAGTTATAATATATTAGTTACATACAAATATATGTATGTGATAATAAAAAATATATATCAAATTTAAAAAAATTGTAATTTAATCTCATCCTTTTATATATTACATAAGATATGTATATATAATTTAATTTATATAGATTAAATTACACATTTAATTTAATCTCTTTACGCAATATGTATAATATAATATATATTATATATAACATGTACTTTTATATAAGTATTTGTCTAATCCATTTAGTATTCAAAAAGACTTATATATTATTAAATATAGGATAACTATATTTAATAATATATTATTATATTATTTTTGTATATAAATAATATACAAAAATGTATATTATTTAAATTGATTGTAGAAGCACCAGTGAAATTAGATTATGTGGAGACTATTCCAATTTGTGAGGATGAGGCGATCGAAGTCTCCACATCTCTTTAGTTTGTTCAAACCGATAAACGTGACTTCTGGGATGACCCATATTTGATAAATTTTTGCCCAAACAAGATGGAAACAAGTTCTTCAAGAACAAGTTTCTAAACTTCAGGCTAATAAAGGAAAATAAATTATTATAAAAACAGAAACAGATACACCCATAGCACCAATAGAAAACCAAATAAAAGCTTTAAACTTTATAGCTAATATGATCTGTTCTCTTTTATGCGATGACAACGATACCCGACAAAGCAACACCAGATCCGATTGTTGACAAATACTGTATCATTTTTACTATAGCAAGAAAAAGACAAAAAACATTATAGCAACAATTATTCAAAGTACTGTAGTAAGTCACTGTAACACATCTATCAACACACTATAGCAAAGGCCAGCTCACAATTTCTCGGTTCTTCCGGATAAGAACAAAGACGCCATCACAACACATTTGAAGAACGAAATCGCCAGCGCAACAAGTCTCGGACCGTCTACAAGATCCAGCGCAATACCTCTAAGTATCAGGACAAAGCTCTCCAGCACTATAAAAAGACCACTCTGATCTCTATCTCAACAGATTCCTTTCCAAGCTCATTTCCTTTGCTAAGTTTTCTTTTCCTTCCGTTACTAACCCAAGCATCTACTAACCATAGATCCTTGTTTTAGGAATATCTTTACAAGATCTTAACCTTGTAATTTTGAAGCCTAGCCTTGTATTGTAAGTATCTATTTTTACAGTTGTAATAATTTTCAATTTTCAGTAAAAATCTAGTTGTTGCTTATCTCAATGGTTTATATAATTAGTAGAATAGTTCTACTTGTTTCTTATCTCAATGGTTTATATAATTAGTGGAATAGTTCTTTTGTTTTCTCTATTTATAATTTATGAAATTTATATTTGTTTTAAATATTTTTCAAAATAGATTTTAAAATAATAATTTTATTTTAAAAATTTGTAAATTAATTGATGTTATTTTTTAAAAATGCCTCGATTTAAATTTAGAAAATTAAAAAGAAAAAATCGTACTAAAATGGTAGAATTTATTTTTGAAATAGTTATCCAAACCATAGCGATAATTATATTCACTTTCTTATTAATATTTTTAAAATCACATTTATTTTTTTGAAATTTACGTATAACATTAAGAGGAATGTACAATTATAAAAATCAAAATAGTAAACGAAAATATTAATCTTAGTTGTCTCTGAGTAGCTTAAATATTGTTATCAATGAGAAGTCATTATCATACAATAGTAGTAGGTAAGTCATTATTATACAATAGTAGTGGCAAGATAAGATACAAGTATAGTGAGAAAGTAACCGGTCGTCATTATCACCAAATAGTAAGATTCCATTGTAAATTGACAAATAACTCTCAGATTACAAAGTTCTCTTCTAAATGATTAATACACTAATTAATGTTATCTTATCAATAATTTATGTAGAAATAATTTTTATATTAATAATATTAATATGTTGTAATAGTTTAAAAATAAGAATTATTAGAGAAAGACGATATTATAGAAATTAATTTAAGAATATGATAAAATAGACAAAATAAAAAGATAAAATATTACTTTACATCAAGTACACAGCAGACCTGGGATGGAATGGTATTAGAGCCAAACCAAACCAAGTTAAGGATAAATTCAAATTTACCAAAAGAAATAAAATGTTTAGTATTATCTAGTTATGTCACACATTATTATATTGTTCGAATATTATTGAGTTTATAATTATCACATGAATATATCTTACAATTATTATTTATAGGTTATGCTTAGTAACAGTGGATGGATACTTTATAGCCTGTGGAGAATATTATTGTTAAATAGATTAATCATGATAAACTCTATTATATGGTTTTTATTAAGAAATTTTATTTCAACTTGTGACGAAAACTTATTAAAGTTCGCAATGTTTTTATTAGATTACCCACAATATATAATTATAGTAATTCTTACAATTACATGCTTCTACTTTATATGCTTATCAATAGTAGAATGTATCTCAGAAGTAATTCTGAATTACTTTATCATCTGTAGAAGAGATTAATACTAATGGTGAAGAATATGACATCTGTGATCAACACTATTGAGCAATCAGACAAAGTTAAAAATTTTAAGGTAGGACACTATAAAAATAATTTCTTCCTTAAAAATAAAATAAATAATTTAGACTTAGACGAGAATTTAAAGAAAAGTTTATATAACATACTAAAAGAAAATTCAAGCTTAGAGTCAGAAAAAGATAATAAATACTTTGAATCAGAGAATGAAATGAATCAGATAGATTCAGACACAACAGATTCGGATGATAGTAGTATGAGATCTTTAGAAAATAAATCCAAATATGGATTATATTTAGGATGCAAAGATAAAGGTAAAAACATATGTATATTAACTAAAGAACGACAAGATTTAATAGACTATGCAGAACACATACAAGATCCCTTACTCAGAACACAATATTTAGACCAATTACAAAATACTATTACTAACACACCAAAATCAAGTAAATTATTTAAAGTAAAACCTTATAATATAACAGAAAAGATAGGTTTCAATCACCAAATGAAAGAATACCTACATTACAAGAATTACAAAAAAAAATTAAGGATAGTAAAAGAGAAATTCAGGATTTAAAGAGACAAGTAAATATATTGAATATAAATCATGAAGTTCTTCAAGAACAAGTATCTAAACTTCAGGCTAATAAAGGAAAACAAATTATTATAGAAACAGAAACAGATACACGTATAATACCAGTAGAAAACCAAATAGAAGCTTTAAACTTTATAACTAATATAGATTATAAAAAATGGCATGTTTACTTAACTATAGTAATAAATAATGAATTCCATATAAAAACAGTAGCTCTGATAGACTCAAGAGCCGATATGAATTGTATATAAGAAGGATTAGTTCCAACACAATACTTTGAATCAACAACAGAACAATTACGAACAGCTAGTGGATCTAAATTAAAGATTAAATATAAATTATCTAAAACACAAGTCTGCAATGAGCAGATATGTATTAAAACAAATTTCCTATTAATAAAAGACCTAACTAAACTAGTTATTTTAGGAACACCATTTTTAGAATTAATAAAATCATTTAGTGTAGATCATATAAGAATGCACACGACAATCTTAGAAAAAGGCTTAATATTTGAATTCATCAATCCACCACAAGTTAGAGATATTAATCAAATTAAATCATTCTTAATAACAAAGTCCATCAACCTAATCACTAAAAAACAAGAACATGTGAAATATTTAAAATGACAAGTTAATCATATTAAAATAGAACAACAATTAGAAAATTCTCAATTAACAAAAGAAATAGAAGCATTTAAGAGCAAATTAGAACACGAAGTATGTTCAGACCTTCCTCATGCATTCTAAAATAGGAAAAAATACATAATACAACTACCATATGAAAAATATTTTAATGAAAGGAATATTCCAACTAAAGCTAGACCTATATAAATGAATCGAGAAATGTTAAAATACTGTAAAACGGAAATACAGGGATTATTAGATAAAAAATTAATACGACCACCATACTATGGAGTTGTTCGGCTTTTTATGTCAATAAACAAGCAGAAATAAAAAGAGGAACCCCTAAATTAGTTATTAATTACAAACCATTAAATAAAGTATTACAATGGATTAGATATCTTATCCCTAACAAAAAGATTTATTATCCAGATTATACAATGCTACTATATTCTCTAAATTTGATATGAAGTCAAGATTTTGGCAAATACAGATAGATGATAAAGATAGATACAAGACAACATTTAATGTCCCATTTGGACAATATGAATGGAATGTTATGCCTTTTAGATTAAAGAACGCACCTTCTTAATTTCAAAATGTAATGAATGACATATTTAATCCATATTCACACTTCTCCATAGTATATATAGACGATATATTAATATTTTTTACGAGTATAGACCAACATTGGAAACATCTTACAAAATTCTTACAAGTAATAATAGTAAATGACTTAGTACTATCAGCACCTAAAATAAAATTATTTCAGACAAAAGTAAGATTTTTAGGACATTATATTTATAAAGGAACAATTGAGCCCATAGAGAGATATTTAGAATTTGCTAATAAATTTTCAGATGAAATAAAGGACAAAACCCAATTACAAAAGTTTTTAGGAAACTTAAATTACATAGGAAAATTTTACAAGGATTTACATTAGAATATGTAACCCTCTTTATGATAGATTAAAAAAGAATCCAGGCCCTTGAACACAAGAATACACAAATGTAGTTAAAAAAGTAAAACTCAGGATTAAAACATTACCATTACTGCATATACCAGATTCTTTAGCATATAAAATAGTAGAAACAGATGCCTCTGATATAGGATATGCTGGAATTCTTAAACAAATGATAGAATCACAAGAAAAATTAGTTAGATATACTTCAGAAATTTGGAATAATTCACAAAAGAATTATGGTACCATTAAAAAGGAGATTTTATCAATTGTATTATGTATTTCAAAATTTCAAAGTGATCTTATAAATCAAAATTTTTACTTTGTATATATTATAAAAGCGCAAAATATATTTTAGAAAAAGATGTTAAAAATTTAGTAAGTAAACAAATATTTGCACGATGGCAAGTTATTTTATCCAGTTTTGATTCCAAAATAGAATTTATAAAAGGAGAGACTAATAGTCTTCCTGATTTTCTTTCCAGAGAATTTTTACAAGAAAATTATGGTTGCAAAGCCAACAAGTAAAGATGATTACAGACCTTCCATTTCATATCCTACAAGACCATCTAGTAGCTCCTATCCAAAACCTAGAGTCTAACAAACTTATTTAGATCACCAAGAGGCTCTACCGTTGCTTCAAGCCGTAGACCACCAGTTTCATTTTCTCCGAACCCATTTAGCTCTCTTGCCAGTGATTATCCTATACCCAACCTAAGTCCATCATCTTCTAAAAATTCAACTCCACAAAGTTATGCAAGCATTCTTACAAAAGATGAAGACCAGCAGGAGCAATCAGACAAAGATTTTCCACAAATCAATTTTCAACCACAAAATAGTTACAAAAAAGATATATTTCCTCTCTTCCTTATTGAACCAGAACTTAAGCACAAAAATGTACCACAAGTTTTAAAAACAATATTTTTACCATGATGGCATTGGCCAGCTACAATAGGTTCTAAATTACAAAATTATTATAAATTTGTTGTGGTAGATACCGAATCATGTATTTTTACACATCATTATGATAATATTGATCGTAGTAAAGTTACTCATTCAAAATGTCAAATAGTTAAGGTTTTATATCTTTCTGATTGGAAACAAGAACCTCATACTCCTATACAATTTTCAAGACAATTTACCCCTTTTAGTTATATCTATTTTGGTTACCAAGATACATGGATTTACACATTTTTTAAATAAAACAAAAATTTGAATCACTCATGGTTTTTTCATTTTGTAGCAAAAATAGTTTAGAATTTCCTCATTGATTCATAAAATTTTAAAAATATTTTGGACCAGATATTTCGATCGTTCCCAAAAAGATACAAGAAGGTTATTCATATTTTCTCAACAACTACAAATTTTTCACTCATCAAACTCATAATCCTCTTCTTTTTATATTTTTCACTTTTTTCTCACTACCATGGATTCTTATGTGGGAATACCATATTACTCCAATAGAACCACTTCCCCAACCAGAATATTTAGTTCGCAAGTTCAAAATTAAATGGTGGCATGCGAATAAAAAGGACAAAGTTACTTTAGCAACAATACAAAAGCTTTTTTAACAACATCCACAAATTATCAAAAATTCGATACAAAATCAGTACTTCTTAAGTTCAAAGAGCAGCATACAAACAAGATTAGCAGTAGCAAAGACAAGATATGAATATAAACAAATTCTTAATGAAGCCAATTCAGAATTAGGAGATGATGATGAAGATAATTTATTAGAAGTTTCAAGCCAACCACAAGAGCCACAACTTTCTAGCCATTCGCAGCAGCCACAAGAGCTACCAAATTACGATCCGTTCTCTTTCATGCAATGACAACTTAATGAACAAATGTTGTATCAGATCCGATTTTTCAGAAGATACCCGACAAAGCAACACCAGATCCGATTGCCGAAAAATACTGTATCATTTTTACTATAATAAGAAAAAGACAAAAAATACTGTAGAAACAATTATTCAAAGTACTGTAGCAATTCACTGTAACACATCTATCAACACACTGTAGCAAAGGCCAACTCACAACTTCTCGATTCTTCCGGATAAGAACAAAAGCGCTAGCACAACACATTTGGATAAGAACAGAATCGCCAGCGCAACAAGTCTCGTACCGTCTACAAGATTCAGCGCAACACCTCTAAGCATCAGGACAAAGTTCTCCACCACTATAAGAAGAGCACTCTGGTTCCTATCTCGGCAGACTCCTTTAAAGAAATATTAAATTTTATATCATTAAGGTTATGTGTGTGTTAAATTATAATTTTATATATGGGTTTTTTTTATATCTTATTATAATTATTATAGTATAGATGTTGTCGAATAAATTACATGATATAACATACATGATATTACATGATATATCATATTATATCATGTTTTTATAAATATATTTAATGATATTATAAATGAATGTTTTATATGATATTACAATAACGATTTTGGATGGTTTAAATAAATTACATTATCTGTAATTATACACAACATATAAAATCGCATGTTGCATGTTAATCAGATGAAACTGCTAGGCGAGGCTTCTTATTTACTTATGAGAGTAAAAGAATTCGATCAACTTTATTCTATAACAGCATGATAAAAAAAATGAAGCAGATTCAAATCATAAGTGGACTATATCACATGAAACAGTAATGATTCAATCTCTACTATTTTCATTGGGCTAATACATATCTATATATATTAGCCGATTTAATATTTATATATTTATATATCATTATAATTATATATTGTTACATTAAATATTTATACACATCCCATAAATATTAAAGTTATAATATATTTAAACATATTTATATACAAAATATATTCGGTTATAATATTAATACAAATATATTATTATAAAATTTCACATATTATAATTATATATATTTATGTATATATAACAAAGCACACATATGTTTACATAATAAAAATGTTATAAAATTATCATTTTATAGCCTACTAATTTTTAAGAATATCATTATTATTCTTAAAAAAATATTATAATTAATCATAAATTAATTATAATATCACCTTAGAGTTGATATATATCCTTAAACCAGTTGGGGTATTAATATACCTTGAAATATATTAAAGAATGTATTGATATATTACTAATTTCACTAATTATATCAACAAAATAATATAATCTTATATACATTATATAGGATCATTTATACATTAATATATAACATACCCAATGATAAATCATTATTATAGTGATTTAACAATGTTATGAATGAAATATTAGGTTTAACACTGATATGGGATAGCACGTATAACACTATTGGTGTTATACCTAAACATGAAGATCCAAATTGTTATATCCAATTCAAAAACTAGAAGTAAAGAACTTTTCCTCATAACTGATCCATATCTTAGTTATTTAAATTGAAATATATTTAATTTTATACATAATTAAATCTTAAACATATGATTATATATAAAATAATATAAATATTATTATAATATTAACCTTCTTGTTGTGAAATATATATATTTTTATTTTATATATATATATATATATATATATATATATATATATATATATATATATATATATATATATATATAATATACCTTATTACAACTATAAACCCAACCTATAATGTATAGTATTTATATAATATCACATGTATATTTATATATATAATCATATATGATATATACACTAAATTTTGTATATATATTATATAAAATATCACAATCAAATTAAATAATATATAAATATGTATTATATTAAAAATTATATATGTAGTATAATTTTTAGTTATATAACAAGATTAATATTATATATAATATTTATACGGGTTTTAGTCAATTTTTCTGAAACCTTAGTATGTTTATAAATATTATAACATAACTATATAAACTTGTGCATGATATAATAAAAATGTGTACTTTACCCATTTTTAAATATTCATTTAGACCCCATAACATTTATATGGTAATTCCGGACAAAGCAATTTTTGTAATTATCCACAAGTTTTAGAAATTTCATCAGTCAAGAAATGTGATTACTCAGAAGTCCCACATATCTAATTATAATAAATATTGTTAGATTTAAATTATATCACTAACAATATTTATTATTTATATTAATACATATATTTTAATATATGTATTAATATATTAAAATAATAACATTTTAATATATTTTTTAATATAACATTGTTATATTTTAATATATTAATAAGGTTTTAAAAACTTTGTGATATATGTTAATATATATATCAAATATACTACAATTTATCCCTAAATATTTGTTAGGATTTATCTTAAACTATAAATAAATATAAATATGTTATGATGATTATTTAGTAATCCTAACTCGAACACGTATAATTCTGGTTGGAAGAACCATCAATAATTTTATATAAACTTCATATACTTAATATGAACATAATTTATATATAAATCATAATACTATATAAATGTTATATAATACGTTATATATATGAAATATATAACAATATATTTCATATAACCACGTCCCACTATATATTATATAATTATACCACAAATATAGCATATGGTATAATTATATACCACATGTTATATATAATTTGATTTTATATATAAATCTTGATATATAGTATATACTGTATAAATATAACTTATACAGTATATACTGTATAATATTACAATTATTATATATTTTATAAATCATATTTTTAAATGTGATAAATTTATATACATTTATATATGATGTTATAAATATTATTAATATGCTATGTTGATTAAATCTATAAAGTTATTTTAAAATTAAGATATAATTCATCAAATGTATATATATTTTAGGGTTAATATATATATATATATATATATATATATATATATATATATATATATATATATATATATATATATATATATATATATATATGGATTATTATAGTTTTATATTTGTTATAATTTAAAATATATGTAATCATCGTACACATATAAAATTGAATATTTATAAATATCATAAAAATTAATATGTATCAGATGCGCACGTCTCTCACATATGATAAAACCACTATAACACTCACTCTTTCTCGAACGTAAAATCATACCGATAACACTAAATATACAAATTTAGTATAATATATCAATTGTTATATCAAACAGATTGGCTAAATGGAAGTTTTGTGCATCATGTTTGTGGACCCTCGCCGATTTTCCGCGCTCCCCACACGACGTTCTTCTCCCTTCCCCTTTCCTTTCGGAAAAGAAGGAGATGAGTATGCGTGAGTGTGAAATCGCCGTTTGTGCCACTGGCTTGCCTCGTTCTCGAGGGCTTCGTTTGGTTGTCTTGTTAAGCTGGATGTGTTAAATGTGTTTATATAAGACCAGAGTCGCCACTAGCCAGTTACTTCGAATCTACAGTCGGCTAGACCCCGTAGAAACGTTAGAGAAGGGAATCCGAAGATTCCTTCATCTAAAATGACTCCTATTGATCTGTGGTTAGAGATTCAAGGTAAGGGATCACGGTTACAGGGTGGGAAGAGGTTAAGCACCCCACACACTGCCCGTACCGAAGTACGGTCTCTACTTCACAGAATCGATCGAATACTTGAAAGTCTAGTTTAATCCTTGTATATTCTCATAGATGACATGATGCATGAATGCGGGTCTGAACAGTAAGAGTTTCTGATGGGCAGGTTCCAACAACGGGCAAGCCCAGAGCGTACGCTCGAACTGACAGGTGCTTAATGTAAGACGTATGCAGTGTGCTTGAATGATCAAGGTGTTTTATGGTGAAGCATGAATGCAGGTCTGAACAGTAAGAGTTTCTGATGGGCAGGTTCCAACAACGGGCAAGCCCAGAGCATACGCTCGAACTGACAGGTGCTTAATTTAAGACATATGCAGTGTGCTTGAGTGATCAAGGTGTTTTATGGTGAAGCATGGGGGTTGGAAGAAAAGTAAATGTTGCACTTATGCTGATGCAAATGAGATGATGCTGGAAAAATGATAGCTGGATGGACGGAGGTATCGCAAGGATTGGCTTCGAGTGGCTGGATCAAGACTTGGGTGACTTGAGAGGCTTGGACCAGTGGTCAGGCTGGGCTGGACCAGGACTAGACTCTCTTCACTCGGGCTCTCCTTGGTGGAAAAATGGGCTAAGGGGTGGAGAAGGGCACTCGAACGGACAGGCTTTCTTTGGACTCGAAGGGATGTTGAAATGAGAAGGGGAGGGGGGTATTTATAGCAGCGAGGAGTGGCAGTTTGCGTAATTTTGTCCGGGCAGCCTGCTATGGGCCGCCCGTACGGCCGCTCCTCGGTTTCCAGCGAGTACGGTCGCTCCCTCGGGGCTGCTGTTTGACTCGCTGGGTCGACTCAGTGAGTTGACTCAGCGGGTCGACTCGGTGATTTGACTCGACGGGTTGACTCGGTGTTTTGACTCGGTGTTTTGACTCGACGGGTTGACTTAGCGGGTTAACTCAACGGGTTAACTCAACTGGTTAACTCAGTGATTTTGACTTTTTTTAGGATTTTTTGACTGGCCTTTTTTATGGGGGGTTTTTCAGGCTGATGTTTAAGACTGGGTGGACTGGGTTCAGGCTTGATTTGGGCTATGGAATGGGGCTTACAAGGGTGAGTTTGGCTGAGTTTGGACTTGGGATTTGGGGGTATGGTCCTCCATTCATCCAGCTATCTCTACCAACAGTGTAGCCGAAGGTGGGGTGTCTACAGATGCCCCTCTTTGGCAGAGGTTGCGTGCAACCGAATGCCAAAGCGAGTGGACACCGCACTTCTGGCCAGGTCATTCATGGATCATGTTCTGAAATCTTTGCTTGCCTTCGCATCTGTGCCAGTTGATCGTTTGGAAATCGATCACTCGCACATACCGCGGGAGTTTGGAGAAAACGTTGCGATTGTCCCTGCATGCGCTGCAACCTGGGTACCCAATCGCAACCCTTCCATTCCCGATCGGTACTAACATCGGAAAGGTACAGCAGAGCCTCTGCGTCCGTAGTCTTACGAGGTTGCTGACCCTGAGACTGATTGTGTGATGTTTGATGTTTTCCCAGATCACTCCAGGAGTACTTGTTTCGCTTGACTGTCAAAGTGGTTAGACGCCCTGCGTCAAATAGTCTTACGGGATTCTACTACGCCGACCTGGACTCAGTCAAGGTACTTCAGGCATCCACGCCTAGGTATGTGCGGGTGGGCTTTTTCCACCCGATCTGCTAGTTTCGATGCTTGGTTTGCAATTCATTCTTTCCTTGATTGTGGTCTGGAGTCTTTGTTGTCCTTTGTATCTGAGTCAATTGATTGTCTGGAAATTGATAACTCGCACATACCGCGAGAGTTTGGAGAAAACGTTGCGATTGTCCCTGCAGTTTGCTGCAACCTGGGTACCCAATCGCAACCCTTCCATTCCCGATCGGTACTAACATCAGAAAGGTACAGCAGAGCCTCTGCGTCCGCTAGTCTTACGAGGATACTGACCCTGAGACTGATTGTGTGATGTTTGATGTTTTCCCAGATCACTCCAGGAGTACTTGTTTCGCTTGACTGTCAAAGTGGTTAGACGCCCTGCTTCAGATAGTCTTACGGGATTCTACTATGCCGACTTGGACTCAGTCAAGGTACTTCAGGCATCCACGCCTAGGTATGTGCGGGTGAACTCTTTCCACCCAATCTGCTGATTTTGACACTTGGGTTACAATTCATCGTTTCCACCTGTTCAAATGGTTTCTCTGACCGAGCCTTTTGGCTTTCATCTTTTTGTATCTTGGCATATGGTACGACCGCACTGACACTAGAGTTCAGTTCGACCGTACTTTGAGTGCATTGGATCCGATGGTCTCCGGGGAAACCGCGAGACATCGGATCTTATTTGATTTTTGCGTTGGCTCCTACCCAGAGATATGGAAGATCCCCTGGTGTTTTGGAGACAGAACGCTTTACTGGGAAAATATTTTTTGGATTTTTGAAAAGGCACCCACTCTGGGGAGTGATACTCCGTGGGGTCTTTATTTGCAAATAGAAATATTTTTTGTCTTTTTGAAATGGGAATCTGGTTTGCACTCGCCTCCACTAGGGATGCCTGTGGGGTCTTTGGCTAACCGACTTTATTTTGAAAGCAGGTAAACATGATGATTGGTGCGATGGATGCTGATGCATAGAGATGCATGATGAATGCATGGCTTGGTTCATTCTCTTTCAGTTTGATGATCTTGCTTTTGCTGGAGATGCAGAGAATTTTGAGCTTATTGCTTGCAGGGTTGTACTCCCTTGGGGATTTTTCTTTTTGATACGGAGGTTTGGACAACGGGTTGGTCAAGATCCCGACCCATGGTCGATCAGGTCCATCATCCCAAGATGCTGTTTCTTTGCTAATGAGAATGTACGAGGATATCATTCGACTTCAAGATGTTCTTCTGGGCATACATGTGATTGAGATGGTGTTTGGTTGCCCGTTTTGGTCAAGATTCCAATTTGCGGGCGATCGGATCCGTCATCCCAAACTGTGAAGTGAGCGGAGTTCAAGACTCTTGAATTGTAGTGCTGGGGATACTAATTTTTGTGATTTTTTGTAAATATGTGGTCCGAATCTTTACCTGAGTGGTTAAGATAGAGATCGGTTTATTAAAGGCACAGGAAATATTTTTGTGATTTTTTGAAATATATTTGATGAAAGCAAGAGAAATATTTTTGTGATTTTTGAAGAGGTGATTTTGCAATATTTTTGTATTTTGTGATTTTTCTGAAATGCAGGGAAAAGTATGGAATTTTCATCCACTTCCAGCTTCTACTGCTGGTAAGGCACCCGATCCATTTTACGTCAGCGAGCAAGACGAGTCTCACACAGTTAAGTGTCGTAGTTTTACATCTTCGGATGAGGAGATTTTGAGGGTTTTCAGTCAACAGACCCACAAAGTTGCATGTTCCTCATGTGCAATGCACATAGACCACGTATCGTCCGACGGACTCCTTCGGCCACAAGATAAGCCACATCCTCACATTTCCCTTAGTCAATCCAGTTTGGGGTCTTACGTTGCTCACAATTCCGTGAGGGTGAGCTTCACCTCCCAACAGCCTTAATCCCCTTCATGAGTTCTAGGAACAGGGAACATCCGTCAGCTTCAACAGCGACTTCCAAATCAAGGTTGTCTATCACGGTGCGTTCAACACGAACAGGATTGTGGAGTTCTGCCCGCCTCAGCCCTTACCTGTTTAGAAGATTCCAGACACCCGTACGATCAAGTGTCAGCCATGTCTGGAACAGGTTAGGAAAGAAAGCCCCCGAGAAGTTAATCCCAGTGTATTTTAGGTCTTCGGACCACTAGAGATGAATTTGTGCAATTGAAATTTTTAGTGAATCATTTTTCTTTTTTTGTGTTTTTGGAAAAAGTTCCAGATTTCAGCTCGAATGATCGAGATGACACTGGTTTTATGGAAAGCTTGAAATCTTTTTGGTATTTTTGGAAATGATCCGGGTTATCAAACCTTGATCCCAACGGTAGAGGCCGATGCCGGTTTTTAGTTGAAAGCGGGAAAAGGTCCCCCGAGAAATTAATCCCAGTGTAGTTTAAGGTCTTCGGACCAAAAAAACTTTAAGAGAGGGGCTGGTGATATTTTTTTTTTAATTTTTCGAAATGATCCAGATCATCCGATGTTGGTCTTAAAGACTGGGATCGATGCTGATTTTTATTAAAATCCCTCGGGATGTTGATCCCGACGTAGTTTAAGGTCTTCGGACCCAAAATATGTACATGCAAGTGCTGGAAATGCATAAATATATTTTTTTGTTTTTTAGAAAATGTCTGGAGCCACCAGATCTTGAAGAAGACTGATGCCGGTTTTATTGACAATCCCTCGGGATCTTGATCCCGACGTAGTTTAAGGTCTTCGGACGAAATTTTGTACAGGTGATGTATATATTTTTCTGGTTTTCTGAAAATATCCGAGATCGTCGGGTCTTGATTCGATCCAAACCGATGTCGGTTTTTATTGAAAATCCCTCGGGATCTTGATCCCGACGTAGTTTAAGGTCTTCGGACCAAATTTTGTACATGTGAACAGTAATCAAGGGTGGAGATTCTTGGGATTCTTCTTGGAAATGGTTTGGATCATCTGGTCATGCCTTTGGATGGTTGAGATCATTGTTTGACCAAGTCAAATTTTCCTTTCTTTTCTTTGAGAATTCCAGGGAACTTTTTCACATCATCATCCCAATTTCTCACCCATTTCTCATGAGATGAGATTTTGGTGAGATTTCTTCCTTTTGTCTCACTATTCTCTTCCATCACTTCATTCTTACATGAAGGTACAAGATTCACTTGCAACTACCCTTCCCAAGGAGGAGTTCTTCCCAAGGAGAGGAGGTGAGAAGTCACCTCACCTAGGTAGGGGCTAGGACGGCCTCCCATGGGCCGCCCGACCGGTCTCTGCCTCCTGGTCTCTTCAGTGGGCTGGGTAAAAGGGTGCCCTCCCCTTTTCTATATAACATGGGGCACCCTTGCCCCCTCCATCGTGCAATCTCTCTCTTCTCTCTCTCATACTCTCTCTTTTTTCAAGTTTTCTCTCTCTTCTTTGGTGGTCCTTTGCTTCTCTCAAGTGGTGGCCCTTAGAGACATTTTGGGACAGCAAGGTGGTCCCTCTTTGGTGAGTGGTAAAGGTATGAACCACTCCCTTTCTCTTTCTTGTCCTTTTCCTTCTTCATTGTCTCTTCTCATGACTCTTTTCTTTTTCCATGTAGTTATTCCAAGAAGAGTGAGGGTGGGCCCAAGTGTTTTTGGCCACTTTCTAGATCTCAAGTCCTTTTCAAAGGTGGTGCATGGAGAAGGACATTGCAAGCTTTCCACTTCATTTTCTCTTTCTTCTTTTCACACTCCCCTCATGTGTATGTAAAGGGTGATTTTGCCATGTCATCAAGTGTGCATGGCAAAATACTCTATCTTTTTCATGGGAGTTGGGCCTCTCTTCATATGTATCAAATGGGCTCAAAGTGAAGTCATGGCCCTTGGTGTATTTGATGGGCCCAATGCTTCATTTTGGGCTCCCTCATGCTTTCTTGCCCTTGTCATTTTTCCTTAATGCTCTTCCTTTCTTTTCCATCTTCTTTTCAAGGTTTGGGCCCATGGGCATGGTAGGGCCCATCTCAAGTTTTGGGCTCATGGGGCTCACTTTAGGTGACCCCATCTTTTTTCACATATGTATGGATCAAGATGACTAGCCCATTCTTCATTTGGATCTCAAGTGGGCTAGATTTCCTAGTTGGGCCTATATGGACAAGTAGCCCAACTCTTCCATCATTTCTTGATTATGATGTACATCCTTGTACAAGGTGTAGTGGGCTCCTTGGAGTCTCTATATGTGGATGGGCTTTTGGGTCCTTATTGAAATTTGGATTCCTTTGGACCAATGTGTGCACCACTACACTTTGTCCATGTGGGTTTTTTCTTTTCATGCTCTTTTCTTTAATGGATGGAGGACTTGAGTTACTTGACCATCTACAAGTCCCATGAGTGAGTTGTTCCCACAATCTCACTAAGTTCAAATGGTTTTCCTTGTGGTAGGAATGTGATTCTCAAGAGTTTCCCTCTAATGCTATCAACCTTAAATGGATGATCCTCAAGTGAGCTATCCATACAATCATAGCTCCTTTTCCTTTGGGGCTTGGTGGGTCATCCACCATCATTCTCATGTATGGGTGATTTTTCTTTGAATTTGTGGGAAAGAATGATACCCATAAGTTGCCCATTCTTGTCCCATGCTTAGGGACATTTTGGATTTTGATCTTCAAGTGGGCTATGTGTATCATTTTTAGCCATTTATGATGGTCGGGTGACTCATCAAGCCATGCTCCTTTGTGCTCAAATGGTCTCCCTTTTTGGTGGAGAAATTAGTGCACATAAGTTGCCCAAACTTGCCTTTTCATGGGCATTTTCAACTTTGATTCTTCATGTGGGCTATGTGCCCTCTTCAATCCATTGGGATGAGGCATTTGGGTTGCTCTTGGGGCCCGTTTTCTTTTCTACCCCCCACTTGTCCATGCATGTGTGTAAAAAGATGGGAATATCTTAAGTGAGAAACATGGCCTTGGCATGAAAGTGGATCAATCCTTGGCCACATATGGACTTTGACGAGGGACTTCTCATGTGAAGTGGGATTCTTATCCTTTGTTGATCTCATGGCACTTGAGTGCATTTGTTGTCCAAAATGTGTCCTTAGATGATGGACTTTCTTGCCTAAGGCATGCCATGCCACCTTCTTTAAGGTGGGCCTTACTTTTTCCAATGGGCCCAACACATATCCTAAGTGACACATGGAGTTGGACTTTAGATTTTGCATTTGAATGTGAGTCCAATCCCATGGGTTTCTTGGATGATAATTTGGATTTTAATGGGTAAAGGGATAGGGACTTACCTTGTCGAGCTTGTAGGATTCAATGGCGGATGGTACCAGAGGTCACCGAGTAATTGACGAAGATGATCCCGCCTTCATCGTCCGTCAAGGGGACCACATGTGTTCCTTAGCTATGGAGCATCAACCTCTTTCCGCTATCAAGGGTCGAGGTACCAGGGATCGCTGGGATGACTGGATGAAGGATCCACAGCCCTTGCTTGAACGAGTACTGGATGGTACTCCTTTTGCTGGCCTCCTCACCCTACGTTTCCACAATAATGATGCCAACCGCATGATGCTCGCGGCCCTTTGCGAGCGGTGGCGGGATGAGACCCACACCTTTCAGCTCCCTTGTGGAGAATGGGGGATAACCCCCTTGGACATTTATATGCAGATAGGCTTCCCATTTCATGGGACAATTGTTCCTCAAGTTAGCTCCCTAGCTCCTCTCACTTCCACTGACTGGCTACGGCTTGTTGGTGATGTCCCACCCGAGGGTGAATTCCAAGGCCATCAAGTGAAGATGCGATGGTTCTACAACAGTTTTACTTCTGTCATCCCTACCACCGAGCGAGAGGCCCTCCACAAAGCACGGGCCATGATTACTTATGCTTTTGGATCCTTTCTTTTCTGCCATGCGAATGAGAGAGTTGACCCCAAATTTCTTCGTTTAGTCGAGGATCTTCATCACCCCTATAACTAGAATGGGGCTATCTTGACCCGTATCTTTCAGGGTCTGGACAAGACCTGTCGGCACAGCCGGTCCTTCACAGGTTTCTGGCCTGTTGTTGAGGTATTTCTTCTTTCCCCTTCCTTGAAGGGCTTTCGCCTTCTTTCCCTCTCTGATCATTAGATGTGCTTTTGTCCAGACTTGCTTTTATGACCATTTTCCCCATCTCGCGCCGAGGATGAGGGCTGATGTTGAGCCCTCTCAATATCGCCACATGTACTGGCACCAACAAAACCGTCAGCGGAACTCCCGAGTTCCTGGGGACAATTGGCGTGCTGACATAGACGGGTTGACTGTCGAGGACGTAAGTATCTTGCTTTCCCTACCCCTCGTGCTGTATTGTAACTGATCGTGGTAACCTCATCTGCTGCAGCTCGCTCGGATGCCATATGCCAGTTTCCCTCTCTATTATACCCCTCAGCGTGTGGAGGCATACGATGCTTCATGTCTCCGTATCATGCTTTCCGACGCTGAATCTTTTCAGTGGTACCTGGGGGAGAGGTTGCTTCGGCAAGTCATTGGGGTGGCTCGGGTCCCTTGTTCTGCACCTCCTCCAGCTGCTCGGATGCCAGTTGATGAGAGAGTTGAGGCTCTTGTGGGCCAGCCTGGATTTCGTTTCACGATCCCAGATCGTGATTATGACGAGTGGTATTTACTGTTCGGCCAGGGGCCTCTGCTTCCTTCGCTTTATGTTCCGGGTGGCCGTCGCAGGTATGCTGGAGGTTCGGTGACTGCTCATTTGATGGATCTTTATCGTCGGGAGCGGGACACGAGGAGGGACGATGATGATTATGTTGGCGACTTGTAGCCTGCTCGGGTGCTCTGCTTTGTATGGCCTTGTACTTTTGCTTTTATCTTCTTTTGTATCAAGCTCTTTTTGAATGAATATACAGTCTTTGACTTGTCTCAAAATTCTTTGATGATGTCTGGACGCTTTGACCTTTGACTTGTTCCTTAATGATTTGTGGAAGATGAGGCTTCTTAACTGCATGGATGATGACTAAAACGGTTCAGATTGCTTGATTAGGCCTTGTGAGCCCACTTGATGATTAGATCTTGGATTCTGGCCCTTCTTTTGATGATCGAACCTTTGATCTTGTTGCTCCATGACTTGTGTAAGCTTTCCAATGGTTTGGATCCTGATGATTTAGCCCTTAAATGGTTCAAATTGATAGATTCGGCCCTGTGGGCCCACTTGAGACCTTAGCTTTACTTTGGGGCACCTCTTTTGATGATTTGTGAGACTAAGAAGTCTTCTCATGGTGTGGATGATGGCTTGAACGTCTCAGATCGCTTGATTTGGCTTTGTGGGCCCACTTGATGATTAGATCTTGGATTCTGGACCTTCTTTTGATGATCAGCCCTTTGATCTTGTTGTTTGGTGGCTCATGTAGGTCCCTCAATGGTTTAGATCATGATGATCTGATCTTGGAATGGCTTGGATTGCTTGTGGCCCCCACTTGATCACCTTTCCTTCTCTTTGACTTGATCAGCCATGCTCTGGCTGCATTGCTTCGTGATTGGCCCAGTGGGGCACCTTTTATATGATCTTGATCAGCCTCAATCGAAATCTGGAGTGGACTGGAACCTTGGGCGGCCCATGGAGCGCCATCTGCTGACGTGGACTGTCAGCCTCACCTACCAACGACTGTGGAGCGAATCCCGCGGAGAGAGAGGGAGCGCGTCCGTACGGGCGGCCCACGGCGGGCCGCCCAAGGCTCGCCTCTTGAGCGGCCTGGGCTGGCTCGGGTTCGGACATCCCCTGTTGTCTGTTGCTGCTGTCCTCACATTCTCTATAACAGGCCTTTCGATTCCATCCATGTTTCCTCTCTTTGTCTCATCCTTTCTTCTCTTTTTGTCTTCTTCTCACTTTGTCCTCTCTCAAACAATGGATGGTGGAGATTCAAGGGCTGTAGGGACTGTTCATGATGGGTCCCACATTCCAGGAGGTGGTGCAGGCTTTAATGATGGTGGGATTCCTTTAATGGAGGGTGTAGATGGTGCATTGAATGGAGGCATTGATGAGGGGTTAGGGATGGTGGTTGATGGTGTTTTGAATGGCCCCATTAATGGCAGCCATGCTGAAATTCCAGATTTGAATGGGACCTTCATTATGGGAGGAATGAATGGTATGGATAGGATGATGGGGTGGGACATAGGTGAGGCTATGCATCCCTTGAATGTGGGCCACATGGATGATGTGATGGATGGTGGTGATGGGACCACAAAGGACATAGATGGGCTGATCTCATGCTTGGATGGGATGGATGGTTCAGATGATACCTTTGACGGTTTGGATGCTCTGGATGAGGGCCGAGATGTGCGGTATACTTGCTTGGGTGGACTTGATGTGGTCATTGATGATGTCCCCCTGATGATGGACGGTGTGGGTGCCTCGATGATCCCTTTGATCGGCCAGGATGATGATTGGATTCATGATTTCCTGTTGGAGGGGGCCGCAGGTCCAGATCTGACCGTTGATTCTTCGATCGGGGTTGCCGGGACCCTTCTGGATGGTTCAGATGCTTTCTTTGACGGTCAGATTGGTCAGGATGCCACGATGTGCGGTGTGATCTTTACTGGTAGCCCTTTTGATGGAGGGTATCGCCCTTCTTTTGATCGTCGGTCTTTTGCGCACTCTGTTCATGAGGTGGGCGAGTCTTCCCGTGCCGCTGAGGTTGTGACAGTTTCCGACAGTGATGCGACTATATCAGACATAGCCGTTACTGGGGACAGGTCAGGGGTTGTCGAGTCTGCAGAGGTTCCAGCTTTTCCTTCTCCTTCGCCCGTTGACCTTCCGATCCTTGATGAGTCATCATTGATTTCTGGGCCTTTTGTGCTGGAGGGGGTACCAGTAAGGACTTGTCAGCTGCTTCCTCGTTCTTCCTGCTCGCCACGACTGCTTGCTTGGCTTGATAGTTTGTCAGCTTATGAGATTCGGGATTTGGAGTCCTATGGCTTCGGCAGTCTAATCCATATGGCCAGAGTTGATATTGACTGGAGGATGCTCGGGGCTGCATTGATTGATTGGGTTCCTTCGTTGAACTTGTTTGCGTTCAACGATATGGAGATGGGGCCTTCTTTAGAGGAGCTTGCACACTTGACAGGCCTACCCTTGGATTATACTAGTATTTCTCACCGAAGACATCGCCGAAGACTGCTACACCGCAGAACTGGTTTGGGATTTCTTATCTTGTTCATCCTGCAGGTGCCGGTCAGGATGCTGTAGTGTTCTCCTTGGACTTACTGTATGATCTTTTTTCGGGTCCTTGGGGTGTGGCCGGTTCTACGTTTGCTCGGAACGCACTGATGTTCTGCTTGATAGCTGAGGTGTTGTTCTCGGGATGGCGCAGGTCCCAGACTCCTCTGCTTTTTGAGGTGATGAGCCGAGCTATCCGTCGGCAGGGGATCATTTCTCTTACCTTGGCCGAGCTGTTCAATGGGCTGACTGACTGCGCCCTAGGCCGCACTCGTGTCCTTCGCGGCTGTTGTGCCTTTCTTCAGGTATCTTTTCTTCACCTTTTTCTTCTTGCTTTGCTAGGAATTGCTATAGGAGCATCTTTCGATGACTGTTCCCGTACCTTTTCCTGACACTCGTCGCCCAGACCTTATGCGACACATTATGGAGTTTCTTCCTCATACAGCTAGGATGAGCGAGCCCTTGTATCGCAGGATGTTTGCTGAACTTCGTGACTGGAACATTCGTTGGGAGTCATCTTGGCTTTTACTTCCTCCAGTGCTTTGCGATGCACACCGCCATCCTCTGATGTTGGTAGGCTTTCGATCCTACTTTTCTTACCATCCCATCCGGTTCCTGCGGCAATTTGGATATGAGCAGGATGTTCCTCTTTTTGCTTTCACGGGTATCGGGCGTCGAGCACTTCCCTCTAGGTCCTCTGACTTCAGGACCCGGATTGATTGTTCTTGGGCGAGTCACTTGACTGCTAATTTGCTGGGTTTTGAGCTGTGGACTTTTTCGATGGCGACCGCCCCGTACCAGTACTGGGTTGCTGAGCAGTCGTTGTATCGACGTATCCCTTGTTGGCACCAGACTGTTGTCGAGGATGAGCAGGATATCCTTGGAGATGCTGGCTCTTCATCTGGTTCATATGAACCCTTTGAGGAGCACCCATTTATCGATCCTGGCTTCCTTTTGGCCACTCATGGCCATCTGCTGTCTGAGATCTCTGCACTTTGGTATCATTGTGAGATGATGTCGAGGAGATTGGCTGCCGATTAGAGGTTGTCTGATGAGGAGACAGCGATCCGTACCCTTGAGTGCGATGAGGCGTATTACCTGCGTATGGAGGTGAGCAGGTTGAGAGCGAGGTTACTTCATTATGAGTCAGAGGACTCACCTGATGTGGCCGGGGAGGAGGGTAGAGATTGATTATGTTGGCCACCTGCACACTGATTTTTTGCGTATATGATTGATGATGATGCATTTTTTTTTTGTATTTTTTTGAAAAAGATGATATGACATGTGTAAAAGAAATATGATACTTTTAATGAAAAAGAAAACTGTTTTGGGAATCTATTGTGCCATTAGTTGTCTTGTGAATGTGTCTAGATTTTGTGTCGGGATATAGGAATCAGAACTGGGGCTCGGCCAATGATTTGACCGATGTCTCGAGATTTGACTTGCTTGATCCTTTGGTTCCCTAGAGATGTAGGCAATGGAAACTCTTGCTTCCTGAGATTGTCAGAGTTTGTAGAGTTCTTCGCTCCTGACTGTACTTCCTCTTGTTCTTGCACTTTCACTGCTTGAACCGATCTGGACTGTCTGCTTTCTTGGTACCTGCACTTTTTTTTCTTTTTTTTTTTTATTCAAGCCATTTTTTCCTGCAGTGCTCTTTCGAGTTTTCACCACAGCCGGCTTTTTCCCGTCATTTTTTCCCGTGGCGCCCTTTCGGGTTTTCACCACGTCCCGGGTATTTGGTCTTGCCTGCCCCTTGGCAGCTATGCTTTTTTACCCTTGGCGCCCTTTCAGGTTTTCACCAAGTCCGCTGTATGCCCACTGTTTTTACTCGGAGCGCCCTTTCGGATTTTCACTCCGCCCTCTTTGTTTAGGCACACATTTTCTTTTTCTTTTTTTTTCTTTTTTTTTTCTTTTTTTTTTCCTGGATCTATGGATAACTGCTGCAGCTAGAGGTCGGGAATCCGTCGTTGCCGGCCGATGGCAGTCTTTCAGCCCTTATCCTGAGTTACGATAATAGAGCTGTCGGTCTTTGCTAAAGACCCTTCTGAGATGAATGGATGGATGACTGTGTTTCTTGGATTGATTTTTTTTCTTGAGTGCCTTTCTTTGGCTTCCCTTTTTCTTTCTCTTTTTTTCTCTTTTGTCTTTTTTTTCTTTTATATTCTTTTTCTCTCCCCCTTTTTTTTGTCTTTTCCTTTTGAATCCCTCTTTTTTTTTGTATGTTTCTCTTTTTTAATCCCCTTATTTGAAACACTTGTTGGTGGACGGAATGATTTCTCAGAGGTCTTAGCTTCGACCTCTTGACTTCAGCTCTATTAAAGTAACCTTTGATAAGGTCAAAATAACTTACCCGTGAAAGATCTTCACGTTATCGGCGTTGGTTGGCTCAGGAAGATCCATCCCTCTCATGCTAGTGAGTCTGAGGGCGCCTCCGGGAAGTACTTCTCTGACGATCAGTGGCCCGTCCCACGAGGGTTTGAACTTTCCTCTGGGATCTGGAAGGTGCGACGGTAGAATCTTCTTCATGACCATGTCGCCTACCTTGAAACTTCTTTTTCGGACTCTCTTGTTGTAAGCCCGAGCGATCCTTTTCTGATAGCATTGTGAATGACTTAGTGCACGCATGCGCTTTTCATCTGCTAGCTGCAACTGATCGAATCTGGCCCGTTGCCATTCTCCTTCTTCAATTCCGCTTTCTAGTAATACCCGTAATGATGGTATTTCCACCTCGACTGGTAGGACTGCTTCCATTCCGTAAGTAAGCTCGAAAGGAGTAACGCCCGTAGCAGACCGTACAGACGTTCGATAGGCCCAAAGTGCATATGGGAGCATATCTGACCAATCTCGATAGGTCACGACCATCTTCTCAAGTATCCTGACGATTGTCTTGTTTGCGGCTTCTACCCCACCATTCATCTGGGGACGGTAGGGGCTTGATCGATGACGTTGGATCTTGAATTTGCTGAGGAAGTCATCCATCTTCTTGTTGACGAACGGGGTCCCATTATCTGTGATGATAGCATTGGGGATTCCATACCGGCATATGATGTTGTTCCTCATAAATTTGATCACTTGAGATGCTGCAATCGTGGTGTAGGAGGCTGCCTCAACCCACTTGGTGAAGTAGTCGACTGCCACAAGTATGTACTCATGACCATTTGATGCTTTGGGACTGATTTTGCCGATGATGTCGAGTCCCCACATGGAGAAGGGCCAGGGGGTGGTCAGGTTGTATAACTCTGATGATGGGGCATGGATTTGATTTGCATGCTCCTGACACTTGAAGCATTTTCTGACGTGCTGGCAACAGTCTGTCTCCATGGTGAGCCAATAGTAGCCGAGTCGTAGAACCTTCTTTGCCATCATGTGCCCATTCATGTGAGGGCCACAGATTCCTTCGTGTATTTCTTTCATGATCTTTGCAGCTTCTGTTTCATTGACGCATCGGAGGAGGATGTGATTATAGGATCGCTTGTAGAGAACTTCGCCACTGATGGTGAACTGGCCGGCCAAACGTTGGATGGTTCGACGATCTGTTGCTGTTGCTGATTCTGGATACTCCTGGGTTTCGAGATATTGCTTGATGTCGGCATACCAGGGTTTGTCAGGGACAGCTTCGGCTTCTTCTATTTGCAGGCAAAAAGCAGGTTCTTCTTGAATTTCGACTGTGAGCTCCCATTCTGAAGCTCCTTTTGGGATCTCGAGCATTGATGCGAGCGCGGCGAGAGCATCTGCAAACTGGTTCTTGGCTCTGGGCATGTATGAGAAGGTGATTTCTTTGAATTCTTCGATCAGATTTTCAAGATACACATGATATGGTATCAACTTCTCGTCCTTGGTCTTCCATTCGCCATTGGTCTGATTGATGATAAGCTGTGAGTCTCCAAATACTCGTAGCTTCTTGACACCCAAGATTATGGCTTCCCTTAAGCCAGCGATGCATGCTTCATACTCTGCCATGTTGTTGGTGCACTCGAATGCTATGCGCCTTGAGATAGGAATAGGGACATCATCTGGAGAGTAGAGGATTGCTCCAATACCGCTCCCTTTAGAATTTGCTGCGCCGTCGAAGAATAACGTCCACTCATCTTTTTTCTTCTTTTCTTCCTCTTCAATGAGCAAGAGATCTTCATCAGGGAAGAATGTCTTGAGTGGTTGATAATCCAGGAGGGAGTGGGCGGCAAGATGATCGGCGAGGGCCTGTCCCTTGATTTCCTTCTGAGTGACATAGGTGATGTCGAACTCAGACAGGAGTAGCTGCCATTTAGCTATCCTTCCAGTGAGTGCCGGCTTCTCGAACAGGTACTTGAGCGGATCCATGTGAGCGAGGAGGAGAATAGGGAATGCAATCATGTATTGACGGAGTCGCTGAGTTGCCCAGACTAGGGCGAGGCAAGTCTTCTCGATCGGGGAATACCTGGTCTCGTAGTTGGTGAACTTCCGGCTCAAATAGTATATTGCTTGTTCCTTCTTCCCGGTCTCGTCGTGTTGGCCGAGGACACAGCCAATGGCTTCTGCTGCTACCGAGATGTATAACAATAGTGGTCGTCCAGGAGTGGGTGACACTAGGACTGGAGGATTCATGAGATATTTCTTGATGCGATCGAAGGTGACTTGGCAATCATCATTCCATTCTTTTGGAACGTTCTTCCGAAGGAGCTTGAAAATGGGCTCACAAATAGGTGTGAGCTGTGCAATGAAGCGACTGATGTATTGAATTCTGCCGAGGAAGCCACGAATTTATTTCTCTGTTCTAGGAGGGGGCATCTCGATGATTGCTCTAGTTTTGGTCTCGTCGACCTTGATGCCATCCTCGCTCACCATAAAGCCGAGGAGCTTTCCTCCCATTGTACCGAAGACGCATTTCTGAGGGTTGAGGCGGAGCTTGTACTTTTCTAATCTGTTGAATAACTTCTTCAGATCTTCAAAGTGTCCTTCAATTGTGCGAGATTTGACGATCATGTCGTCCACATATACTTCGAGCTCCTTGTTCATCATGTCGTGGAATAGTGCTGTCATTGCTCGCTGATATGTTGCTCCTGCGTTCTTCAGACCGAACGGCATTACCCTGTAACAGAAGGTTCCCCAGGGAGTGATGAACGATGTCTTCTCGCGATCTTCGACGGCCATCTTGATCTGATTGTAACCTGAGAACCCGTCCATGAATGAGAAGATTTTGTATCCAGTGGTGTTGTCGACTAGAGTGTCGATATTTGGCAAAGGGAAGTCATCTTTAGGACTGGCTTTGTTGAGATCTCGGAAGTTGATGCACATTCGAACCTTGCCGTCCTTCTTTGGTACTGGCACGATGTTGGCGAGCCATTCAGGGTAGTTGGAGACTACCAAGAATCCCGCGTTGTACTGCTTGATGACTTCATCTCGGACTTTCAGAGCCCATTCTGGCTTCATTCTTCAAAGTTTCTGCTTCACTGGCTTCATATCTGCCTTGGTTGGCAGATGGTGTACAACGAGCTCTTCATCGAGCCCCGGCATGTCTTCATATGAGAACGCGAAGTTGGACAATCTTGGAGCTAGGAACTCTATCATTTTCTGTTTCATCTCAGGTGGCAACAATTTTCCAATGCGTACTTCCCTAGGGATCTCAGGCGTCCCCAAGTTTACTATCTCGAAATCATCGGCTACAACATTGGCTTTAGATTCGAACTTTTTGAGGAGATCCTCTAGTTCGGGAGCTGGATCATCATCTTCCTCATCTCGAGCTTCGTCCAAACCCATGAGCTCGAAGTCTAATTCGATGTCGAAATCATATGATTCGACTTCAAACTCATGCGACTCTTTAGACGAACTTGGCACACTATTGAATGCAGGAAAAGAAATGTTTTTTGGTTTTTGAGATTTTTCTGAAATGGAAATACTAGATGTTTTTGGCTTTTGAAAGTTTTTTATTTTTTTGAATTTTTGAAATTCGTGGGACTTTGAACAAGCAGGCATTGCAGACCATGATTGAGCCCAACTTGTTCTAAAGTTCCGGTCGCTGCTTAAACAGGTGTTTTTTTTGGAAGCCAGAGCCCTCAGATGACTCTTTGGCTGATTCAAAAGTTAGGGGAACAGATGACCATTTAGGACCCCACACTTCCTCCCCTGGAGAGGTGGGGGTTGATGCTTTGGGCGAAGAATCACGGTCTGGCCCAACGACCATGATTTCTCGCTGGTCGGGTTCGAGATCTGAGTCGTATTCAGTCCCTCCCGGATCACTTACTTCGCATTGCAGTTCGTCTGGTTCCACAGCTAGACACAAGTTTGGAATCTGGACATCAGACCAATCTAGGGCTGGCCACTTCCCTTTCTTGGTCCAATGGATGGGCTGCTTCTGCCCCTAGCTGATGATTGATGAAGTTGACTTTGCAGAGATGGGCAAGTTGTGTCCCTTGCTAATTGGTGCTGAGATGGGCAAGTTGTGCCCCTTGCTAATTGGTGCTGAGATGGGCAAGTTGTGCCCCTTGCTGATTGAAGTGGGCAGGTTGTGTCCCTGGCTGATTGAAGTGGGCAGGTCGTGCCCCTGGTTAAGAGAAGTGGGTAAGTTGTGCCCCTGGTTGGGAGCAGGTGTCAGAGTAACCTGGTCCTGAAGCTGCTGTATTTGACTTCCTTCTTCGTCTTCATCCTTTTCTTCTTCTTCTGGAGGCTTAGATGGTTCGAGAATCTGATCCCATCGAATGGGGGGCCACGTGGCCCAAACTAGGCTCATCGGGAGGCCTTTGTGTAGTGCAGTCGGTTGATTCCCTCCTGGATCTTTGCAAGGTTCTCCTGGCTTGACGAACTGGATGGGTGAGCACCGAAATTTCTTCCTTCTTTTGTCCATGAAGGTTGCCTTGTATCCGAGTCCCCATTTGCGTTGGTTATATATCAGTGGTACCTTTCTGGACTTGAAGTGATTGTTCATTCGGTATTTGAGGCTCAGACGCTCTGCCGGTGAAAAGACACGATCCACCCTTATCGGTTCTGGATTGGTGATAGAGTTCACAGTCTCGAATTCGAAACTGTGAAACGGGATGTCTTCTTCAGAGTGCTGGATATCGATGACCGGGATGTCTGGTTCAGTGGCAGCAGCATTGGAAGGAATGATGAGCTCCTTCTCTGCATGGATAGAGATCACTTGATTTCCACAGATATACTTCACTCGTTGATGCAGGGTTGATAGCACAGCTCCAACCTTGTGTAGCCACGGTCGTCCGAGCAACATGTTGAAAGAGGCTGATATATCCAGGATTTGGAATGTGATGGTGGAGACTTTCGGACCTATCTGTACCTCTATGTCGACTTCCCCTTCTACTGATCGGCGGGTGTTGTCAAATGCTCTGACACATATGGTGCTTGGTCGAAATGAAGAAGGACTGATTCCTAGTCGTTCCGCGGTCTTGAGTGGGCAGACATTTAAGCTTGAGCCATTATCGATAAGGACCAGCGGGACACAGAGGTCTTTGTATCGTAAGGCTATGTTGAGGGATCGCCCATGATCGCGTCCTTCTGGTGGCAACTCATTATCTGTGAAGGTGATGGCGCGCGGAGCCAGGAGTTGTCCAATCATCAATGCTATCATTTTTGGTGCCGTATCGGAGGAGACGTGAGCATCGTTCAAGGTCTTGGCAAACATTTCTCGGTGTATGCGAGATGTGCAGAGTAGCTCCCATACTGAGATTTGAGCAGGGATTGACTTGAGCTGAGTTGCCACATCGTATGCGGCTTCATTTTTGTTGCCGAGGCCTGAGAGAGCGCCTTTGGGATCCCCTCTGTTCTGATTATCTCTTCGGATGCAACGCCCATTGGGATTCATGTTCCCCACTTCCGCACATTCTGGATAGTGCCATGGAACCTCTTTGTATTTTTCCTCCCTTTTGCCTTCTAGGACCACCGGTTCTTGCAATGGTGCTGGTGTGGGTACCAGATCTTCCTCGTATGGAGCTTTTGCCTTGAGAACTACATTGTTGCCTGTGCTGAAGGGGTAACATCGAGGCTTGTCTTCGTAGACCACATAAGGTCGTGGTCCTGGCTTGACTGTTCCTGGGGCAGGAGGCTCCCATGGAATGAATACTGGTCCTCTTGATATGGCAGGAGGTTTCTCTGTTCGTCCCAGCTGCCGTAGTGTGATTGATACGCCTCTGGGGTTTGCCCCTTGCAATACGACTGGCTCGACTGGAAGAGCTCCTTCCAATACAACTGGTTCTTGTTGTTGATGAGTATAATCCTTCCATTGTGGATTGGATTGTTCTTGAGTTGCCCCTTGCAAGATGACAGGTTCGTATGCGGGCTCGATGTATGATTGTGCTCCTTCTAGGACGACTGGTTCCCAACATGAGGGGCCGTAAGGCGCCCCTGGCACATCGTATGGAAGTGCTCCTTCGAGTACTACTGGCTCGAGGACTGAAGGAGGGAAGGGACTTGCCCCTTGCATGATCGGAGGAGGACTTGTCGGCCCATAAGTGTAAGCATGAATGGACTGGATAGGGGAGAAGAAGCGATCGAGATGGTCTCCTTCTTCTATACTATTGACTGCAGGGCCACGAGACGAACTGGGGTCCGTCGGATGTTGAGGCAGAGGATTCTGAAGGATGTTGGTGGAAGCTGCTGGAGAAGTTCCAAGGACCGAGATGACGATCTTGCGGTCATCAATCAGGTCTTGTATGGCATTCTTCAAAGTATAGCATCGATCAGTGGCGTGGCCACGTCCTTGATGATAGGCGCAATACTCATTTTCTCGGTAGTTTGGTGGTAGAGGATGAGGAGGAGGCCTAGGTGCCATTAGAGTAAGTAATTGCTTTTGTACCAGCGTAGTCATGATTTGACTAAGTGGTTGACTGAGTGGAGTGAACTTCCTGGACTCCCTATAATTCTGCCTGTTCTGGTATGAGTATTGGCCGTTTCCTCTGAACTGCTGCTGTTGTCGAGGTGGTTGTGGCTGAGGATTTGGTTGTGGCTGATACCGCTGAGGCTGATGCTGAACTTGATTCTGCTGATACTGTTGACGTCCCTGTGGGGGAGCATGTTGATTTCCTTGAGCAGTGGTGTTGATGTTGTTTACCTCTGTTGGGCGGGGAGGAGAACCACTGCGGTTTTCATTCCCGTGCCCGATAGGTCTTCCTTCCACTCTGTTCCTCTTGACTGGAGTGGCTTGATGAGGCCATGGGGAAATCGTCCCGGCACGGATTCCTGCTTCGACTTGCTCTCCAGCACGGATTAGCTGCGAGAAGTTCGCATATGGATGCGAGATGAAATACCCGGATATGCCTGGATATGTTGAATGAACAATCATGGAGATTTGTTCTTCGTCGTCAATGGGTGTCCGCATTCTAGCTGCCATAGGTCGCCAACGTCCCACATAGGCTGATAGTGTTTCATCACTCCTTTGTCTGAGAGCCGCAAGGTCGGCTCTTCTGGGTGCCATGTTGAGATTGTACACGAATCTGTCGACGAAAGCCTGGGAAAGCTGTTCCCACGTCCTGATGCGGTGGCAGTCCAGTGAAGTGTACCAATCTAGGGCATCGCCCTTCAGAGATTTTTGGAACAAACGAATGAGGGCCCCTTCATTTCCTGAGATTGCACTCAGCTCTCCACAGAAGGCCTTGAGATGTGCTGTGGGACAACCGCTGCCGTCGTATCTTTTGAATTTTGGTACCTCAAAGTTTTGAGGTACTTGAGCATCTGGGAAAGGACACAAGTCTCTGAACTTGGTCGAAGGTAAGTCGATTCCTTGTTGTTGCTGAAGCTGATTTTGCAAGATCTGGAACTGCTCCCGCAACTCGTCCAGTCCTGAGTGATCTGTTCGAGCGACTGGTGCCTCCTGGAGTAAGGCACGTTCTTCTTCGGCATAGTGGTCGATGTCTTCGACCCTATGGGCTTGCTGAAAAGCAACCGCGGGTTGCTAAAATTGGTTTGATGACTGAACTGGATTCTGATGAACTTGTGCTTGAAAGGATTGTAGCTGAACTGGAGATTGTACTGAAGGTTGAACTGGAACTTGCTGGAAATTAACTGGAGACTGCTGAACTGAAGATTGCTGAAAATTAACTGGATTTTGCTGAATTGAAGATTGCTGGAAATTAACTGGAATCCCATCGGCGGGAATGTGCTGGAATTGAAAAGTGCTCCTGTTTGTAGGAGGCTGAGATGCTGGGAAGTGACCCCCTTGTTGGGTATTCGCCACTGTCCGCTGATTGATATGGGCTTGACACTGACCCCCATTGTGGGCATTCGCCAGTGCTGTCCCTGTTGCTGGAAATTGAATTGAAATCCCATCGGCGGGGATGTGCTGAAATTGAAAAGGTGTCCCATCGACGGGGACATGCTGAGATCTACTGAGATTGTTGTTTGCAAGATTGACTGGAAGCTGACTGGAAGTCCCTGGGACTGGGATGCTCTGAGATGGCCCCGTTGTTGCAGGAAGGTATTGAGAAGGATGCCCCATAGCAAGGGGCTGAGAAGGCTGCTGTCGGTAGTCTTGGGCAGACTCCGATGGTTGTGCTTGATTTGAACTGGAGGCCGGAGGGATCCGGCATGGTTGTTGAGATTGCTGAACTGGGCCAACTTGATTGTTGGCTGCTGCGGTGGTTTGTGCTTGCATGAATTGCAAGAGCATTTCTTGCATTGCTCTCATTCCTTGTGCCAATTCCTGTATGATTGGCGTATTATCAATGGGTTGTTGCGCTGGAGGTTGCGCTTCGGTCATCTCAAGAGCAGGGAAGAGACGAGTTTCCTCTTCGTGGTCGGACATGGCTTGTTGAGCCCGAGTGCGGATTATGCTGCGGAAGGGAAGTTGTCTCCCCGTACGTTGAGCCCGAGGAGGCGCAATGGTGAGGACTATATTCTTTTTGGGTTTTGGGATTTTCTATTTTTTTCTTGGTTTAGGGATTTTTCTATTTTTTGTTTGTTTTGGGTTTTGGGTAGAATGCTATGCAGATGAGATTGTATGAGGATTAGTGACTTTCAAGTACGGGAAGGATTCTGTTTTTCAAGTCAGATCACGACTAGTGGGACTAGCTTGTCCCCAGTGGAGTCGCCATTCTGTGGACCCTTGTCGATTTTCCGCGCTCCCCACACGACGTTCTTCTCCCTTCCCCTTTCCTTTCGGAAAAGAAGGAGATGAGGATGCGTGAGTGCGAAATCGCCGTTTGTGCCACTGGCTTGCCTCGTTCTCGAGGGCTTCGTTTGGTTGTCTTGTTAAGCTGGATGTGTTAAATGTGTTTATATAAGACCAGAGTCGCCACTAGCCAGTTACTTCGAATCTACAGTCGGCTAGACCCCGTAGAAACGTTAGAGAAGGGAATCCGAAGATTCCTTCATCTAAAATGACTCCTATTGATCTGCGGTCAGAGATTCAAGGTAAGGGATCACGGTTACAGGGTGGGAAGAGGTTAAGCACCCCACACACTGCCCGTACCGAAGTACGGTCTCTACTTCACAGAATCGATCGAATACTTGAAAGTCTAGTTTAATCCTCGTATATTCTCATAGATGACATGATGCATGAATGCGGGTCTGAACAGTAAGAGTTTCTGATGGGCAGGTTCCAACAACGGGCAAGCCCAGAGCGTACGCTCGAACTGACAGGTGCTTAATGTAAGACGTATGCAGTGTGCTTGAATGATCAAGGTGTTTTATGGTGAAGCATGAATGCAGGTCTGAACAGTAAGAGTTTCTGATGGGCAGGTTCCAACAACGGGCAAGCCCAGAGCATACGCTCGAACTGACAGGTGCTTAATTTAAGACATATGCAGTGTGCTTGAGTGATCAAGGTGTTTTATGGTGAAGCATGGGGGTTGGAAGAAAAGTAAATGTTGCACTTATGCTAGATGCAAATGAGATGATGCTGGAAAAATGATAGCTGGATGGACGGAGGTATCGCAAGGATTGGCTTCGAGTGGCTGGATCAAGACTTGGGTGACTTGAGAGGCTTGGACCAGTGGTCAGGCTGGGCTGGACCAGGACTAGACTCTCCTCACTCGGGCTCTCCTTGGTGGAAAAATGGGCTAAGGGGTGGAGAAGGGCACTCGAACGGACAGGCTTTCTTTGGACTCGAAGGGATGTTGAAATGAGAAGGGGAGGGGGGTATTTATAGCAGCGAGGAGTGGCAGTTTGCGTAATTTTGTCCGGGCGGCCTGCTATGGGCCGCCCGTACGGCCGCTCCTCGGTTTCCAGTGAGTACGGTCGCTCCCTCGGGGCTGCTGTTTGACTCGCTGGGTCGACTCAGTGAGTTGACTCAGCGGGTCGACTAGGTGATTTGACTCGACGGGTTGACTCGGTGTTTTGACTCAGTGTTTTGACTCGACGGGTTGACTTAGCGGGTTAACTCAGCGGGTTAACTCAGCGGGTTGACTCAGTGATTTTGACTTTTTTTAGGATTTTTTGACTGGCCTTTTTTATGGGGGGTTTTTCAGGCTGATGTTTAAGACTGGGTGGACTGGGTTCAGGCTTGATCTGGGCTATGGAATGGGGCTTACAAGGGTGAGTTTGGCTGAGTTTGGACTTGGGATTTGGGGGTATGGTCCTCCATTCATCTAGCTATCTCTACCGACAGTGTAGCCGAAGGTGGGGTGTCTACAATGTTCAAAAGTAATTAGGGGTAAGAATTTTTATCTTATGTCGTTACCAGGTCCTCATGAGATAAACATGATAGAATCTACTAAAGGAGGGGAGTTTTTTCAATCCAATCTACTCAAAAGTTCGGAGATTTGTTCGGCACATTTCAAGAACGAATTAAATTTAGTTATTAATGAGGCCTTGAAAGAGCCAATTTCTAAAAGATTACATGACAAGACATCAATTTTTTATTTAAACACATTTGTTATGCAGGAATTGAAAGAATTATTGTAAATTATATATTATAATTTAAAATATTTATATTAATACCATTAAATTATATATAAAAGATTTAAATTGTACTTTTAATAGATTGTAATCAATATGATAGTGATATTGTGGGAATCAATATCACTATCATATTTATATAAAATATATAATTTCATTATATATAATTACATTATATATTTTATGTCTTAAATTATAATACTATAGTACATATAAATCTATAAATATATAAAAGATATTTTATATGTTTATAAATATATATTTGTAATGTACATATTTGTTATATATAGTTTTAAATAATTAAAACTATATATATAACAAATATATATAGATAATTTTAAAATTTATATAATATATAACACATAAAGAATTATATATATATATATATATATATATATATATATATATATATATCTTGAATCCAAATATATAACTTTTGTACCTATTAATGTACCATTATAATTTTATATTTGATATCATATAAAGTGTCAAATATAAAGGTTTTACATAATTGGATATATAATAATTTTTATATATTCCCAAATACTTCTCTATCTATTTGTTGTTACATTTAAAACATATGTTAATCATATACATAATGATATATATATTATAATCATTTTATATGTCTATAAAATGACAAATTTGTCCTCTACCCCGGGTATAATATTGGTGTGGACTAATACATTAACTATAGCCAATATATTTGTTAATTTCAACAATACGTTAATTACAAACTGTTTACACCGGTGTGATCCATCCATGATGAGTTTTATATAGTGATAATATATATATTGTTAATTATAATATATATTAAAAATTATATATAATTTAGTGTAAATAAATCTTTATATAAATTTATATCGTATACTATGTTATACTAATCTATGATTTATATATTTATATAAACATATAAATCATAGACTATTATACCTATAATCATATAGGTATAATAATCTATATAGGATAAATTATATGTATTTAAACACCATATTTAAACATAGTTAGTAAGGGTTATATTACATATAACATGCCTAAGACATCTATATATAATCTTAGTTATTCAACATGTGATAATACATAAATAACATAATTGTAACACATAAAATTAATTTTATATAACCATTCTTTGTATACCTAGTTATAGTATAATTTAAAAATTTTACATATAAAATTAAATAACAATATAAAATATCTTATCCGTCCTTAGAGATTGCCCGATTACTTTATAACTTTTTTAGAATATGGCCCATAAGGTAATTATGAATTTGTATGATAGCAAGATTATATTTTGTACAATATATGATATTATTATTATATATATTCCTATTGATTAAATTATATAACATATATAACTATATAATTGACTACTTTTAGAGCACTAATTACGTTTTTTAATAACATGCTAGATATATAAAAAATATGTTATAAATATCAAACTATATATAGATTGATATTGTTGGGGTCCCAAAAGTCAGGATCTTCGAAACAATGATTATGAGTGCCCAAATCATCACCTGATTAGATTTAGGGCCAGTGCATCAGAAATCGCGGCGAAAATCACCACACACATCACACTAGACCAAAAATGGAAAAATGAGCCAATGGTGGACCCCACCAGTCATCGTGATCAGAACTCCCAAATTTGGGAGGGTTACCTCAACCATGAAGAAATAAAGCCAGTGCATCGACATCCATCGCAAAGTGGGCCCCACAAGCCCTCCGTTTCGCAAAACCCAATTTTGCAAAACACGAGTACGTCGGCGCATCGAGAAAATTCATTGTCCAGCGCATCATGAAATTCAGTGTTATAGTCAAAATAGCGGTGATCGTATATCATCACGATGTCCTGATCCTACGAGCAGCTTTATTCGACTCTCGAGATCATCCGCTCGCGTCTCGCATATTAGATATATACAGCGCACAGTTACTGAGCTTCGAGCCCTTATGGTCATTAGTCGAATATTTGAAGGCGGGAGATATCATTCTCGACTTGCGAGTAGTCCTTCTCGTAGCCGTTAAAAAGCGTCACATCTTAATATGTGAGCAGCTTGTCTCGCGAGCAGTTCTGACTACTGATGGTTAGCGAATCAGGCATTTTCAGGAATTCCAGGACGTCGAGCAGTTTTGACTACACGTGACGGTCTCCTATTGGCCGACGTCAGCTATAAATCCCCCCCCCCCCCCCCCCCCCCCCCCCCCCCCTCATTTGAAAGAATCCAGAGAAGGAGAGAGCTTTAGGTTTTTGAGCTTGCCGGAATCCCTTTTTTCGACCGCCGGAAACCCTTCGCCGATCACCGAAAATCCCACTTCCGACCACAGCAGGTCTGGTGGAGAACCTAAAAAATGTACAAGTGTAGTAGCGCGTCGCGAAATACGTTGAACTAAGCCTATTTTATCGACGCACTGGCCCCAGCGCATCACTAAAATACCTCAGCGCATCACTAACATACCCCAGCGGATTAGAAATATAAACATTCCAACGCAACAATCATTTTGGGACGCGCTGGCCCCAACGCATCAGTAAAATCAGGCTAGCGGATCATAAAAATCAGCACTTTGAACGTTCATTCCAGCACCTTCAAATCTTCATTTTATGATGTTTTCGAGCCCTGTTTGGGCCTATTTTGGATATTTCGAGCGTTCCGGACGCAATGGAGCAGTCAAATAACTCATTCGGGCCACCCAATGAGCAGAATACAAGCTTTCGGAGTCCGATCCGATCCAATGAGATGAACGAAGTAACTTCTCGAAAAGAGGCCGCCACTGCCCAGAATCATACTAATGTATCATTGTTGTAGACAAATATGGCTTTAAAGAGAAGTGAGGAATCGCGGTCGCATCTCCAAAATGCGACCAGCCCGGCTTGTGCTCGACGAAAGGGGTCGCATCTCCAAAATGCGACCAGCCCGGCTCGTGCTCGACGAAAGAGGTCGCATCTCCAAAATACGACCAGCCTGGCTCGTGCCCGACGAAAGGGCTCGCATCTCCAAAATGCGACCAGCCCGGCTCGTGCCCGACGAATGGGGTCGCATCTCTAAAATACGACCAGCCCTGCTCGTGCTCGATGAAAGGGCTCGCATCTCCAAAATGCAACCACTTTACACGTCCTTCAGCTCATAGTACCAGCAGCTTATATAGGCCGATTTTAGCTTGTTTATATTTGTAGCTCCGAACCATGGGAGATCTCCATCAAGAGACGTAATCAGTTAGACGTGTAAAGTGGTTAAGTTATCCCCTTATCTGAGGATTAACAGGATAAGTGCCTTATCCCCTGAAATCAGTAGTGATCGTAACGGCTTGCGTAATAGACTGGATCACCCGAATCTACATAAGTAGATGACCCCACAGATGATAAAGGTTCCCCAATCTACACCATTCATCTCCGATTGGAGGTCAGACGATGAAGAATCAAAGTTGGTCTCTGACCAACATCTGTTAGCTAATTTTTTGGCGTTAACAATCATCATTACATGTACTATCCTAATATGACCCGGATTCAGGTTCGGACTAAGCAAATGGGACTATGGTTAACACGATAAACCATACCAGGAGAGTTCTAAAGTACCACACACAATTTGTTAAAGACTGACACTTCAAGAATAGTCGATGCCCTACCCATCCAAACGGCATCCGCTGGTTGAGCTGCTCAAGTACATATAACTGCAGATCGGTCTTCCCGCGGTCACCCGTCACAAATGACGGGCGTAGGCCTAGAGTCGCACCCCTCGGTTAAAAGCCCTGACAGTCTTAGCCCGAATCTCCGGTCAAAACATGTGACATAGACATCCGACTCGTAGAAAGATGGATCAGTCCATAAAAAACACAACAAATACAGGTCTCCATGACCATACAAACATAGGTCTCTTCGACCACACAAAATACAGGTCTCTATGACCATGAACTCTAAGGCCATAGTCCCTGATTACTTAGTCTTCTGCCCATCGATTTGCGTTTTTCCTGAACACTCCACCCCATGTACAATTGCTATTCATAGTGGAGTTTTGTCGCTTTGTGTCGTGGTTTTCTCCCCAAGGGTTTCCACGTAAAAATCTTTGTGTTCTTTGTGGCGTGCATGATTTATATTTTTGCTTCCTTATTTGCTTTATTTTATTTGTCTCTAAAGCGTATACATTTACTTTTGCCTTTTAATCAAGGGTGATCGATCCATTCGATGTAATTAAGGGCTCATGCCAGATCACGGCCTGTAATGTACAAGATCTCAGGATCTCTGGAATAAAATTCGCCTTGCGATATCTCTTCTCTTGTGTACTTTTTTGAATGTTTGTTATTGTCTACGAATGTTTTCATTATTCAGAACCCCAAAACAACAAAAACACCACATTTTCGAGGAAAATGTCATCGCGATCCATTTTTCTAGTTGCAACAAACTGGCGACTCTGCTGGGGATCGAACTATACCAGAATCTCTGGCTACATCTGAATATAGAAACACTCTAAGATCAATTACTCGCAAACACGAATCTGTGCATAGGAAGGCTACCGCGAGGTGTAATGTTTCGGCGCCCTTCGGGCGTCAAACTAGTGACTCTCAACGGGAACGTTCTTCCCTTCATCTTTAAGGCAATAGACGATAAATCAAAGGTTTTTGAACCCACAAATTTCCACAACTACACGTATTTGTCTCCGTCTTGCTTATTTTGGTCGGTTTATGCACTGCGATCGATGGGCTCACACTCACGGCCGCATTTATGAACTGTTCTAATGATTTTATGACACAGTAGAATTAGCAAGATACTAACAAAGACAGGAGAGATAGCACAACTCATGCATCTTCCTCACAACAGGGAGATTTAGCTTCCCCCACTTCGCCGCAACCGCGACAGTCGTTCTTGAATCAGACTGGCAGCTGGTTCACAAGTGCGAGCAAAAGAAAGGATTAAAGAAAGCAGTAACAAAGACCTCATGCGAAAAGAAGAATGTCGTTAAGCCACACCATGTGATCAAGAAACAGTAGCAGTATACTCAGACTAACAGGGTCAATAAAACATGTAGGACTACGACAATAAAGAGAGCTCAAAGTTCCATCTTTATAGCCGATGAATTCCTAGCACTGTCAAGAAGAAGCCTAAGATTACAACTCGTAGGGCAGATGAAGAAATAACAGGGGCATCCATCACAAAGGTCGTCATGGTAGAGCAGAAACCACAACTAGCACAAGTCGCAATGGTCCAGGTCGTCGAGGAAGAAGAGCCAAGTGACCAGAAAGACGAATCACCAACTATCCAAGAACAGATTGATAAGTTGGCTCAAGCCCAAGAAGACATGACGAGGGAAATGAGAGAAATCAAGGAGATTCTAGCAGCACTAATTGTGCAAGGGGCAGTCCAAAGCACCATTGTGCTAACTAAACAATCGATGGAGGAATCGCAAGGGGCAGCTGAGAGACCTATGGTTGTAGAGTCACAGGTTCGGCCCAGAAATGTCTCATTCGGGCATACTACCGCACTGCCATCACAGATGACGAGGGAAAGGTTATTTCAAACAGTCAAAGGAAAAAGACCAAGATGTGAAATGGGAGAGATGACCAACGTTGATAAGAGAAAGAACCTTAAGAATCGAAAGCAACCAGGGTTAGGATGCAGGATAGAAATCAAGATATCAAAGGCTCAAGACAAGGACAAGGGATTCAAGGACCCGCGACATGCAACGATTGTTGAAAGAAATGGGGCAAACAGATCACACACATTTGATGTGAACGACTTGGTCCCAATTATGGAATAGTTAATCAAAGAAGGAGAGTTGCAGTTACCAGAGCCCATCCGACCAAATGAAATAGGATGCGTAGGAGACCCTAATTATTGTGAGTATCACCGGATTGTGGGGCACAGAACTGAAACTGTTTCACTCTAAAAAGAAAGATTCAGACGATGATAAACCAAGGCATTATAAACTTGAGAATCAAAGAACTCAACAAGAGTCCGCTCGAAATGGCTTCAACAGACACAACTCAAGAAAACACTTGCCCAGGGACTTCGTCCCACGAACTCGAAAAATCATGAACGTTTACAAACAGTTGCAGAAAGCTAAAAGGGAGGCAGGGGTGTACACGCGTTCATGCATACACCCATTTTATTCATGCACTACATTTTCTATACATTTATGCATCCAATTACGTTGTACCATTACATGTATAAAATATGAAATGTCAGTATGGCCTTTCTTGACAACAGGTACCGTAATCAGAAGGAAAATGAAAAGACAAACTTCAAAGGGTTTTCATAAGTACCACAATTGCCACAGCCTCCAGGATACGAGGATAAACTGAACCATAAAGCCTCCAGGATATGAGGATAAACTGAACCACACAGCCTCCAGGATACGAGAATAAACTGAACCATACAGCCTCCAGGATACGAGGATAAACTGAACCACACAGCCTCCAGGATACGAGGATAAACTGAACCAATACAATTCAAAAAATACCCCAGGCTTCGGGTATAAACCAGCCAATACAATTCTAAGATACCCCAGGCTTCGGGTATAAACCAGCCAATACAATTCAAAAAATACCCCAGGCTTTGGGTATAAACCATCCAATACAATTCTAAGATACCCCAGGCTTCGGGTATAAACCAGCCAATACAATTCAAAAAATACCCCAGGCTTCAGGTATAAACCAGCCAATACAATTCTAAAATACCCCAGGCTTCGGGTATAAACCAGCCAATACAATTCTAAGATACCCCAGGCTACGGGTCTAAACTGAACCAATAAAGTTCTAAATCCAAGACTGAAGATCATAATCGTTGACCGCAATCATATCTTCAGAATTTTGAATCGATTTAGTCGGACCAGAGAAGCTCATTACATAGAAGAACTATATAAGATACAACACTTTCATATCATTACTCCATCAGGGGTTTTCTTACTATCGTTATGGCCTTCTTTTACTCTATATGGGGCAATTCAGAGTTAATGATCTCTTATATGTATATAGCTTCATATGAAGATGGTTAGGGCATTCTACTGTGTATTATTTTGCGGCAAAACGTCTTCGGCTCTCCCTTATGAATGATTTTACAACGAGAGGATGCGATTGAAGATTATGATCAACCGACCTTCAATACAGATTCCTAAAGTAGAGAAGTGTTCATCAAAGTATCTTTATAAATTCAAATCTTGGTATATCATGCTATTCCCTTGTATGCTTGGTATATGGTTTCACACAAAGATGGTTCGGGCATTCTATTATATCTTATTTCACATTAGAATATCTTCGACTTTCTCCTATGAATTGTTTTACAATAAGAGCATGCAATTGAAGATTATGATTAGCTGGCCTTCGATATGGATTCCTAGAGCAAGGGGATTTCTTCATCAAGTCCCGATATATATCTCCATGCCGTGAGTATAGACTGAATCTTATGTCGTCAAGTTATGTCAGACTTAAAGATACATTCCTGGATTCTTGAAGATAAACATGAAGCACAACAAGCTTATATATTCACCAAAGCAACGACATACAAACGAAGATCAGGAAAGTCAAAAGGAAAGTAATCTTGCCAAATTCTTCAATCACCTTCTGTACTGTTTCAGCCTCAGCTAAGACTTGGGCAGGGTCAGGAATATCCTGAAGAGATTGCTTTAGCTCTGTAACTTGGGCCCTCACAGCATTACACTTTGCTTCATGCTGGTCAATGGAAGACTGCAGATGTGCCTTCTGACCGCTGAACTTCGAAAGCTTGAGATGGACGACAGAATGTTCGGCTTGTAACCGGGCCATCTCATTTTCAATCTCCGCGAGACGTTCAGTAGCCCCTTGGCATTCAGCGTCAGCAACCTGCCAATCTTTCCTTACTGCAGCCACGTCCGCCTCGTGTGACTCGAGTTTCGGAAAAAGAGACTGCAAGTGGCCGTGCTTTTCCTCGATAGAAGGATTAACCTTGAAGAGCCTCGCTTCGGTTACTCGAGCCATCCCTTCCTTGAACTGAGTTACATGGCCGATGATCAAAGAAGTGTCAATCCCGAGCCACGTAGCGTTAAGCTCTAATGCCTGCAGTGCCTCGTCCAAGATAGACCATTCATCCCCATTCCTCAGTGAGTCAACGATGTCAGACGGTAAGCTCTTCAGAAGATTCGCTTTGGTCCTTGATGAGCCTCGGAGAGATGAAAGGAATACCTCAGGCAAGGCTGCGGGAACCGGAATGCAGGCAGGAGCAGTGACTGACAAAAGGAATGATGAACATTAGCACGCAGAAGAAAGAAAAAGCACGTGAAGCTACTCGCGTAAAGACATAAAGGCTAAGAAAAGACATGCAAAGTGGGACCCGAAAATTCCGACGCGATGCAATGGACGTCGACGTCCATCTCAACGCGCCGGAGGGGCATCTGCTAGGGTCCCAAAAGTCAGGATCTTCGAAACAATGATTATGAGTGCCCAAATCATCACCTGATTAGATTTAAGGCCAGTGCATCAGAAATCGCGGCAAAAATCACCACACATATCACACTAGACCAAAAATGGAAAAATGAGCCAGTAGTGGACCCCACCGGTCATCGTGATCAGAACTCCCAAATTTGGGAGGGTTACCTCAACCATGAAGAAATAGAGCCAGTATATCGACATCCATTGCAAAGCGGGCCCCACAAGCCCTTCGTTTCGCAAAACTCAATTTTGCAAAACACGAGTACGTCGGCGCATTGAGAAAATTCATTGTCCAGCGCATCATGAAATTCAGTGTTATAGTCAAAATAGCGGTGATCGTATATCATCACGACGTCCTGATCTTGCGAGCAGCTTTATTCGACTCTCGAGATCATCCGCTCGCGTCTCGCATATTAGATATATACGGCGCACAGTTACCGAGCTTTGAGCCCTTATGGTCATTAGTCGAATATTTGAAGGCGGGAGATATCATTCTCGACTTGCGAGTAGTCCTTCTCGTAGCCGTTAAAAAGCGTCACATCTTAATATGCGAGCAGCTTGTCTCGCGAGCAGTTCCCGACTTATGAGCAGTTCTGACTACTGATGGTTAGCGAATCAGGCATTTTCAGGAATTCCAGGACGTCGAGCAGTTCTGACTACACGTGGTGGTCTCCTATTGGCCGACTTCGGCTATAAATACCCCCCGCCCCCCCCCCCCCCCCCCTCATTTGAAAGAATCCAGAGAAGGAGAGAGCTTTAGGTTTTTAAGCTCGCCGGAATCCCTTGCCAGAATCCCTTTTTTCGACCGCCGGAAACCCTTCGCCGATCACCGAAAATTCCACTTCCGACCGCAGCAGGTCTGGTGGAGAACCTAAAAAATGTACAAGTGTAGTAGCGCGTCACGAAATATGTTGAACCAAGCTTATTTTATCGACGCACTGGCCCCAGCGCATCACTAAAATACCCCAGCGCATCACTAACATACCCCAGCGGATCAGAAATATAAACATTCTAAAGCAACAATTATTTTAGGACGCGCTGGCCCCAGCGCATCAGTAAAATCAGGCCAGCGGATCATAAAAATCAGCACTTTGAACGTTCATTTCAGCACCTTCAAATTTTCATTTTATAATGTTTTCGAGCCCTGTTTGGGCCTATTTTGGGTATTTCGAGCGTTCCGGACACAATGGAACAGTCAAATAACTCATTCGGGCCACCCAATGAGCAGAATACAAGCTTTCGGAGTCCGATCCGATCCAATGAGATGAACGAAGTAACTTCTCGAAAAGAGACCGCCAGTGCCCAGAATCATACTAATGTATCATTGTTGTAGACAAATATGGCTTTAAAGAAGTGAGGAATCGCGGTCGCATCTCCAAAATGCGACCAGCCCGGCTCGTGCTCGACGAAAGGGGTCGCATCTCCAAAATGCGACCAGCCCGGCTCGTGCCCGACGAAAGGGCTCGTGCCTGACGAAAGGGCTCGCATCTCCAAAATACGACCAGCCCGACTCGTGCTTGACGAAAGGGCTCACATCTCCAAAATGCAACCACTTTACACGTCCTTCAGCTCATAGTACCAGCAGCCTATATAGGCCGATTTTGGCTTGTTTATATTTGTAGCTCCGAATCATGGGAGATCTCCATTAAGAGACGTAATCAGTTAGACGTGTAAAGTGGTTAGGCTATCCCCTTATTTGAGGATTAACAGGATAAGTGCCTTATCCCCTGAAATCAGCAATGATCTTAACGGCTTGCGTAACGGACTGGATCACCCGGATCTGCATAAATAGATGACCCCACAGATGATAAATGTTCTCCAATCTACACCATTCATCTTCGATTGGAGGTCAGACGACGAAGAATCAAAGTTGGTCTCTGACCAACATCTGTTAGCTAATTTTTTGGCGTTAACAATCATCATTACATGTACTATCCTAATATGACCCGGATTCAGGCCCAGACTAAGCAAAGGAGACTATGGTTAACACGATAAACCATACCAGGAGAGTTCTAAACTACCACACGCAATTTGTTAAAGACTGACACTTCAAGAGCAGTCGATGCCCTACCCATCCAAACGGCATCCACTGGTTGAGCTGCTCAGGTACATACAACTGCAGATCGGTCTTCCCGCGGTCACCCGTCACAAATGACGGGCGTAGGCCCAGAGTCGCACCCCTCGGTTAAAAGCCCTGACAGTCTTAGCCCGGATCTCCGGTCAAAACGTGGGACATAGACATCCGACTCGTACAAAGATGGATCAGTCCATAACAAAACACAACAAATACAGGTCTCCATGACCATACAAATACAGGTCTCTACGATCATACAAACACAGGTCTCTTCGACCACACAAAATACAGGTCTCTATGACCATGAACTCTAAGGCCATAGTCCCTGATTACTTAGTCTTCTGCCCATCGATTTGGGTTTTTCCTGAACACTCCACTCCATGTACAATTGCTATTCATAGTGGAGTTTTGTTGATTTGTGCCGTGGTTTTCTCCCGCAAGGATTTCCACGTAAAAATCTGTGTTCTTTGTAGCATGCATGATTTATATTTTTGCTTCCTTATTTGCTTTATTTTATTTGTCTCTAAAGCGTATACATTTACTTTTGCCTTTTAATCAAGGGTGATCGATCCATTCGATGTAATTAAGGGCTCATGCCAGATCACGGCCTGGAATGTACAAGATCTCAGGATCTCTGGAATAAAATTCGACTTGCGATATCTCTTCTCTTGTGTACTTTTGTGAATGTTTGTTATTTTCTACGAATGTTTCCATTATTCAGAACCCCAGAATAACAAAAACACCACATTTTCGAGGAAAATGTCATCGCGATCCATTTTTCTAGTTCCAACAGATATAAAGTGATTATATATTAACAATGGTATACAAATTATATAATATACTTGTTATTTTAATAGCCTATACTAAAATTATAAACGAATATTACAGTTATATATTATGTTATAAAAATTGTGGTTATATAAATTTATTATAAAAGTATAAGTGTTTTTATATATACTTTTATAATTATAATACTATTTGGTGAAATAATATTATAATATTATATGACACTGTATAATATAAGACATATATTATATGTGTCAAATATGTGACATATTTAACAATATGTATAAATATATTAAAAATTCTATAAAGATATGTATAAAAAGATATTATATTTTATAATTATAATATGACATTTTAAAATGTTATGTATAATACAATATATTCATTATATTACAATAAATATATTGTAATATAAATAATTATAATTTAATTAAGTTGTATTATAGCATGTTATATTTATTGTTATTTATAACATCTGAAAATTATAAACGTTTATACTTTTTATTAAATATAAACGTATAAATTTTATCCAGGCATTGGGTATGTATTCTATTTATGATATATTGAATTTATAATATTTTAAATTATATAATTAAAATTTATTTATGATAATACCTTTGAGTGCTTGGAATAATAAACTTGTATATACCCAATGATCTGGAAATATATAACACTATATTATAATATACATAGTGTTAATAAAGTACTTATTTAAAATGATATCAGCTCTACGTGAGAGACTATATTATATCAACAATAAAATTATAATATTAAGATTTATATTACATACCCCAAAAATATTAATGTTTGTTATTTATTAAACAATCATAATATATACATTTTACATTATGATTTATATATAATGTATATAAGTGTAAATAATTTAATAGTGATTACAGTGTTTTTAGGTTTATTGATATATTATGTCCATATCAATAACATTGGTATATAAAATGGGTGATCTTTTATATTAGGTCTATATATAAACATTTGAAATGTTTATAGATTTATTTTAAACAATTCATAGCTGTTATAAAAATATTTTTTTGAGGTTTTGGTATTTATAATAATATTTTATGTATAATAATTATAGATATATAGTATATCTATAATTACAAATATTATAATTAACACAATATAATATTATGTTCTTTATTTATATATTACATCTGTTATTTAACTTATATCAAAGTATAATTACAAATATTTATTGTAATTTCATTTATAATATGAATTACAAGCTCTAACAGTTATACAAAGCCTGTGTTATTCAAAAAGATAACATAGGCTTTGTATAATAGATATAAAATGTTATAACACTCAATGTATACATAAATTACATATGACAAATTATGAAGTAAATTTGTCATATGTAAATTTATATCATTTTAATCATTATATTAAAGATATATCTTTTGTTATATCTTTATAACACTAAATAATATATACACATTGATATTTATATTTATAATTATCAAGGTGTATATATTATTTGGTATATATATAATTAAGTTTATAAATGATTTATATGTATCGATCATATAAATATGGAGATTCACCCATGTTATTAAATTATATCATGGGTGAAAACAGAATCATTTTCACCTATGATAATAATAAGAACAACCACTAAAAATATCACTTTGATGATATTTTTATAAATAATTTGGGAGATAGTTATTAGAAAATATCTCTAATATTTTCTATAATGTGCTACTGACATTAAAGACAACCCACCACATTGTGAGCGTAGCCATCGCCCATAAACACCGATCCACCATCATACTCCTTATATGTCATGAATGAACTCCGATAAAGACAAATGTGACATGAAGCACCTGAATCCAGGATCCAGTCTCTACCGTGATATCTCTTGCCGTATACAGTTAGAACTTCACAAAGATCGCTATCATCCCCTACGGTATTAGCTCATTCTCCAGAAAAAATTTCATACTTCTCTTGCCTCAACTTGAGATTTTGACAATCCTCTCTCAAGTGGCCTTTCTAAACACAACTCCAGCACCGCACCTTGGCTTTCCCTTTGCCCTTGGCTTTAGATCCCGATTTAGAATATTCCTCACCATGTTCAGAATTTATTCCCCTCATAATCAGTTCTCACATCACCACTTTTCTTTCTCATCGCTTTCGATTGGAGAGCTGAGATAACAGTCTTAACGTTGATAGTCTTCGTCCCTGCGCACAAAGAGTCCCTAAATTACTCATATAAATTTAGAAGAGAATTAGGCAAGATGCATGCTTGATATTCATCATTTATCGGCTATCTATCTCCACCAACTTGTAAACCAGCCGATTGAATGTGCTTAAGTGGTCCTTCATATCCACCCTTTCCGCCATCCTCAAGTTGAACAACTGCATTAACAGATATATCCGATTCTCTAAAGATTTCTTGGCATAGATCTTCTCTAACTTTGTCATTGTATCAGCCGTAATTTTCTCCTTCATGACATTATAGAGGACATCATTCGTAAGGTACAACAGGATCGAAGTTTTGTCCTTCTTGTCAAGCTTTGTCCACTCATCTTCTTTCATAGCCTTATGTCGCTTTCTACGAGCTTCATCAAGCCCTTGCTCAACTAGGAGGGCTTTAATCTTCACCTTCCATAGTTTAAAGTTATTTTTGTCGGAGAATTTCTTTACTTCGAAACCTTGTGCTTGATCTCATGTTCTCATCTCAGATTCGAATTCGAATTCTACTCCACCCCAACTTTAGCTCTGATACCACTTGTTGGGAATAAAACGCCGATAACGGAAGCAAAGGGCCGAAATACACAACAGAATATTCGAATCCAACGAGTAACACAATGCAACTAATCACACAAGCATTCAACTACAACAGACAATCCAATTTTACGTGAAAAAATCCCTTAACGAATAAAAAACCATGGCTCAAAGTGATCCATTATGATTCAGAAGATTACAAAAATTGACAACCCACAAGCAACGAAAACTCGAAGAAAACCTAAGCTCTCTCTCTCTCCCTCTCAAAACACTCTCCCCTCTTCCTAATACACTTAGGAAACCTTGGACACCTTAAGATATCATCTAAGTCCGGATTCATGCCATATATATAGCAAATAACCCGAAAAATAGAAACATCTTACGCAGATCCCCGTAAGATACCGCGTATACAGCCAACCGGTCAAAAAATAGTCCAGAGGAGAAATACACTAGAAATGTCATGCCAACCTTAATAGCGACCGATCATAACCGGTCGGCCCCCACTGTCCAACCGATCATGACAGGTCGTTGACAGCCCAGGAACGATTGTTGCCTTCTCTATCCCAAACTCAGACTGGTTGGACTAGTTAGACATCCAAAAAAGAGGACTTTTGAACGATCTTCCAATAGTGTGGCCCACTTGAATTTTGGCTCTAAAAAGAACATGAGGAGGTGAAGCTGATGGATGGACTGGATGTCAAACATACATCACAGTGGGCCCCATACATTGCTCTGTAGGTTATTAGCTTAACCTTGAAAGCTTTGTAGAGGATCCGGGTTCAGGAGCAACAACAAACCAGGCATGTTTACATAAAAGTTGCCGATCATTGGGGCACACCATGAAGTGCCACGTGTTGACAACATCTGAACTGTTGAAATGTGGCCTACCTTGAAGATAATTGGCGGGTAAAGACAGTCGCGCAGATTCATTCATCAGTTAAGCACACAATAGGAATAATGGACAGCCAATGGATGCATTGGAGAATGGATTATGAATGTGGTCCACCTGATGAATAGATCAGTTTGATTTCTTCGCTAGATGATCTTCAATATGAGGACTGCCATTTCAGTGGTTCGGATGCAGTATAAAGGTAACATAATGGTCGTTCCTTGCATGAAATTACAAAAATTTCGCTTAAAAGAATAAAGCAGTTAATTATACCTAAGATGGACAGCGGATGTCTCACACACGTCACGGTGGGCCTACAGAGCTTTTTGGACGCATGGTCTCCCCACAATGGACCCAGATTGCGTGGTGACTCTGCCACCATTAATATCCGTGGTGGCGAGACTCTGTTGTTGGGCCCACCGTAATGTATGTGTTTTATCCACACCGTCCATCCATTTTTCCAACTCATTTTATGTCATGAATCCAAAATTGAAGCATATCTGAAGCTCAAGTAGACTACACTACAGGAAACAATGGAATTGAATATCTATTGTTGAAAACTTCTTGGCGAGCGTAGTACAGAAGTTTTGAATCAATATGATATTTGTTTTTTTTCCCTTCATCCAGGTGTGTGTGACCTTATGAACAGGTTGGATGACAAATAAACATTACTGTGGGTGCTAAGAAGGTTTCAACGTTGGACGTCATCATTCGCACTGTTTCCTGTGGTGTGGTCCAATTGAGCTTTAGATGTGCTTCAATTTTGGGTCCTTGTCCTAAAATGAGCTATAAAAATGAATAGACGGCATGGATAAAACAAAAAAAAATCACGGTGGGCCTCACAGGCTCCTGCCACCACGGAGGTCGGTGTTGGAAGTGTTACCACGCAATTAGCGTCTGACATGGACTTCCATGCGAGACGCGAATTTCCTGCGAAAGTCTTACGCAGGAAGTTCCCGTGCTGGGAACCTAGGTGGGGCCCATAGTTATGCTTTATGATAAATCCACCCCATCCATCCGTTTTGGGAGCTCGTTTTAGAACATGAGAACAAAAATGAACCAGATCTAAGACTCAAGTGGGCCGAAAACGTTAGGATTGAACATCCACAGTTGAAATATTTGTGGGGCCACCGGAGTTTAGAATCAGGTTAATTTTTGTGTTTTTAGTTCATCCTAGTAGTAGTGACGTTATGAACGGTATGGATGTCATACAAATCTAATTTTATATAATACATAGCTATGTATTATATAGATTTAAATATTTAATGATATAATATATTATTGGAGATATTGATTACCTTTATTATTAAAACTACCATACTATTAATAGCCCTAATTTAATATACAATTATATTGTGTAATTGTTATACATAACATATATATATATATATATATATATATATATATATATATATATATATATATATATATATATATATATATATATTGCAAATACTTTTACTAACATAAAATTTCATACATTAACATATAATATATTATATAGTGTTTATAATATATTATATGTATATTTAAAAATATACATATATACATATAATACTAAATATTCAAGTGTTATATATATATATATATATATATATATATATATATATATATATATATATAATATTATAAATTTATACTAAGGATATTGTTATAAATATTATATAAATGATTTATAATGTAAATGTTTATATTGTTTATATATAAAGATATAAACATTATATCTATTAATTAGATATAATGTTATATATCTAATTAACCGGTGAGTTATTATATGTATAATATGATACAAATATATAATAAATGTATAACAAAGAATGTATATACATTTATACTCCAATTTATATATTGTGAAATGGTTTATACAAATTAAGTGAGGTTATTATTTTATATAAGTATTTCAAGATATTTTATATAACATCATATAAAAATTATATGTGTATCATTTAGCCATCTATAATTGTATTGGTTTACTTTAACATATACAACTATTCCTCTATAATTTTATTATAATGTATATATCATACAGAATATATGATATATACATTATGTTAGATTTATATATATATATATATATATATATATATATATATATATATATATATATATATATATATATATATATATATATATAGGGTTAATGATATTATTTTATAATATAATAAATCTTGTTATATATAATACCTAATATAATTTATATATATGTGATATACCATAATCTTTATATTATAAATAATTATATATTTAGTTATTACTGTTATAAATACTAATATATTTATATAAATTTTATTATATATATAAATTTTATAAACTAAATTTTATAAACCATATAGATATTATATTTTATTATATATAATATATATGTTATATATATTTAATAAACTATTAATCCTCATAATTAAACACATAAAAATCTAACACTTTACCATATAATCATATCACAATATATAAAACTATTCATGTTTGTATATAATAATAGATTTATAAACTATTTATAATATAGTTTATAATGTATATATTATAAAGAGATAATATCACATATAAAATATACCATATTATAAATTATATGGTAAGGTGTTAGATTTTTATGGTATATTTATTTGAATATATTTAAAACATAATATAGATATATTATGATACCAGATTTATAATTATGTTTATAAATCTTATTACAACCAAATATTGTCAATTCACTAACAATTGACAATTAAATACATTCGATATCATATAAACTTTATCTTTTTATATATTATACCTGGATTTAAGATATCAACTATTTTTTACACGTTAAAATTTGTACCATTAACCGATTTATAACATATAATACATGTACTTTTAATATAACATAATGAATAGATATAATATATTTTTATGTGTATAATCATTAAATATAAACGTATATCATATAATCTATCCTTATAATAAAATAATGATACCATTTATTGCAAACTGGCTTCCATTATTTCTTTGTTTTGCCCTGTACCCTTGTCGTCATCCTTGTTTCAGCTATCATATATTTTCAGATTACAAGGCATAATATATAATTGAGTGTTTAACAATCCACATATACAACTTCTTGTATTAATTTTTTAATGGCTATATTTATTATAAATATAATATAACATATTATACTAAAAATCACATATAAACTGTTAGGTATATTACAGTTTATATCATTAAGGTATAATATTTGTACAGATATATGGTTGTTAAATAAAACATTATATATGACATTGGTCACATACAATACTCTAAGGAAATATGTTGATTTTCAATTATACCTTTTACATACACTTATCACTGATATATCAAGGACAATCAACCTTGATACATAAATGTTAAAGTTTTAAATAATTCAAAATCTCATCCTTTCATAAATCTTATACAATGGCTATCTAATATATATACTTATTTAATAAATACTTATATATATTTATAAAACTTATATATCTGTCGAACATTTTACATTTATAATTAAGTATATTATATTATAAGTTATATCTTATAATATAAAATTAATTAAATATAATCAATATACATTCTATTAAATTAAGTATAAAGTATATCATACTTAATTTATAGATTGTAATGACCAAACAATATAGTCCACATAATAATCTAATTTTATTATGATACCGTAGATAATTATCATAAGATATTAGTACATATATAATTAATATATAATATATTTATAAAGGAAAATAATTATTTAGTTTTACCTTTCATAATATGTATATTTATATAATAAAATATATATATTTGTATTATAATCCTGGCTTTTGGGATTTAATACATATATCTATTATAAATATATAATAATAACAATATTATAATATGTAAAATAATAACATATAAAATATAAATAATCTTAATTATTCAATACAATAATGTAAAAGAATATATAAATATTAAATAATTATATCATATAATTTATTTTGTATAACAAATATATCTGTATATTATAGTATATATATCTGTATATTATACTATGATATACAGATATATTATAGTATAACAGATATAACATTTCAAATATTTAAATAACATATCTGTTAAATATGTTATTTAACAGATATATATATTATAAATTTATATCAAGATTGCTGTATATAAATAACCATTAGGTTTTATGTTTATATATTTATGAATAACAGTTCGTATAATATACGAACTGTATTAATTTTATGTTATAACTCTATAACATATACGTATATATAGTTATACATATTAAAAACTAAAATTAATTATTTTAGTAGAGCTATTAAAATATATTATATTTGAAATGTAATATAATATATTTGTAATACCACTATTATTACAAATATATGTAGTTTTTATTAATTAGGTATTATAAATTATATTTTTATGGTACTTTAAGTTAATTAATGTACAAATATAATTAACTTTTATAGGATATATATAAATATAATGAATATGTATACCACAGTCATAATTGTATATATACTATGTTATAATAATATCATTTATAATATATACCTCAATCAAATTAACATAAAGTTATAACATGTTATAACTTTATATAATAACACATATAAATAATTACATAAAATAAGAACTTTTATATATATATATATATATATATATATATATATATATATATATATATATATATATATATATATATATATATATATATATATATTGGCTCATTACATTTGTTTATAGAGTTAACATATGGTTAACTCGAGTGATTCCTGGGTTGATCTGCCTGGTTTGCAAACTATGGTTTTGAAGTATAGTCCAGAACTAGTGTTTGTCCGTTGCATAATCATTTTGGCATACTATATGTTTATTGGTAGATATGTACTGGTTTCATCCATAAACGAGTTTATGAATGCATTTAATAATAAATAAAAGTTGTATTATTATATTAAATAATATATCATTATTATATATCAATTTATATCTTATACTATGTTATAAAATTAAATATAAAATTTTATATATATTATAGTATATATAAAATTGTTTTGTATAGGATAATAAAATATAATTTAAATGGATTATTTAAATTATAAATATATGTGACATTTTGCACATAGACAAGGGATTATACAAATTACCTTTAGATATTAAAAGTATACACTTCATTTTAATTGCTTTCTCAACACCTTAATATATCAATAATGCCATATATAATTAAATAATGTATACATATTATTTATGTACAATACATGTATTACATGTAATGCATTTGTAAAAAAATTCGGTATATACTATTATTGATAATATATATAATTGTTTGGATAACTATTATATATAAACGTTTATATATAATATTATATAAAATGATATATATTTATTAGTTTATATAATATACATAAATCAGATGTTAAATATATTACCAATTACTACAACTAAATATATATAATGTATATTTAGTTGTGGTAATATAAATTTATATTCAATAAGATATTATTGAATATAAACTTATATAATAATATATAATAATGGTATATATAAATTTTTTATATATATAATAACTATAATTTGTGGTATTGTTATATAATATATGTAGTATAATATACATATATTATAAAACGATAAATTGTTTTGTAAAACTAAATATATTATATATACTTTATATTCACACGTAAATGTTATATATATATATTTAAAAGTTGATAATATAATTATTAACTTTTAAAAATTATAAAAACTATAATATATACTATAGTTATATAAAATTATATACTCAAAGCTATTATATATCAATAGCTTTAATATATAATATTATAAATTACTATCGCTATTATAAAATCTGTTATAAATGTTACATAATTTAACATATACATATTAATACATTAATTATTTAGGGTATATATTATGTCACGGTAGTTATGTAATTAGTATATAACTAAATAATAAAATATAATTTGATAACATATTATACATATATTATAAACCTAATATGATTTATATACAACATTATATATTAAATTAGTCTACAACCCATAATATAATAATATATATATTATAAATATATGATAAATATAATTATCATATATTTATAAACATTATATGAATTATTATAATAAATAATATCTCTCAAAGTTTATACAGCTAATTCTATATGTCACGCCCCAAACCCGGGGACCAGGCTCATTAAATTCCCAATCGCTGACCTTGGTGCCAACAGCCTCCGTAGTACCTTATTCTCGGCTCTTAGCCCTCATATGCTAGGTTCCGATCCTGTGATCCCACCAGGAGAATTTTTAAGGATTTTTTTAAAGAAGCATAACCAAAACCATAAAACATCATCAGATATCCATTATATAGTTTGTTAAGTACAGTGCTGAAAAGAAAAAATACAAAATGTAGCAAAAGTCCAAAATATCAGGTACATGAAATGAACCGAACTCAATACTGCTGTGTGCCCTAATACCTGCAATGTAAACAAACGCGCATAAGCTTCCTATGAAGCTCAGTAGAGTGCGTGTGTGATGCATATGACAAGTATACAAATATCAGAGTAAGCGAAAGTGATAAAAGGGCTAAGTTACCAACCTCATGGATGCTATCAGCCATCCCAAGGCTATGCGATGCAAGGGCGTACATGGCCGAGTGTTACATGCTAGAGATACAATGTAAACATGTCAATCCTCAACTAATCCATATATCAAAATGGTTCTCATTTGGGACATCACCGGGGTCTAGTACACTCTGACACTGGCCGCCGCACATCACGTGCATAACCAAGCGAGTAGAAAAGACCTCACTGTCTGCCTCGTCAGTGGTATGCCAATGCCCACCCGGCTCGCCGATAGCGGACCCATTTCACGAGCTGGTTAGACTCGACCTAGCTTATAGCCCACTACACCCGAGCGGATAAGGTCACACCCCTTTCTAACTGACCTCGACATAGTGGGAGACGCGGCCTACTGGTATTTGGTACTCGGGCGCTCATGTTATCCACTCGGTCTCGACGTTGGAGCATCCTACTGTTACCACAGGGTTTAGGGACTTTCACCCAAGGACATCCATAGCGCCCACATGCTAGAACATGTTTCCGGTGTCCATTACTGCCAACCACCATGTGATTATGGTGGCCACCACCCCGATGCTGCTAGGGTGTGAAGGCGATCGTGACATACATAATGTGAAATGCATGAGTCATACAATCCAAGTCATGCACCAAACTTACGCATACTGCGCAATCATGTGGAGTGACCCTGTCTCGCACAGGTCTCCTAAGTATAACAAGCCAAATAGCATATGCTATGATTAATTGTGATTCACAACAGGCATACCAATGATGCATATGAGCATATGAATGAGCATGGTATTCATTATACTAAGCATATATTAGTGTGACGTATCAAGTTAAGTATACTAGCATGTTACCAAACATATCATGTGATGTTGGCCTTAAATGGTCCAATATATATAGAGAGTGGGACCCATACTGTGGGCCCCATTGGAAATGTAAAGGTCTTCTTGGGATAGCCCACTGGAGACCACATTGGCCCCATACTTGGGCCTGCACATATAAAATAGGCTGACAAAATAGGTGTATGGCATGGATGAAACATATATATCAAAGGAGGGACAATGGCGGGCCTCGCCCACCGGTCGGATAACAAATATACACCATCGTAGGTCTTAGGAAGTTTTAGTGGTAGGTATTCAATCACCACCATTTACTAAGTGAGGCCCACCCAAAATTGGGCCCCACGCGTCGATCAAGACGGGAGGCATGATACACAATACATCCATCAAGGTGGAACCCAAAGATGGGCCCACACCCTCTAGTTGGATGAAAGATAATCATCACAGTGGCCCCAAGAGAGTTTTCAATGGCGGGCATCATTGACTGCTGTTCCTGCGGGTGTGGCCCACCTAACATTTGGATTTGCCTCATTGTTGGGGCCATGTCCTAAAATGGCATGGAAAAGCAGATGGGCAGGACATGTGCATCATGGTGAGACCCACAGGGTGGGCCACCTGTTGGGCAGCGTGCGCACGTACACTGTCTGCAGCGTGGGACCCTCCTGGGGTCACATGAGTTTCGAATTAAGCTAATATTTGTGTTTTCTCTTTCATCCAGTGGATGGAAGATAACATCATGGTGAGCTTAGGATGGTTTCAACGGTGGACATCATTGTCTTCTACTGCTTCCTATGTTGTGGCTCACCTACTACTTGGATTTGGCTCAGATCTAAGCCCATGGCCTAAAATGATCTAGAAAGTGGGATGGGCGGCGTGGATGATACAAGTACATCATGGTGGGTCAGGAAATATTTCAACAGTGGACGTCACTATCCCCCACTGTCCTATGATGCGGCCCACCTTGGAAGTGAATCTGGCCTAAAATGATTTGGCAAAAGGGATGGACGGCGTGGATGATACATATACATCATGGTGGGTCCCACGAGTGGGCCACCTGCTGGAGCACCAACGAGTCCAGCATCCGTGGACGCTGTGCTCTTTTTTTTTTTCTTGGTTTCATCAAGTAGGGCTCACATGAGGACGATCCACTCCGTCTATCAAATTTTCCAACTCATGGGGGACCCAAGAGCCCCATATTGGATATGTTATAAGGGCTACAAACATCAAGGTGGGCCAAGGAAAGCTTGACAGTAGACATCATTATCTCCACTGTTTCATGTGGTGCGGTCCACTTAAGATTTGGATCTGTTTTATATTTGGGCCCTAACCCTAAGATGTTCCGGAAAAACAGATGGACGGTGTGGATCCAACACAACCATCAAGGTGGGTCCCATGAGTGGGTCACCCACGCATTCCAGCGTCCCTGATGCTGAGGACGTCCAACGTCTGGACTTCCTTTTTTTTAAATTTTATATTATTATTATTATTATTCCAGGTATGTGGGGCCCATTCATGGACGATCCAATCCGTCCATCAGTTCGGCCATCTCATGATAGTCCCAAGGAGCTTTTGGTCAAGCCAAAATACACATTTTTCCTTTATCCAGACCTAAGTCATCTAATCAACAAGTTAAATGGCAAATAAGCATTAAGGTGGGCCACACAAGGTGGTCCATACTGTGGTAGGATGCAGTGCATGCTATCCCACAACGTGGCCCACTTGTGAGCCCCATGATCTACTCAAATCAATACAAGAAATGGTAAAGGAAAGAGAGAGGAAGAACCAAGGAGAACCGGCCATCGGGTGAGGCCCGCCACTATGGGGCCCTCCAAAAGTACCAAAACACACCTCAAGGTGGTCCTTCCTCATGGGCCCACAAAGATAAAAGGAAGTGAAGGAGAGAAAAAAAGGGATTTCACCACCCTTGCACTCACCTTGAAAGATGAACGGTTGAATTGAATTGGATGGTTGATCGAACGGTTCGGATGATGGTTGGGGCTCTCCAAGCTTTGATCTCCACCTTGTAGTTCCTTGTCCTAATCTCCCTTGATCTTCTCTCTCTCTTTCTAGCTCATGGACGTGTGGTGCTTGGGATGCTTGGGGTTTTCTTAGAGATAATGAGATGATGATGGCTAGCATGGGAGGGGGAGTAGGATGGTATGGGAGGGGGCATGGAAAGTATGAGCTCTCTTGACTTTGTGGTGAGAGAGGGATGGGGTGAGTATGGTTTATGTTTACTAGGGTGATGAGAGGGGTATGGGTGAGGGTGAGGGTGAGGGGGATTGATTGATTGATTATACTTTCTAGAGATTTGTGCAAGTGGGGCCCGCGCCACACGTGCGTTGCGCGGCCCGCCTTAGATTGCGCAAATGATTGCAACTTTCACACCGGGTATCGCAATGGGGCATGCTATGCAGCGTTGGAATTGTAACGCCTATGTGGTCGCCAGGGTATAGGTCTTGGGTTGATGCGGTACTAAAATAAGGTCGCGATCAAGGCTCGCTAATCTGGTCCATTCGAGACGTACCGACACTGAAAACTAAGCTTACGAAGGGCAAATCAGGGTACGGGTCTTACAACTATACATTTTAAATTCTTTACAATATTATTGTAAAGCAATTTACAATAAGTACTAACACATTTTATATAAAATGTATTAACCTTTGTTATCATATAATAGATCTATTTATTTACATATATAGTTATCTATATATGTAAATTTACGAGATATACATTATTGTTATATAACAGTTTATTTTACAATAATATATGTTATACAATAGAAATTATATAATACATTGTATATGAATAGACATCTAATATTAAATATAAAATAAACATATTATATTATTATAAAATAAACTGTTATATAACAGTAATGTATATCTCGTAAATTTACATATATAGATAACTATATATGTAAATAAATAGATCTATTATATGATAACAAATGTTAATACATTTTATATAAACTATGTTAGTTTATATAAAATGTGATTTGATATAACTTGGTTATATAACTGATATATATATATATATATATATATATATATATATATATATATATATATATATAGGTAAATTTATAGTTCTATTATAAACATTTTATATAAAAGTATATATAAATTATATTATATCCAAGTATATATAACGCATTATTGTATACGTTGTTTTATGGATATAACTGTATTTTATATTTCGGAAAAATATAATATATAAGAGGGTGTGAAAATATAATACCTTATAGACGAGACGATCAGTGATATTGTAATCTATTACAATATCAGTGGAATGGTGTAATTAGTTTTATCAATACATTTATATAATCTGTTAAATCACATATTGTTTGATAACAATAAAAGCTTGAATTATTAGCACATATATATGTTTATATATTTAATATCATTGTTATACCATATAATATAATTAAATATTATATGGTATAAAATTTATATGGATATAAATAATCTAAGTTTTATTATATACAGCTTTTATCATAATTATAACATCAATAGTTTTAATATATTATATACAAAGTAGTTATGATATAAATGTTATATATTTATATTGTGCTAAATATAACACTATATGTTACACATATGGTGTAACATACATATTATACCAAAATTGTATTATATAATATAATTAGTATAATTATAAATTATAACATGCCTAAGAAATATATAGTGATTGTATACTAATTTACATTACTATTTTTATTTTTGTATGACAATCTTGTTTTATAATTATACATGAATGATGATATGGATAACAATTTACAATATTTATAAATAGTATAAATAAGCTTGAATGTTGTGATACATCTATTTTAGGGAGACTGCATAATCTAAACAGTTATACACCATAAATAATAATATTTATGGTTATATTGAATAATATATACATATAATATATGTATATTATATATTATATGTATAATTATAATTAGCATAATATTTAAACATTATAATATTTTAAAAATGATCTGAAACAAGAGAAAAATGAAATCCTAACCACGAAACGTGTGTGTGGGTGTGTGAAATAATTAAAATGACCCACCTGGTCAATTCAGGACTCATCTGGTCAACTTGACCTTATATACAATAATGTTTATTATATATAAAAATTTGTAAATGATATGCAAACCACATACTTATAAAGTATGTAATATTGAAATATACTATTGATATATATAAAATTTATAAACTATATACCATCTATCGTATTACAAATTATATTAATCCTTTGGCACATATATATATATATATATATATATATATATATATATATATATATATATTATAAACATGGTTTATACTTTCTCTAAGATTAATGGTTTATTGTAATAAAAATCATTGACAAGAATTTACCCTTTATAATATATATATATATATATATATATATATATATATATATATATATATATATATATATATATATAAGGTAAATATAATATTATTCATTACGTTATATAATGAATTAATATAAAAAATATATTATATTATAATATATTATGTCCACATTTGTATATAAACTTTATAACAAAGGTTGACATAATATATTATATTATAGCCATATAACGTATATATGGTTATAAGATGGTTATAAGACAATACCATCTATTTGTACAAATATAATCTTATATCATATTATAATTCATTATATAACATAATGAATTATACATGTATAAGACTGAAACATATATATCAGTGGATGGCTAATTCTGACAACTTGATTTCTCACAGATAGCGTCAATCTGTTTACGTCGGATTTGGTAACAGGATCCTCCAGACGTTCACCTTCCTTCGAGCAAGCTTCCCTCCAAACCTGAAAGAATAAAGGAGAAAACTAAGGGTGACCAGCGTTCAGCCATTGGCCCTCCGAAGCTTAAGTCAGACGAGACAGGTTATAAAGTGAAAAGCTGGATATGAGTTCAGAGATTGTGTACCTTTATCATCAGTGGGGCCATTTATTTATATTGATCTAGGTGATCAAATCTATTATGCAAGCCGTTAAGATCAGTGCTGATCTTAGGGGATAAGGTGCTTATCTTGTTAATCCTTAGATAAAGGGATGACCTAACAACCTTGGACGTCTAACTAATTACATCTCTTGATGTAGATGCCCGGAGTTATGGATAAGGACGAACCAAAATCGATCTGTATAGACTGATACTGAAAGGCAGCGATTATTCACCTCGAAGATAACTTCGTTTAACAACTTTGAAGTGGGCTGCTCGCATGTAGATATGCGATCTCTTTCGACGACCACGAGCCGAACTGCTCGCATGTGAAGCCGTTGTTTTGTAACCAAGGAGTAAAGACTCATCCGATGACCAGCGACCAAGCCAGCTCGCACATTCGGGAATGTATATCGTACTCTTACGATATGCGAGCTTCGACCATAAGGGCTCGCGGGTTAAACATCATAAATAAAAAAGGCGTTCGCGGGTCTTGAATCTTCGATATCTTCGACCACCGCTTTTTTGCTATAACAGATACCCCCAAGTCCTTGCGACGAGGAGTCTAAGGAAAGGACTTGCTTATCAGCATGCATAACCGCATAATACGTTTCTTGGAGGGGAAGTCGTACATGATTGGACTGTCATTAATGAACGCCAGCTTTCCGCAGCCTTTTGGCAAGGAGGAAATGAAGAGACGCCCGCTACGTATCTACGGAATTAATGATCATGCCCGTTCGACTGCTATGCCAAACGAATGGTCACCGCGTGTCACCAAATCTGGAGGAATGATTGCTTATAAATATACGGAGCCTACGAAATTTTCAAAATTTCATCAAAAGGTTTTGAAAATTCTTCTTCTCTTCTTGCTTCCTTTTTTTCCTCCGGTGTCCCAACCTTTCTCTGGTGTAACTCCGTTCTTCATTTCCTTCAAGGTGTTATAGTATTTCTATCCTATCTTAAGAAACCATGGTGAGAGATTCTGATGAGGAAACCGTCCCTCTGGGGGATGCAACTCCGGACTCTTTTTCTTCCAATAACGCGAGGGTTCCGACGGGGAAGTATTCCGCGTCCGGGTATCCCTCAATAATGATGGAGGAGTGGCTGAACGAGTTACGGGAAAAATACCGAGTTCCCGACTCCGTCATCTTCCGGTTGCCTAGAGGGGGAGAGACTTCGGATTCACCTCCTCCCGGTTGCGTAGCCCTATATAATCACCTATTCATCCTCGGAGTGCGTCTTCCCTTTCACCCTTTTATTCGTGACGTACTCCGCACCTATAAAATTGCCCCTGGACAACTCATTGTCAATGGTTGGAGGGTAGTTCTTAGTGCGTTCATTCTTTGGAAGCAAGCTGGCAATGGTGATTTGACCGCCGAGGAGTTTCTTAGAATGTTCCAGCTCAAGAAAGCTCCCTCCAGTGAAGGCTGGTATTATTTATGTTACTGGCACTGGGATAATTACGTCTTGGGGAAACCCACTTCGAATTATCCCGGATGGAGGAAGCGTTGGTTCTTTGCCTCCGGGAACTAGGAATTTGAAACGGGATCCACCCCTGGAGGCAATAATGTGAGCCGCTTCTTCGGTGAAGGTGGCTGAAACTTCACTCTGACCCGATTTATAAACAGGTTTTGAATTTTCGTTTATCTGACTTGTGCTCGTATTCGCAGGTATTTCGACCGTGGGGAAACCGAGCTTGAAGGGAGGAATCCATTAGAAGATTGTAAAAGTTTACAAATTACCAGCTCATGACAGGGATATCGAGACCTGTCTGTCATCTTCTCAACTCGCTGCTGCTGGGTTGATATCCCAAGAGGAGGCTGCCATGGCGAATGTGGGAGAGAAGATGGGATTGCTGCCTCGCTTAAAGGGCACCGGCTCGAAGAGACAAAAGAAGATGTCTGTCGGTCCATCTCACCCGTCTAATCGATCGGGTGAGCCTGCCCAAAACCCACAGCCGTGTGAGCCTCTCCCTGACACTGCGGCAGCTACACCGGTGGTTCCTCCTGAACCACCGGTTATTGATATTGCTGACAATTTCCAAAGGAATGATGGGGCAGGGTCAAGTTGCCCCCCTGCTGAAGAACCTCGCGAGCCAGAAGATGCTCGCGAGTTGATTCCTGCTCGCTAGCAACCTGTTGCTCAAGATGCGAACCCTGCTGAGCTAGTCGTAGCCCAGCCTTCCGGAGTTCGGACGTTTACTGTTCCAAGTCATCTGCACCCGATCTGTAAATTTCTCTTCGATAACATCTCCCCCAAACCTTCGGCACCCTCCCCGAGCCAAGTCTCGAAGACCTCTCTCTAGATGTGGGAGTGAGGATGGTCCAAGTAAAGAATGCTTTGACTTTAACTTATTTTTTGCTTTTTTTGTTAGTTTTCACGCGAGCATCCGATAATCAATCCTTCTTCTTCTTGAATAGGGCCTGGATCTCATCATACGGACGAAGCGTGACATCCTCGCCGCCCGCCATATTATAGATGAGGCTGAGGGGAAGAGGGTTGCCCTCGAGAAGGCGGTCCATGCGAGGGACCAAGTCATTAAATCCTGCGAGACCTTAATCGTGAAGATGACTGAGGAGAGAAAAATCCTCATTGAAAAGGTCTAAGTCCTGACTGACAGATGTCAGGCCTTGGACACAAATTTTGCCAGGCTCGCGGAGATGAAGGAGAAGATAGATAGATAGATAGAGAGAGAGAGAGAGAGAGAGAGAGAGAGAGATATATATTTTTCGCCAAGATAAGATCTCACTAGGGGAGCAGCTCGCTGAGAGGAGGTCACGACTAAAAGAAGTCAGCGAAAGACTGGAGAAAGAGCGATCCACCCTTGCGCAGCTTAAAGACGACTCTATTCATTGGGAGGAGGAGAGAGTGGTCTTCGTCAAGATGCTCTCCGAAGAGGGGCCCTGCGCTATAATGAAATTTTGTACCTCGCAGCTGTACGACGATGAAAGATATGAATTGTATGATGCTGGTCGCGACTTCGCACTGTGAGTGGTGCGGCGGATGTCTCCTTCGTTTGATATGGGAGAGTTCGAGAAGGTCGCGCCTATCATAGCTGCAGAGGAGAGGGCAGCCGCGGAGAACTAGGTCATTGAGGTTACATAGGCTAGAGGGGTCTAGGAAGCGGGCCCTGAGGTTGAGAGCAACGCTCCTCCTTCAAGTGATGCGCAAGAATGATGATCTCTTTTCTTCTCTCTTTCTATCTTATGTAAAATTTTCTTTCTTCTTTTGTAAACGATCTGACTATTTTAGTCAATGGAATGAAAATCTTTTTAATACTATGGCTCGTACGTTGTTTTTCCTTTTCTTTTTTTGTTGGTCGTATGTTGAATGCTTGGGTACTTAACTAATGAAAGAATGAGTTAGGCTCAATCCGGGGGGTCTTGGTGACCATGTCCACGTAGAGATAGATTGGTCTATCGATTGAGGCTTTGACCCTGCCGAAAGCAGATGATTTGGCCAAGGGAATGTGTATATTCCCTTCGGGCCTATTCGGGTCCAACTAATGGAGTAGCGACCAAAAGAAAATCCATCTTTTATTTGAATATTGTTCGGATTTACATCGGGTTAAGGAAAATATCTGAGTAGATGTTCTACATGCCAAGGGCGACGTAGGGGTCTTCCTTTCATATCTTCGAGATAATATGTACCTGGTCGCACAATTTTGATAACTCGGTAAGGGCCTTCCTAGTTCGGATCTAATGAGCGAGCAGGAATTCTAAGATTCTGTCTAAGGACCAAATTGTCGAGCTGAAAAGCTCTGGGTCAGACTTTGGTGTTATGATAGCGAGAAATACGTTGTTGGTAAGCTGCTGCTCGAAGTTGGGATGCATCCTTTCTTTCTTCCAAGAGGTGAAGATGAAGCCTCAGCCCCTCTTGATTATTCGTGGAATCGTACTGCTCGATTTGATACGAGGGTACTTGGACTTCGACGGGGACAACTGCGTTGGTACCGAATGCCAAAGAGAAAGGAGTTTCTCCAGTTAACGTGCGAGTTGTAGTTCTATAGGCCCATAAGACTTTAGGTAAGAGCTCTGGCCACATGCCTTTACATTCATCGAACTTAGTCTTTAGATGATGTTTAATGATCTTATTGACTACTTCAACTTGTCCATTAGCCTGGGGATGATATGGGGAGGTACGAATATTTCGCATCTTCCATCCTTTTCAAAACTCTGAGAACGCTGCGTTGTCGAACTGCTTTCCGTTGTCGGTGATTATAGTGTGGGGGAGCCCGTAATGGCATATGATGTTTCTCCACACGAACCTAGTGGTCTGCTTTTCGATGATTGTGGTTAACAGTTCTGCCTCGACCCATTTGGTGAAATAATCGACTGCTACAATTGCAAACCTGTTCTGACCTTTTCCAGTGGGCAATGGTCCGATGATATCGACTCCCCATTGGGCGAAGGGCCAAGGGCCGTCCATCGGCGTCATCTGCTCAAATGGTACACGGGGTATTGGAGAGTATCATTGGTATTTGTCACATTTTTTTTGAAAAATTCGATCGCGTCCTCCTTCATGGTGGGCCAGTAGTACCCTTGCCTCATTGCTTTATATGCTAAAGAGCGTCGATCGCGTCCGCCTTCATGGTGGGCCAGTAGTACCCTGGCCTCATTGTTTTATATGCTAAAGAGCGTCCCTTAGGATAGTTACCGCATGCCCCCTGGTATATTTTATCAAGAACGCGATGTGCCTCTTCTGGATGAAGACACCTTAAGTATGGTAAAGTAAAGTTTTTACGTAGTAAAATTTCATTTTGTAAGGTATACCTGGTAGCACGGTGACGAATTTGTCGTGCAGATTTTTTATCATCTGGGAGTTGTCCATCTTTAAGGTAAAGGACGATGGGGTTTATCCAACATGGGGAGGAATGTACTGTGACTACTTGTTCTAGGGTCGTTTGACTAATACTTGGAACATGAAGATACTCGATGTGAACAGATTGTGTTAATTCAGACTCTGATGCAGAGGCTAGCTTTACCAAGGAATCTGCGAGCTTGTTCTTCTCGCGAGGGATGTGAATTTTTCATATTTGTTTAGCTTTACGAGCAGGATAAGTACTCAGAATTTGTATAAAGACATTCACTCTTCTTTCGCCTTGAATTCACCAAGCACTTGATTGACTACGAGTTGAGAGTCGCTATGAATAAGTAAAATTTGTATCGTGAGCACATTCGCTAGTTCGAGGCCGACGATCAAAGCCTCATATTCTGCTTCATTATTGGAGACATGAGTATCAAATCGTAAAGCATATTGAAAATGTGACCCGTCAGGACAATTAAGATTAAGCCGGCTTCGCTATCGGTGGCGCGTGAAGACCCATTCACAAAGAGTGATCAGGGGGTCTGGTCGCTGGTCACAGGGTCATTGTTGGAGGAAGAATGTGTAAATTTAGCAATGAAATCATCCACGGCTTGACCCTTAATTGCGGTTCTTGGGCAGAACGATATATCGTGTTCACTAATCTCAATTGCCCATTTAGTCAATCGCCTTGAAACCTCAGGTTTTTGAAGGACCTGTCTTAATGGATGATTTGTAGGTACCAATATAGAATGGGCTTGAAAATATGGTCGCAGTTTTCGAGCAGCAATTACTAAGGCGAGAGCTAATTTCTCCATATCAGAATATCGAGTTTCGGCATCCACCATCGCTCGACTAATATAATAAACGGGCCTTTGTACCTCGAAATCTTCTCTTATTAATTCGGCACTAACGGCCGTAGAAGACACAGATAAATAAAGAAGGAGTTGCTCGTGTAGAACAGGTTTTGATAAAATAGGAGGTGTGCTCATATATTGCTTCAGTTGTTGAAATGCTTCTTCACATTGTGGAGTCCACACCCAGTCGATTTTTGCGGTAGCTCGAAGAAGCTTGAAGAAAGGAAGGCACTTATCAGAGGCACGTGAAATAAACCTGTTCAATGATGCAATGCGACCAGCCAATCGTTGGACATCTTTGAGAGTGGACAGAGACTTCATTTCGATCAAGGCTTTGATTTTCTCGGGATTCTCCTCGATTCCTCGTTGGCCAACCATAAACCCAAGAAATTTTCCGGCGGAAACCCCTAAAGCACATTTCTCTGGATTTAGCTTCATTTGATACTTCCTCATTAGGTCGAAGGCTTCTCGGAGATCTGCGAGATGGTCGTTGGCTGTGATACTTTTCACGAGCATGTCGTTGACATAAACTTCCATATTCTTACCGATTTGTGCAGCCAACATTTTATTAATTAGACGTTGATAGGTGGCTCCTGTATTCTTGAGACCAAAAGGCATTACCTTGTAACAATACAAGCCTCGATCAGTGATAAAGGCAGTGTGTTGACTATCAGGCGGATGCATCATGATTTGGTTATAACCAGAGTAGGGGTCCATAAAACTGAGTAGGGCATGCCTCGCTATTGAATCAACCAATTGGTCGATGTGGGGAGTCGGGAAACTATCCTTCGGGCATGCTTTGTTCATATCAAAGTAGTCCACGCACATTCTCCACTTACCATTAGTTTTTTGAAAAAGGACCACGTTCGCGACCCATTCTGGGTAGTCAACTTCCTCAATGAAATTGACGGTCAACAACTTTTCGACCTCAGTTTTAATCACCATTTGCCTTTCTGCGGTGAATGCCTGTCGACGTTAATGAACATGTTTGTGCTTTAGATCAACTTTCAGGCGATGAACCATGACGTTGGGGTCGATACCTGGCATATCACTATGAGACCAAGCAAAGACATCTTGATATTCGGTGAGAAAATGAGTCAGATTTTCACGAAAAACATCGCTCAAAGAAGATCCAATGTAAACCTTCTTGGACGAATTTTCTTTAGATAAGTGGATTGCGACTGTCTCTTCCCCCGGGGTACCTGATTGGAGAGCGCTCTCTCTTGGGTCCAACGTTGCAGCTATCGGGAGATCTGATGGATCTCTTATAATCATCATAATAAGAGTTACTCGGGCTTTCTTTCGATCTTGTACGACGATTTCGTAACATGCTCGAGCTTCCTTTTGATTTCCTCGTACAACCTCGACTCCGCTTGGAGTAGGGAATTTGATGCATAGGTATAAGGGGTATAAAGCTGCTCCTATCTTAGTGAGCGAAGGTCGACCGAAAATAACGTTGTATGCTGATCTTTGATCCACCACGAGAAAATTAACGAAGACTGTGTTTTTGGCTGGACTTTCTCCGAAGGTGGCTAGAAGGTCGATGCTCCCTTCTGGTGTTACAACTTCACCCCCGAAGCCGACGAGGGGAGTTGAGATTGGTTTGAGTAGACTTCTGGCGAGTGCCATTTTATTGAAAGCTTCCAGGTAAAGAACATCAGCGGAGCTACCTATATCCAACATGATACGATGAGTTAAATAATTTGATACCTTTAACGCGACCACGATGGAGTCCTAGTGAGGGAAATGAATCCCTTCTGCATCTTCAAGAGAAAAAGAAATCGGATGATGACTAGGATTTGATATATCGGACGATTTTTCAAGCCAATAAATATGTTAGGGCTTCTGAGATGCTTTGCGAGTATATGCTTTTCTTGACGCTTGAGTCTCCTCCACAAGCTGGACCTCCAGCAATGGTTCGGATCTCACAAGTGGGTTCAGTATCTTCTTGCGAAGGGGGATGTTGAGGTGACTTTTTCCTTTGTGATGGGGCTTCTGTTCTTTTAGGTGACCGACCCTGTCGCGCCACGTAATCCCGGAGATGACCCTTTCGAATCAAGGATTCAATGTGATCTTTTAATAATATACAATCTTGGGTGTTATGCCCATGATCTTTATAGAAATAATAGAACTTCCTCTTGTCTCTTTTTTCAGGATCGGACTTGATCTTTGAAGGCCACTTTACGTACGGTTTGTGCTTGATCTCCATTAATACATTCTTAGGAGATTAGTTAAGAGGTGTGTAATTATGATATTTATCAGAGTAGAGCTTATTTGGGGAACGGTCCTATTGATCGAGCCGGTATTTCTTATCCGGAGGAGAGATCTTCTCAGACTTACGCTTCTTGCCCTGAATACTGTGACGTGCCAAAGCGACTTCTTCCGCATTGATGTATTTTTGAGCCATGGCTTGAAATTTCATCATAATTTTAGGAGGGTTTTTGTCCAGGGCGAACTGAAATTTTTCGCTTGTAATTTCGGATATAAGGGCGGTGAGGCCTTTGTATTCGGTATAACCTTAAGTTTGGACGGCTTCTGCAGTGAACCGAACCGTGAACTCCTTAATTGTCTCCTCATGTTGTTGCTTTAGATCCATTAAATGAGATGCCGATTTTTTGGTGCGGATGCTTCCCATGAATTGAGAAAGGAAGACCTCCGACAATTGGGAGAAGGATCCGATAGATCGCGGTTTTAGGCCTCGAAACCATGTACGCACTGCATCTTTTAGAGTTAAGGAGAAAGCCCTACACATAATTTCTGAACCATATCCTTCTAGCTCCATAAGAGACTTATACGTCTCCAGATGTTCGAGAGGTGCCCGTATACGGGACGATGATAGGCGTTCAGTATTTCTTAGGCAAGGGAGCTTCTATAACTTTGCGTGTGAAGGGAGATTCAGATCGATGGATTGATGTAAGAGCAATATGTGGGAGGTTAGATCGATATCGTTGCCCCATATCGTAGAAGTGATCCTCGATTGTTTTGAGATCTCCTTCCCATGGTAAGGTGTAAATCGAAGTCTCGACGGCAGACCCCTGAGGTTGTTGTTGCCGGGAGGTGTTAGAGTGTATAGATTGTGGAGGATGTACTGGAATTTGATTGCCGAGCGGCATTTGGTTTGAAGGAGGATTTCGTTGGGTTCATGGCTCGCCTGCAGAATGTCTGGAAGCTAATGGTACAGGTCGCACTGGCGGCCCTTCTAGAGGTTGTTGTTGTTGTTCAGGAAAGTGTTGATCAATCGATTAGATAAGGTTTGAAGCCCAGCTTTGAGAGTAAGGAGTGTGTTCTCGACGAAACGCATAATGTCGTTTTGACTGCCGGATACATCGTGAAACGGGTTCTGTGACGGAAAATTAGACTCTCCTGGGAGTATGCCCGTCGATGCAGTCTGAGGGAGATTAGACGTTGGTTCAGTAATGTCAGGCGGAGGTAACGTCTGTCTTGAAGTGGAAGGATGAATCGTCTTCTTGGGAGGCATAGTGGGAGATAACGATCAGCGATGAGAATGGTTAATTCTGACAACCTGATTTTCCACAGACAGCGCCAATCTGTTTACGTCGGATTTGGTAACAGGATCCTCCAGACGTTCACCTTCCTTCGAGCAAGCTTTCCTCTAAACCTGAAAGAATAAAGGAGAAAACTAAGGGTGACTGGCGTTCAGCCGTTGGCCCTCTGAAGCTTAAGTCAGACGAGACACGGTTATAAAGTGAAAAGCTGGACATAAGCTCAGAGATTGTGTACATCATCAGTGGGGCCATCTATTTATATAGATCTAGGTGATCAAATTTATTACGCAAGTCGTTAAGATCAGTGCTGATCTTAGGGGATAAGGTGAAAGTGCGTCGGGTAGTCCAACACGACACCCTATGCATACGCGTGCGGAAGCTTAAGGAGCAACTAGGATTAAGGCTAAGTCCTTAAAGGAGGGGGGTTAGGACCTTTTGAAATTCTTTTCGCCTGCTTACACAATTTAACAAATTAAGCGAAGTAAGCAAGAACACTTTTGGCTTCCAAGCCTAAGTGGGTCCAATCACAAGACTAGCATATGATTAAGTAATAAACAACCTAGTTTAAGCATGTATAGGAAAGCAAATGATTTAACTAATCAAGCTCCTAACCTATGCAACCTATGTAGACTTATGAGAATGGATCAATGAGCTCAAGTCTACACTATTAGCGAAAGTACATCTTGTGTGTGGATGTGCCTATCTATTGCCTAGCATACATTCCTATCAAGCATTCATAATTAAACAATTAAACTTACAATGCTAAGATATCAATGTGCTCAATTCAATCACAAACACAAGCATGTATAGTGGTTCGACTACTTGTCTACTCCACTTCCGGTTCAAGTACTCAACCCCTTTGAGCACACCAGCATTCACTGGGGAGTTTAAATCTGGTCCTCCCAACCAAGGTGTTTTAACTCGGATCCACCCAATCGGGGAGTTTATATGTTCCTCCCAACCTACACGTTTGTACCCGTGTTGGTGGCTCCCACTTGGAGACTCCGTTTAGGCCCGACAAACGTGCCAAGGAACGGCTCACGTCTCTAGATTTTAGGCCGACTAACAAGCCAAGGATCGGCTAACGACCCTAGTTCGAGTTTGTCAAATAAATTCTACACTCAACTCCCACAGGGAATTGAGTGGATGGACTCCTAACAAGACAACCTTACTTGTCGGATTGAGCCCCTTTGTAGCGCCACTTTGGGTTGCTTCTTCTCGCTCTCCCGTGTTTGAATCAGCTCCCCTGATCTTTGACGCCGCTGCTTTGCCAAGGCTTCAGCTTCAAGATCAGCTACCTTGCATGTGATGCTCCATTGGAGATGCCCAAGGTACTAGGGAATGGTGAATCCTCTACGAATGGTAGGAAATAGGTATCCTAGAGGAATACACCTATTTGGACTCCTAGGTAGTGTTTAGACAAGGGATTTAACTATGATCAAGGTGTTTAAACCCTAGGAATTAAGAGGGAACAAGTCCATTCTCAAGATGCCATTGAATGACCCAGCTTGTGATGAAAACACAAGGAGAATGGCTTGCTATGGGTTTGGGATAGAGCCTCTGATGGTCTCTAGCAATGGTGGCTTCTATCTCCTCAAAATAGAATCCTCCATCTTAAATAGATTTTCTTCCAACGATAAAAAACAGGCAGATTCGTGTATCTTTAATTGATCGGAAAAAGGATCCAATTGATCGGAGACCAGTCCGATTGATCGGAGACATGTTCGATTGATCGGAAATCAGTCCATTGAATTCTCTGGAAGATATTCGGATTGATCGAAAACATGTTCCGATTGATCGGACTGACCCCTTCCGATGGATCGGAAGACTATCTGATTGATCGGAAATATATCCAGTGGATTTTCAAGTTTATTGGAACAATTTCCAATTGATCAGAACTTCGGTCCGATTGATCGGAGTCCCATCGAAGCTAATGTCCGATTGATTGGAGATCAATCGAAAACTGTTATTTGAGCTGTTTTGATTACAGCAGCTTCCACCTCTTTAATTAGTCTAGCTTATTATGTTTTTCATGGAGTTTTAAGACTAATGATGATGACTAAGGGTATACCTAGATGGTGCAAGTCATCTAAGAGGTTATGGTTTTGGGTAGGTTCAAGGCAAGGCACACCAATGCATCTCTTTTACCTGTTTCTTCATCCTTGATGTAGCTGGTCCGTCTTGAGTCTTCGGTCTTCGTCTTCATTAAGCTCAACCGACACTAGACTCACTGACCTAAGTGATTGACAAACAAGGTGCACTAGTATGCCAAAAAAAAGTGCACTAACATAAGGTGCTTATCTTATTAATCCTTAGATAAAGGGATGACCTAACAACCTTGGACGTCTAACTGATTACGTCTCTTGATGGAGATGCTCGGAGTTATGGATAAGGACGAACCAAAATCGATCTGTATAGACTGATACTGAAAGGCAGCGATTATTCGCCTCGAAGATAACCTCGTTTAACAACCTTGAAGTGGGCTGCTCGCATGTAGATATGCGATCTCTTTCGACGACCACGAGCCGAACTGCTCGCATGTGGAGCCTTTGTTTTGTAACCAAGGAGTAAAGACTCATCCGATGACCAGCGACCAAGCAAGCTCACCAAAAAGGCGCTCGCGGGTCTTGAATCTTCAATATCTTCGACCACCGCTTTTCTGCTATAACAATATATATTATTATTACTATATTATATAACATTGCATATATATACAACATAAATAAATGTTGGATTTACATTATACATATAACATTATACAATAGATTAGGACATCTATTATATAAAATATATTCGGTTATAATATAACCTTATAACAACTCTTAAAAAAAAAAAGAAATCAATCCTTTCTAATAAAGCTAATATATTATATTAGGATTATATAATAACATAAATTATAAATATGATTATATAATAGATTAGGATTGCAGGTAATATATCAATATGTGTAAAATAACCAATATATGATAACACTATCATTAATTAGCTTTGATGTAGGAATGACTTATTGGCCTGTTTTATATATTATAACAGGGCAATAAGTGTATATATATATATATATATATATATATATATATATATATATATATATATATATATATATATATATATATATACAAAAGCATAATTATTAACACTTGTTATTAGATATAAATATTAGGCTTTATAAAAAAAAGCCTAATAATGTATACATTGGTTTTATAGGGTGTTTGCTGAATAATGTTATCTTAGTATACAATTATATTAATACCATAAATTTTGAATCACTCAAAATGCATTAAATGCCAACATCACTTCCATAAAAAAAGATAAGAAAATATCAAAAGGTTTCCCCTTAAAATCATTGCATATGACTGTGGTATATGTATTCATACTTGCTTCATTATTTACTTGTTAAGAAAGATTTAACCTCCCACCCTCCCTCTCAGGGCATAGGCAGACACCCACTAACACATATCATGATTATAGAGCCATAGAAGCTTGAGCTAGCACAAAACTTATTTGCCATTCCAAGAACGGATGCAGGAGATGCATGAGAAAGTGCGACAACATGAGATCAAGAATGTGGCATGTCCAGGAATGAGCCAGATCCAGCACTGAGGTCGGCGCACCAAAATACTGAGCACGGCTGTATTAAATGCACCAAGCATAAAGTATAAGTTACATTAAATGCAAGGGTAGTCTATGGAGTGGCCGACTTGAGCGTTGGATCTGCCTCATTCTTTGTCTCATGCCTTAAAATGATCTTAGAAAAGGAATGGACGGAGTAGATAAATAGATAGATCACGGTGGGCCCTGCCTTCCCATACATTAATTAATGATCATATAAATGAGCAGAAGGATTTTCAGGCTCGGGTTGGCCCCACCATGGTATGTATGTGAAATCCACTCTGACCACCTGGTGTGTCACCCAATGTTAGGCCACGTACAAAAAATCAACCCCATTTGTGTTGCAAGTGGACGACTTCATTGGAAACGGTGAACAGGATGGGAATGATGTTTGGGCCTCAAGCCCAAGTGTAGATGCCCCAGCCCATAAATCAGGGCGATTTACTCATTTGATGGGTCTCCTTCACCATCCATTTCGTTACCACTCTGACCTACCGTGGCCCACCCCAATGGCCGGACTGGCCTATTTTCTACTGTCCATCTGTTCTGGCCCACCAGATGATGGATGGTTGAAATATCCCACACATTAGCAATGATATAACAATCCATGCTGAAATGGACAATCTAGAGATTCTCATCAGAATCATATGCTCAAGAACTCGATCCATCTTCACCGTTGAAAATCTAAATAAGATTTCCATTTGGACGGTCCATCAATAACCCACAACGGAATACATCGCTGTGGTCACCAACAGCGGCAAGCCACCGCTCCAACAGCCAGGAAGTTATCTCACTATCTGTGCATATGGTTGCATTGATCTCTTTTCAAAAACTCTATCGTTGTAACTTCAATTCAAACTCCTCTCCGACGGGCAACAACAATCCGGTGATCTCCACCACCACAAATCTCCCATTCCGGCCGCAAACCGCTCTAACCATCGAAGTTGGACTCGAGATCGCACCGGTTGAAACTCTCACAAATGCTTCTGGTCTCTCATTCAATCCAAGAAGAACCACCTTTGATATGTTCCACATCCGATCTGTTGCGAACCGCTTGTTTACCACCGTCGATCTGACCTTCACAGCATCCCTTTCGACCCCAGCTTTAAACTTCACCAGGCTCCACCTCCCACCTTCCCCTCCCATCTCCAACTCCTCCCCGTCGTCCAAAAACACTTCGCCCGCAGCGGTCCCACTCTCATCAAGTGCCACTAATAGCTGGAACTCGCTCTGGCGGGCCGCCTTCGTCGTCATGGCTTCTCCTTGCATGGCCACAATATTCCCTCCTCGCACATGCACGTTTATACTATCCAGTGGGGCGTCGAGGGTGACGTACTCGCCGGAAGTTACACTCACCCACTGTGAGTAGTCGAACATGTTGAACCAATTCCCCGCCGGGAAGTAGGCATCGACTGAGACCGCTCCTGGCGTGAGGACTGGCGACACCATCAGGCCTTTCCCGAGCAGGAACTGGGTGCTGATACCATACGTCTGGATGTCTTCAGGGAATGAGAAGAACAAGGGCCGTGCTATGGGGATCCCTCTGATGTGGGCCTCGTACATTAGTGTGTAGAAGTGTGGGAGCAGCTGGTACCGTAGCCCGAGTGCCTTTCTGGCAGATGCAGCGACTGAGTCCCATTGATAGAGCTCTTGCCGGATCGTTTTCTTATCTGAGTGGTCCCGTGCGAAGGGATAAAATGCACCCAACTGCACAGCAGCAACTGACGATGCAGTTAATTTGATTCTAGGAACTGTTTTAAATCATCGATCGAGTCAAATTGGAATTTGGCCGAGCCAACTCGATCGTCTTGTTGAACTTCGTGTTGAGTTTCACTGTAACTCGGTTCTGCTGATTCTCGGTCTACTCGGCCAAGACTCGATCGAGACTGTTCACATAAGAATTCCATGCAGTTATTCCACACGGTGCATATAACAATCAATGATGCTCATCGGATTGTTGATTGGATGGGTAGTGAATGGATGGTCTTTGGGATAGTGGTAATTGGGTTAACTCAACTCGAGCCTCGGCCAAGTCAACTCAATTCGATGGGATTTCAAGCTGAGTCACTGGAAAACAGACTCCTAGGTCTTAGACTGTTGAGACAATGAGACTCAGCGAGTCAACTCACTGACTTGGTCAATGCAAAATATTCTCTTACTCGACCATTCCTGTTTAATTCTCAATAACCAAATCAAGAGAAGACCTGTCCGAGTCTACCAATCTAGCTGGACATCAGTTCCAGTCGAGTTTTTAGAACACATGGTGGTCCACCAGAGATAACGTACCGATTGATAGATCTGCTTACCATTTGTATGCAGTGAGATCGAACTAAATATTGCAATTGTTCATCCAAACAGGCCTAAGAAAAATACAGTTAGATTTTGTGTACCTGAATCCACCGCCGGCAGAGCTCCTCAGTAGTGTTTCCATTAAACCCGCAGATGTCAGCTCCGACCATCGGAATCCCAAACAGCCCAAAGTTCAATATAGATGGAATTGAGTAAGCAAGATCATCCCATGTGGCGGCATTGTCGCCTGTCCAGTGGGCTGCATACTTGCCGGACCCCACGAAAGTCGATCTTGTGAGTACAAATGGCCTTTTCCCGGTGACCTTGATCAACGCCTCGTTCGTCGCTTTCGATTCCAAGAATCCATAGAGGTTGTGGGCATTGTACTCGGAGACATTGCCGAAGTAAACCGACGACGCGGGGACTGTTTTTTTGTTGATGGGCCGCTGGGTCCCAGAATTGTTGATCTTGTAAGGTGGGTCGTCGAGTGTAGAATTGGGGGATGGAGGGGAGGAGATTAAGTTTGAGATCTCATTCATGTCTATCCAAAGGCCATCGAATGGGATGACCTGGTGGAATATGGCAATCTCGCCGCCCCAGAAGCCCGCCGCCGCCGGGTTTAGGAAATCAGGGAAGTAGGTGGGTCCCGGCCAGACCTTGCCGAGGTAAGGTTTGCCGTCACGCTTTATGAAGATGTCGGCTTCCATGCCGCGGATATACGTATCGTATGTATCATTCACATTGATGCCTGCAGCAGTGGAGCAGTTGAGTCATACCGCCAACAGGCCGAGTTGACTCAGTTGACCCGAGTCTGTTTATTTATTTATTTTGAATCCTACTGTCCATAGGTGATATTTGTGTTCCAAGATGGAGATGGACCCCACCATGGGCTGAAATCTGGGCGGACCCGGTCATTAGGTGGATCACCCTGGACAGTTGATCAGCATCTTGTAACCGTCACCCCACCTAATGACTCGACCGAACTTCCTTTTGGACCAAAATGCATATATATTGTGGACCCCACAAGGTAAAACGGCCTCAATTCCATGTTGGGTCCTCTGGGTTAAGTAGGATTCAGATAGGCCATTGCATTTCTTCTGTTCTTTAACACTAACATTGTAAATACAGATGACTCAGTGAGTCAACTCGCCGAGTTGAGTTTATTTCAGTTCATTACCTGGATCTAAGATGAGGACGTATTTCTGGCCGTTCCAGTGAAGCCGATCGATGAATTTCTTCATCCGGTCCGCAGGAAAGTTGATGGGATCGAGCGTGAAATCTTTGTAACCGTCCATGTAATCAATATCCGTCCACATGACTTCAAGAGGAATCCTGGCCTTTGCATATCCGGCCACCACACTTTCGAGAACAGACACGTTCTTATACCCGAATTTACACTGGTGAAAACCTACAAATACGTGGATGCATGGATATATACATAAATACGTATATACTACACTTCCTGAAAAAGAAAAAATGAGGCCTGCCAAAGGGACATGCTGATCACACGTGTCCATGATCCAAGTCGCTCATAAGGTCGTACCCACGTGTGAATGCCCTGGCCCAAAAATTCATAACAATCTGCCCATCAGGTGGGCCAAGCTACAAGAATGTGACCAACCATCCACGTTCAACAGAGGTGTGTGGGCCCACCAGATAAGTGAACCAGCTATGTTTTTGAGGCAGTGCATCTACCCACTGGGCCCGCTTGATGAGTGGCTTGGATTGGACATGGATTCGGTAGCGATCGCTCCAGTACTGAGATCTCTTTAACGGTAAGTGCTGTGGCCCCAACATGATGTATGTATTCTATCCACTCCGTCCATACATTTTACCAGTTCATTTTGGAACTTGAACCCAAAACTTCCCAAAAAATGAGACAGATCTAAATCTCAGATGGACCACGTCACACGAAATAGTGGTGATTGAACGCCCACCGTTGAAAACTTTTTAGGATCTACCGTAATGTTTGTTAGTCATCCAACCTGTTGATCAGGTCACACAGACATAGAAGAAGGGAAAACACAAATATCAGCTTGGTCCACAACTTTTGTGGCCCCAAAGAAGTTTTAATGGTGGGCGTTCAATCACAACTGTTTCCTATAGTGTGGTCCACCTGAGATTTGGATCTGCATCATTTTGGGTTCATGCCCTAAAATGAGCTGGGGAAAATGGATGGACGGCATGGATAAAACACACACATCATGGTGGGTCCAGAGAGCTTTTCCAGCACCGACCAGTGCCGAGGTAGAATCCGAATCCGCATGGATCTGTCGGACTGTCACGGGTGTGGTAGCACGTGTGGCACGTGAGTCCTTGATTTTGGGCAGTCTCATTGGCTTTTCATCCCTGCTGCATGAAACCGTTGCGATTGCTTACCAAAGGACCAGTACGGCATTGGAGTTGGCCGTCCGATGAGCTCCGTATATTGCTTCATGACAGATTCTGGCGATGGCCCACTAAAGAAATAGAAATCCAGGACACCACCAATCACCTTGTACGTGATGTGTGACCCACCATATACAACATCCATACCGTTGCTGTTAAGCAACAAGACGCCATGAGTCATCCCGGCCGGAGATTTTGCATCAGGCAATGGAGATCTGATGTCCATGTAAAATGGGTGGGACCCATATAGGTTGAGGTCAAGATTAGCGGCAAAGATGTCTGAATTCCACATCGTTAAGGTCTCGTTGTGGGCTAGGCGGAACGTCTTCTTTGTGTGCTCCCCGAGGCCATAGAGGCTGGCCCGGTCGGCCGGGAGTGCCGACGTGATTTGTATGTACTGGTCCTTGAAAATGAGGCCGGCATCAGAATCTGAATTCTCCGGTGAGGTGTCGAAGAGGACATCGCCGGTAGATCGGCGGGACACAGAGAACCCGAAAGGAGAGTTGGCGCCGAGGGTGAGGATCAGATCGGAATTCGGGAGCGAGAAGCTGTTTTCCGGTGAGTTTTGTTCAGGTAGGTACTGAAGGTTTTCCGGCATGGATCGGTGGGGGAGGCTGGTTTGGCGGGGAATGAGGTGTTGTGGCACTTCCCATCTTTGGTGTTCCGCATCGGTTATCCGCACTCTCAACCGTTCATTCGTTTCAAAGCTGGGAGACAAGGAAAAACCTCTATCTTGTTAGTTGTTAATTGGCGGACCCTACTCCCAACTTCTCTTCGATCAAAATCGGGTGGCCATGATCATATCAGGCCAGAATAGCAGTCATAAATGGACATGGATCCGATCCAATTAGATCCAACACATGGGTCCGAAGTTCAAACCAGAAGCTCAAAGGTGTTGAATTAATGCACTCGCAGTAAGATGCATGTTTGCTTTCCAACGCATGTACATGTACTTTAAGTAAATACATTTATTTGTTTCAATATATGTAATTTATGGAATATGTCAATTCTTTCAATACGTGTATATATTTATGCTTTTTGTGAAAATGTGCATGTCTTTGTTGCGCAGCAAGCCAACAACGCCAGTGAACCGAGATCGAATCTCCAATATCACTCACTAACGATGAACAGAAAGAAACAACAAGTAGATACGGAATTTAAACAGACCAACAAACCACAAGACAAGATTTACGTAGAAAAATTCAGGTAAAAAACCACGGGTGCAAACTCCACTATGAATAAGAACGAAGCTACAATGATAAACTCACATTTTCCTATGCTCCCATGCATGAAGATGGTCCTTTTTGCTAACATCTTCTCTCTCTCTCTCTCTCTCTCTCTCTCTCACCTTGGACATATAGAAACCCTAATAGCATACCTTAATCCCGAATTACAACACTTCATATAGTATAAAACGAAAATCGAAGACAAAATAAAAAACTGTGCGTAAACAGTTCGCGCACGGTCGTGCGCCCGCCCAGACTTGGTCGGGCGCCCGACAGATACAAAATCTGTCCATAGAGTTATCAAGAGAAACTAACTAATTTCGGGCGTCCGACCCAACATGGTCGGGCACCCGACTGTGTAAAAAATAGTCCTGAGACTTTTAGTCTCTTTGGGTGAATTTCGAATGCTCGGTCACTAACCGTCTGGTCGCCCAACCACCGCAGGCTAGTAAAACTTAGTTGAAAAGGCACATGTCTCTTAGTTTTTTTATGCACCTATTAAATAGCTTTTATTTGTTGAATGTCTAGAAGTTTATAAATATGTGTTTGTAATTCATTTTCTAATATGAAGAAGTAATACAACAACTTTTCTAGCATCTTTTCATTCTTTTCTAAATTATTCTTTCTCTATCAAAGGCTACAATAGGCTATAAAGTGGTATTAGAGACAAGTTTCGGATCTTGATTGGGTGTTAGAAACTTCTAAGGAAGTAGAATCGATGGCAACAACTGGTGCAACGATTCATCCCGCAATTCTTATTTTTAGAAGGGAGAATTTTGATCATTAGAGCATTAAAATGAAGACCTTGTTCCAATCTCAAGGGCTATGGGAGATTTTTGAAACCGGTTATCCAACTACAACCGATCTCACATCTCTCTCAGCCACACAATAAGAACAATTGAAGGAGAATAAGAAGAAAGATGTGAAGGCCCTCCTCTTCATCTAGCAAAGTGTCTCTAATTCTATCTTTTCTAGAATCGTTTCATCTCAAACTGCAAAGCAAGCTTGTAAAGTTTACAATAGGAGTTCAAAAGTACGTCTAAAGTGATTGCCATTAAGCTACAAACTCTACGGAGGGAGTATGAAAATCTGAAAATGAAAGACTCAGAAAAGATGAAAGATTATCTTTTTTGAGTTATTAAAGTGGTAAATCAGATTAGAATCTATGAAGACTTTGTTTCTGATGAAAAGGTGGTTCAGAAGCTTTTAATTAGCCTTCCTACAAAATATGATGCTGTCGTTATTGCAATAGAAGAATCTAAGGACCTTTCAACCTTATCCTTGATTGAGTTAATGGTATTTTTAGAATTTCATGAGCAAAGATTGTTGAGACGTGAAGAAAAACAGTTGAAAGTGCATTTCAAACAAAACTTTCATTTAATTCAAAAAGTTCTTCCGAGAAGACACAAGCTAGTCCTGAAAAAATCAAGGCAATCACAAAAAAGGCAGAAAACCAATACAAGGAAAATGGCAAAATAAAAACAAAGATAAAAATTCCAATCTTACCTACAATTTTTGCAAAATGTTTGGCCATATTGAAAGTGAGTGTTGGAATCAAGGCAAACCTCAGTGTTTTAACTGCAAAAGTTTAGACACGTGAAGAAGGATTGTTGATTCAAGGACAATCAGCATGCTGCAAACTTCTCTGAAGAAAAAGTTGAAGAAAACATGTTTTTTGTATGTTAGTACTCACTCACTCAAAATGAAGACACGTGGTACTTACATAGTGGATGCAACAATCATATGATAGGTGATGATCGGATATTCACAAATATTGACTCATCCGTTAAATCTCAAGTTCATATGGGAAATGGTGCCATTGTGGAAGCAAATGGAAATGGGACAATTGCCATTGAAACCAAGAAAGAGGTCAAGTAAATAAAAGATGTCTTACTTGTTTAAGACATGGATTAAAACTTTCTAAGGGTTGGACAACTTGTTCAAAATGGGCACTCTATATCCTTTCAAAATGATTTTTGTATCATCGATGATAAGAATGACACAAATTAAGTGATTGCTAAGGTGAATATGGAGAAAAATCGTAATTTTCCTATTAAATTGCGTTATTGGATCGATTGTGCATGGAAAGTCGAGACACTTGATGAATCTTGACTTTGGCATAAAAGACTGAGACATTTAAGCTTTCATGGCTTGAAGCTAATGGACCAGAAGAACCTGATAGATGGTTTACTGTCTATCGAAATTAAAAATGACGTTTGCTCGGGTTGTGCATTGGGGAAACATCACCGTGCACCTTTCTTAAGAAGCACGTGGAGAGCAAAGGCACCCTTGAGTTGATCCACACTAATATTTATGGAAAAATGAAAACTCCATCACTTAGTGTAAGCTTGTATTTTATCATCTTTGTTGATGATTATACAAGAATGATATGGGTGTGCTTCATGAAGCAAAAGTCAGAAGCTCTTTCGATCTTTAAGGGATTCAAATCACAAGTTGAGAGACAAAGTGGCCTTAAAATCAAGATGCTGAGAAATGATCGTGGCGACGAGTATGTCTCTAAGGAATTTGAGACATATTGTGAAGAAGAAGGAATCAAGAGGTAACTGACTGTTGCTTACACACCTCAACAAAAGGGCTTTGCAAAATGGAAGAATAGAACAATTGTCTAAATGACTCATTCTATGTTGAAGGACGTCGGCGGTAGATCGGTGGGACATAGAGAACGCAAAAGGAGAGTTAGCGTTGAGGGTAAGGATCAGATTGATTTGGGAGCAAGAAACTGTTTTTTGGTGAGTTTTGGTGGTATTCAGGTAGGTACTGGATGTTTTCGGAATGTATCAATGGGGGATCGAGGCTGGTTTGGTAGGGGATGAGGTGTTGTGGCACTTCCCATCTTTGGTGGTCCGCATCGGTTATTTGCACTCTCAATTGTTCATTCATTTTCAAAGCTGGGGGAGAAGGAAAAACCTCTATCTGGTTAGTTGTTAATTGGTGGACCGCACTCCTAACTTCTCTTCGATCAAAATCGGTTGGCCATGACCATATCAAGCTAGAATAGAAATTATAAATGGACATGGATCTAAACCAAGATCCAACACATGGGTCTGAAGTTCAAACCAAGATGCTAAAAGGTGTTGAATTAATGCACTTGAAGTAAGATACATGTATGTGTTTCAATACACGTACATGTACTTTAAGTAGATATGTATTTGTTCCAATACATGCATGTATTCATGCTTAAAATTTTATGAAAAGCATGTCTCTTAATTAAAAAGACATGTTTCTTAGTTTTTTTGATGCATCTATTAAGCTTTTATTTGTTAAATGTATCTAAAAGTCTATAAATATGAGTTTATAATTCATTTTCTAGTATGAGGAAGTAATACAACAAATTTTCTAGCATCTTGTTCTTCTTTTCTAAATTATTCTTTCTCTATCAAAGGCTCCAATAGCCTACAAAAGGTGGGCCCCACCATGAAGATCACGTTGTAGAAGAATCAAGCCAATCAACTCGTGTGGTGGGCCACATGTGTACTTCAACTATGGGCCTGGAAAATGACATCCACCAAGCAGAAATTGCTGACATTTGTAATGGATGGGTTGGGCTCGTATCGCAATTCTGGCCCTTTTAAGGCCCGTTTGGATTGTAAGTTACTTAAGATAAGCTACTTATTTGATAAGTAACTTATCTTGGTTTCTACTTAATTAGCAAATAAGCATGTTTGGCAAACAATATAGTTATCATCCAAAAAGTAGAAAATTAAGCATGTTTGGTTTCCAACATCATAAGTAATCATCCCTCAAGTCTATTTGGTCCCCCTCACATCCACTGTCCATCATGTGGGGCCAACCTTTGATGTGGATCGTTCATTATGTGGCCCCACTAATGTGGGCCATCCATCATGTGGGACCCACCTTGGATGTGGATCATTTACCATTAGGGTTCGATCTTTAATGTGCACCATTAATTAGGTAGGGCCCACCTTTGATGTTGACCATCCATCATGTGTGGCCCACCATCAATGTTATTGTCCATCAAGTGGGGCCCATCTTCACTATCCGCCGCCCATTATGTGGTGTCCACCTTTGATGTGGACCATCCATCATCTGGGCCCATCTCCTATGTGGGTTGTCCATCATGCGGAGCCCACCTTGGATATGGGCCATTCTCATTAGCCCAACCTTTGATGTGGACCGTCCATCATGTGGGGCCCACCTTGATGTGGATCATCCATCATGTGGAGCCCACCATTATTAATTGGCCATCATGTGGAGTCCACCTTTGATGTGGAATGTCCATCATGTGGGCCCTACCTTCAATGTGGAGCCAACCTTTGATGCGGACCATTTATTGTGTGGGCTGTCCATCATGCAGGGCCCACCTTGGATGTGGGCAATTCATCATTATGGCCTGATATTTAATGTGCACCATTCATTATATAGTGCCCGCCTTTAATGTTAGTCATCTATCAAGTAGGGCCAACCGTCAATGTTATTATTCATCATATGGGGCCCACCTTCAATATCCATTGCTCATCACATGCACCCACTATGCACACCAACACTATCTATTCATGTGGGACCTGCCTTGAAGGTAAACAACATGCTTATCATTTTCCTCTCTTTCACCTCTCCAATTCCTCTATTCAACAACTTGTGAAAAAGTAAAAAAGCTAAAAATATTAGCTAAAGTGATTATATACTTTTTAAGTAAAAAAGTTCCTTATTAATTATCATAAACCAAACTTACTTATCTTAAATAAGTTACTTATCTACTGCTTATCTACTGCCATAAGTAGAAAAAGTAACTTATTTGGTGACATCCAAACATGCCCTTAGTGAATGGTTCCGGTTGTGGTTTGATTTCTTAGCCCATTGAAACGGGTCCAGCACAGTCCAAACTCGAAGGGCCCAATCCACCCATTGCTAGCATTAGCTGCGACACAGATCCAGCGATGCAGGTGGGACCTAGACTGTGATCCCCCCTTGACATACGCATTGTATAGCTAGTCCATCCATCCATTTCTAGCTTATTGTTTAGCGCATGGTCCCAAAGAAATGAAGGAGATACAAATCTCAGGTGACCACTCAATAGGAAACTGTGGTGGTTGACCATTAAAAAAAAAACTTTCTTGTGGGCCACAAAAGTTTTGGATCAATATGATATTTGTGTTTTCCCATCTTCTCCAGGTCTACGTGACCTCATCAAAAGGTTGGATGGCAAATAAACATTACATAGACACCAGGAAGCTTTTAATGGTGGGCATTCAATGACCACTTTTTTCATGTGGTGTGGTCCACTTGAAATTTATATCTTCTTCATTTTTGGGACAATGCCCTAAAATGAGCCGGAAAAATGGATGGTCAATGTGGATATACAAAACATATATCAAGGTGGGCCCGATCGTCAGGGTCCAGCTGACATAGGGGGATGAAATGAGCTTTGTTGAGCCCACGCGCGTAGAGCTGTACACGAGCTGAGTCGAGCCAAGCTTGGCCTTGTTCAAGCTAGGCTTGTTCAATGACCACCCTGGCTCATGTTCGGCTTGGCTTGGCCTTTGAGCTGGACTTACATGTTCGAGTTGGCTTGACCGAGCTTTCAAGCCGAGTTCGAGCCCAATTCAAGCTGAGTTCAAGCCTAGAAAAGACAAAGTTTTAATTATGCTCAGCCCAAAAGCCCGACCTAAAACTTTTTAAAATTGGGCCCAAAGGCAGCTCAAAGCCCATTGACACCTCCCACTTACTTTTATAGAGAGTTTCAACTCTCATTTCTTTGCTCACTTCCGATGTGGGACTAAAAAATATACTTTTTCGAATTTGAGCCTAGTTCGAGCTGAGTTCAAGCTTAGAAAAGACAAATTTTCAATTAGGCCCAGCCCAAAAGCCCGACCTAAAACTTTTTAAAATCGGGCCCAAAGGTAGCTCAAAGCCCATTGACACCTCCCACTTACTTTTATAAAGAGTTTCAACTCTCATTTTTGAGTTAGCCGTGTTGAGCCGAGTCGAGCCGAGTCGAGCTTCTATCAATCCAAACTTTGAGCTGAGTTGAATCAAGCTTAGGTTAGCTCAAGCTCGGCTTGAAAATCATTTCGAGCTTGGAAAAATGGCCTGGCTTGGTTCGAACCCAACCTTTGACTTGAGCCAAGTCAAGCGAGCTAACTGAGCTAGCTTGGCTCGTGTTCAGCTCTACATGCGCGTGGACAAGTCAGCTAATGCACACGCCACCACATAGGCCAGAGTGACCATCCGGTTGGACCTCACCGATTACATGTGACAGCCCAAAGATAAAGGTGGTCCATTGAGTAGGTGGGCAATGAAATCAGTAATAAGTTAATGGTTGATATAAAACTTCAGTTGATTTTTTCACAACCTTGCGTTTGTTGAGTTAATTGTGGCCCACCTGACTAGTGGACCCACATGATTTTTGGGACGGGAATCTACAGTGTTACTATTCTGATGGATGGCTTGGAATTGTACCTGTCGGCCACGTTGGCATGTGGCGGCGTGTGCGTTAGCTGACTTGTAGCTTAGCAAAGATGTGTGCCGAATCATACGATCCGTCCATCCTACGCCTTGCACAGTTGCACGGTATATATTTGGGGTTTTCAGCTTTAAAAGGAAGGCCATGATTCAGTGATCCAGACCATTGTTGTTCTTGACCCTTCCATGGATGGATCATGTCCCGAAAATAACTTGAATTAGACAACCTAACCGACAAATAGACTGTTGAAACAGAATACATTCAACGGTCCTCACTCCACATTCAGCTGAAACAGACCCAGGATTAATGGCTTAGATCTTCTGTTCTATGAACTTTTTCGGGGGCGTGGTCCATCCACAGTTGGCCATGACAGAGGAAGCGGATTGCGTGGTGTGCTCCCACACCATTGACCTCCGTGGTGTGTTGACGTCACCAAGTTCTGTGGCCCCACCATAATGTATGTGCTGTATCCAAACCGTCCATCCATTTTACGAAATCAATTTAGGGAATGGGAACAAAAATAATACAGATTCAAAAATCAAGTGGACCACACCATGGAAAGCAATGGGGATTAAATGTCTACCATTGAAAACTTCTTGGGGCTACGGAAGTTCTAGATTCGATCTGATATTTGTTTTTTATCTACATCCAGGTCTTTATAAGCTCAAGAACAGGTTCGATGACAAGTAAACATCATGATGGGCCCTAGGAAGGTTTCAACGGTGAGAATCATTGTCTCCACTGTTTTCTGTGGTGTGGTCCACTTTATCTTTTGGATCTGTCTCAGTTTTGGGATTATTATCTAAAATGATTTCGCCAAATGGATGGACGGTGTTGATATAAGACATACATCATGGTGGGGCGCACAGAACTTGGTGACGTCAACACACCACCGAGGTCGATGGTGTTACGCACACCACGCAATCCGCTTCCCATGACAGAGGAGTGATCTAGATCGCTGAACAAAAGGTCGCACTCTCAGAACCGAGAAAACCCGAGTACTAAATAATTCCTCGCCCACTATCTTGGTTTCCGAGTCAAAACAGACCGGGTTTGCTAGAAGATACACCAGAACAACAGTGTATAGCCTATAGAAACAATGGATCATGATTATTATTACGTGGGGGCATTCTACACAGAAACAATTGTGTACATACACTGATTCTTTCTCCTTACCTGGCTAGAAGTATGAGATTGGGAAGATCCGGTCCGTAGACGGGTGAGCTTTTGATGAGACCCAAATGGGCCGTCAACGATTTTCCGGAGGGATCAACGGTGATGGATCGAAGATCATAGCCGTAGCCGACAGGTTCTTCACTTGAAGGAGAGAAAGGGGAGAGAAAGGAGAAAGAAGGTAATAAAAGTACAAGAAAAAGATAAGCTTTTGATTTCATTTTCGTGTGATGAGATGAAAAGAGGCCGATCTTCTCTGCTTTTATAAGACTTTCATTTCTACCAACTAGAAAAAATAATGTGGTGGGGCCCACTTGACGTAGCGTTTTTATTTTATTTTTCCTTTGGGTGGTACAAACTAGACTAGTGTTCAAAACTTGGGGGACTACTGAAGTGTACAGGTAGTCCGTCAATTGGGCCATGTATATGGGTGATTTGAACCGTTCAAGAGGTGGGTCCCACAATTAATAGGTCATTTGCAGAGTATGGCCCACACTGTAGCGGCCCTAGTGGTTCGATCTGGGGATGTTCAAGATTATAGATAGGTTGGTCAACCGAGTGGTTGGGATCAGTTTTACAGGAAAAAGAGGCGGTTGAGGGCCTGTCTAGTTGGGACTTACTTCTGATGGAAATGATCCGACTGGCGGACCGCACTTCTACTTTGGTAGTCCGCGGGCTTGCCTATTGTGCGTTGGATCAGGAAGTGGACTTTTGCAGCCCCAAAATTTACACATGGTGGGAGACGCAGTGAATCCAAACTGTCCATCTAGTGGACCTTTCCAACTAGTGGGCCACAATTGAATATTAAACTGGATGGTTAGTACTATTTATGTGGAGCATGGTCTTCCAATCGAGAGTCTAGATGAGGATGGATTCGACGGGTGAAATTGATGGCAAGGATCATCTGCTTATTGCGATTTTCATCCAACGGCCACAAATGAACAGGACCCGGTGATTGAAAGATCGCCTTCACTGTCAACTCAGCCAGTTGTCAAGTAGTGGGCCATGTGTATTCCCTCCTGATTCGGAAGGGCAGGTGAGTGAGGGCCCGTATGGGTTCCATACAAGAAACCTCGTACTATAATTGGCGGTCCAAATTGCCCATTACAGGTGAACCATCACCCAAAAATTGCAGCAGTGAGACGATCCTGTCATCAAACCAAGAGATCCCGTCAGTTAAGGCCCGTTTGGATACTAGCAATAAGTTACTTTTTCTACTTACAGCGGTAGATGAGTAACTTATTTAGTATAAGTTTGGTTTATGATTAGTAATGAGTAACTTTTTTACTTGAAAGTGCATGTCACTTCAGCTAATTTTTTTTTTAGCCTTTTGACTTTTTTGGACAGATGACAGGGAGGAAAAGCTGATAAGTATAAGTATGTTGTTTACTAAACATACTTATTTTCTTAATAAGGAGAAGCTAAGATAAGCTACTTATGGCATAAGTAACTTATCTTAACAACTTACTATCTAAACGGGCCCTTAAAGACCATTGCATGGTTTTTCCTCCACCATTTCTCTAATGACCACTAACTGGAAGTTTAGGGCCCGTTGGGTTACCACAAAATAAGTTACTTCTTTTGTACTTGATAAGTAACTTATTTGAGATAAATAAGTTTGGTTTATGAACAATTATAAGTAGAGCCGGTAGAGCTGGAGTATGGAGCTCAGTGGCATCATCTCTCTTGATGAGAACAGTAAAAAGAGCAATAATTTTTTTTACTAAAATGCTGATATGCTTTTCAGTCAAAAAGTAACTTATAATAATGCTTAACCAAACTTATTTTAAATGAGTAACTTACATAATTGGATCCAAATGGGCCTTTATTGACTTCAATTTAATAAGTAGAAATCAAGATAAGCTATTTAAGGCATAAGTAGCTTCTCTTAAGTAACTTAAGATCCAAATGCCCTCTTAGAATCCATCTTAAGTAAAGAAGTAAAAACCCTAATCCCTTCCTATTCCTTCGCTTGACCTGAGCGCCCCTGCCTTAAATCCCTATCCTACTTGAGCACACCTTGCCCCTTTCCAACCGGTGAGTCCAATCGAAAATCTCTCTCTCTCTCTCTCTCTCTCTCTCTCTCTACCTTTTGGCTGGTCACATTCCCCTCCCCCCTCTCTCGTCCTTTCGGCCACTAGGCACTGTCCGACCTCCAGTAGCTCGTCCCACCAGGGCACTATCTGACCTCCAGAGGCATTGTTCAACCTCCAGCTACCCATCGACTTCCAGCAACCCCGTCCTAACTATGTCGGTCCTATGAAACTTTTATATACATATTTCCAAGCTCAACCCTCCGCTCGAGCTCGAAATTAGCTCAAATTGGCTCGATTCAGGTCAAAAGCTCGATCAATCCAGCCTGTACATGACATTCCAGCTCGATGGCCGAGCCGAGTTGAACTCAAGCCAAGGTGGTCATTGGTTGAGCTTAGCTCAAACATGGCTAAGTTGGGCTCGACTCAGCTTGCACAACTCTAATCTATGGCGCGACCTGGCCCAAGCTTTGTGGGGCCTACCATGATGTATGCGTTTTATCTATGCCGTCTACTAATCTTAGGGCATTATCCAAAAATGATGGGTATCCAAAGCTCAAGTGGACACCGAGAAAAGTGTATTGAATGCCCACCGTTGAAAATTTCCTAGGTCCATCGTATGCTTTATTTGCCATCAAACCTGTTAATAAGGTCTTGGCAGCCATATAAGCTTTGGATCAAGCTTATATTTGTGTTTTCCCTTCATCCAGGTCTGTGTGAGCTTATGAACAAGTTCGATGGCATATAAAGCATCACGGTGGACCTTAGGAAGTTTTCAACGGTGGGCGTTCAATCCACTTTTTTCTGTGGTGTGGTTCACTTGAGTTCGGATATGCATCGTTCTTGGGATCATGCCCTAAAAAAGATCTGGCAAAACGGATGGACGTCGTGGATAGAACACATACATGACAGTGGGCCCACAGATGTTGGGCCTCGTCGTGCCACAGGCAATCCGCTTCCGCATAAATCTGCTGGCGGAGGAATTATCCAGTAATCTAAGTGCAGTGCTCCTAGCTGAATGGGGACACTTGGAGAACATCTGAACCCTCCATTAGGTGTAGCATACATTTAACTAACTACTAAGTAAAATTCACACTGATCAGAAAATTCTAAGAATCTGATCAACTTCATGTAAATATGGACAGCCAAGATCACTTATAAAATTAGGCCAGTAAATAATAATTTAAATCGTATGTTAGTTCAAACTTATTACTGTATCTATTGTGGTTCCAAAAAAACCACTTATCTAAGAACACCATAAATATCCCATCCATGGCTTGAAATGTGAATGGTTGTAAAAATAAAAGACAACGTACAGATGCATCCGATCAATCGGTGCAATGTTTGCTTTGTAGCCCGTAGCGGATTAGGTGATACCCCGGATCCACCAAGGTGGGTGGGACCCCTGATTGTAGGGCTCACAGTGATGTATGTGCCTTAAATCCATACCGTTCAACCATTTTTATAGAGCATTTTAGTGCATGATACTAAAAATGAAGCTGACCCAAATCTTAGGTGGACCACCCAAATCTTAGGTGGACCACACCACAGAATTTTATTTTCCATCCAACCTGTTGATAAGGCCACAAAGACCTAGATGAAGAGACCACAAAAATATCATCTTGATACAAAGATTTTGTGGCCCACAAGAAGTTTTTAATGGTCAATTAGCACTGTTTCCTGTACTATGGCGCATTTGAGGCTTGGATCTGCTTCCATTTTTTTTTATTATGCCCTATACTGACGCTTTCAATTAGGATGGTCGGCATGGATGTAGTCACATACATCTATGTGGGCCCCCAATCAGGGGTCCCATCCACCTCGGTGATCCAGGGTCTCACCTACGTCCCCTCGGGATTTTTAATGCAATAGCATTGGGATGTGGCTATTGCATTAGTTAGGGTTGAGGTGAAAAAGACCCGACCCCAATCAGGTCGGGTCATTTTCACCTCAACCCTAACCCGACCCAAATTGAATTCGGGTTGGATTTTCCTAACCCTTACCCAACCCAAATTAAATCGGGTCGGGTCGGGTTGACCCACATTTTAATGATCAACTAACTAATTTGTAGATTAAACTAAATGCATATGACACTAGCATTCAATTGAAAACCAAACCATCTATTTTTTATAGGTACATGAGTGTGTGAGTGTGTGTGTGGAAATGGTACCATGAGGTTGACCTGATGGGAACTTTCCATGAGGTTGAGCGGTGTGGGCCCCACCATGATGTGTGTTAAACATCTACCCCATCAGTCAGATGCACCATTTCATGGTGGGCCTTGGGCTTAAAAATCACGTCAATCCATAACTCAGATGGCCACGGAAAAAAGTTGAGAGGTAATCCGCCCATTAAAACTTTCATGATCGTTTATTTGGCCCACTGAGATGTGGTTCACAAATCCAACCCATCCATTGTATGTGTCCCACTTGGATGAGGGGTTAGACCAAGTTTCAGCCGCATCCAAAACTCAGGTGGGCCCCACCAATGCTTTTAGATGTTTTAGGCATGTCTTCACATGGTTTTAGATGGCATGGCTCATTTGAGTTCTGTATACGACTGATTTTTGGGATATCCCATGACCTAAAGGGGACCCATCAAATGCACAGTGTTGATGTCTGACATGTAATGATCAACTAACTAATTTGTATATTAAACTAAAAATCGAGGCTTTTTTATAGAGTATTTCTATTACGCAAATACAGAAAGAGAAAAATAAATACATAGAATGGAGTGCAGATTTAAAGCATACCTCTTTAGGCATCAATGTAGTTAGAGTAATAGGATGATGCTTCAAACATGTCGATCAAGTTTATTGAATTGACAAACATGTGGACCGTTCTCAACAAGGTGTGTGAGAGAAAAAAAAAACTATGTATTATTTAACTAATAAGAAAATCAGTATATTAATAGTCTTAGGGCCCACAGAAATGTTTATTAAATTGATAAACATGTGGACCGTTTTCAGCAGGATATGTGAGAAGAAAAAAAAACTCTGTATTATTTAACTAATAAGAAAATCAATATATAATAGTCTACTTAACCCCTATATGATTCGGGTCGGGTCGGGTTAGGGTTAAAGGTGACCCTGGGGTCGGGTCACCTTTAACCCTAACCCGACCCATAAAAATCCGGGTCGGGTCGGGTCAACCCAAAAATTGAATTCGGGTCAAATTTCCCAACCCTAAACTAGAAAAATCCAGGTCGAGTCGGGTCGGGTTAGCGGGTCGGGTCGAATTTTGCCAGGTCTAGATGTGGCTATTTTTACTAAATGTTCAATTTCGGGTGAGGCTCATCTTTTTTTAGCTTTTTCACAAGAAATTGAAAAACTTTTGGTCGGAAAGACCCGTCCAACCACCTGTGTCGTATGTCCATGAAGAGGCAGAAGGCCTCTTGGGTGTGGATGGGTAGTCCACTCATGGGACCCACCCTAATACATATGTTACATCCACGCTATCCATCCATTTAAAGAGGTCATTCTAGGGGATGAGACAAAGAATGAAGCAGATCCAAAGCTCAAGTGGACCTCACCAAAGAAAATAGTGGGGATTGATGTCCCAGCATTAAAAACTTCTTGGGGTCAGAAGTTTTTTTATTTAAGCTGATATTTGTGTTTTCCCTTTTTCCATATCTGTGTGAACTTATGAACATATTAGATCTCAAACAAACATCATGGTGGGCCCTAGAAAGGTTTCAACGGTCACGTCACCGTCCCCACTATTTTCTTTTGTGCGGTTCACTTTAGAATCGGATCTGTCTCATTCTTTAGATCATGCCCTAAGGTGATCTCTCAAACTGGATGGACGGTGTGGATAAAACACATACATCACGGTGGGGCGGGGCGCACGGAAGTTGGTGACGTAACTTCAATAGGGTGAACCTGCTATGTCCATGAAGGGAGCGAATTAGGTGTTACCCTTGAGAACAACTTAGTGGGTGTTGCCCCTACCAATGTGGCCCACATGGATGATATTTTGTATATCCACGCCGTCCATCCGTTTCTTCATACCATTTTAGGATGGTGTTCCATGAACTATGCAAATCCAAATCTCAAGTGCCCAACCATTAAAAATTTGAAAGAGCTTATTGTAAGGTTTTGGTAATGTTTATTTGTAATCCAAGCTATTGATAATGTCAAGAAGGTCTGGATGAAGAGAAAATATGAAAAAACATATGGACGACGTGGATATATAAAACATACATCAAGATGGGCCCCACACAGGCCCTAGAAAGGTTTCAACGGTCACATCATTGTCCCCACTATTTTCTTTGGTGGGGTCCATTTGAGAATTGGATTTGTCTCATTCTTTATATCATGCCTTAAAATGATCTCTCCAAAAGGATGGCCGGTGTGGATATAACATATACCTCATGGTGGGGCCCACAAAAGTTGGTGACGTCACTTTAATAGGGAAAAGCCCTTTGACGGATTCAGATTTCCTGGGAAAGCCTTTCGCAAGAAGTTCCTACTCTGGGAATCTAGATGGGGCCCACTGTAATGTTTGTGAGAAATCTATGCCATCTATCCATTTTTTGAGCTCATTTTAGGATGTGTGACAAAAAAATGAGCCGAATCCAAGACTTAAGTGGGCCGTACCAAAGGAAAAGGTGGGTAGGGAAATTCCTAATGTTAAAACCTCCCTGGGGTCTACAGTGATGCTTATATGCTATCCTGGGCATTGTGGATTCCCCCTAGCAATGTGAAATTTCCTTTAGCACTATGGATTTCCCCTAGCAATGTGGAATCTCCCTGAGCACTATGGATTCCCCTTAAGCACTGTGGATTCCCTCTAGCAATGTGGAATCCCCCTGAGAGCAATGTGGATTCCCCCTGGCAATGTGGAATCCCCCTGAGCATTGTGGAATCCTCCTGAGCATTGTGGATTCCCCTTGGCAATGTGAATTCCCCCTGAGCACTGTGGATACCTCCTTGCAATGTGGAATCCCCCTGAGCACTGTGGAATCCCCCTAGCAACGTGGATTCCCCCTAAGCACTGTGGAATCCCCCTGGCAATGTGGATTCCCCTTACACACCGTGGAATCCCCTTGAGCATGGTGGATTCCCCCTTTGTCGTGGTGTGGTCCACATGGTATCTATATTTGGCTCAAATTTGGGCCCACAACCCAAAATGGTCTAATAAACAGGATGGATGGCGTGGATAATACATATACATCGTGGTACATTCTATGAGTGGGCCGTAGGGTTAATGCCCAAAGGGGCTTTCGCCCTCACACTGCTGGGCAGTAGACTTCTCCAGTGCTAATTTTTTTTTTTTTTTTTTTACCTTTATTAAAAAAAAAAAAAAAAAAAAAAGGGAACTCCATATGTAAGGTCTATTCCATCCACCAGGTTGGCCTCATCATGAAAGGCCTAAAGAGCTACAGTTGGGATGGTTTAGATGGCATATAGACATCACAATGTGCCTAAGAAGGTTTTAATCGTATGAACTATTCCCTTTGGCCTGGCCCACTCGAGATTCAGATCTTTTTCATTCTCTAGACCTTAGCACAAAATAAGCTGTAGAAGCAGGTGAACAACATTGATTAAAAACAAACATTAAGGTGGGTCTTACGAGTGGGGATCCCACTGTCATGCCCAAGGGGGTTTCCGTGCTTCGTGGACGTCCTGTGGTCAGAAGGGCATTTTAGACCGAAAGTTTTGCCATTTCTCATTTAAAGGCTAAAAAAAATGAGCCCATGAGAAATTAAACTTTCAGTAAAAAAGCCGCACCAGGGGCTATTGCAGTAACAGTCCCTCCCCTGGAGCCGGATTGCCAACGGAGTTACTCACTACCCTTAGTACCGAGTAAACTCTGTGAGGTCTACCATGATTTATATATTTTATCCACTCCGTCAATCCATTTTAACATAAAATTTTAGGGCTTGATACAAAATATTAAGCATATCTAAATCTCAAGTGGCCCACACCGCTGGAAACAATGTGAATTGAACCTGTACCATTAAAAATTTCTTGGAGGTCACAAAAGTTTTGAATCAAGCTGATATTTTTGTTTTCCCTTGATCCATGTCTTTGTGATCTTATGAACAGGTTGGATGACAAATAAACATCACTGTAGGCGCTGTGAAGGTTTCAATAGTGGAAATCATTATTCCCACTGTTTCTTCCTATAGTATGATCCACTTGAGATTTGGATATGCTTCAAGTTTGGCCTCAACCGCTATTATGATCTGGAAAAACGGATGGATGGTGTAGATAAGCTGAGTTTACTTAGGACGATAAGAGCGTCCTGAGTTTACTTAGGACGATAAGAGCGTCCTGAGTCACTCCGTTCGCAATCCGATTTCCCTTAGACTGTGTGCTGCACCTAATGGACAGTCCAGATCAACCGATTTTACCGTCCAAATGTCCCGATCCATCTAAAAGGTGATTGATTGATTGTGATGGGCAACGAAGAACTGAAGATTGACCAGTGGGTATGCCACGTGTGATGCACAAGAAGGTGGGGGAAGGCGTTTTTGAAAAGATTGCTTTGATTACATCTGCTGCTGTCCATTTCATATTACTTTGTTGATGTTGGGATTGTAGCCGATGGATCTAAGGTCATTATTTAATGATCCTAACCGTTGATACGATGGATCTCATCATGGGCCAAAATGTAAGAACGTCAATGGTACAAGTCCAACAGAAAATGTCTATTAATAGAAATTTAGCATTGTGAAATCAGTATTATTTGTGAGTTGTAGACAATGAGAATAGAGATCCACCATTTCTACGGTCTGGATCAATCTACATCATTGCATATGTTCGGAGTCTCCGTGCATGCGTATATCCAGTCATACTCTCGCAAGTATCCATGCTTCTCTTTTTATTAAGAGGTATCTAATGTCAGAGGTCTCACCTAATCCGCTCTCCGGATATCAAGTCAAAAAAGGTTTCAGTGATCCCCGGATCTACCGACGTGGGTGGATCCCTGAACGTGGGGTCCACCATCATGTACGTTCATTATATCCAGGCCATGAATCTGTTCTAAAAATTCATTTTAAGGCATTATACCAAAAATGAAGCAGATCCAAATATCATGTGGACCAAAATACCGGAAACAGTGGTAATCCAACATTAAAAACTTCTGGTTGGACCCAAAAGATTTGGATCAACCTGATATTTGTGTGATATATTCACCCAGGTTGGATGGAAAATAAACATTCCGGTGGCCCCTATGAAGTTTTTAATGGTGAGGATTCAATCAAGATGGTTTCCTGTAGTATGGTCTCTTAAATTTTGGATCTGCTTCATTTTTTGGTTCATGCCCTAAAATGATCGGTCAAAATGGATGAATGGTGTGGATGTAAAGAATATACATCAAAGTGAGTCCCACAGTTAGGGAATATATATCTCGTTCTGTAGTTATGAGAGATGTTCTCGTATTCGCCGATGATTCTCCAGATCTTTCACTTAAGATCTTGGTAGGTTGTCTGGTCGTCTAGAGGTCTTAGGTCGTCAGGTCTCAGGTCATCTTCCAGGTCTCAAGTCGTCAGGTCGACCTCTGCTTTTATCCTCGGTCTAGTCTCAGGTCGGATTTGAGGACCTGTACCTGGGCCCACTGGACTATGTGCTTTCCTCATGACCTGAGGTCAGCTCGAATTTACCCACAACCGTCTATTCAATGGGTGGATGTGGCTGATTTAACATATGGGTTGATCTACATAGTGGGCCAACTTATTTAACGGATTGGATATCGTGTGCATGCGAAATATTGGAAGTTATCAAAGGCCTTCTCTTTAATATATTGCCTTGGTGGTATTATTGTATTATAGGGTGGTCCGCGGGACGCGAATTGCCTGTGACCTTGGCCACTAGAAGTTCCTGTGGTCGGAATCTATATGGGGCCCACAGACATGCCAGTGATAAATCCACTCCGTCCATCAGTTTCTCAAGATCACACTATAACTAAAAGCCAAAATTCATCCAGATCCATTAATATTCAGGTGGGCTATACCACACGAAACAGCGGGGATTGAATGCTGACTATTGGAAAATTAGCTGGGTTCACAAAAGTTTTGTATCAGGATGATATTGTGTCTACAGTTTATCCCAGTTGTAATAACCCAATGAACGGTTTGGATGGCATATAAACATCATGGTCGGCTCCATGAAGGTTTCAATGGTGAAAGTTTTCGTTCTCACTTTTTCGTGTGTTATGTCCCACCTGAGCATGATTTTTGGACTACTGTCCTACTATGATCTTGAGAAACTGATGGATGGAGTTGATTTGTCTCGGGCTAGGGCTGTCAATGGTTCAGATCATGCTCCGAATCTGATCCGGATCCGATCCGAATAAATCGGATTCGGATTATTAATCGGATCAACGGATCGGATTTGGATTGGAATTTTTGATCCGTTTAATAATCGGATCGGATTTGGATCAACCCCGATCTGATATGGCAACGATCCGATTATTTAGGTCATGCAATGCACCCTGGCACCAACCTGGAGGTCCGCAATGTACCTACAGTTTTAGTCACACAATGCACCATGGTGCTCATCACTCTCCCTCCCTCCCTTAACCTTCTTCACGACACCACCAGTCCTCACATTTCTCTTTCTTAACCTTCTTCTTCACCGTTAGTCACCCGACGCACCACCGGTCCTCACCTCTCAACCCTTCTTTTTTACAGGGTTAGTAAAACAATGCGCCGGGCCACATCACACCGTCCGATGCACCTGATTGGATTCGGATAGAAAACGGAACGGATTCGGATTTCGAAGATGCTAAACGGATCGGAGTCGGATCAAGCATTCGGTGATCCGATCGGATTTGGGTCGGAGTCGGATCAGCCACTTCCTTGATCGGATCAGATTCGGTTCAACACTGATCCGGTCTGAATCAACCTATCCCGGGCATGTTTGTGACACCAGATAGCTTACCACGGGAACTTCACGTGTACGGCTTTGCACCCCATACTCGAGTTGTTATTCTCACAAGTGGGCTCGTGTCCATTGTGCCCCATCAAGAGTAAACCAAAGCTACAAAAATTTCCCATTTCGGGAGATCCTACCCATTCATATATGAAGCGGTAACAGTGGGGTCTTGGTATGGATTCTCGAATGGGATGTGGCTAACGGTGGAGTGTGCGCGCTAACGTGTTAACCCAAAGAAAATTAAAATAAAATAAAATGTGAAGCGGTAAAATTCTTTGGAGGGAGTTCCATAAATTACCTCTCACTAGTTTGGTATTTACATCGGTACTTTTTTGCAAAAAGGTTTTTGATAATTTGCCCCAACCAATTGAAATTTGATCCATCCTTTGATTCCATCACTGCTCCCCTATATTGACGTTTTTGCTTTTTGAGCGTGGAAATCAAAAGAGGAGTGTAAATTTCAGGTGGAGCCCACCGATGTATATGACTTGTCTATGCCATCCATCTGTCCTCATATATGATTTTAGGGCATGAGCCAAAAAAATGAGCTAAAAAATTAGGCAAATCCAAAGCCCAAGTGAGCCACACCAAAGAAAATGGTGGGAATTGAATGTCTATCATTGGAAACTTCTTAGTGCTACAGGAGTTTTGTATCAAGCTGAAAGTTTTATATGAGGCTTGGGTGTGAGCAAGGGATAGATAGCTTGGGTAGGTCCCATCGTGATGTTTATATGAAATCCACTCGGACCATCATATGCGTCAACCCCTAGTAGTCTCAATGCCTAAAACACAACTCTATTCATGATTTAGGTAGACCAGATGATTGGAAATAATATTGTGGACCCTCGCCGATTTTCCCGCGCTCCCACACGACGTCGTTCTCCCTTCCCCTTTCCTTTCGGAACAGAAGGAGATGAGGATGCGTGAGTGCAAAATCGCCGTTTGTGCCACTGGCTTGCCTTGTTCTCGAGGGCTTCGTTTGGTTATCGTGTTAAGCTGGATATGTTTAAGTGTGTTTATATAAGACCAGAGTCGCCACTAGCCAGTTACTTCGAATCTACAGTCGGCTAGGCCCTGTAGAAACGTTAGAGAAGGGAATCCGAAGATTCATTCCTCTAAAATGACTCCTGTTGATCTGCGGCCAGAGATTCAAGGTAAGGGATCACGGTTACAGGGTGGGAAGAGGTTAAGCACCCCACACACTGCCCGTACAAAAGTACGGTCTCTACTTCACAGAATCGATCGGATACTTGAAAGTCTAGTTTAATCCTCGTATATTCTCATGGATGACATGATGCATGAATGCGGGTCTGAACAGTAAGAGTTTCTGATGGGCAGGTTCCAACAACGGGCAAGCCCAGAGCGTACGCTCGAACTGACAGATGCTTTATGCGAGATGATGCATGCTGTGTGCTTGAATATTCAAAGTGCTTATAGTGATATGTACGTGAATGCAGGTCTGAACAGTAAGAGTTTCTGATGGGCAGGTTCCAACAACGGGCAAGCCCAGAGCATACGCTCGAACTGACAGGTGCTTAATTTAAGACATATGCGGTGTGCTTGAATAATCAAGGTGCTTGTAGTGAAGCAGGGGGGTTGGAAGAAAAGTAAATGTTGCACTTATGCTAGATGCAAATGAGATGATGCTGGAAAAATGATAGCTGGATGGACGGAGGTATCGCAAGGATTGGCTTCGAGTGGCTGGATCAAGACTTGGGTGACTTGAGAGGCTTGGACCAGTGGTCAGGCTGGGCTGGACCAGGGCTAGACTCTCCTCACTCGGGCTCTCCTTGGTGGAAAAATGGGCTAAGGGGTGGAGAAGGTCACTCGAACGGACAGGCTTTCTTTGGACTCGAAGGGATGTTGAAATGAGAAGGGGAGGGGGGTATTTATAGCAGCGAGGAGTGGCAGTTTGCGTAATTTTGTCCGGGCGGCCTGCTATGGGCCGCCTGTACGGCCGCTCCTCGGTTTCCAGCGAGTACGGTCGCTCCCTCGGGGCTGCTGTTGGACTCGCTGGTCGACTCAGTGAGTTAACTCAGCGGGTCGACTCGGTGGTTTGACTCGACGGGTTGACTCGACGGGTTGACTCGGTGTTTTGACTCGGTGTTTTGACTCGACGGGTTAACTCAGCGGGTTGACTCAGCGGGTTGACTCAGCGGGTTAACCCAGTGATTTTGACTTTTTTAGGATTTTTTGACTGGCTTTTTTCTGGGGGGGTTTTTCAGGCTGATGTTTAAGACTGGGTTGACTCGGTTCAGGCTTGATCTGGGCTATGGAATGGGGCTTACAAGGGTGAGTTTGGCTGAGTTTGGACTTGGGATTTGGGGGTATGGTCTTCCATTCATCCAGCTATCTCTACCAACAGTGTAGCCGAAGGTGGGGTGTCTACAGATGCCCCTCTTTGGCAGAGGTTGCGTTCAATCGAATGCCAAAGCGAGTGGACACCCCACTTCTGACCCGGTCATTCATGGATCATGGTCTGAAATCATTGCTTGCCTTTGCTTCTGTGCCAGTTGATCGTTTGGAAACCGATCACTCGCACATACCGCGGGAGTTTGGAGAAAACGTTGCGATTGTCCCTGCATGCGCTGCAACCTGGGTACCCAATCGCAACCCTTCCATTCCCGATCGGTACTAACATCGGAAAGGTACAGCAGAGCCTCTGCGTCGACAGTCTTACGAGGATGTTGACCCTGAGACTGATTGTATGATGTTTGATGTTTTCCCAGATCACTCCAGGAGTACTTGTTTCGCTTGACTGTCAAAGTGATTAGACGCCCTGCGTTAGATAGTCTTACGGGATTCTACTACGCCGACCTGGACTCAGTCAAGGTACTTCAGGCATCCACGCCTAGGTATGTGCGGGTGGGCTTTTTTCACCTGATCTGCTGGTTTCGATGCTTGGTTTGCAATTCATTCTTTCCTTGATTGTGGTCTGGAGTCTTTGTTGTCCTTTGTATCTGAGTCAGTTGATTGTCTGGAAATTGATAACTCGCACATACCGCGAGAGTTTGGAGAAAATGTTGCGATTGTCCTTACAGTTTGCTGCAACCTGGGTACCCAATCGCAACCCTTCCATTCCCGATCGGTACTAACATCGGAAAGGTACAGCAGAGCCTCTGCGTCCGTAGTCTTACGAGGATGCTGACCCTGAGGCTGTTTGTGTGATGTTTGATGTTTTCCTAGATCACTCCAGGAGTACTTGTTTCGCTTGACTGTCAAAGTGGTTAGACGCCCTGCGTCAGATAGTCTTACGAGATTCTACTACGCCGACTTGGACTCAGTCAAGGTACTTCAGGCATCCACGCCTAGGTATGTGCGGGTGAACTCTTTCCACCCAATCTACTGATTTTGATACTTGGGTTATAATTCATCGTTTCCACCTGTTCAAATGGTTTCTGTGACCGAGCCTTTTGGCTTTCATCTTTTTGTATCTTGGCATGTGGTACAACCGCACTGACACTGGAGTTCAGTTCGACCGTACTTTGAATGCATTGGATCCGATGGTCTCCGGGGAAACCGCGAGACATCGGATCTTATTTGATTTTTGCGTCGGCTCCTACCCAGAGATATGGAAGATCTCCTGGTGTTTTGGAGGCAGAACGCTCTACTGGAAAACATTTTTGGATTTTTGAAAAGGCACCCACTCTGGGGAGTGATACTCCGTGGGGTTTTTATTTGCAAATAGAAATATTTTTTGTCTTTTTGAAATGGAAATCTGATTTGCACGTGCCTCCACTAGGGATGCCTGTGGGGTCTTTGGCTAACCGGCTTTTATTTTGAAAGCAGGTAAACATGATGATTGATGCGATGGATGCTGATGCATGGAGATGCATGATGAATGCATGGCTTGGCTCATTCTCTTCTCGTTTGATGATTTTGCTTTTGCTGTGGGTGCAGAGAACTTTGAGCTTATTGCTTGCAGGGTTGTGCTTCCCTGGGAATTTTCCTTTTGATATGGAGGTTTGGACAGCGGGTTGGTCAAGATCCCGACCCGTGGTCGATCAGGTCCATCGTCCCAAGATGCTGTTTCTTTGCTAATGAGAATGTACGAGGACATTATCCGACTTCAAGATGTTCTTCTGGGCATACATGTGATTGAGACGGTGTTTGGTCGCCAGTTTTGGTCAAGATTCCAATTTGCGGGAGATCGGATCCGTCATCCCAAATTGTGAAGAGAGTGGAGTTCAAGACTCCTGAAGTGTAGTGCTGGGGATACTGACAATTTTTTGTGATTTTTGCAGATATTTGGGTCCGAATCTTTACCTGGGAGGTCAGGATAGAGATCGGTTTATTGAAAACACAGGAAATATTTTTTTTTGTGATTTTTGAAATATTTTCTTTGAAAGCAAGAGAATTTTTTTTTTTTTGCGATTTTTGACAATATTTTGATTTGAAAGCAAGGGAAATATTTTTGTGATTTTTGATAACATTTTGAAAGCAAAAGAAATATTTTTGTGATTTTTGAAGAGGTGATTTTGCAATGTTTTTGTATTTTGTGATTTTTCTGAAATGCAGGGAAAAGTATGGAATTTTCATCCACTTCCAGCTTCTACTGCTGGTAAGGCACCTGATCCATTTTACGTCAGCGAGCAAGACGAGTCTCACACAGTTAAGTGCCGTAGTTTTACATCTTCGGATGAGGAGATTTTGAGGGTTTTCAGTCAACACACCCACAAAGTTGCCTGTTCCTCATGTGCAATGCACATAGACCACGTATCGTCCGACGGACTCCTTCGGCCACAAGATGAGCCACATCCTCACATTTTCCTTAGTCAATCCAGTTTGGGGTCTTACGTTGCTCACAATTCCAGTGAGAGTGAGCTTCACCTCCCAACAGCCTTAATCCCCTTCATGAGTTTTAGGAACAGGGAACATCCGTCAGATTCAACAGCGACTTCCAAATCAAGGTTGTCTATCACGGTGCGTTCAACACGAACAGGATTGCGGAGTTCTGCCCGCCTCAGCCTTTACCTGTTTAGGAGATTCCAGACACCCGTACGATCAAGTGTCAGCCATGTCTGGAACAGGTTAGGAAAGAAAGCCCCCGAGAAGTTAATCCCAGTGTAGTTTTAGGTCTTCGGACCGCTGGAGATGAACTTGTGCAATTTGAAATTCTTGATGAATCAATTTTTTTGTTTTTTATTTTTTTTTGAAAAGGTTCCAGATTTCAACTCGGGTGATCGAGATTGATGCTGGTTTTTGCGGAAAGATTTAAAATATTTTTGGTGTTTTTGAAATGATCCGGGTTATCGAACCTTGATCAAGGCTGATGCAGGTTTTTATTGAAAATCTCTCGGGATGTTGATCCCGACGTAGTTTAAGGTCTTCGGACTCTGAAACTATAAAAGAGGGGCAAACATTTTTTGTGTTTTTCGAAATGATCCAGATCATCAGACCTTGGCCTGAAAGGCTGGGATCGATGCTGGTTTTTATTAAAAATCTCTCAGGACGTTGATCCCAACGTAGTTTAAGGTCTTCGGACCAGAAACTGTACAAAAGGGGGCAAACATATATATATATATATATATATATATATATATATATATATATATATATATATATATATATTTGGAAAATATCCGGTATCAGCGGATCTTGATTCGAGCAGTCACGGCCGATCCCGGCTTTTATTGAAAATCTCTCGGGATGTTAATCCTGACGTAGTTTAAGGTCTTCGGACCCTAAAAAAACTTTATGTAAAGTAATCAAGGGTGGAGATTCTTGGGATTCTTCTTGGAAATGGTTTGAATCATCTGGTCATGCCTTTGGATGGTTGAGATCATTGTTTGACCAAGTCAAATTTTCCTTTCTTTTTCTTGAAAATTCCATGGAACTTTTCCACATCATCAACCCAATTTCTCACCCATTTCTCATGAGGTGAGATTTTGGTGAGATTTCTTCCTTTTTCTCACCATTCTCTTTCATCACTTCATTCTTACATGGAGGTACAAGATTCACTTGCAACCACCCTTCCCAAGGAGGAGTTCTTCCCAAGGAGAGAGGGTGAGAGGTCGTTTCACCTAGGTAGGGGCTAGGACGGCCTCCCATGGGCCGCCCGACCGGTCTCTGCCTTCTGGTCTCTTCAGTGGGCTGGATAAAAGGGTGCCCTCCCCTTTTCTATATAACATGGGGCACCCTTACCCCCTCAAACGTGCAATCTCTCTCTTCTCTTTCTCATACTCTATCTTTTTTCAAGTTTTCTCTCTCTTCTTTGGTGGTCCTTTGCTCTTCTCAAGTGGTGGGCCTTAGAGAAGTTTTGGGACAGCAAATGGTCCCTCTTTGGTGAGTAGTAAAGGTATGGACTACTTCCTTTTCCTTTCTTGTCTTTTTCCTTCTTCATTATCTCTTCTCATGGCTCTTTTCTTTTCTTCATGTAGCTATTCCAAGAGGTGTGAAGGTGGGCCCAAGTATTCTTGACCTTTTTCTAGATCTCAAGTCTCTTTCAAAGGTGGTGCATGGAGAAGGACATTGCAAGCTCTCCACTTCATCATTTTTTTCTTTTTCACACTCCCTCCATGTGCATGTAAAGAGTGATTTTGCCATGTCATCAAGAGTGCATGGCAAAACACTCTATCTTTTTTATGGGAGTTGGGCCTCTTTTCATGTGTATCAAATGGGCTCAAAGTGAAGTCATGGCCCTTGGTGTATTTGATGGGCCCAATGCTTCATTTTGGGCTCCTTCTTACTTTCTTTCTCTTGTCATTTCCTTTGGAGCTTTCTATTTCTTTTCCATTTTCTTTTCAAAATTTGGGCCCATGGGCATGGTAGGGCCCATCTCAAGTTTTGGGCTCATGGGGCTCACTTTGGGTGACCCCATCTTTCTTTACATGTGTATGGACCAAGATGACTAGCCCATTCTTCATTTGGATCTCAAATGGGCTAGATTTCCTAGTTGGGCCTATATGGACAAGTAGCCCAACTCTTTCATTATTTCTTGATTATGATGTACATCCTTGTACAAAGTGTGGTGGGCTCTTTGGAGTTTTTATATGGATGGGCTTTTGGGCCTTCTTTAGAATTTGGACACTTTTTTGAACCATGTGTGCCCCACTACACTTTGTTCATGTAGGATTTTTCTTTTCATGCTTTTTCATTGATGGATGGAGGACTTGAGTTACTTGACCATCTACAAGTCCCATGAGTGAGTTGTTCCAACAATCTCACTAAGTTCAAATGGTTTTTCTTTGTGGTAGGAATGTGATTCTCAAGAGTTTCCCTTTAATGTTATCAACCTCAAATGGATGATCCTCAAGTGAGCTATCCATACAACCATAGCTCCTTGAACTTTTCTATGGGGGCTTGGTGGATCATCCATCATCATTCAAATATGAGTGATTTCTTCTTCCATTTGTGAGAAAGAATGGTACCCATAAGTTGCCCAATTTTGTCCCCATGCTTTGGGACATTTTGGATTTTGATCTTCAAGTGGGCTACGTGTACCATTCTTACCCATTTTCATGATGGTTGGGTGACTCATCAAACCATGCTCTTTTGTGCTCAAATGGTCTCCCTTTTGGTGAAAAAGTTGGTGCACATAAGTTGCCCAAACTTGTCCTTACATGGGCATTTCCAACTTGGTTCTTCATGTGGGCTATGTGCATCAACTTTTTTTACCATTAGCTTCCTTGGTTTTGTGGGTGGACCGCCATGTTGTATTCTCATGGTCAACGCTTTCATCAAGATAGTGCACATAGAGTTGCCCATGGTTAACCCATGAATGGGTCCTCATATTCTTCAAAGTGGGCTATGTGCTCTCTCCAATCCATTGAGATGAGGCATTTGGGTTGCTCTTGAGGGCCCACTTCCTTTCTATCCCCCACTTGTCCATGTACATGTGTAAAAAGATGGGAACATCTTAAGTGAGAATCATGGCCTTAGCATAAAAGTGAATCAATCTTTTGGCCACATATGGACTTTGAAGAGGGGCTTCATGTGAATTAAGATCCTTTGTTGATCTCATGGCACCTGAGTGCATTTGTTGTCCAAAATGTGTCCTTGGATGATAGACTTTTCTTGCCTAAGGCATGCCATGCAACCTTCCTTAAGGTGGGCCTTACTTTTTCCAATGGGCCCAACACATATCCTAAGTGACACATGGAGTTGGACTTTAGACTTTGCCTTTGAATGTGAGTCCAATCCCATGGGTTTCTTGGATGATAATTTGGATTTTAACGGGTAAGGGATAGGGACTTACCTTGTCAAGCTTGTAGGATTCAATGGCGGATGGTACCAGAGGTCACCGAGTGATTGACGAAGATGATCCTGCCTTCATCATCCGCCGAGGGGACCACATGTGTTCCTTAGCTATGGAGCATCAACCTCTTCCCGCTATCAAGGGTCGAGGTACCAGGGATCGCTGGGACGACTGGATGAAGGATCCACAGCCCTTGCTTGAACGAGTACTGGATGGTACTCCTTTTGCTGGCCTCCTCACCCTACGCTTCCACAATAACGATGCTAACCGCATGATGCTCGCGGCCCTTTGCGAGAGGTGGCGGGATGAAACCCACACCTTTCAGCTCCCTTGTGGAGAATGGGGAATAACCCCCTTGGACATTTACATGCAGATAGGCTTCCCGTTTCATGGGACAATTGTCCCTCAAGTCAGCTCTCTAGCTCCTCTCACCTCCACCGACTGGCTACGGCTTGTCGGTGACGTCCCTCCCGAGGGTGAATTCTAAGGCCATCAAGTGAAGATGCGATGGTTCTACAACAATTTTGCCTCCGTCATCCCCACCACCGAGCGAGAGGCCCTCCACAAGGCGCGGGCCATGATCACTTATGCTTTCGGATCCTTTCTTTTCTGCCATGCGAATGAGAGAGTTGATCCTAAATTTCTTCGTTTAGTCGAGGATCTTCATCACCCCTATAACTGGAATGGGGCTATCTTGACCCGTATTTTTCAAGGTCTGGACAAGACCTGTCGACATAGCCGGTCCTTCACAGGCTTCTGGCCTGTTGTTGAGGTACCTTTTCTTTCGTCTTCCTTGAAGTCATTTACCTTCTTTCTCTCTCTGATCATTAGATGTGCTTTTGTCCAGACCTGCTTTTATGACCATTTTCCCCATCTTGCGCCGAGGATGAGGGATGATATTGAGCCCTCTCAGTATCGCCACATGTACTGGCACCAACAAAACCGTCATCGGAATTCCCGATTTCCCGGGGACAATTGGCGTGCTGACATAGACGGGCTGACTGTCGAGGACGTAAGTATCTTGCTTGTCTTTGCCCTCGTGCCGTACTGTAACTGATCGTGGTGACTATGTTTGCTGCAGCTCGCTCGGATGCCGTATGCCAGTTTCCCTCTCTATTACACCCCCCAGCGTGTGGAGGCATACGATGCTTCATGTCTTCGTATCATGCTTTCTGACGCTGAGTCTTTCCAGTGGTACTTGGGGGAGAGGTTGCTTCGGCAAGTTACTGGGGTGGCTCGGGTCCCTTATTCTGCACCTCCTCTAGCTGCTCGGATGCCGGTTGATGAGAGAGTTGAGGCTCTCGTGGGCCAGCCCGGATTTCGCTTCACGATCCCGGATTGTGATTATGATGAGTGGTATCTGCTGTTCGGCCAGGGGCCTCTGCTTCCTTCGCTTTATGTTCCAGGTGGCCGTCGCAGGTATGCTGGAGGTTCGGTGACTGCTCCTTTGATGGATCTTTATCGTCGGGAGCGGGACACGAGGAGGGACGATGATGATTATGTTGGCGACTTGTAGCCTGCTCGGGTGCTCTGCTTTGTATGGCCTTGTGTTTTTGCTTTTATCTTCTTTTGTATCAAGCTCTTTTGAATGAATATATAATCTTTGATTTGTCTCAAGATTCTTTGATGATGTCTGGAAGCTTTGACCTTTGACTTGTTCCTTAATGATTTGTGGAAGATGAGGCTTCTTAACTGCATGGATGATGGCTTGAACGGTTCAGATTGCTTGATTTGGCTTTGTGGGCCCACTTAATGATTAGATGTTGAATTCTGGCCCTTCTTTTGATGATCAAACCTTTGATCTTGCTGCTCCATGACTTGTACGGGTTTTTCAATAGTTTGGATCCTGGTGATCTAGCCCTTGCATGGTTCAGATTGATGGATTCGACTCTATGGGCCCACTTGAGACCTTAGCTTTACTTTGGGGCACCTCTTTTGATGACTTGTGAGGTTAAGAAGGCTTCTCATGGTGTGGATGATGGCTTGAACGTCTCAGATCGCTTGATTTGGCTTTGTGGGCCCAGTTGATGGTTAGATCTTGGATTCTGGCCCTTCTTTTGATGATCAGCCCTTTGATCTTGTTGTTTGGTGGCTCATGTAGGTCCTTCAATGGTTTAGATTATGATGATCTGGTCTTTGAACGGCTTGGATTGCTTGTGGCCCCCACTTGATCACCTTTCCTTCTCTTTGGCTTGATCAGCCCTGTTCTGGCCGCATTGCTTCATGATTGGACCGGTGGGGCACCTTTTGTATGATCTTGATCAACTTCAGTTGAAATATGGAGTGGACCGGAGCTTTGGGCGGCCCATGGAGCGCCATCTGCTGACGTGGACTGTCAGCCTCACCTACCAAGAATCCTGGAGCCAATCCCGCGGAGAGAGGGGAACCGCGTCCGTACGGGCGGCCCAGGGCAGGTCGCCCAGAGCTCGTCTCTTGAGCGGCCTGGGCTGGCTCGTGCTCGGACATTCCTTGGTCCCTGTTGCTGCTGTCCCTACCTGCTGTGTACGTTCAGGTTCGATTCCAACAATGAATCTTCTCTTTATCTCCTCTTTCATCATCATCTTGTCCTCATCTTGCTTTGTCCTTTCTTGGGCCATAGATGGTGGTGATTTAGGGGCTGTGGGGGCTGTCCAAGGTGGGTCCCACGCTTCAAATTGTCAATTGAGCTTTGATAATGGGGAGATGCCTTTAATGGGTGGTGGAGGTGGGGCATTGAATGGAAGCATTGATGAGGGGTTAGAGATGGTGGTTGGTGGAGCCTTGAATGGCTCCATTAATGGTGGGATGGCTGGATTTTTAGATTTGAATGGGCCCCTCATTATGGGAGGAATGGATGGTATAGATAAGATGATGGGATGGGACATAGGTGAGGCTATACATCCCTTGGATGTGGGCCCCATGGATGATATGATGGATGGTGGTGATGGGACCATGATGGACATAAATGGGCTGATCTCATGCTTGGATGGGATGGATGGTTCAGATGGTACCTTTGACGGTTTGGATGCTCTGGATGAGGGCCAGGATATGCGGTATACTTCTTTGGGTGGACTTGATGTGATTATTGATGATGTCCCCCTGATGATGGACGGTGTGGATGCCTCGATGATCCCTTTGATCGGCCATGATGATGATTGGATTCATGATTTCCTGTTGGAGGGGGCCGCAGGTCCAGATCTGACCGTTAATTCTTCGATCGGGGCTGCCCGGACCCTTTTTGATGGTTCAGATGTATTCTTTGACGGTCAGATTAGCCAGGATGCCACGATGTGCGGTGTGATCTTCACTGATAGTCCTTTTAATGGAGAGCATTGTCCTTCCCCTGGTCATCGGTCCTTTGCGCACTCTGTTCATGAGGTGGGCGAGTCTTCTCATGCGGCTGAGATTATGACAGTTTCAGACAGCGATGAGACTATATCCGACATAGCCATCACTGAGGGTAGGTCAGGGGCTGTCGAGTCTGCAGAGGTTCCAGCTTTTCCTTCTCCTTCGCCCGTTGACCTTCCGATCCTTGATGAGCTGTCTTCGATTTCTGGGCCTTTTGTGCTGGAGGGGGTACCAGTGAGGACTTGTCAGCTGCTTCCTCGTTCTTCCTGCTCGCCACGACTGCTTGCTTGGCTTGACAGCTTGTCAGTTTATGAGATTCGAGATTTGGAGTCTTATGGCTTCGGCGGTCTGATCCATATGGCCAGAGTTGATATTGATTGGAGGATGCTTGGAGCTGCCTTGATTGACTGGGTCCCTTCGTTGAACTTGTTCGCGTTCAACGATATGGAGATGGGACCTTCTTTGGAGGAGCTTGCTTGCTTGACAGGCTTACCCTTGGATTATACTCAGTACTTCTCGCCGAAGACATCGCCGAAGACTGCTACACCGCAGAACTGGTTCGGGATCCCCTATCTTGTTCGGCCTGCAGCCGGTGGCCAGGATGCTGTGGTGTTCTCCTTGGACTTGCTGTATGATCTTTTTTCGGGTCTTCAGAGTACGGCCGGCTCTACCTTTGCTCGGAACGCACTGATGTTCTGCTTGATTGCTGAGGTGCTGTTCTCGGGATGGTGCAGATCCCAGACTCCTTTGCTTTTTGAGGTGATGAGCCGAGCTATTCGTCGGCAGGGGATCATTTCTCTTATCTTGGCCGAGCTATTCGATGGGCTGACCGACTGCGCCTTGGGCCTCACTCGTGTCCTTCGCGGCTGCTGTGCATTTCTTCACGTATTTCTCCTACACCTTTTTTTCCTTCTTGCTTTGTTGGGGATTGCTTTGCTTTAGCTGAACTTCTTTTCCTCTCTGTGATCAGGTCTGGCTATGGGAGCGTCTTTCTTTGACTATTCCTGTATCATTTCCTGACACCCGTCGCCCAGACCTTATGCGGTACATTATGGAGTTTCTTCCGCATACAGCTAGGATGAGCGAGCCCTTGTATCGCAGGATGTTTGCTGAACTTCGTGACTGGAACGTTCGTTGGGAGTCATCTTGGCTTTCACTTCCTCCAGTGCTTTGCGATGCACACCGCCTTCCTCTGATGTTGGTAGGCTTTCGATCTTACTTTTCTTACCATCCCATTCGGTTCCTGCGGCAGTTTGGGTATGAGCAAGTGTTCCTCTTTTCGCTTTCACGGGTATCGGGCGTCGAGCACTTCCATCCAGATCCTCTGACTTTAGGACCCGGATTGATTGTTCTTGGGCGAGTTACTTGACTGCTGATTTGCTGGGTTTTGAGCTGAGGACTTTTCCGATGGCGACCGCCCCATATCAGTACTGGGTTGCTGAGCAGTCTTTGTATCGACGTATCCCTTGTTGGCACCAGACTGTTGATGAGGATGAGCAGGATATCCTCGGAGATGCTGGCTCTTCATCTGGTTCATATGAACCTTTTGAGGAGCGCCCTTTTATCGATCCTGGCTTCTTTTTGGCCACTCATGGCCATCTGCTGTCTGAGATCTCCGCACTTCGGTATCATTGTGAGATGATGTCGAGGAGATTGGCTGCCGATCGGAGGTTGTCTGATGAGGAGACAGCGATCCGTACTCTTGAGCCCGATGAGGTGCATTACCTGCGTATGGAGGTGAGCAGGTTGAGAGCGAGATTACTTCATTATGAGTCAGAGGACTCACCTGATGTGGCCGAGGAGGAGGCTAGAGATTGATTATGTTGGCCACCTGCACACTGATTTTTTGCGTATATGATTGATGATGATGCATTTTTTTTTTGTATTTTTTGAAAAAGATGATATGACATGTGTAAAAGAAATATGATACTTTTAATGAAAAAGAAAACTGTTTTGGGAATCTATTGTGCCATTAGTTGTCTTGTGAGTGTGTCTGGATTTTGTGTCGGGATATAGGAATCAGAACTGTTGCTCGGCCAATGCTTTGACCGATGTCTCGAGATTTGACTTGTGTGCTCCTTTGGTTCCCTGGAGGTGTAGGCAATGGAAACTGTTGCTTCTTGAGATTGTCAGAATTTACAGAGTTCTTTGCTCCTGACCGCACTTCTTCTTGTTCTTGAACTGTAACTGCTTGAGCCGATCTGGACCGTCTGATTCTTTGGTACCTGCACTTTTTATTTTATTTTATTTTATTTTTTTTAATTTTTTTTTCATTTGAGCCATTTTTGCCTGCAGCGCTCTTTCGAGTTTTCACTACTGTTGGGGTCCCAAAAGTGAGGATCCCCGAAATGATGATTCCGAATGCCAAAACCATCACGCGGTCAGATTTAGGGCCAGTGCATCGAAAATCGCGGCACGAATCACGACACACGCATCAGATTTGCCTCAAGCATGAAATTGGGCCGGTAGTGGACCCCACCGGACACCGTGACCAAAACTGTCCAAAATTGGGAGGATACCTCAATTATGAAGAAATAGGAGCAGTGCATCGGCATTCATCGCGAGGCGGACCCCGCAAATCCCCCAATTTGCAAAACCCAAGTTTGTAGGACACGAATACGTCCAGCGCATCCAAAAAATGAATTTAAGGGCGCACTGCCTCCAGCACATCCAAAAAATGAATTTAAGGGCGCACTGCGTCCAGCCCATCCAAAAAATGAATTTAAGGGTGCACTGCCTCCAGCGCATCCAAAAAATGAATTTAAGGGCGCACTGCGTCCAGCGCATCCAAAAAATGAATTTAAGGGCGCACTGCGTCCAGCGCATCCAAAAAATGAATTTAAGGGCGCACTGCCTCCAGCGCATCCAAAAAATCAGTTAATTTCAGGACGCACTGACAGCTGGCGCGTCCTGCAAACCAACTTCTGGACTCCAATCATTTCGCGACGCGCCGAGCGCATTTAACGACGCGCCGACCCAATTTCTCGACGCGCTACACGTGTCGACCGCCTATTGGGCGACTTTACCTATAAATACCCCACCCACCACCTCATTTGCATCATTCAGCAAGAGAGAGAGAGGACCTCGTCGCCGAAAAACTATTGCCGACCGCCGGAATCCTTCTCCGACCGCCGGAACCCCTCGCCGGAAATTGCACCTCCGATCATACCAGGTCTGGAGGAATGACTTAAGTCACCTTTTTCGATGCGCCGGTCCCAGCGCATCATAAAAGTGACCTGGCGCATCAGGAAAATCCTCGGCGGATTACGCAAACCATCAATTGTGGCATTTTAAGGACGCACTGGCCCCAGCGCGTCGCAAAATAGCCCAGCGGATCATAAAAATACAAGTTATCGAGTCAAAGCTATTTTATGGACGCACTGGCCCCAGCGCGTCGCAAAATAGCCCAGCGCATCAGGAAACTACAATTTTAGGACGCACTATCCGCAGCGCGTCGCAAAATAGGCCAGCGGATCGGAAAATTAGATTTTAAGGACGCACTGGCTCCAGCGCGTCATAAAATTACCCGGCGCATCATGAAAATCATTTAAGGACGCACTGGCCCCAGCGCATCAATAAAATCAGGCCAGCGGATCGCAAAAATCAGCACTTTGCACATTCATTCCAGCACCTTTAAATCCTCATTTTATAACATTTTTAAGCCCCGTTTGAGCCTATTTTGGGTATTTCGAGCGTTCCGGACGCGATGGAGCAGTCAAACGACCCATCCGAGCTACCCAATGAGTAGAACACAAGCCTTCGGAGTCCGATCTGACCCAACGAGTTGAATGGAACAATTCTCCCGAAAAGAGGCCGCCGGCGCCCAGAATCATACTGATGCATCATCATTACGTGTACTATCATAATATGACCCGAATCCAGGTCTGGACTAAGCAAAGGGGACTATGGTTAACACGATAAACCACACCAGGAGAGTTCTGAACTATCACACACAATCTGTTAAAAACTGATATTCCAAGAACAGTCGGTGCCCTACCCATCCAAAACGGCATCCGCTGGCTGAGCTGCTCAGGTACACACAACTGCGGAATGGACTTCCCGAGGTCACCTGTCCTTACATTGACAGGCGCGGGCCCAGAGTCGTCCATCTCGGCTATAAACCCTGACAGTCTCAGCCCGGATCTCCGGTCAGAACATGGGACATAGACATCTGACTCGTATAAAGATGGGTCAGTCCATAACAGAACACAACAAATACAGGTCCCCGCGACCATACAAATACAGGTCTCCGCGACCATACAAATACAGGTCTCCGCGACCACTAAAACACAGGTCTCCATGACCAATGAACTCTGAAACCATAGTCCCCGCTGACTAGTCTTTTGCCTTTTAATCAAGGGTCATCGATCATTCGATGTAATTAAGGGCTCGTGCCAGATCACGGCCTGGAATGTACAAGATCTCAGAATCTCTGGAATAAAATTCGCCTTGCGATATCTCTTCTCTTGTGTATTTTGTGAATGCCTGTGATTGTCTACGAATGTTTCTATATTCAGAACTCCGGATCAGCAAACACCACATTCCGGAGAATGTTCCCCGCGGTTCATTTCTCTAGTTCTAACAAACTGGCGACTCTGCTGGGGATCGAACTATACCAGAACCTCTGGTTATATCTGAATGTAGGAATACTCTAAGATCAATTATTTACACACACGAATCTACGCATGGAAAAGTTACCGCGAGGCGTAATGTTTCGGCGCCCTTCAGGCGCCAAACTGGCGACTCTCAACGGGAACGTTCTTCCCTTCATCTTCAAGGCAATAGACATTCAAAAAGGTTTTCGAACCCACAATTTCCACAATTACACGTCTTTTTGTCTCCTTCTTACTCATTTTGTCGGTTTATGCACTACGATCGATGGGCTCATACTCCCGACCACGCTTGTGAACTGTTCTAACGATTTTTATGACGTAACAGAATTAGCAAGATTCTAACGAAGACAGGAGAGATGGCAAAACTCATGCGTCTTCCTCACTACAGGGAGATTTAGCTTCCCCCACTTCGCTGTAACCGCGACAGTTGTTCTTGAATCAGACTGGCAGCTGGTTCACAAGTGCGAGCAAAAGAAAGGATTAAAGAAAGCAGTAATAAGGACCTCATGCAAAAAGAAGAATGTTGTTGAGCCACACCATGTGATCAAGAAACAGTAGCAGTATATTCAGACTAACAGAGTCAATAAAACTGGTAGGACTACGACAACAAAGAGAGCTCAAAGTTTCATCTTTATAACCGATGAATTCCTAGCACTGTCAAGAAGAAGCCTAAGATTACAACTCGTAAGGCAGACGAAGAAATAACAGGGGCATCCATCACAAAGGTTGTCATGGTAGAGCAGAAACCACAACTAGCACAAGCCGCAATGGTCCAGGTCGTCGAGGAAGAAGAGCGAAGTGACCAGAAAGATGAATCATCAACTATCCAAGAACAGATTAATAAGCTAGCTCAAGCCCAAGAAGACATGACGAGGGAAATGAGAGAAATCAAGGAGATTCTGACAGCACTAGTTGCGCAAGGGGCAGTTCAAAGCACCATTGTGCTAACTAAACAATCGATGGAGGAATCGCAAGGGGCAGCTGAGAGACCTATGGTTGTAGAGTCACAGGTTCGGCCCAAAAATGTCTCATTCGAGCATACTACCGCACTGCCATCACAGATGACGAGGGAAAGGTTATCTCAAACAGTCAAAGGAAAAAGACCAAGATGTGAAATGGGAGAGATGACCAACGTTGATAAGAGAAAGAACCTTAAGGGTCGAAAGCAACCAGGGTTAGGATGCAGGATAGAAACTAAGATATCAAAGGCTCAAGACAAGGACAAGGGATTTAAGGACCAGCGACAGGCAACGATTATTGAAAGGAATGGGGCAAACAGATCACACACATTTGATGCGGATGACTTGGTCCCAATTATGGAACAGTTAATCAAAGAAGGAGAGCTGCAATTACCAGAGCCCATTCGACCAAATGAAATAGGATGCGTAGGAGACCCTAACTATTGTAAGTACCATCAAATTGTGGGACACAGAACTGAAAACTGTTTCACCCTAAAAGGAAAGATTCAGAGGATGATAAACCAAGGCATCATAAACTTGAGAATCGAAGAACTCAAGAAGAGTCCGCCCGAAATGGCTTCAGCAGACACAACTCAAGAAAACACCTACCCCGGAACTTTGTCTCCCGAACTCGAAAAATCATGAACGCTTACAAACAGTTGCAGAAAGCTAGAAGGGAGGCAGGGGTGTACACGGGTTCATGCATGCACCCATTTTATTCATGCACTACATTTTCTATACATTTATGCATCCAATTACGTTGTACCATTGCATGTATAAAATATGAAATGTCAGTGTAGCTTTTCTTGACAACAGGTACCGTAATCAGAAGGGAAATGAAAAGACAAACTCCAAAGGATTTTCATAAGTACCACAATTGCTACCAGAACCAGCCTCCAGGATACGAGGATAAACTGAACCACACAGCCTCCAGGATACGAGGATAAACTGAACCATACAGCCTCCGGGTTACGAGGATAAACTGAACCAATACAATTCAAAAATACCCCAGGCTTCGGGTATAAACCAGCCAATACAATTCTAAGATACCCCAGGCTACGGGTCTAAACTGAACCAATACAGTTCTAAATCCAAGACTGAAGATCATAATCATCGACCGCAATCATATCTTCAGAATTTTAAATTGGTTTAGTCGGACTAGAGAAGCTCATTATATAGAAGACCTATATAAGATACAACACTTTCATATCATTACTCCATCAGGGGTTTTCTTACTATCGTTATGGCCTTCTTTTACTCTATATGGGGTAATTCAAAGTTAATGATCTCTTATTTGTATATATATAGCTTCATATGAAGATGGTTAGGGCATTCTGCTGTGTATCATTTTGCGCCAAAACATCTTCAGCTCTCCCTTATGAATGATTTCACAACGAGAGGATGCAATTGAAGATTATGATCAACCGACCTTCAATACGGATTCCTAAAGTAGAGAAGTGTTCATCAAAGTATCTTTATAAATTCAAATCTTGGTATATGCTGCTATTCCCTTGTATGCTTGGTATATGGTTTCATACAAAGATGGTTCGGGCATTCTATTATATCTTATTTCGCATCAGAATATCTTCGACTTTCTCTTATGAATTGTTTTACAATAAGAGCATGCAATTGAAGATTATGATTAGCTGGCCTTCGATATGGATTCCTAGAGCAAGGAGATTTCTTCATCAAGTCCCGATATATATCTCCATGCCGTGAGTATAGACTTAATCTCATGTCGTCAAGTTATGCCAGACTTAAAGATACGTTCCTGGATTCTTAAAGATAGACATGAAGCACAACAAGCTTATATATTCACCAAAGTAATGACACGCAAACGAAGATTAGGAAAGTTAAAAGGAAAGTAGTCTTGCCAAGTATTTATCCTCTTTCAATCCATTTATCATATCTCTTGATTCACTTAGCACTTTGTTTATGACTAACATAACAAAAATCACATGAATAGTATACATATCATTATAATATCCATTACAACATATTTTGAGTTACGAACAGAGATTGTTACAGTTCAGACGTCTAAAGTTTTCAAACATTTATCTAACAAGTTGATTCCAGATTCTTCAATCACCTTCTATACTGTTTCAGCCTCGGCTAAGACTTGCGCAGGGTTGGGAATGTCTTGGAGAGACCGCTTCAGCTCCGTAACTTGTGCCCTCACGGCGTTACACTTCGCCTCACCCTGGTCGATAGAAGACTATAGGCGTGCCTTCTGACCGCCGAACTTCGAAAGTTTGAGATGGATGACAGAATGTTCAGCTCGTAAGCGGGCCATTTCATTTTCGATTTCCGCGAGACGCCTGGTGGCCTCTTGGTGCTCAGTATCTACATCCTGCCAATCCTTCTGTACTGCGGCCACATTCGCTTCGTGTAACTCAAGTTCCGGAAGAAGGGACCGCAAGTGACCGCATTTTTCTTCGACGGAAGGGTCAACCTTGAGATGCCTCGCCTCGTTCACTTGAGCCATCCCATCTTTGAATTGTGACACATGGCTGACTATCGAAGAAATGTCAATCCTGAGCCACGCGGCGGTAAGCTCCAGTGCCTGCAGTGCCTCGTCCAAGATAGACCCTTCATCTCCGTTCCTAAGCAAATCGACGATGTCGGACAATAAGCTCATGAGAAGATTCGCCTTAGTCCTTGATAAGCCTCGGAGAGATGAGAGGAATGCCTCGAGCAAGACTACAGGAACCGGGACGCTGGCAGGGGCAGTGGCTGGTAAAAGAAATGGTAAACATTAGCACACTAGAGAAAGAAGAGAAGCAATCAAAGTGATAAAGGAAAGTAGTATACCAGCAGGAACTTCATCGACCGGTGCACCAGTCGAAGCAATGGGTGTTGATGATGCTGGGACACATTCAGTCACAGTCTCCGTTGCTGGTTCGGGCAATTCAGGAGAAGAAGGTACGATGATCTCAGGGGCAGTGGTGGCTGGAATCGATTCGACAACAGGAGTTACTTCCATGACAGGCTCCGATGCACTAACAGCGTCAGAGGGCATGGTTTCTTGAGCAGGAGGTGCTGCCTCTTCCGCAATAGTAGCAGGGCCTGCCTCAGGGGTAGGGCTAGGGTTGATTACAGCCACAATACTGACAGGGTCGGTAAGAGGAGGATCTTCAGCTTGTAGCCCACTGTCAAGGACCATAAGGGATGGGTTCTGTGTCTGCTTTGGGAACAGATCTATAGTGTATCGGCTCATTATCTCCACCCTCTTCCGTGGGGAGATTCCCACTGAGGTCTACCTGTGAGCTCATCTCCTCTTCCTCCCTCGGTCCACTGGCATCATCGATCGGAATGTTGTCGGCAAGTTTGGAGAGACAACTCCGTGCTTTCTCTACCCGGTATAGCTTTCACATGTCCTTTATTTTCTTCCCTCCGTCGGCGATAGGAACACGAGGGGGAGTCTTCACTCGAGGCCCAGAATGCTTAGGGGCCGGTTCAGAATCACTATCCCCGGGAGCAGAGCGTCTGGATAGACTCGTCCGACCAACCGGGCTCTGACTATGACCTCCCCGACCGCCAGTCGATGGGGTCCCTGCTGCAACTCCACCCCCGCCATCGCCACCCTCAACATCGCCGCCACCTTCTCCATCATCGCCACCCCCAACATCTTCGTCGTGGTCACCAGCACCGCCAACATCATCACCCCATCGTCACCGTCATCATCGCCGCCTTCATCATCATCACCGATATCGTAACCCTCTCTCTGCCCCTCCGTCATGGGACCCACAAGTGGAAAACTTTGATCTTCTCGCAGCGTGATCCTCTGCCCATAAGCAACCCATCCTTCTAGTGTATGCTCAGGCTTTTCATGATCAATTACCACGTTCAGAGAAGTCAGGAATTTCTTCACACCAGGAGTGGCCAGTTGATGTGGTGGCTCTGATACATAGCCCAGGCCGTCAGCAGGAGCAGGGTCGATGATAGGAGGAGAAACAAAAACTGGGTCAGCCACTTGACGATTGTTCCAAACTAAGGTATATTGGTGGGCCCACCACCGCATCCATCCATACGTAGCGCCGGGGACATACTCCGTCCCGGGAACGATGAAAGAACAACCTGACCTGGTAAGCAGAAGCTGTCGCCATATCCACTTCCAATGGATCGGCCCTGTGCCGTATGCCCGCTGCTCCCTTGTCACCGGTTCGATCAATTCCGGTACCCCTTGATCATAACCGAACTGCCTGGCGAATCTGTTCGGGTAATATGGTTCTCTCCAAAATTCAGCGCCCTCTCTTAAAGGCAACGAACTCGGGCGAATGGACACCAAGAACGAGCGGTGATAAGAGCTGAGACTCTCGTCGTCGTCAAGCAGGTCTGGATCCTCGCTGTTAGTTCCCGAGAAGAGGAAGAAGTCGATGTCGTCATGGCGGGCTATCTTCGTCTCGATAGTCGCCGGATTTCCGCTGATCATCTTCCGTTTTTGAAAAGCGTGTAGCGGAACAGATCCCCTCTGGATGAAGTCCTTGAGCTCCATGCCGTACACCCACGGGAAGTAGACCCCAAGCCATCCCGAGAAGAAGTGCCACCCACAATAAGCAGAATTCAATCCAAAGGAGGCCGAACCTTTGTTGCTAATGACGCCGCCGAAAGCCCGATACATGGAACACAATACTACTGGGGCCAATGCGTAGCGATGGCCGTCGGCCAAACTCCCCGCCACGGCAAAACAGGAGACTCGCACACTGTCCGCCTGCTTAGAGCTCGGGAGGGCCACACAACACAGCCAATAGGCCAAGAACCCGGCAAGTTCGCAGGTAGGGGATAGCTTATTCGGCAGCGGAAAATTTCTTCTTCATCTTGGCCTCCAAGACTAGTTTATCCTGCGGCCTTCATCGCACAATCCGTAATCCAAGCTGAGACAGGAAGAAAACCATCAGCGGAAGAAAGAAAGAATGAAACAGTAAGCGAACAGTGCAAGACAAGAGAAGAAACTCACTTCAGGCCATGGCTAAAGTACACTAGCCAGTCTTCGAAAGGCACTTTATCTCTGGAGGTTAGAAATTGCGGTAACTCCGCGAACAATTCGTAGCAGGCTGCAGAATAAAAGCCTTCATCAACACCCTTCTTCTTCTTGGACAGCTCCTCATCACTAGGAGTCCATTCATCATAGATTCTGCCGCGAATAGGGAGACCTGCTATCCGATACAGATCCCAGAGGGAGATGCTCATTTCTCCGCAAGGCAGATGAAAGGAGTTGGTGACAGAACTCCAATAATTCAGGAACCCCTTATAAATGCAAGGTTCTCGATGGAAATAGCTCGATGTCGCTTGAATGGCCCGAAGGAGACCTACTTGCTTCAAGGTCTCTTCGTGTCGCTCAACTATCCGATTGGCCCAAGCTTCATAACCGGGATGAGGGCTCAAATGTCCTCGGGTCCTGAAACCCCCGGTAGGCCAAATTTCTGCATCAGACAGAGGACGAAACCTTTGGCGCAGGGTCTCGTAATAATGAGTCGGAAAGGGCAGATGAGGGTCGTGGTTCGGTTCCAGAAATATCATGTCCTTCTCCTCGAGGATAGACTGCTGCGTGCCGTTCTTAGATATGGCACAGTTGACGAACGTCTCTGGAATGGACGTCCAGGAATCGACGCTATAGAAAGAATTTGTGCGACGTATATCGGAGGGCTCGATGCTTGGTAGAGAGCAATATCTCTGGAAGCTTTTAGGAAAACGGATGAACTGCTTCGTATAAGGGTTGCGGATTACAAGGGATGATACTGGCAGCTTTACAGAAGACCAGACAACCCTCATTTTGTCAGACTTCGACTTAGTCTGGTTCTCTATGTAGATCTGCTTGGCGCTCTTCCCAGTCGTCTTTGGACGACCGCGCTTGGCAGACTGAGCAGGCTCAATTGGGCTCGCTTCGCCCTCTTCGGACCCGACAACCTCATCAGTCCGAAAACCTTGTAAGGGAGCGTACCATGCATCCCATTCCTCCTGGGTACCCTCATCAGGAGGGGGCGGTAAGACCTTGTCGCAAAGTATCTTTCGCTGGACATTCTTCGGAAGGGTCAGAATACGTTCGTAGAAATTGAATGTCTCAGGCGGGAGAAACCACTGTGGGTTCTCAGCTGACGGTCTGGAAGTCTGCTTGATGGCAGCCCGCTTACGCTTGGATGGAGTTTGAGACGGACCCGAAGGACCGACTTGCGAAGGGTCGCTGGCCATTATAATCTGCAATGGCATAGAAAAGGGGCTTAAGTACAGAGCACGTGAAAATATCCTCATAAAGACAATTAAGCATTCACGAAATCCCAAAAGCATAAGAAGCAACAAGTGAACGAAGAACAGGCACCGATCCAGGCCAATGCGCAACATCACCAACCAGTGAAAATGAAACGAAATGACAACACCCGCAAGCAACATCATCACAAACGCACAAGCTTTCAAAAGACAGAAATAAGGCGGAAAAGTATAATTAGCATTCATTAAACCACGAGGGCCATGCCAAGGCCCAAACCATTCAAAGTCAATTGTTTTAAAGGATAAAAAAAAAAAAAAGCCGACAGTCAATATCAAATGACCCAAAATTGTGGGGACCCCCTCCCCCAAGCCAGAAAACGAAGATTTCAGTCTTGCACCAGAGGAAGAACTCGAGCCCTCAGCTCATCGACCCTCGCTTGAATCTGGGCCTCCTTGTAGACCAAGTCCACCAAGATGGAGATGCATTGTTGCACAAGGTCGAAGTTCAAGTGCTCACCATCGGTGTAGTTCCTTATCGCAGACAAGTCAATCGCCAAGTCATCGTGCTCCCGGAGAGCCGCCCTAACCATCCTCCAAATGCCGGCACGACGATCCGGGTATTCGGCCTCCGCCAAGGGAATAAGCCAAGCCAGGAACCTCCTACTCTCCCTCTTCTCGTCCTTTAGGAAGTGGAGACGTTTCGAGAGGGACAGAAAGGAAGTAGCCAAAGAAGGCTCCGCCGCCTCCAGAACCGCCAATTCCTCCAGGAGGGAAGAATCACCGATGTAGCCAGATATAGCCTCCTTGCGCTCATCGGAGATGCCCGCCATCGCCGAGATATTCTGCATAGCCCGGAGGATCGGGCGGGATTCAGCGCCAAGGCGAGTCGAGGCTTCAGCCACCTCATCGCATTGATTAGCAAGAGATGACCAAGCCTCGGGTTGGTCCAGATCGTTTAAGAGCCGCCCCATGCAGTCACGAGCCGCGAGAAGGGAAGCACGGGTTATGACCATTGTCTGCTAAAGAACAAGACAGATGAACCCGTAAGGCAGTCCGACAGAAGAAAAATGCACAAAACCGCTCGCGCAAAGCCAGAAAAGCAGAGAAACAACATGCAAAGGTATGCTCGAAACAACACTTTAAAATCATCATTAGAATTGCCCATTAAACTAAAGCAGCCAGGGAGTCTCCCAAGTGTGTGAGACCCCACGCCTCCATAAGACGACTGGCACGCATGCGCGAACACGAAATAGAGGCATGGGGGTTCACACCCTTTGGAGACACGACGGACCGCCGGTGCGAAACCCGCAGAAACCGCAGACTCCACCGAGGCCCACGGGTTAGGTGCGCGAGGTTTCACATACCCTGTCGATACTCAAAGCAGATCTGGTTTAATAAGAGGGTGCATGAGACCCCAGGCACCCGGAACAAATCCCAAATATCGTGAGCAACGGTCAAATGAACCCGCAAGAGAGTCTGTCAAGCCACGATAAGCGCACCAAGATAGGACACCAGAATTGGACAACTTCTCCAACTCAGAGATCAGCGCCTATTGGCCTGAACACCTTGCGATCGGGCCAATTGATCAAGTCCGGAGGTGTGTGTGGGAGCCGGTTTACCTAACAGATTTAGTAAATTTCACTAAGTCCTAAAGTCGCACGCACAGAGCCCAGCGCGTCGAGAAAATCAGGCAAATTCATAAATCCGAAGGACATGACGCGCCGGGCTCAGCGCGTCCAAGAAATGGTAAATTCACCTTAGCGCGTCAATTAAAAAGCTTTTCCAGGCACGTGAGTACGCGCTGGGACCAGCGCATCGAATAATTCACAAGTACAACCGCGCTGGGCTCAGCGCGTCGTGAAAAGGGATTTTCTACAGGCACGTGAGGATGCGCTGACCCTAGCGCGTCGATTAAATAGATGATTTCAAGTTAAAACAAAGCGCTGGCTCCAGCGCGTCCAGTTATTGTATGCGCTGCCTATGGCGCGTTAAGAAAATCGTAAGAAATACGGAGTCCAAGAATATTGGCCGCGCTATGCGCAGCGCGTCGATAAAATACGCAAGTTCGAATAAATCGACGCGCTACCTAATATTTCGATGCGCTGGCGATAATAAATCGATGCGCTGGAGAAAAAATCGATGCGCTGGCCGAAGGCTCTGGTCGTCGAAAATGAACAGTGAAACGACGAAATGACCAGGGATCCCCTATTTATAGTGGGACCCGGAAAATCCGATGCGTCGCAATGGATCGGCGCTCGTCCATCCCAACGCATCGGAGGGGCATCTGTTGGGGTCCCAAAAGTGAGGATCCCCGAAATGATGATTCCGAATGCCAAAACCATCCACGCGGTTAGATTTAGGGCCAGTGCATTGAAAATCGCTGGCACGAATCACGACACACGCATCAGATTTGCCTCAAGCATGAAATTGGGCCGGTAGTGGACCCCACCGGACACCGTGACCAAAACTGTCCAAAATTGGGAGGATACCTCAATTATGAAGAAATAGGAGCAGTGCATCGGCATTCATCGCGAGGCGGACCCCGCAAATCCCCCAATTTGCAAAACCCAAGTTTGTAGGACACAAATACGTCCAGCGCATCCAAAAATGAATTTAAGGGCGCACTGCATCCAGCGCATCCAAAAAATGAATTTAAGGGCGCACTGCATCCAGCGCATCCAAAAAATGAATTTAAGGGCGCACTGCCTCCAGCGCATCCAAAAAATGAATTTAAGGGCGCACTGCCTCCAGCGCATCCAAAAAATCAGTTAATTTCAGGACGCACTGACAGCTGGCGCGTCCTGCAAACCAACTTCTGGACTCCAATCATTTCGCGACGCGCCGAGCGCATTTAACGACGCGCCGACCCAATTTCTCGACGCGCTACACGTGTCGACCGCCTATTGGGCGACTTTACCTATAAATACCCCACCCACCACCTCATTTGCATCATTCAGCAAGAGAGAGAGAGGACCTCGTCGCTGGAAAACTTTTGCCGACCGCCGGAATCCTTCTCCGACCGCCGGAACCCCTCGCCGAAAATCGCACCTCCGATCATACCAGGTCTGGAGGAATGACTTAAGTCACCTTTTTCGATGCGCCGGTCCCAGTGCATCATAAAAGTGACCTGGCGCATCAGGAAAATCCTCGGCGGATTACGCAAACCATCAATTGTGGCATTTTAAGGACGCACTGGCCCCAGCGCGTCGCAAAATAGCCCAGCGGATCATAAAAATACAAGTTATCGAGTCAAAGCTATTTTATGGACGCACTGGCCCCAGCGCGTCGCAAAATAGCCCAGCGCATCAGGAAACTACAATTTTAGGACGCACTATCCGCAGCGCGTCGCAAAATAGGCCAGCGGATCGGAAAATTTGATTTTAAGGACGCACTGGCTCCAGCGCGTCATAAAATTACCCGGCGCATCATGAAAATCATTTAAGGACGCACTGGCCCCAGCGCATCAATAAAATCAGGCCAGCGGATCGCAAAAATCAGCACTTTGCACATTCATTCCAGCACCTTTAAATCCTCATTTTATAACATTTTTAAGCCCCGTTTGAGCCTATTTTGGGTATTTCGAGCGTTCCGGACGCGATGGAGCAGTCAAACGACCCATCCGAGCTACCCAATGAGTAGAACACAAGCCTTCGGAGTCCGATCTGACCCAACGAGTTGAATGGAACAATTCTCCCGAAAAGAGGCCGCCGGCGCCCAGAATCATACTGATGCATCATCATTACGTGTACTATCATAATATGACCCGAATCCAGGTCTGGACTAAGCAAAGGGGACTATGGTTAACACGATAAACCACACCAGGAGAGTTCTGAACTATCACACACAATCTGTTAAAAACTGATATTCCAAGAACAGTCGGTGCCCTACCCATCCAAAACGGCATCCGCTGGCTGAGCTGCTCAGGTACACACAACTGCGGAATGGACTTCCCGAGGTCACCTGTCCTTACATTGATAGGCGCGGGCCCAGAGTCGTCCATCTCGGCCATAAACCCTGACAGTCTCAGCCCGGATCTCCGGTCAGAACATGGGACATAGACATCTGACTCGTACAAAGATGGGTCAGTCCATAACAGAACACAACAAATACAGGTCCCCGTGACCATACAAATACAGGTCCCCGCGACCATACAAATACAGGTCTCCGCGACCACTAAAACACAGGTCTCCATGACCAATGAACTCTGAAACCATAGTCCCCGCTGACTAGTCTTTTGCCTTTTAATCAAGGGTCATCGATCATTCGATGTAATTAAGGGCTCGTGCCAGATCACGGCCTGGAATGTACAAGATCTCAGAATCTCTGGAATAAAATTCGCCTTGCGATATCTCTTCTCTTGTGTATTTTGTGAATGCCTGTGATTGTCTACGAATGTTTCTATATTCAGAACCCCGGATCAGCAAACACCACATTCCGGAGAATGTTCCCCGCGGTTCATTTCTCTAGTTCTAACAACTACAGCCGGCCTTTTCCCGTCATTTTTGCCCGTGGCGCCCTTTCGGGTTTTCACCACGTCCCGGGTGTTTGATCTTGCCTGCCCCTTAGCAGCTATGCTGTTTTTACCCTTGGCGCCCTTTCGGGTTTTCACCAAGTCCGCTGTATGCCTACTGTTTTTACTCGGAGCACCCTTTCGGGTTTTCACTCCTTCCTCTTTGTTTAGGCACACATTTTCTTTTTCTTTTTCTTTTTTATTTTTCTTTTCTCTCTGGATCTCTGGATAACTGCGGCGGCTAGAGGTCGGGAATCCGTCGTTGCCGGACGATGGCAGTCTTTCAGCCTTATCCTCAGTTACGATGATAGAGCTGTCGGTCTTTGCTAAGGACCCTTCTGAGATGAATGGATGGATGACTGTGTTTCTTCTTGGGTTGATTTTTTCCTTGGGTGCCTTGCTTTGGCTTCCCTTTTTCTTTCTCTTTTCTTTTTTTTTCTTTTTCTTCTGTATTCTCTCTTTTTTTTTGTCTTTTCCTTTTTGTATTTTTCTCTTTTTGAATTCCCTTATTTGAAACACTTGTTGGTGGACGGAATGATTTCTCAGAGGTCTTAGCTTCGACCTCTTGACTTCAGCTCTATTAAGGTAACTCTTGATAAGGTCAGAATGACTTACCCGTGAAAGATCTTCACGTTGTCGGCGTTGGTTGGCTCAGGTGGATCCACCCCTCTCATGCTGGTGAGTCTGAGGGCGCCTCCGGGAAGTACTTCTCTGACGATCAGTGGCCCGTCCCACGAGGGTTTGAACTTTCCTCTGGGGTCCGGAAGGTGCGACGGTAGAATCTTCTTCATGACCATGTCGCCTACCTTGAAACTTCTTTTTCGGACTCTCTTGTTGTAAGCCCGAGCGATCCTTTTCTGATAACACTGAGAATGACTTAGTGCACGCATGCGCTTTTCATCTGCTAGTTGCAACTGATCGAATCTGGCCCGTTGCCATTCTCCTTCTTCAATTCCGCTTTCTAATAACACCCGTAGTGATGGTATTTCCACTTCGACTGGTAGAACTGCTTCCATTCCATAAGTAAGCTCGAAAGGAGTAACGCCCGTAGCAGACCGTACAGACGTTCGATAGGCCCAAAGTGCATATGGGAGCATATCTGACCAATCTCGATAGGTCACGACCATCTTCTCGAGTATCCTGACGATTGTCTTGTTTGCGGTTTTTACCCCACCATTCATCTGGGGACGGTAGGGGCTTGATCGATGACGTTGGATCTTGAACTTGCTGAGGAAGTCATCCATCTTCTTGTTGATGAACGGGGTCCCATTATCTGTGATGATAGCATTAGGGATTCCATACCGGCATATGATGTTGTTCTTCATGAATTTGATCACTTGAGATGCTGCAATCGTGGTGTAGGAGGCTGCCTCTACCCACTTGGTGAAGTAGTCGACTGCCACAAGTATGTACTCGTGACCATTTGATGCTTTGGGACTGATCTTGCCGATGATGTCGAGTCCCCACATGGAGAAGGGCCAGGGGGTGGTCAGGTTGTATAACTCTGATGACGGGGCATGGATTTGATTTGCATGCTCCTGACACTTGAAGCATTTTCTGACGTGCTGGCAACAGTCTGTCTCCATGGTGAGCCAATAGTAGCCGAGTCGTAGAATCTTTTTTGCCATCATGTGCCCATTCATGTGAGGGCCACAGATTCCTTCGTGTATTTCTTTCATGATCTTTGCAGCTTCTGTTTCATCGACGCATCGGAGGAGGATGTGATTATAGAATCGCTTGTAGAGAACTTCGCCACTGATGGTAAACTGGCCGGCCAAACGTTGGATGGTTCGGCGATCTGTTGCTGTTGCTGATTCTGGATACTCCTGGGTTTCGAGATATTGCTTGATGTCGGCATACCAGGGTTTGTCAGGGACAGCTTCGGCTTCTTCTATTTGCAGGCAAAAAGCAGGTTCTTCTTGAATTTCGACTGTGAGCTCCCATTCTGAAGCTCCTTTTGGTATCTCGAGCATTGATGCAAGTGTGGCGAGAGCATCTGCAAACTGGTTCTTGGCTCTGGGCATATATGAGAAGGTGATTTCCTTGAATTCTTCGATCAGATTGTCAAGATACACATGATATGGTATCAACTTCTCATCCTTGGTCTTCCATTCGCCATTGGTCTGATTGATGATAAGCTGTGAGTCTCCAAATACTCGTAGCTTCTTGACGCCCAAGATTATGGCTTCCCTTAAGCCAGCGATGCATGCTTCATACTCTGCCATGTTGTTGGTGCACTCAAATGCGATGCGCCTCGAGATAGGAATAGGGACATCATCTGGAGAGTAGAGGATTGCTCCAATACCGCTCCCTTTAGAATTTGCTGCGCCGTCGAAGAATAACGTCCACTCATCTTTTTTCTTCTTTTCTTCCTCTTCAATGAGCAAGAGATCTTCATCAGGAAAGAATGTCTTGAGCGGCTGATAGTCCAGGAGAGAGTGAGCCGCAAGATGATCGGCGAGGGCCTGTCCCTTGATTGCCTTTTGAGTGACATAGGTGATGTCGAACTCAGACAGGAGTAGCTGCCATTTAGCTATCCTTCCAGTGAGTGCCGGTTTCTCGAACAGGTACTTGAGCGGATCCATGTGAGCGAGAAGGAGAATGGGGAATGCAATCATGTATTGACGGAGTCGCTGAGTTGCCCAGACTAGGGCGAGGCAAGTCTTCTCGATCGGGGGATACCTGGTCTCATAGTCGGTGAACCTTCGACTCAAATAGTATATTGCTTGTTCTTTCTTCCCGGTCTCGTCGTGCTGGCCGAGGACACAGCCAATGGCTTCTGCTGTTACCGAGATGTATAACAATAGTGGTCGTCCAGGAGTGGGCGGCACTAGGACTGGAGGATTCATGAGATACTTCTTGATGCGGTCGAAGGCGACTTGGCAATCATCATTCCATACTTTTGGGACGTTCTTCCGAAGGAGCTTGAATATGGGCTCACAGATAGGTGTGAGCTGTGCGATGAAGCGACTGATGTATTGAATTCTGCCGAGGAAGCCACGAATTTCTTTCTCTGTTCTAGGAGGGGGCATCTCGATGATTGCTCTGGTTTTGGTCTCGTCGACCCTGATGCCATCCTCGCTCACCATAAAGCCGAGGAGCTTACCTCCCATTGCACCAAAGACACATTTCTGAGGGTTGAGACGGAGCTTGTACTTTTCTAATCTGTTGAATAACTTCTTCAGATCTTCAAAGTGTCCTTCAATTGTGCGAGATTTGACGATCATGTCGTCCACATATACTTCAAGTTCTTTGTTCATCATGTCGTGGAATAATGCTGTCATTGCTCGCTGATATGTTGCTCCTGCGTTCTTCAGACCGAACGGCATTACCCTGTAACAGAAGCTTCCCCAGGGAGTGATGAACGATGTCTTCTCACGATCTTCGACGGCCATCTTGATCTGATTGTAACCTGCGAACCCGTCCATGAATGAGAAGATTTTGTATCCAGCAGTGTTGTTGACCAGAGTGTCGATATGTGGCAAAGGGAAGTCATCTTTAGGACTGGCTTTGTTGAGATCTCGGAAGTCGATGCACATTCGAACCTTGCCGTCCTTCTTTGGTACTGGCACGATGTTGGCGAGCCATTCAGGGTAGTTGGAGACTACCAAGAATCCCGCGTTATACTGCTTAATGACTTCATCTCGGACTTTCAGAGCCCATTCTGGCTTCATTCTTTGAAGTTTCTGCTTCACTGGCTTCATATCTGCCTTGGTTGGCAGATGGTGTACGACGAGCTCTTCATCGAGCCCCGGCATGTCTTCATATGAGAACGCGAAGTTGGACAATCTTGGAGCTAGGAACTCTATCATTTTCTGTTTCATCTCAGGTGGCAACGATTTTCCAATGCGTACTTCCCTAGGGATCTCAGGCGTCCCCAAGTTTACAATCTCAAAATTATCGGCTACAACATTGGCTTTAGATTCGAACTTTTTGAGGAGATCCTCTAGTTCGGGAGCTAGATCATCATCTTCCTCATCCCGAGCTTCGTCCAGACCCATGAGCTCGAAGTCTAATTCGATGTCGAAATCATATGATTCGACTTCAAACTCATGCGACTCTTTAGACGAACTTGGCACACTATTGAATGCAGGGAAAGAAATATTTTTTGGTTTTTGAGATTTTTCTGAAATTGAAATGCTAGATGTTTTTGGCTTTTGAAAGTTTTTGATTTTTTTGGATTTTCGAAATTCGTGGGACTTTGAACAAGCAGGCATTGCAGACCATGATTGAGCCCAACTTGTTCCAAAGTTTCGGTCGCTGCTTAAACAGGCATTTTTTTTTGGAAGCCAGAGCCCTCAGATGGCTCTTTGGCTGATTCAAAAGTGAGGGGAACAGATGACCATTCAGGACCCCACACTTCCTCCCCTGAAGAGGTGGGGGTTGATGATTTGGGCGAAGAATCATGGTCTGGCCCAATGACCATGACTTCTAGCTGGTCGGGTTTGAGATCTGAGTCGCACTCAGTCCCTCCCGGATCACTTACTTCGCATTGCAGTTCGTCTGGTTCCACAGTGAGACACAAGTTTGGAACCTGGACATCAGACCAATCTAGGGCTGGCCACTTCCCTTTCTTGGTCCAATGGATGGGCTGCTTCTGCCCCTGGCTGATGATTGATGATGTTGACTTTGCAAAGATGGGCAAGTCGTGCCCCTTGCTAATTGGTGCTAAGATGGGCGAGTTGTGCCCCTTGCTGATTGAAGTGGGCAGGTTGTGCCCCTGGCTGATTGAAGTGGGTAGGTTGTGCCCCTGGTTAAGAGAAGTGGGCAAGTTGTGCCCCTGGTTGGGAGCAGGTGTCAGAGTAACCTGGTCCTGAAGCTGCTGTATTTGACTTCCTTCTTCGTCTTCATCCTTTTCTTCTTCTTCTGGAGGCTTAGATGGTTCGAGAATCTGATCCCATCGAATGGGGGGCCACGTGGCCCAAACTAGGCTCATCGGGAGGCCTTTGTGTAGTGCAGTCGGTTGATTCCCTCCTGGATCTTTGCAAGGTTCTCCTGGCTTGACGAATTGGATGGGTGAGCACCGAAATTTCTTCCTCCTTTTGTCCATGAATGTTGACCTGTATCCGAGTCCCCATTTGCGTTGGTTATATATCAGCGGTACCTTTCTGGACTTGAAGTGATTCTTCATTCGGTATTTGAGGCTCAGACGCTCTGCTGGTGAAAAGACATGGTCCACCCTTATCGGTTCTGGATTGGCGATAGAGTTCACAGTCTCGAATTTGAAACTATGAAACGGGATGTCTTCTTCAAAGTGCTGGATATCGATGACCGGGATGTCTGGTTCAGTGGCAGCAGCATTGGAAGGAATGATGAGCTCTTTCTCTGCATGGATAGAGATCACTTGATTTCCACAGATATACTTTACTCGTTGATGCAGGGTTGATGGCACAGCTCCAACCTTGTGCAGCCATGGTCGTCCGAGCAACATGTTGAAAGAGGCTGATATATCCAGGATTTGGAATGTGATGGTAGAGACTTCCGGACCTATCTGTACCTCTATGTCGACCTCCCCTTCCACTGATCGGCGGGTGTTGTCGAATGCTCTGACGCATATGGTGCTGGGTCGGAATGAAGAAGGACTGATTCCCAGATGTTCTGCAGTCTTGAGTGGGCAGACATTTAAGCTTGAGCCATTATCGATAAGGACCAGCGGAACACAGAGGTCTTTGTATCGTAAGGCTATGTTGAGGGATCGCCCATGATCACGTCCCTCTGGTGGCAACTCATTATCTGTGAAGGTGATGGCGCGCGGAGCCAGGAGTTGTCCAATCATCAAAGCTATCATTTCTGGTGCCGTATCAGAGGAGACGTGAGCATCGTTCAAGGTCTTGGCAAACATTTCTCGGTGTATGCGAGATGTACAGAGTAACTCCCATACTGAGATTTGTGCAGGGATTGACTTGAGCTGATTCGCCACATCGTATGCGGCTTCATTTTTGTTGCCGAGGCCTGAAAGGGCGCCTTTGGGATCTCCTCTGTTCTAATTATCTCTTCGGATACAACGCCCATTGGGATTCATGTTCCCCACTTCCGCACATTCTGGATAGTGCCATGGAACCTCTTTGTAGTTTTCCTCCCTTTTGCCTTCTAGGACCACCGGTTCTTGCAATGGTGTTAGTGTAGGTACCAGATCTTCCTCGTATGGAGCTTTTGCCTTGAGAACTACATTGTTGCCTGTGCTAAAGGGGTAGTATCGAGGCTTGTCTTCATAGACCACATAAGGTCGTGGTCCTGGCTTGACTGTTCCTGGGGCAGGAGGCTCCCATGGAATGAATACTGGTGCTCTTGATATGGCAGGAGGTTTCTCTGTTCGTCCGAGCTGCCGTAGCGTGATTGACACGCCTCCGGGATTTGCCCCTTGCAATATGACTGGCTCAACTGGAAGAGCTCCTTCCAAGACAACGGGCTCTTGTTGTTGATGAGTATAATCCTTCCATTGTAGATTGGATTGTTCTTGAGTTGCCCCTTGCAAGATGACAGGTTCGTATGTGGGCTCGATATATGATTGTGCTCCTTCTAGGACGACTGGTTCCCAACATGAGGGGTCATAGGTGCCCCTTGCACAACTGGCACATCGTATGGAAATGCTCCTTCGAGTACTATTGGCTCGAGGACTGGAGGAGGAAAGGGACTTGCCCCTTGCATGATCGGAGGAGGACTTGTTGGCCCATAAGTGTAAGCATGAATGGATTGGATGGGGGAGAAGAAGAGATCGAGATGGTCCCCTTCTTCTATACTATTGACTGCAGGGCCACGAGACGAACTGGGGTCCGTTGGATGTTGAGGCAGAGGATTCTGAAGAATGTTGGTGGAAGCTGCTGGAGAAGATCCAGGGACCGAGATGACGATCTTGCGGTCATCAATCAGGTCTTGTATGGCATTCTTCAAAGTATAGCATCGATCAGTGGCGTGGCCACGTCCTTGATGATAGGCGCAATACTCATTTTATCGGTAGTTTGGTGGCAAAGGATGAGGAGGAGGCCTAGGTGTCATCAGAGTGAGTAACTGCTTTTGTACCAGCGTAGTCATGATTTGACTAAGTGGTTGACTGAGTGGAGTGAACTTCCTGGACTCCCTGTAATTCTGCCTGTTCTGGTATGAGTATAAGCCGTTTCCTCTGAACTGCTGCTGTTGTCGAGGTGGCTATGGCTGAGGATTCGGTTGTGGCTGATATCGCTGAGGCTGATGCTGAACTTGATTCTGCTGATACTGTTGACGTCCCTGTGTGGGAGCACGTTGATTTCCTTGAGCAGTGGTGTTGATGTTGTTTACCTCTGTTGGGCGGGGAGGAGAACCACTGCGGTTTCCATTCCCGTGCCCGATAGGTCTTCCTTCCACTCTGTTCCTCTTGACTGGAGTGGCTTGATGAGGCCATGGGGAAATCGTCCCGGCACGAATTCCTGCTTCGACTTGCTCTCCAGCACGGATTAGCTGCGAGAAGTTCGCATATGGATGCGAGATGAGATACCCGGATATGCCTGGATATGTTGAATGAACAATCATGGAGATTTGTTCTTCATCGTCGATAGGCGTTCGCATTCGAGCTGCCATAGCTCGCCAACGTCCCACATAAGCTGATAGTGTTTCATCACTCCTTTGCCTGAGAGCTGCGAGGTCGGCTCTTCTAGGTGCCATGTTGAGATTGTATGCGAATCTGTCGACGAAAGCTTGGGAAAGCTGTTCCCATGTTCTGATGTGGTGGCAGTCCAATGAAGTGTACCAATCTAGGGCATTGCCCTTCAGAGATTTTTGGAACAGACGAATAAGGGCCCCTTCATTTCCTGCGATTGTACTCAGCTCCCCGCAGAAAGCCTTGAGATGTGCTGTGGGACAACCGCTGCCATCGTATCTCTTGAATTTCGGAACCTCAAAGTTTTGAGGTACTTGAGCATCTGGGAAAGGACACAAGTCTCTGAACTTGGTCGAAGGTAAGTCGATTCCTTGTTGTCGTTGAAGCTGATTTTGCAAGATCTGGAACTGCTCCCGCAACTCGTCCAGTCCTGAATGTTCTGCTCGAGCGACTGGTGCCTCTTGGAGTAAGGCACGTTCTTCTTCGGCATAGTGGTCGATGTCTTCGACCCTATGGGCTTGCTGACAAGCAACCGCGGGTTGCTGAAGTTGATTTGATGATTGGACTGGATTCTGATGAACTTGTGCTTGAAATGATGGTAACTGAACTGGAGACTGTACTGAAGGTTGAACTGAACTTGCTGGAAATTAACTGAAAATTGCTGAACTGAAGATTGCTGAAAATTAACTGGATTTTGCTGAATTGAAGATTGCTGGAAATTAACTGGAATCCCATCGGCGGGGATGTGCTGGAATTAAAAAGTGCTCCTGTTTGCAGGAGGCTGAGATGCTGGGAAGTGACCCCCTTGTTGGGTATTCGCCACTGTCCGCTGATTGATGTGGGCTTGACACTGACCCCCATTGTGGGCATTCGCCAGTGCTATCCCTGTTGCTGGAAATTGAATTGAAATCCCATCAGCGGGAATGTGCTGGAATTGAAAAGGTGTCCCATCGGCGGGGACATGCTGAGATCTACTGAGATTGTTGTTTGCAAGATTGACTGGAAGCTGACTGGAAGTTCCTACGACCGGGATGCTCTGAGATGGCCCCATTGTTGCAGGAAGGTATTGAGAAGGATGCCCCATAGCAAAGGGCTGAGAAGGCTGCTGTCGGTAGTCTTGGGCAGACTCCGATGGTTGTGCTTGATTTGAACTGGAGGCCGGAGGGATCCGGCATGGTTGTTGAGATTGCTGAACTGGGCCAACCTGATTGTTGGCTGCTGCGGTGGTTTGTGCTTGCATGAATTGCAAGAGCATTTCTTGCATTGCTCTCATTCCTTGTGCCAATTCTTGTATGATTGGCGTATTGTCAACGGGCTGTTGCGCTGGAGGTTGCGCTTCGGTCATCTCAAGAGCAGGGAAGAGACGAGTTTCTTCTTCGTGGTCGGACATGGCTTGTTGAGCCCGAGTGCGGATTATGCTGCGGAAGGGAAGTTGTCTCCGCGTACGTTGAGCCCGAGGAGGCGCAATGGTGAGGACTGTTTTCTTTTTGGGTTTTGGGATTTTCTATTTTTTTCTTGGTTTAGGGATTTTTCTATTTTTTGTTTGTTTTGGGTTTTGGGTAGAATGCTATGCAGATGAGATTGTATGAGGATTAGTGACTTTCAAGTACGGGAAGGATTCTGTTTTTCAAGTCGGATCACGACTAGTGGGACTAGCTATACCCAGTGGAGTCGCCATTCTGTGGACCCTCGCCGATTTTCCCGCGCTCCCACACGACGTCGTTCTCCCTTCCCCTTTCCTTTCGGAACAGAAGGAGATGAGGATGCGTGAGTGCGAAATCGCCGTTTATGCCACTGGCTTGCCTCGTTCTCGAGGGCTTCGTTTGGTTGTCGTGTTAAGCTGGATATGTTTAAGTGTGTTTATATAAGACCAGAGTCGCCACTAGCCAGTTACTTCGAATCTACAGTCAGCTAGACCCTGTAGAAACGTTAGAGAAGGGAATCCGAAGATTCCTTCCTCTAAAATGACTCCTGTTGATCTGCGGCCAGAGATTCAAGGTAAGGGATCACGGTTATAGGGTGGGAAGAGGTTAAGCACCCCACAAACTGCCCGTACCAAAGTACGGTCTCTACTTCACAGAATCGATCGGATACTTGAAAGTCTAGTTTAATCCTCGTATATTCTCATGGATGACATGATGCATGAATGCGGGTCTGAACAGTAAGAGTTTCTGATGGGCAGGTTCCAACAACGGGCAAGCCCAGAGCGTACGCTCGAACTGACAGGTGCTTTATGCGAGATGATGCATGCTGTGTGCTTGAATATTCAAAGTGCTTATAGTGATATGTACGTGAATGCAGGTCTGAACAGTAAGAGTTTCTGATGGGCAGGTTCCAACAACGGGCAAGCCCAGAGCATATGCTCGAACTGACAGGTGCTTAATTTAAGACATATGCGGTGTGCTTGAATAATCAAGGTGCTTGTAGTGAAGCAGGGGGGTTGGAAGAAAAGTAAATGTTGCACTTATGCTAGATGCAAATGAGATGATGCTGGAAAAATGATAGCTGGATGGACGGAGGTATCGCAAGGATTGGCTTCGAGTGGCTGGATCAAGACTTGGGTGACTTGAGAGGCTTGGACCAGTGGTCAGGCTGGGCTGGACCAGGGCTAGACTCTCCTCACTCGGGCTCTCCTTGGTGGAAAAATGGGCTAAGGGGTGGAGAAGGGCACTCGAACGGACAGGCTTTCTTTGGACTCGAAGGGATGTTGAAATGAGAAGGGGAGGGGGGTATTTATAGCAGCGAGGAGTGGCAGTTTGCGTAATTTTGTCTGGGCGGCCTGCTATGGGCCGCCCGTACGGCCGCTCCTCGGTTTCCAGCGAGTACGGTCGCTCCCTCGGGGCTGCTGTTGGACTCGCTGGTCGACTCAGTGAGTTGACTCAGCGGGTCGACTCGGTGGTTTGACTCGACGGGTTGACTCGAAGGGTTGACTCGACGGGTTGACTCGGTGTTTTGACTCGACGGGTTGACTCAGCGGGTTGACTCAGCGGGTTGACCTAGTGATTTTGACTTTTTTAGGATTTTTTGACTGGCCTTTTTTCTAGGGGGGTTTTTCAAGCTGATGTTTAAGACTGGGTTGACTCGGTTCAGGCTTGATCTGGGCTATGGAATGGGGCTTACAAGGGTGAGTTTGGCTGAGTTTGGACTTGGAATTTGGGGGTATGGTCCTCCATTCATCCAGCTATCTCTACCAACAGTGTAGCCGAAGGTGGGGTGTCTACAAATATACAGGGTGCTTATAGCTAAAAATTGGTCAACAGACGAGATGAGGTGACCTCCAACTGGTCAGCAGATGAGATGAGGTGACCTCCACCTTGGACGGATGGATGCAACTGATCTCTTGCAGGTGTGCGGTCTGGATCTAGACTGAAGGTTTCCTAGATCCTATAGAACACAAAGGAAAGCTAAGGGGGGTGGCTGGGGTCCAGCCGTTAGCCCTCTGATGCCTAAGGTGCGATTTAGTAAACTGAAAAATAAGGTCTGAAACTTAATTTAAGTGCTGAAAACTTTAAGTGCTGAATTTAAGTACTTACAAGTATTGAAAATTTTGTTTAGTCATTTGTTTGAAAAAAAGTCCTAATATCTGAAAGTAAGTAATTTTTTCATAAAAACGTATTTAGTAAAAGTAAACCATAAAGATATGAAAATCGACACTTTGTCATATTTGCCCCTATTGTCTCAATTTCTATCCTTTGTAGAATATGAGACAAAACATGATATTGCCTTGCCACCAAATTCAAATCTCATGTGGACCACCTTATAGGAAACAGTGGTGATTGAATGCCCTCCAAATTGGTGGACACAATGGTTTTGGATGAAGCCAATAGTTGTGTTTTCCCTTCATCAAGGTACTTGTGATCTGGATGTGGGCCACACGGTAGGGGTAACACCCACTAAGCTGTTCCCGGGTAACACCTAATTCGCTCCCCATCGAACGCGGATTTCTTGCGAAAGCCTTGCGCAGGAAGTTCCTGCGTTGGGAACTTAGGTGGGGCCCACAGTGATGTTTTATGATAATTCCACCCTGTCTATCCATTTTGGGAGCCCATTTTGGGACATGAGAGCAAAAATGAACCAGATCCAAGACTCAAGTGGGCCTCACTAAAGGAAAAGGTGGGTAGGGAAATTACTACCGTTGAATCCTCCTTGGGGTCCATAGTGATGTTTATATGACATCCATACCGTTCATAACGTCACTACTACTAGGATGAATTGAAAACACAAATATTAGCCTGATTCAAAACTCCTATGGCCCCACAAATTTTTTAACTGTGGATGTTCAATCCTCACGTTTTCGGCCCACTTGAGTCTTGGATCTGGATCATTTTTGTTCTCATGTCTTAAAACGATCTCCCAAAATGTATGGATGGGGTGGATTTATCAGAGAACATCACTATGGGCCCCAACTAGGTTCCCAAGCAAGAACTTCCTGCCCAGGAAATCTGCGTCCCTCCCTATCCGGTTTGAACGGACGCGGATTGGCTATTGACAGGTTGAGTAGCGAATCTCCCTACTGAAATGACGTCACCATATTCTGTGGGCCTCAGCACGATGTATGTGTTGTATCCACACTATCCATCCATTTGGAGAGACGATTTTAGGGCATGACTCAAATAATGAGGAAGATTCGAAGCTCAAGTGGACCCCACCACAGGAAACAGTGTGGACAGTGACATCCACCGTTGAAAACTGCTTAGGCCCATCATGATGTTTATTTGAGATCTAACCTGTTCATAAGTTCACACAGACATGGAGGAAGGGAAAACACAAATATAAGCTTGATTGAAAACTTCTGTGGCCCCTAAGAAGTATTCAACAGTGGATGTCACTATCCCCATTGTTTTCTGTGGTGGGGTCCACTTGAGCTTTGGATAAGCCTCATTCTCCAGGTCATGCCTTAAAATGATCTCTCCAAATGAATGGACGGTGTGGATACAAAACATACATTGTGCTGAGGCCCATGCATCATGGTGATGTCACTTTAGTAGCGAGATTCGCTACTCAACCTGTCAGTAGCTAATCTGCATTCGGTTTGAATGTGGTTTGGTGTGTCACGCGGCAGCACATACTTCCTTTTGGTCAGCAACATCAAGTTTTGTGGGCCCTACCGTGATATATGTGTTATATCCAAACCGTCCATCCGTTTGGTGAGATCATTTTATCACATGAGCCCAAAAATGAGGCAGATCCAAAGCTCAAGTGGACCATACCGCATAAAGCAATGAGATTGGACGTTTATCTTCTATAACTTCTTGGGGGTCGCAGACGATCAAGCTAATATTTTTGTTTTCCCTTCATTCAGGGTTGTGTGACCTTTTGAACGGTATGGATGACAAATAAACATCATGGTGAGCCCTAGGAAGGTTTGAAAGAAAAAAAAAAAATCAAAACCCCACCTCAAGATTAATAGGAAGAAAAGGGGAATTTGAGAATGATTTGGCTTTCGTATCTTTAGGGATTTTCCCTTTGCGGGAGAAGAAGGAACCACTTCGTGACTTTTGGAAACTCTTAATGAGTAATCTTATCATTTAAAAAAATTGGCAGGGGTATTTTCATCACAATTCATAATAAATTTAAAGGCAAATCACTTACCACATTCAGTATTAAGTTTTAAGTCAAGGTGCGATGACTGAAAAAATCTCACCAAATTTCAGTGATATTTCCAATTACGTACTTAATTTATTTTAGTTACCAAATGGTCTGAATTACCAAAATCACTGAAATTAACAATTTTAAGTGATAAGTCATGAAATTAAGTTTTATCAAATGCACCCTAAGTTAGTTGGATTTTGAAAGATTAAATCTCCTTTTTAGATTTGTTTCTGTATCGTACCTTGATAATGAAGATGACGCGTCCATTTATAGACTTAGGTTGTAGAGTTGTATCCCCTTTTCGAGGCCGTAATTTCAGGGAAGGGATTCTCGGATCAGAGTGATCCTTGGGCCGTTCCGTAGTTATGAGAGATGTTCCCGTATTCTTCGACGATTCTCCAAATTTTTCACCTATTTTCCTGGCTGAAGCCTAAGATCTCGACATTCATGGTTGTAAGGCCATAACTCGTGGAGACGTGTTTGGTTTATTCGGGCTCGTCCCTGATCTGTCGTACTCCTTTATGGTGGTCATGCGCCTGGTTGGCCTAGGGACATAGCTCATTGGTAGAGCTTGTCGGAAGAGCTCATCATCCGAGCTCATTATTAGCTGAGCTCATCATCTTCCAAGCTCATTGGCCGATGAAGCTTGTCACCTGAGCTCGTCACTTCGTAGGTCATCTTGTGTGAGTGACCTCAGGTCAGTCCTGTATGTTCAGGTTGGCCTGTCGAAACCTCAGTTCTTGTCATCTGCCTAGTCTCAGGTCGGCCTCTGCTCTTGTTCTCGGCCTAGTCTCAGGTCGGATTTAGTGTATGAGCTTGAGGACCTGTACCTGGGACCACTGGACTATGGGCTTTCCTCTTGACCTGAGGTCAGCTTGGATTTACCCACAATAGAAGCCCCCTACTCTCGAGCCTGACTTGCTTGGCTTGGGAGTAAAGAGAAACAGATGAGCTGACATTTGAACAAACACATAACTATTGTAGGTTGGCCAACTACATGAGGTCGGCCTGGTAGGGTGGTCCGTAGGCTCTACCAATTATACGGGTCGACATATAGAGGTAGCCTCTAGACACTTCACGTTTTGGTCTGACTCTTTCGTCCATTCCGACTGCCCAAGTCCGTCTTTCGACTCTTGGTCTAGGGTTATTCCTCGATTGCCCAGGTCGGTCTTTCGACACTTAGTCTAGGGCCATTCCGACTGCCTAGGTCGGTCTTTCAACACTTAGTCTAGGGCTATTTTGACTGCCCAAGTCGGTCTTTCGACACTTGGTCTAGGGCTCTTCTGACTGCCCAGGTAGGTCTTTCGACATTTAGTCTAGGGCTCTTCCGACTACCCAGGTCGGTCTTTCGACACTTGGTTTAGGGCTCTTCTGATTGCCCATGTTGGTAGGTCAGTCTTTTGACACTTGGTCTAGGGCTCTTTCGACTGCCCATGTCGGTCTTTCGACACTTAGTCTAGGGCTCTTATAGGTCACCTTGGCCTCATCGGCCTCTAGGCCCTGATAGCTCACCTCGGCCTCGTCGGCCTCTGGGCTCTAATAGTTCAGCTCGGCCTTTAGGCTCTAATAGGTCACCTTGGCCTTCATCGGCCTTTGGACTTTGATAGGTCACATCAGCCTCATCGACCTCTAGACTCTGATAGGTCACCTCGGCCTCATCAGCCTCTGGACTCTGATAGTTCATCTCGGCCTCGTCGGCCTTTGGGTTCTGATAGTTCACCTCGATCTCGTCGACCCCTGAGCTTTAATAGCGCACCTCGACCTCGTCGGCCTCTGGGCTCTGATAGCTCAGCTTGGCCTCGTCGGCATCTTATATGTGCTATGTGAATGACCTCGGACAGGTCGTCTTGTGGTAGGTCTTCCTGGGCAGATCTTCTTGAGCGGTTCTTACTGAACAGGTTTCCCTAGGCCGGTCCTTCTGAACAGGTCTCCCTAGGCTCTTTCTTCAGCCCCTTTATCAAATTTGTAAGGCAGTGCACTTACTCGGAGAGGAAGAGCTAAAATCATGTGCCGAGCTCAGAAATTGTGAGAACATAACTTTGTCGTTTCCCACAGACGACGGCAATCTGTTGATGTTGAAAACTGGTCAACAGACGAGATGAGGTGACCTCCAACTGGTCAGCAGATGAGATGAGGTGACCTCCAACTGGTCAGCAGATGAGATAAGGTGACCTCCACCTTAGATAGATGGATGCAACTGATCTCCTGCAGGTGTGTGGTCTGGATCTGGACTGAATGTTTCCTAGATCCTGTAGAACACAAAGGAAAGCTAAGGGGGGTAGCTGGGGTCCAGCCGTTAGCCCTCCGATGCCTAAGTTAGTTGGATTTTGAAAGATTAAATATCTCTTTTTAGATAAGTTTTTGTATCGTACCTTGAAAATGAAGAGGACGTGTCCATTTATAGACTTAGGTTGCAGAGTTGTATCCCCTTTTCAAGGCCGTAATTTCAAGGGAGAGATTCTTGGATCAGTGCGATCCTTGGGCCGTTCCATAGTTATGGGAGATGTTCCCGTATTCCTCGATGATTCTCCAGATCTTTTGCCTATTTTCCTATCTGAAGGCCTAAGATCTCGGAATTCGTGGTTGTAAGGCCGTAACTCCCGGAGACGTGTCCGGTTTATTCGGGCACATCCCTGATCTGTCACGTTCCTTTATGGTGGTCATGTGCCTGGTCAGCCTACGGACAGAGCTCATCGGCAGAGCTCGTCGGAAGAGCTCATATGCCGAGCTCATTATTAGCTAAGCTCATCATCTTCCAAGCTCATTGGTCGATGGAGCTCGTCACTTCGTAGGTCATCTTGTATGAGTGACCTCAGGTCGTCCTGTAGGTTCAGGTTAGCCTGTCGAAACCTCGGTTCTTGTCATCGGCCTAATCTCAGGTCAGCCTCTACTCTTGTCCTCGGCCTAGTCTCAGGTTGGATTTAGTGTATGAGCTTGAGGACCTGTACCTGAGCCCGCTGGACTATGAACTTTCCTCATGACTTGAGGTCAGCTCAGATTTACCCACAACTTAGGGTAATGCTCACCCTCCATTATTTTCCTTGGTATAGTCCACTGGAATCATGGCTAGGTCTGATTTTTGGGCCCTATATTTGAATTTTGGTTTGAAATCTAATGTTTAAAGTAGATTTTATATAATTATCACAGTGGGCCTTATAAAAATCAAGGATAGACATCTCTCTCCAAGGGTTTCCTTTGGCGTGGGCCACCTTAAATCACAAGTCAGTCAGTTTTTTTTTTTTTTTTTTTAATTTGGAGCCAAAAGTGGGTTCACATATGCAATAGCGAGAGACCATCAGTCAGCTATCCCTAAATTACCCTTGGAAAAAGCAAAGGTTGCACATATAACTAATTAGAGTACAAATTATGGCCCATCTAAAAGACACCTTCTAACTTTTTATATGCATGCAACATCCAACCTATCCAATAGGTTCTAATCACCATGATAATTTTTTTCATATAAAAATCGGTCACATCTATTAATTTACTAGACTTCATATGTATTGTACTATTTATAAATGGTTAAAACTGTTTTTTATGGTTTGGCTAACATATGCTTAGAAGGGGTGGAATTTTCATTAGGTGATTCTTATTGCGGGGACAAACTAATTGGAAGGGATGGACATGATTCGATCAATAGGCTGAAACTTATCCACCTGCTGTTGAAATGCCTGGGGCATCTTCCAGCTGGGCTAGCAGGTGAGACACATATCCAATTCTAACAAGTAGACAAGTAATCTATGTCATGTTTAGGGATTAAAAAATCAGGCTGGCATATGATTCAAGTGAGGCCACAGCAAGGTAAAAACTTAAGAGAAACACATCCACCTCCTATTAAAATTATATGGCTAAAAAAAATCAAACCTATTGGTGGTTCAGATGGTTTACACTAAGGGCCCGTTTTGATCGTAAGTTGTTTAAGATAAGTTACTTATGCCACAAGTAGCTTATCCTAGTTTCTACTTATTAAGAAAATAAGTATGCTTGGTAAATAACCTACTTATTAGCTTTTCCTCTCTTTCATCTTTTCAAAAAAGTTAAAAAGCTAAAAAAAAGTTAGCTGAAGTGATTATGTACTTTTAAGTAAAAAAGTTACTTATTACTAATGATAAACCAAACTTACGTATTTGAAATAAGTTACTTATCTACTAATGTAAGTAGAAAAAGTTACTTATTTGGTAGTATCCAAACGGATCCTAAGAGAAACCGTGTGGAGGGTGAGCATTACTCTGTACATTGTTTGGAATTATAAAGTTCATCTGATTTATGAATGGGGCTGAATTATGTATACTAGGAGTGGATTTCATATAATTATCAGGGTAGGACCACCCGAGCCACCGACCCCTCTAGTAAGGTGAACCCTACCTTCCATTAAAAAAATGTAATGGTAGGTACTCAACTGATAATTAGTTAACGTAAAATATGTAGGCTCTGCTGTATCCACCTTCGTAGCCATCTATTTATGGGCCACAAATAGAAAAAAAAATTATAATATGTGAGAAACATTTCTGGCATGGTATATCCGTTGCATAGAAAACCCTAAATGGCCTGGATTTCCGATCCGTGGGCCCTCTTTCCCAGAGCTAAGAAGACGTGTATATGGAACCAATGTCGAGGTTCCTATATTGCCTTTTAAATTGATTTTTATATTAGGCAGTTGCGTGTAAATCAGGACGATTCTTTATTTGCATCGTCGGAGTCTTTGGGGGGAGCGGGTTAGGTGAGACCCCGGATCCACCGAGGTGGGTGGGACCCCTGACTGTGGGGCTCACAATGATCTATTTGTTTTAAATCCACACTATCCAAACATTTTGAAAGATCATTTTAGGGTATGAAACCGAAAATTAAGCTAACTGAAATCTTAGGTGGATCACACCATAGAAACAGTATTGATTGAACCTCTACCATTGAAAACTCCATGGATTTCACCGGAATGTTTTTTTGCCATTATTTTCCATCCAACCTGTTGATAAGGTCACACACACCTAGATGAAGATACCAAAGAAATATTATCTTGATCCAAAGCTTTTGTGGCCAACGGGAAGTTTTTAATGGTCAATCAGCACTGTTTCATATACTATGGCCCATCTGGGATTTGGAACTGCTTAAAGTTTTGGATCATGCCCTAAAATAAACTCTCAATACAGATGGACGGTGCGGATGTAGTCACATACATCACAGTGATCCCACAGTCCCGGGTCCCACCCACCTCGGTGGATCTGCGGTCTCACCTAATCCGCTGCCGTCTTTGGGCGGCTGATTATTTCCATTTCTTTGTTGTTGCGTGCAATGATCCACGGCCTTAGGATATGACCACAGTAATTCAGATTCTAAATGCCGATTGTGTAGTGAGCAACTCATTGGGCCCCACCGTGATGTAGGTGTCATTATCCCTGCCGTCCATCCATTTTCCAGCTCATATTAGAGCATGATCGCAATATTGAATTACATCCAAAGCTCAAGTGGACCACGCCACATAAAACAGTGGGGATGATGACTTCCACTGTTGAAACCTCCATAGGCTCTACATATGTTTATTTGTCATCCAACTTGTTCATAAGGTTATAGGCATGAATGAAGGATGAAGGGAAAACATAGATACCAGCTTAATCCAAATCTTTTGTAGCTCTCAAGAAGTTTTCAACAATAGACGTGGTGTGGTCCACTTGAGCTTTGGATATTCAATTCCGTTGGTGGAGCCTTCAAAATGTGCTGTTACAGGGTCTCACGATCGGTCAGCTAGTTTGTACGACCTGGTCGAATTTCAAACTGGGAAGACATAGTTGGTCTCTGGACAGTCTTCGGGTATTTTAGACTAGTCGCCGACCAGTCGGCTGTTGAGGCTAAACGGGTTGAATTTAGAAGTTCTCTCTGGACAATATTTGTGCTACGTCCGACTGGTCGACAAGAATGGTGGTGGTTTGCATGGTTACACAAATTTGCTTAAGATGTTTCTAATTTCGAGTTTTCTTCTGTATAAGGGGATTGTAACCGAGAATAGGGTGTATCCTAAGGTGTCCAAGGTTTCCTAATTGTATTAGGGTGTGGGGAGAGGGTTTTGAGTGAGAGAGAGAGAGAGAGAGAGAGAGAGAGAGAGAGGGCTTGGGTTTTCGCTCGGGTTTCTTTGCTGTGGGTAGTTCATCTATGTAATCTTCTTATTCATAGTAGATTCGCTTTGTGCTGTGGTTTTTTTACCCGTGAGGGGTTTTTCCACGAAAAAATCGGATTTCCTTCTTATGCATGTTGATTGTTGTTTTGTGATTGCCATTGCGGTTGCTCGTTTTGATTCACTTCCGCTGTCGGGATTCCCAACAAGTGGTATCAGAGCTAGGTTATTTGCCCTGTCCATGCCCCCAGCTCACATGAGCGGGAAGGAGGGGGAGGCCCCCATGCATGTGTGTTGACGCCCCAAGTTCTGTGGGGGGTGGGGGTTGTCTTCATATATCCTGAGGTTACTCCACCTAATAGGTTAACCTTTAGGGTGTGACACTACAGTAGTATCTGAGATATCTTTGGGAGGTTGCAGAATTCAAATATGAGACGAGAGCATGGCATCGAGAACGAGATATGACATAGAGAAGTTCTCTGGAAGAAACAAATACTAACTATGAAAGGTAAAGATCGAATCCATCTTAGTTCAGTAAGGGCTTGAAGAAGCTCTTGGGAAGCGATTTGAGGCCATGAAAGTAGATGAGTGGAAAGAGCTCGACAAGAAGGCCAAAACTTCAATCTTATTGTGCCCGACGGATGATGTCCTCTATCATGTCATGAAGGAGAAGACTACGATTGATTCAATGGTTAAACTAGAAAAAGTATATGCGAAGAAATCTCTAGAGAACCGGATGTATCTGTTAGCGCACTTTTTTGTGGCATACTAGTGTACCTTGTTTGTCAATCACTTAGGTCAGTGAGTCTAATGTCGGTTGAGCTTAATGAAGACGAAGACCGAAGACTCAAGACCGACCAGCTGCATTAAGGAAGAAGAAACATGTAAAAGAGATGCCTTGGTGTGCTTTAACCTTGAACCTACCCAAAACCATAACTTCTAGATAACTGTGACCATTAGGATACCTTTAGTCATCTTAGATTAGCCATAGGTGTCCCAAAAGATCACCAATTGTATGGCCAAGAGGTTGCATGAACTGTTACAAACATCAAAGATAAATTAGCAGTTTTCATGCTCAGACCGGTCGTCCGATCGGTCGATAGCAGGCCAAATGGGACAACGACTTCAACAGAAACATTTCTGTCTCTGGGCATAATACAATCGGTCGGTGACTGACCATTTTGAGACAGTAAGATTTTCGTCCTGGCTAGTTAATTCGATCAGTCTTGACCGTTCAAGGACCACATCCGATCGGTCGGATAGAGTTGTTTATAGCCATTTTATAGCCGTTGGGGCTTTTTTTATTTAAAGGCTTGGCTCGTTTTTAGGGGTAAGAAGAGAGTTTTTTAGAAGATTGAAGCCACCATTGTTGGAGATCATTAGAGGCTCAATTCCTAACCTTTACAAGACATCTTCCTTGTAATTTTACACAAGAATGGAGCATTCCAAGCTCAAAGAAAAAGATGATCTCGCCCCTCTTTGATCTATAGAGTTTGGATCTTTCTTGATAGTCATATTCTTATCCAAAGCTCTAAGATGAGATCTTTGTAGGTGAGCAACTCTAGGCAACCCATTCCCATTAGTTGTAGAGTTCTCAAACCTACCCTTATATCACATTTGGCATCTCAAAGTCATCAATTTCAAGGTAATTGATCAAGTGTAGCTGGGGCATTAACGACGCAGCGGCAACACGATCGGGGAGCAAGGGAAGCTGATTGAAGCACGGGAGAGGATCAAGCAACCCAAAGTAGCGCTGAACAAGGGGCTCATTCGAAAAGTAAGGTTGTCATTTATTGAGAGTCAATCCGCTCAATTCCTTGTGGGAGTTGACTGTAGAGTTTGTTTATCAAATTCGATCTAGGGACGTTTGCCAATCATTGGCATTTTTGTCGGGCTTAAACATCCACTGGACATTTGCCGTTCCTTGACACGTTTGTCGGGCGTAAATTAGCCTCCAAGGGGAGCCTCTAACACGGGAGTGAATATGCGTCGGGTCGAGAGTTAGCCTATGTCCAAAACTCCATTTGGGTTGAGAGTTAACCCTTTGTCCAAAACTCCGGTTTTAATTGAGAGGTGAACCGGTAAAACCTCCATGTAAAGGTTGAGAGGTGAACCTCATTTAAAACCTCCGATAGTGAATGCCAGTGTGCTCAATGGGGTTGAGTACCTGAACCGGGAGTGAAGTAAACCCAAAGTCGAACTACTATACATGCTTGTGTTTATGATTGATTTGAGCACATTGTTATCTTAGCATTATATGTTTAATTGTTTAATTATGAATGCTTGATTGGAATGTATGTTAGGCACTAGATAGGCTCATCCACACACAAGATGTTCTTTCACTAAAAGTGTAGACTTGAGATCATTGATCCATTCTTATAAGTCTACATAGGTTGCATAGATTAAGAGCTTGATTTGTATAATCATTTGATAATCTATGCATGCTTAGACTTGGTAGCTTATAGCTTAAACCATATGCTAGTCTTGTGATTGGACCCACTTAGGCTTGGAAGCCGAAGTATTAATTGCTTAGTTTAAATTGTTAAATTGCTTAAGTAGGCGAAAATATTTCAAAAGGTCCTAATCACCCCCCTCTAGGACTTAGCCATAATACTAGTTGCTCTACAAGCTTCCGCACCCATACGCCTCTACAAGTGTGTTGATCTAAAAAGCGTAATTTCAATTGGTATCAGAGCGGATTGCTCTTCAAGGACTTAACTGTTTAGAATAAGATCCGGTACCGAAGCATTAGCATAATATCTAATCGAGATGGGAGTACCACCAACCGTCCACCATTCTTTGACAGATCCAACTACGCCGATTGGAAGGCTAGAATGAGGATTTTCTTACAATCAATGGATCGTCCCGTATGGATAAGCATACAACATGGATATGCCTTACCCATCGAACAAGTGGAGATTGATGGGAAATACATTGTCATTCCCAAAGATGATGAAAAATGGAATGATAATGAGAGAGCTCACTACATGGCAAATATCAAAGCTCTTAATGCGATTTTCTATGCGGTTTTTTTAGATGAATTTCAGCGAATTCTCACATGCGTAATCACAAAAGAAGCGTGGGATATACTTGAGGTTACCCACGAGGAAACTAACACAGTAAGAAGCTCGAAGCTTCAGCTCTTAACCACAGAATTTGAAAATATTAAAATGGAAGAGTGAAACTTTCATGGAGTTTTATACACAATTGTCTGATATTTGTAACTCCATATTTGCCTTGAGAGAATGGGTTCCGGAAGGGTATATATGTAGAAAAATATTTAGGTCCCTCCCGGAGAGATTTAACGCCTTAGAAGAGTGTAGAGACATAGACAACATGAAAATAGAAGAACTTGTAGGTTCTCTCCAATCTTATGAACTACACTTTAAGTCCCCATCTAAGAAGAAAAACATCACTTTGAAAACCTCCTACAAACACTTCCATAAGAAAATTAAGAGTGAGTCGGAGGAAGAAGATAGTGATGATGAAAAAGATGAGATAAACAGAAAATTCAGATGTTTCCTCAAATTTGATAGAGAGAGTAGTTGTGACAAGAAGGACAAGAAGGATAAAAATACAAAGAAAAATCATCCAAACCCAAATTCATCCGATGTTACGGTTGTAGTCATCGTGGCCATATTGCCCCAGAATGTTTGAAAGGGCTTAAGCCGAAAGGTAAAAAGGAAATGACTGCCACTTGGGATGACAGGGAGGAGTTCGTTTGCAAATCTAATGACTCGTCTAGTGATGGGAGCAAAAAACTAGTAAAAATTCTCATGGCTTCCACCACCACCTCTCTTCCCCCTAATCTAAGAAAAGATCCCGACTACTATCCCTTGTAGGAGTAGAAAGAATTCCTAACCCTTAACCTCATGCTACATTTTATGAGGGTGTTAAGGAAATGAGTTACCCTTAGAAAATTCAAACTAAACATAGTTAGTGAGGATAGCTAGAAATTGTATTTATAGGAATATCTGAGAATTTTAGCCTCATTTTTATATTGATGGGCAAATAAGAGGATTCAAGCCTCATTAGCAAAAAACTTGGTAGTTTAGCCTTGATTGTATTTTATATATTTGCTGCTAGACTATCTCACTGCTTAGATTAGCTAATTATATTAAATTTCATGCTTGTTGTATACTAATCTTTGCTTAGAATTGGTCATGATATACTAATAGGGGAGGTTGGTTGATTGGGCTATAAGCCCTGCTTTTATTGCAAATGTATTTCTTTGACCAATTTTGCATGATTAACTATGTTTAGAAAGTAACAATTTCTTGTTAATCATGTTCCATAGCATGCTCAATGTTTTAAAGTTCATGCGCCCTATACTCTCCTTGTTAGCATGTGCTTATTGGATAACTGCGATATACTATCTACTCTTACCTTAACCTTAATTGATGTATCATTAAGGGGGAGAGAATAGTTTGTTAATTTCTGACAAAAAGGGGGATAAAGGTTAAGTCCCACCAAAACTAGTTTGTTATATTTTGTTATGCAGGGATTAATAGGTTATGGGGGAACAAATTGAAGAAGAGTTGTTTAGTTAGTCATGTCAAGAGTCCTGTATTTATTTCATTATCAATGTAATATCTTATACATGTAATTTATTTTGGTAGGATAGGTTTTTGTAAGTAATTGATGAAGGGGGAGATTGTTAGTGCACTTCTCTATGGCATACTAGTGCACCTTGTTTGTCAATCACTTAGGTCAGTGAGTTTAGTGTCGGTTGAGCTTAATGAAGACAAAGACTGAAGACTCAAGAAGGACTAGCTGCATCAAAGAAGAAGAAACAGGTAAAAGAAATACTTTGGTGTTCCTTAACCTTGAACCTACCCAAAAACATAACCTCTAGATGACTATAACCATTAGGATACCCTTAATCATCTTAGATTGGCCCTAGGTGTCCCAAAAGATCATCAATTGTATGGCCAAGAGGTTACATGAACTGCTACAAAATATCAAAGATAAATCAGCAGTTTTCATGCTCAGACCAATTGTCTTACCTGTTGGCAGTAAGCCAAATGGGACAGCGACTTCAATAGAAACATTGCTGTCTCTGGGCATAATACGACCAGTCATCTGACCGATTGGCGATCGATCGTTTTGAGACAAGGAGATTTTCGTCCTGGCCAGTTAATTTGACCGGTCACCCAACCGGTCGAGGACCCCATCCGAGCGGTCCGACAGGGCCGTTTATAGCCGTTTTATAGCTGTTGGGGCTTTAGTTATTTAAAGGCTTGGCTTGTTTTTAGGGGTAAGAAGAGAGTTTTTTAGAAGATTGAAGCCACCATTGTTGGAGATCATTAGAGGCTCAATTCCCAACCTTTACAAGATATCTTCCTTGTGATTTTACACCAGAATGGAGCATTCCAAGCTCAAAGAAGAAGATGATCTTGCCCCTCTTTGATCTCTAGAGTTTGGATCTTTCTTGATAGTCATATCCTTATCCAAAGCTCTAAGATGAGATCTTTGTAGATGAGTAACTTTAGGCAACCCATTTGCATTAATTGTAGAGTTCTCAAACCTACCCTCCTATCACCTTCGGCATCTCAAAGTCATCAATTGCAAGGTGATTGATCAAGTGTAGCTTAGGCATTGGCGACACAACAACAACATGATCAAGGGAGCAAGGGAAGCTGATTGAAGCACGGGAGAGCGAAGATCAAGCAACCCAAAGTGGAGCTGAATTAGGGGCTCATCCGACAAGTAAAGTTGTCAGTTATTGAGAGTCCATCCACTCAATTCCCTGTGGGAGTTGAGTGTAGAGTTTGTTTGTCAAATTCGATTTAGACTCGTTTATCGATCCTTAGCACGTTTGTCGGGCCTAAACATCCATGAATGTTTGTCGTTCCTTGACATGTTTGTCGGGCCTAAATTAGCCTTCAAGGGGGAGCCTCCGACACGGAGTGAACGTGCATCGGGTTGAGAGTTAGCCTATGTCCAAAACTCCATTTGGGTTGAGAGTTAGCCCTTTGTCAAAAATTCCAGTTTTGGTTGAGATGTGAACCAGTAAAACCTCCGTGTAAAGGTTGAGAGGTGAACCTCATTTAAAACCTCCGATAGTGAATGCTGGTGTGCTCAATGGGGTTGAGTATCTGAACCGGGAGTGGAGTAAACCCAAAGTTGAACTGGTATACATGCTTGTGTTTGTGATTGATTTGAGCAAATTGTTATTTTAGCACGGAGGTTGAATGTTTAATTGTTTAATTATGAATGCTTTATAGGAATGTATGCTAGGCACTAGATAGGCTCATCCACACATAAGATGTTCTTTCACTAGTAGTGTAGACTTGAGATCATTGATCCATTCTTATAAGTTTACATAGGTTGCATAGATTAGGAGCTTGATTTATATAATTATTTGATAATCTATGCATGCTTAGACTAAGTAGCTTATAGTTTAAACCATATGCTAGTCTTGTGATTTGACTCACTTAGGCTTAGAAGCCGAAGTGTTAATTGCTTACTTAGTTTAAATTGTTAAATTGCTTAAGTAGGCAAAAATATTTTAAAAGGTCATAATCACTCCGTCTAAGACTTAGCCATAATATTAGTTGCTCTATAAGCTTTCGCACGCATACGCCTCTACAAGTGTGTTGATCCAAAAGGTGTAATTTCAGTATCTGATGATGGAGTTTTTCACCTTGAAGATAGAAGAGGGGACGGATGTGGAGGACCATATTAACATGTTCAATCGGCTGGTTTGCAAGTTGATGGAGATAGATGAGCTGATAAATGATGAATATCAAGCATGCATCCTGCTGAATTCTCTTTCAAAATCATACGAGTCATTTAGGGACTCTTTGTGTACAGTGAGGGAGACCATCAACGTTGAGACCGTTATCTCAACCCTCCAGTCGAGGGCGATGAGAAAGAAAAGCGGTGACGTGAGTTCTTGTTCTTCCGCAAAGGCACTGATTATGAGGGGAAGAAATTCTGAGCATGGTGGGGGATATCCTAAATCGGTATCTAAAACCAACGGCAAAGGGAAGGCCAAGGTGCGGTGCTAAAATTGTAGTCATGAGGGCCACATGAAAGGGGATTGTCAGAATCTCAAATTAAAGCAAGAGGTGTCTGAAAATTCTTCTGGAGAGGGAGTAATACCGTAGAGGACGGTGGTGATCTTTGTGATGTATTGACTGTATTCGGCAAGGGGTCTCTTGTTAGAGAGTGGATCCTGAATTCAGGTGCATCATGTCACGTTTGTCCCGACCAGAGTTCATTCATGACATATAGAGCGTGGGCAATGGCTACGCTCGCAATGTGATGGGTATTGGTACGATGCGCATCAGGATGTTTGATGGGATCGAACGAGTCCTAGAAAATATGAAGCATGTCTCCAAGATAAAGAAGAATACGATCTCTCTTGGTGCACTCGAGGCAAAATGGTGCAAGTTCATCGGCTGCGATCAGTATTGTAAAGTGATGAAGGAGGCACTCATGTGGATGAAGGCACGAAGGAGTGACTATCTTTATAAGTTGATCGGGAGTACGTTTCACGGTGGAGTTGCGGGATTGGCAGCAGAATCCACAGTTGCTCGTATGTGGCAAATGCCCAAGGGCCACATGAAAATAGTGGCAATTGTTATGAAATTTAAGGATAGGGTTGATGGAGGCATGAGAAGCGGTAGAGCTATGTTGAAGTTGAGATGATGAAGAAAGTAAGGAAGGTTGGATTCGAAGTTTGAAGCCTCGTTGAAGATTGTTGGTGGAGCCTTCAAACTGTGCTGTTACAGGGTCCCACGACCGGTTGAATTTCGGACTGGGAAAGCACATTGGTCTCTAGACAATCTTTGGGCGTTTCATACCGGTCGCCGACAGCTCGATGGTGTGCTCTGACCGGTCGGCTGTTAAGGTTGAACGGGTCAAATTTAGAAGTTTCCTCTCTAGACATTTTTTGTGATATGTCTAACCGGGCGGCGGTAGGCTCCGACTGGTCGACATGAATGGCGGTGATTTACATGGTTATGCAAATCTAAGTAAGATGTTTCTAATTTCAGGTTTTCTTTCTATATAAGGGGATTGTAACCGGGATTAAGGTGTATCCTAAGGCATTCAAGGTTTCTTAATTGTATTAGGGTGTGGTGTTCGCTTCCCCAAGTGTAGGGTTGCGATGTAGTAATAATCTTGGTAAGACCGAGGTCGATCCACATGGACTTATGTAAGAATCCACAAACACTTTCAATAGTTTTACTAAAGAGCTAACAAACAGATTTGTAGAAGATTGATGTAAATAGTAACGTTGAATTAAACTGAAGGTAATCAATTAATAAAAGGCACTAGGGGTTCAAGTATCCACTTGTAGCAATCCTTGATGCTCAATTCGCTGTGGTTTCTCGCTTTCTCAACTAGAATCGAAATTAAGTTCTATCTAGTCGGATGATAGAGTAGTTAAAACAAACAACCTGACATATGTATGATCCATGTATATGATTCACTCAATGCAAGCTAGGACGAGCATTCTCAATTGCATAGGTCAGTCCCAATTCCAATAGGTTAAGATCACAATCATAACCATCATTAAATCATGTCACAAGACAAAACTAGATTATGATTTGAACTTGATCCAAATCACATACACAGTCTCACATACTTCAGAATTCCCAGAAAAGTAGACTTTTGGTATGAAGCTCCCACATGAAGATCATAGATCTAGAGTGTATTCCAATTCCTCGGATCATACAGGTCTAGACTAGCTCACAACAATTAAGAACTCAAGCAATTCTTCCAAACATCCATAAGTCATCATAAGATTAAGAAAAACTACTTAGTACTTGAATTAAACTTTAAACCATTGTTCTTCAATAGAATTCCAACTTAAAACCAAATCAAACGAATTGAAACATCTTAGATTCACTACAAGCTTCCCCTAAGAGGTTTAGCCGTTCATGATCCAAGGAAACATGAAAACAACTAAAAAAATAAAAAACTAGAAAGCAAACTAGGAGGAGTTGTAGGAACTCCGAAATCGACTTCCGCCGTCTCCCATCGTGCTCAATCTATTCTAGCATGCCCTAGGAACGATCCCTAGGTGTCCTTTTATAGTGGGGAAGCTCCGCTGCGTCGGAATCATCCAGAAGATGCGTAAGGATACACAGTGCGCAGAGAAATCCAGAGCTTGTAGAACACGCACTGTTACGCAGACGACCGGTCGCACGACTGGTCTGAGCTCCTGGACGACTGGTTGCACGACCGGTCGCAAAAGCGCAAAAATCGTCTAGAGAGTTTTGATAATTTCAGAGTCCATAAAATTAATTCAAGGACTGGTCGCACGACCGGTTTGAGCAGTGAACGACCGGTCTTGGATGGTCCAGTGAGTTTTGGCCGCAAGGCCCCTCTGTTGAGTTATCGGATCGGTCGGACGATCGGTCCTGGGTTATGGACGACTGGTCTTGGACACATTCTTCTGCTTTCTTTCTTCTTTCCTCTGACTTCTTTCTTTCATCCTTTGACGCTTAGTCCTTTGATCTTCTTTGCTTGTAAATGGCGTCTTTAAGTCTCCAATTGATGAATCCTCTCTCTTATCCCTACAATCAGAAATCCATGCATTAGATTAGTCTATAAATCATGAAAACCTTGCATAATGAGTGATGAATTGGGGTTAGAATATGCACAATTAAGAGCTCAACACACCCCCTAACCAGCATTTTGCTAGTCCCGAGCAAAACATGCGTAAAACCATTCATTCTTCCAAAACTTAACTCTCCCTCAGAAACTATTCTTCTATACATCCCAAGCCACACAAGTGTAAGAGTCAGAAAAATTAGGTGATAGAGGTTGAAACCGTAAACTCTCAAAACATAATAAGTGTCCATATGAAATTTCCGCTGATTGGTTGATAAATAGAAGAACTTGAACAAATTCAACCTAGTGTGCATAGTGAAAATTCATCTAATGAGTTTTCAGGATTATCTTCTTCATAGATCAACTAGACTATAGATATCAAGGTATATAGACAACAACAAGCCAATGACAGGAATTTGCCTTACTGTCCTTCCGATGGCTTTCACACTACGTTCCATTTCCGGCTTTGGTTACGGGTAGACCATCCCCCGGTTAGTAATAGGTAGCCCTAATCGGAATTTTCTACCATTTTTCCATTATTCCCAATTTCATCCTTCCTTTTCCTTTTTCTTTTAAATTAGATAGGATTTTTAGAAATCCATATCTTTCGTTATTTTCCCATGGACAAGGATGGACAAAGTACCCCGGCTTGGTTTCTCAACACCTTAAAGCAAAGTCTAGTTAATTCACAAATCACATAATCCTTTCAACCTATAAAAATCGTGTAATGTGAACTAGGTGTAAGAGTGTTCAAATTTTCTATCAATCACGTAAATAGGGGAATTCATATATAAAACCATCATGTTAAGAGAAGTTCAAGACTTGCAACATCACTCACTTCGTATCTCCTCTTCTTATACTTGTATCATCTTGGATGCATAGAAACAAAGTTTTTTTAAAAGAGTTTTGAAAGTTTAGAAAATTCAAAAAAAATCCTACATAATTGCTCGAGATGTTACAAAACACTGGATTCATCCTAGTGATCCTACACCCCCCAACCAAATCTTGCATTGTCCTCAATGTAAAAGATGTGGAATGAGCAAAACATGAGAGCAATTCTAAAATAAAAGGGAGTGAGGAATGATAGTACATGAGAGAACAAAAAGCGAAATTCTACCTCCTTCTAACAAACCGATGAACAAGTAAACAAAAACAAGAAAATCCTAATCCTAACTACTCTATACCTCCATCAGACTAGGAGATCAAACATCCTGATACACAGGATCAGTCAGAGGTATGGACATACCTTTTGAGGGAAACTTCTCAAAGAACGGCTTTAATCGCTGACCATTTGCCTTAAAGATGTTGCCGTTCCTTGGATTTAACAACTTGACGGTCCCATATGGGTAGACAGTTTGCACAATGTAGGGACCAGTCTATCGAGATCTTAATTTCTCCGGAAATAAATGTAGGCGAGAATTATATAGAAGGACTTTTTGATTAACCGTGAATGTCTTACGAAGAATGTTCTTATCATGGAACACCTTCGTCTTGTCCTTGTAAATTCTCGCATTTTCATAAGCTTCGTTCCAGAGTTTCACAAGTTCATTTAGTTGAAGTTTGCGCAACGAGTTTGCCTTGTCAGAATCAAAATTCATCTTCTTAATTGCCCAATACACCATATGTTCCAACTCCACAGGCAAGTGAGAAGCCTTCCTATAGACAAGTCTATAGGGAGACATTCCAATAGGGTTTTAAAAGCGGTACGGTAAGCCCAAAGTGCATCGGTAAGTCGAAGCGACCAATCCTTGCGATCGGGGTTCATCGTTTTCTCCAAAATATGTTTAATCTCCCTATTGGATATCTCAGCTTGTCCACTTGTTTGTGGGTGATAGGGAGTGCTCATTTTGTGATTAACGCCATATTTCTTCATTAAGGTTTCAAATGGGCGATTACAAAAGTGAGACCCTCCATCACTTATGATGACTCGGGGTGTTCCAAACCGGGAAAGAATATTCTCTTTTAAGAAACTGAATGACTGTTTTATGGTCATTATTCCGGCATGGAATCGCCTCGACCCATTTGGACACATAGTCAACTGCAAGCAAGATATATACGTTTCCAAAAGAAGATGGGAATGGACCCATGAAATCGATGCCCCAACAATAAAAATTTTGATTATTAAGATAGGGATTGAGTGGCATCATATTTCTATGGGAGATTCCTCCCAATTTCTAACAAGGCTCACATGTTTTGCAAAACTCATTTGTGTCCTTGAACATAGTGGGCCAATAAAACTCACATTGCAGAATTTTGGCTGTGGTCTTCTTAGCCAAAAAGTGGCCACTACATGCCTGGGAATGACAAAAGGAGATGAAACTTTGTTGTTCATCATCTGGTACACATCTCCTTATGATTTGATCGGGACAATACTTGAATAAGTATGGGTCGTCCCATAGGAATTTTTGCACCTCATTGAAGAACTTATCCTTATCTTGCTTTTTCCAATGTGTAAGAATCGTACTTATAGCAAGATAGTTAGAATTGTCCGCATACCATGGCAATTGGGAGACTTAAAGTTGTTCATCAGAGAACATGTCATTGATCGCGGTCGTTTCAGGGGAATCGGTGAGAACAAGTTGAGAGAGATGGTTAGCCACTACATTTTCTACTCCTTTCTTATCACATATCTCTATGTCAAATTCCTGGAGTAGAAGGATCCATCTTAACAACCGTGGTTTAGCATCCTTCTTAGAGAGAAGGTATTTAAGCGCAGCATGGTCAGTGAATATGATGATCTTGGATCCAATCAAGTAGGACCTAAACTTGTCCAAGGTAAAAACTACGGCTAAAAGTTCTTTTTCTATAGTAGTGTAGTTTGCTTGGGCTGAGTTTAAGGTTCTACTTGCATAGTAGATAATACATAGCTTCTTCTCTTTTCTTTGGCCTAGCACAGCCCCAATAGCATAGTCGCTTGCATCGCACATTATTTCAAAAGGAAGGCTCCAATCAGGTGGTTGCATTATGGGAGCACATGTCAACATACCTTTAAGTGTGGTAAAGGCATTTTGACAATCTTCATTTTACTCAAATGAATTCTCCCTTTGAAGGAGGTTACATAAAGGACGAGAGAGTGAACTGAAGTCCTTTATGAACCTTCTATAAAATCATGCGTGTCCCACAAAAGACCGCACATCTCGTATGCTCTTGGGTGGTGGAAGGTTAGAGATAAGATCGATTTTCGCTTTGTCCACCTTGATTCCGTTTTGTGAGACGATGTGACCAAGTACAATTCCCTTTTGAACCATGAAGTAACATTTCTCCCAATTCAACACAAGGTTCTTCTCTTCACATATTTTTAACACAGATTTCAAGTGCACAAGGCACTCATCAAAGCTACAACCAAATACTGAGAAATCATCCATGAAGACTTCGAGAATTGTCCCCACCATATCAGAAAGGATACTCATCATACAACGCTGAAAAGTGGCAGGGGCATTGCATAGTCCAAACGGCATCCGTCGATAAGCGAAAGTGCCGAATGGACATGTGAATGTAGTCTTTTCTTAGTCTTCAAGGGTGATCTCTATTTGGTTGTACCCTGAATAGCCATCAAGGAAGCAAAAATGGGAATGACCCGCCAACCTTTCTAAAATTTGATCAACAAACGGTAGGGAGAAGTGGTCTTTCCTCGTGACAGTGTTTAGGTTCCTGTAGTCAATGCACATTGTCCAACCGGTAGTGACTCTGGTTGGTTCGAGTTCATTATTGCCATTGGCTACGATAGTTATTATGGATTTCTTAGGCACCACTTGAGTTGGGCTCACCCATTGACTATCGGATATTGGGTAAATGATATCCACATCCAATAGTTTCACCACTTCAGCCTTAACCACATCTTTCATGTTTTGATTGAGTCGTCTTTGTGGTTGCCTTGGATGTCTTCGCATTCTCCTCAAGGTGTATGCGATGAGTACAAATCAATGGGTCTATGCCTTTGAGATCCGCAATCGACCATCCAATGGCACTCTTATGCTCTATTAGAGTGGCTATTAGCCTACTCTCTTGTTCCTCATCCAAGTGGGAAGAAATCACCACCGGATATGTCTCATCTCGACCTAAATAGACATATTTCAACTCACTTGGTAATGGTTTTAGGTCGAGTGTTGGTGCCTTGATATTGGATGAGAGGGGCTTGTTCTAGTTTACGGGTAAAGGCTCAAATAGGACCCTCAATCTTTTGTTATCAAGTACCGGCATCACATCTAAAATGGCATCCATCTCTCGTATTGTGTCATCATTTATCTCATGAGAGTGGGCCACACATGCCTCCAAAGGGTCAGAATATAATGTTGAGGGGAATGTCTCATCCACGAATGATTCAATCAAGTTTATCTCGTGGATCTCCTCATCAACTTCCCGTGGTTGTTTGCATAAATCAAATATATTCAGCTCAAGTGTCATATTTCCAAAGGACATTTGTACAAGCTCGTTTCTACAATTGATAATCGCATTGGAAGTAGCTAGAAAAGTGTGGCCAAGTATGATGGGAATTTGAGCACCGGTACCTATCATGGGATGTGTATCCAAGACAATAAAGTCTACTGGGTAGTAGAATTTATCAACTTGGACTAGAACATCCTCAATCACTCCTCTCGGTATACGAATGGATCTATCAGTAAGTTGGAGTGTGGTTTTGGTGGGTTTCAATTCACCTAACCCAAGTTGTTCATAAACCGAGTATGGAATGAGGTTCACACTTGCCCTTAAATCGAGTAAGGCTTGTTTAATCCGGTAGTCTCCTATGATGCATGAGATGGTTGGACTACCCGGATCCTTGTATTTTTGGGGCACCTCTTGTTTGATAATAGCGCTCAAATTCTCAGTCAAAAGTATTTTATTGTAAACATTGTGTTTCCTTTTGACTATGCACAATTCCTTTAGAAATTTGGCATAGGATGGTATTTGCTTTATGGCATCCAACAAAGGAATGTTGATCTTCACCTGCTTGAAAACCTTTAAAATTTCTAAGTTTTTGTCTAAAGGTTTGGGTGAAATCAACCTTTGGGGAAACGGGGCAACCGGCTTGTATTGCCTTTCCGGTTCTTTCTCTTGTGGAGTGTTGTTTGAGCTATCATCCTCTTTGGAATTTTCTGGATCCTTAGGCTTTGGGGCCTTCACCGAATTAGATTTATCAATTATTTTTCCACTTCTCAAAGTGGTGATAGCTTGAACATGCTCCATATGTTGGGAGGATGAGCTTGCATCTTGTATCTCATATTGGATTCTTGAGTTAGGAAGGGGTTGGGCAAAAGTGTGCCTTTCTCCCTAACATTGAGGTGAGATTCAACTCTAGCCATTGAAGTTTTCAAGTCATTGATGGCTTGAGTTGAACTTTGATTAAATTTCAATTACTCTTGCATGAACCCATCTATTTTCAGAGAATTAGTCTTGTTATATTCAGCTTGAACCGATACGAATGCACCCAACATCTCCTCTAGCGTAGCTTTTGGTGTAATGACTAGGGATGGACTTAGTAAAGGTTGAGCTTGAGGGATATTATTTGCATTCGCAGTGGGTCCATTCCTCCAACTGAAGTTGGGATGGTTCTTCCAACTAGAATTAAACGTGTTTGAGTTTGGAGCACCAAATTGTCGTTGATAACTGTTTATGGCATTTGATTGTTCTTGTAAGATGTCTTGAACTGTTGAAATTATAGGACAATCTTGTGTTATATGTTGATTTCCGGCACAAATTCCACAAATAGTTTCAACGTCCTTAGAGTTGATCGTCTCTCCTTTCTTTAATTTCATGGCTTCGACTTTTCTTATGAGGCTAGCCACACGTGCACTTATGCTATCCTCTTCTGATAGGACATAAATTCCTCCTTTTTCCTTTTGTTAGCTAGTCTTGGAATTTGTTGGTTTAGATGTACCCAAGACTGTCCATTCTCAGTCAATTCTTCCAAATAGTCCCATGCTTCCTCGGCTTCCTTATTCATGAGCTCCTCATTACACATCATCTCTACGAATTGGCGCATGGGTGAAGTCAGTCATTCATAGAAAAAGCTTATAACCCGCCAAATTTCATAGCCATGATGTGAGCATGCATTTAACAAGTCCTTAAACCTCTCCCAACATTGGAAGGTCTTATCCTCCTTTTGGGCAAAATTCATGATAAGGCGCCTCAACATGTTCGTTTTGTGAGTAGGGAAGAACTTTTTAATGAACTCCCTATGCATATCAGTTTATGCACCAATTGATCTTGGCCTTAATGCATGAAGCCAACCTTTAGCTTTATTTTTAAGAGTAAAAGGAAATAATTTAAGCCTTACCATATCATCAGTTATATTTACAAAGTGCATGGTGGTTATTACCTCATCAAATTCCTTAAGGTGTTGATAGGCACTTTCACTGTCTAATCCATGGAATCTCGGGAGGAGTTGGATTACTTCCGATTTCAAATCTATGTTCCCTGCATTTTGTGAAAAAACTATGCATGAGGGAGTGCTCGCTCTTGCTGGTTGCAAGTAATCACGTAATGTTTTTGGTCGGGGAACATTCTTAACCACATTCTTTCCCGTTTCGGTTTGGTTTTGGCCCAGATTTTGATTGGCCACAGGATTGGGTTGATTTACAGCCATACTTTCAGACAAAATTGGAGAATTTAGATGTCTCCTAGCACGTGGTTCTCTGTCAATTCCTTCTACTATTCCCCCTTCACTAATGAGTCGGTTATTAGAATCCCTAGCCCAATGTGGCATGCAAATTCTAAAAGTATGAAGTAAGAAAGAAAGAAGAATTCTTCCTTCCTTTTTTTACTCTTCTCTAATACCGAAGCATAAGGTGTCTTGCAATGGCTAGGCCAGAATCAACGATAGAGATCGATTTCTCCTGGTCAATAGGGGTTCAGAGAACTCCCCACCCACTCTTTGAATCTTTTGAGAAAAGTGCAGAAAAAGAAGAAAGAGGAGTAGAGGTGAGAATAGAAATCTCTGAGCACAAGGTGATCCAAGACGGCAGTGCCGACCAATAGGAATCAAGGCGGCACAAGGTCTACCTATCAGAGATCTAAAAAGGAGTCTCTACCCACTCTACAAGAGATGAATATGATAGGAATGAATAGGAGAAGAAGAAGAGTAAGGTTAGAAAGATAGAACCTGATTTGAGACTTTATGATTCCTAACTTCTTTCTTCAACTTCCTAGAAATCTCTGCAAAAGAAAAAAATCAAAATAAAACAAACTAAGTTAGTACTAGAATCCTAAAAATCCTAAATAGATACTATTTTCAGAAATTTTGTGAAAAACCGTCAAAGTCCCTGGCAACGGCGCCAAAAACTTGTTCGCTTCCCCTAGTGTAGGGTTGTGATGTAGTAATAATCTCGGTAAGACCGAGGTCGATCCACAGGGACTTATGTAAGAATCCACAAATACTTTCAATAGTTTTACTAAAGAGCTAACAAACAAATTTGTAGAAGATTGATGTAAATAGTAACGTTGAATTAAACTGAAGGTAATCAATTAATAAAAGGCACTAGGGGTTCAAGGATCCACTTGTAGCAATCCTTGATGCTCAATTCGCTGTGGTTTCTCACTTTCTCAACTAGAATCGAAATTAAATTCTATCTAGTCGGATGATAGAGCAGTTAAAACAAACAACCTGACATATGTATGATCCATGTATATGATTCACTCAATGCAAGCTAGGACGAGCATTCTCAATTGCATAGGTCAGTCCCAATTCCAATAGATTAAGATCACAATCATAACCATCATTAAATCATGTCACAAGACAAAACTAGATCATGATTTGAACTTGATCCAAATCACATACACAGTCTCACATACTTCAAAATTCCCAGAAAAGTAGACTTTTGGTATGAAGCTCCCACATGAAGATCATAGATCTAGAGTGTATTCCAATTCCTCGGATCATACAGGTCTAGACTAGCTCACAACAATTAAGAACTCAAGCAATTCTTCCAAACATCCATAAGTCATCATAAGATTAAGAAAAACTACTTAGTACTTGAATTAAACTTTAAACCATTGTTCTTCAATAGAATTCCAACTTAAAACCAAATCAAACGAATTGAAACATCTTAGATTCACTACAAGCTTCCCCTAAGAGGTTTAGCCGTTCATGATCCAAGGAAACATGAAAACAACTAAAAAAATAAAAAACTAGAAAGCAAACTAGGAGGAGTTGTAGAACTCCGAAATCGACTTCCACCATCTCCCACCGTGCTCAATTTATTCTAGGATGCCCTAGGAACGATCCATAGGTGTCCTTTTATAGTGGGGAATCTCCATTGCATCGGAATCATCCAGAAGATGCGTAAGGATACACAGTGCGCAGAGAAATCCAGAGCTTGTAGAACACGCACTGTTACGCAGACGACCGGTCGCACGGTCGATCTGAGCTCTTGGACGGCCAGTCGCACGACCTGTCGCAAAAGTGTAAAAATCGTCCAGAGAGTTTTGGTAGTGTCAGAGTCCATAAAATTAATTCAAGGACCAGTCGCACTACCGGTCTGAGCAGTGGACGACCGGTTGTACGACCGGTCTTGGATGGTCCAGTGAGTTTTGGCCGCAGGGCTCCTCTGTTGAGTTATCGGACCTGTCGAACGACCAGTCCTGGGCTATGGACGACCGGTCTTGGACACATTCTTCTGCTTTCTTTCTTCTTTCCTCTGACTTCTTTCTTTCATCCTTTGACGCTTAGTCCTTTGATCTTCTTTGCTTGTAAATGGCGTCTTTAAGTCTCCAATTGATGAATCCTCTCTCTTATCCCTATAATCAGAAATTCATGCATTAGATTAGTCTATAAATCATGAAAACCTTGCATAATGAGTGATGAATTGGGGTTAGAATATGCACAATTAAGAGCTCAATATGTGGGGAGAGGGTTTTGAAAGAGAGAGAGAGAGAGAGAGAGAGAGAGAGAGAGAGAGAGAGAGAGAGAGAGCTTGGGTTTTCTCTTGGGTTTCCTTGCTTGTGGATAGTTTATCTCTATAATCTTTTGATTCATAGTAGATTCGCTTTGTGCCATGATTTTTTACCCGTGAGGTGTTTTTCCATGTAAAAATCGGATTACCTTCTTATGTATGTTGATTGTTGTTTTGTGATTGCCATTGTGGTTACTCGTTTTGATTCGCTTCCATTGCTGGGATTCCCAACAAATTCTTATTGTTCTTTGCAGTGTGGTACACTTGAGCTTTGGATATGCTTCAATTTTCGAATAATTCCCTAAAATGAGTTGGAAAGATGGATGGACGGTGTGGATAGAACATATATATCATGGTGGTAGCATGGTGAGTTACTACACAATCCCTCTCCTCAAAAGTTTTATGTTTTTACTGGTGGGACCAACAGAATTTTTTTTTTTTATGGGTGGGACCAATGGAAAAGTTAATCCAAACGGTTGATCTTCAGGGCATCATCCGGTTGATCCCATAAAGCATAAAGCATGCATGGTTTTAAATTAATTTTTTTAAAAGGCAAAAAAGAGAACTCCCTTATCACTAATTAAGGGCAAAGCTCCCAAATGAATGTCAAGGTAAAAGCACAAAACAAGGCCTTTAGGGAAAAAAAAATAAAATAAAATAAGAGGAAGCTAAAATAAACACATATTCTATTAAAAAAGCCACACCCCAGCTACGGAGAAAGATGAGGCAAAGAAAAAAGAAAATATTAGAACCAACTCCAGCCCTCCTATAAAGTTTCTCCTGCATATTTTCTTGTTCGACCACGGGGCGTTTGGACCATAAGTGACTTAAGATAAGCTACTTATGCCTTAAGTAGCTTATCTTGATTTCTACTTATTACACTGAAGTTACTAATAAAAAAGTTACTTATATGTGATCATAAACCAAACTTACTTATCTCAAATAAATTACTTATCTACTAGAAAAGGTAACTTATTTGGTGGTATACAAACATGCCCTTACTCCATTATGCTCCATATATAGTTGATTTAGCCACTTGAAATTGGATGGTTTGGATTGTCTTACAAGCATCACACCAAGATTGGCTTGTAGGGCTGTTAATGGGTTGGGCTTGGGGTTGGCTTTGGCCCAAATTTTGAACTGTTCGGCGGAGCCTGATTAGGAGGCCTATTCAAAATTTTTATTTCGCCTGCCTGAGCCTGACAGCCTTAAGAGCCCTATTGACTCTGGAGTAACAATGGGCCAGGTTTGGGTTGCAGTGGCCAGGTCCAATATTGATACAAGGGGCCAAGCCCGCATGTCCTAGTGTTAATCCAAAGCTTAAATTAAAAATAAAAATCCCATGATGTATGTTCCCAATCCATTCCTTGGTCAGGTGGACCACATTGTACTAATAAATACAAATAGATGATGATAAGAACAGCATATATATATATATATATATATATATACACACACACACACACACACACACGTTGAATAGAACACATGTTCGCATGAGCCGCACCTCTTTAAAATGACCTAAGCTCAGACCAGCTCAAACATTGGTTGGGCCATACATGCCAAACCTACTCCATGGCCAAACTAATAGCCCGTTCCCACTCCTAATTGGGTGGGGATCATTGGTAGGAATTTTCCACATCATTGAATAATAGCCAGGATCTTCGAAGAGGGGAAATACCAGGCCTATCCGGTATCTAGATGTCCCATCAGGCAAAATGGTCTACTTGCGGGTCCCACCTGCACATGCAGCATCATGTCTTACCTCACGGCTCCCACCCATAAACTCATGGGACAGTTTGTCTTCTTTTAACGATCCATTGCACCAACACCTTCTGTACTGCTTGACGAGATGCATGCATGGACCTCTTAGCTCACAGATGTGCCCACTCTTGATGGATTGTAAACCATCAAAATTTTACATGTTGCCGTATATGTAACTCTAACTAAACCGTCCAACCTAGTAGGTACCACTTCCGAATCTCTAAATGATTTTAAACAGAAAATTATTATGAATTAATGACCTAAATGGCCAATTGGTAGACATCTAATGGCTCGCCTTGGAGCTAGTATTTGGAATGCGTTGGATTCCAAATCACATTAACACCGTGATTCTGACTCCTTAGTGGTGTTTGGCAACTTGTAATTGGAAATCCAAATTTTGCATTTGGGAGCTTGCATGTGGAATGCATTGGAATTCTTTAGTATATTCACGATATATGAATTAGATTAATTAAATTAGCTTTAATATTCCAAAGTAATATACATATTTTATATTTGATAGAATGATTATAGTAAGCCCATCGACATTTTTTAACCGTCCATTTAGATGGCTGGCATTTGGACAGTTCGGATCATTCTATTAATGTGATTTTAGTGTTCCAATCGATAACTGAATTGTTTTAGGGAATCACAATCATAGCATGTATACAACAGATTAGTAGTCCAATGACACCTTTATTACAGGTGTAGCTTTCTTGCCTTTAAAAATGGAGCAAGAAAGCCAGTTCGCTCCCATTACACCCAAATCACAACAAAAACTTAGAATTTCAAAACACATCAAAAGTGTGTATTTCAAATACCTTCAATTCCATATACCTCCAAATAAATGGTACCAAACGATAAATTTAGGGTAAAATCTCCCAAAATCCTATAAAATTCCCTCAAATACATGGTACCAAACGCCTCTAACAAGAAATGGGCTATTAAAGTCCCTTTTAGTCAAAGGTTGGAACACCCCAATTGATCTGAACCCATCTGCAGTAGTAGTCCACAATATATGATTGATGAGTGCATGCATGTTTGGCTGTCATTGTCGGCTAATGAATAAAAAACTCCTATCTTATAGCTTTTGAACCATGACCAATTCATCATAGAGCTCATGGGGCCATGAGTGCTTTAAATCATCGTACATACCTTTCCATTGGTGGGTCCAACAGGTCTAGCAAAGTCCAAAATATCAGAATGCACTGGCTAGTAAAGCTGGCACATGTAATGCACGTAGAGGTGGACAACGATCCGATCCGAGTCGAACATGGACCAGTTCGGATTGTTCAGCTGCTTGAGTGGGTGTGTTCGAACAATGTTCGAACAAACATTCGAACAGGATGGCTTTGTTCGAACTCAATTTGGTCTAGCCCAATCATGTTCGAACATGTTCGAACATATGGATTTCGAACAATTTTTACGAGTTCGAACAATTTCGCTTTTTTCGCTTGAAAATATTTTTTCTACTACTGAATAGTAAATACTGATTTTTTCGTTATATGTGTCCCACCATGATGTATTTGTTTTATCCACTTCGTGCATCCATTTGTGCAGCTTATTTTAAGGCATTAAATAAGAAATGAGGCAGATACAAAACTCAAATGGACCACACCAAGGAAATAGTGAGGAGAATGATGTCCACCATTGAAACCTTCCTGGGCTCACAATCACGTTTATTTGTCATCCACCCTTCTTCTTCTTCTTCTCTCTCTCTCTCTCTCTCTCTCTCTCTCTCTATATATATATATATATATATATATATATATATATATATATATATATATATACATATATATATATATATATATATATATATAATCAAGTCGAACGAACGAGTCGAGTCGAGTCGATCAATATTCGAGTCGAGTTTGAGTTTGAGTCGAGTCAAACAGGACTGTGTTTGAAATTGAATTGAATTTTTTTTCGAACACACCATGTATGTTCGAACAAAGTTCGAACAATAAGACTTCCTGTTCGAACAGGGTTTTACCGAGTCAATCCGAGTCGATCCAAACAGTTAAACTCAGTTCATGTCCAGCTCTAAATGCACGTGGTATATATGGCTGAGAAGCAATTGTAAAATTAAGGTTTATTTTATTTTGGAACAGGGATTTCTAACCTTTTAGGCATGAAATTTTGCATTACTATAAGGCAAGAATTGTGTATACCAGCTAATTTTTTAGGAGCATTAATTTAGAGCCCAAATCGTGCAATCCAATCTTAGACTCACCACACATGTGAGCTCCGGTGGACCCCACCACATGGGGTCCACTGTTGGGTGCGTTTAACACAAACCTTAAGATCTCGCCCCCCAATACATTAGAATTACGGGCTATGATAATGCAACAAACAAGAATAAAGCATCAACCACACGACACAAGAAGTTTTTATGTGGAAAACCCTCAAAAGAGGTAAAAACCACGGGACCTAGTCCAGACAAACAATTCACTATAAAGTAGAGCGTTACAACCGATCACAAGCACACACCGCTTGGATCAAACCTTCTTCACTCGCGTATGAGTGGATAAACAACAAGAGAATAACAAGAATAGAGCGATCTCACCGATCCCGAGGACGTAGAAGCGCTGAGTCGACTGTTGCGGAGAAGAACTCCCTCTTCAAGCAACTACTCCCTTCCACAAGCTTCCTCTCTCTCTCTCTCTCTCTCTCTTTCTCTCTCCTCTTTTTCTCTTTTTCTCTCACCTTGGACATGCTAAACCCTTATTAGGAATACTTAATCCTGTTTTGGAACTCTCTTAAATAGAGAACCGAAGGAATTAGACTCAAAATAAGAAACTGCGCACAAGCAGTCCGCGTCGGGTCGAGGGCCTGGTCACCAAACCGTCGAGCGCCCGCGCAAGCCAAAAACGTTCCAGTGAGCTACATGAGAAAACATCTGAATTTTGGGTGCCCGATCACCTGACCGTCGGGCGCCCGACTGTTGAAAAAATAGTCCAACAGCAAACTGCTCATCCGAGTGAATTTCAAGCGCTCGACCAGAATTTAGTCCGGACGCCCGACCACACTCAGGCTGCACCATCTCTCCTCTTGACTGAGGAGGAAAAACCCCATCATCCACCACCAAAAAGCAGTGTAGTGATTGATGGTTAGGTGTCATTAAAATGCACACTGATAATAAATTAGGTCAGTCGGGCCATTTAAGTCGCGTGACCCACTTCAGGTACATCATGTACAAACCTTCATTTGTTTTTTTCTTTAAAAAAGGAATAAAGTTGAGAATTGTGGGCCATGTTATATGTGCATGACGTCCAACCCTTTCAGTAGGTGAATCCTATAACAAAGATTAGATAAATGAAATTATGGAGATCCCAACTCGAAGGTGGGCCACATCATAGGAAATAATATATACTGTACAAACACATCCAAATTCATGTGCAGCCCATTTGATGATTCTATCCCTCGGATCTTTTGTTCAGGTGGTCATCATGGTGGGGTGCATTTGTGGGACAGGTTGAATGTCATTCACATAGCACGTGCGCGGCACAATTCTTAGCTTTATGGTTTTTTTAAAGAAAAAATATATGAGGTAATTTAGTAATTTCATTTATCGAGAATCACCACCCATTAAATTTGGTTTGTGGAGGCATTGTTTGGTAAAATCAGAATTGTTGAGGAATTTTGTGGTAAATTAACATCTCTTTATTTAACTATTTTAATATCATGTTAATAAATATTTATATAATGAATTCGCACTATTGGTAGTTTTCATTTTAATTGCCCATTAAAAATCCACCAATTAGCCATTTACAAAATAAAATCACCTAATTGTGGTTTGGTAGTGTTTCAAACAAAATGCGTTTTGATAATTAGAATGATGATCATTTACATATAAATGATAATTTTGAACCCAAAAAAGTCTTATCTAAAGGCTTTTATTAATCTGAGCTAATACATTCTAGGCCATCGCATACTACAAACCCTTAATTATATTTATGGAATAAGAAAAATGCTTTGATTAAAAGGGAAAAACCAAGGCTAACATATGCTATGCAAAACATATTATACAATTTATGTGAATGCACGTAACACAAATTTTGAGGTGGTACTCTTCCATCGCACTAAGACGGTAGCATATACGCATACAAAACACATATAACGTTTCTTGTGTGTAAACAACTTTCTTCTCCTGTACATTTGCACATGTAAAGCCTAGTTTTCTTATGCTTTGGCTAGGGCTTTGTATATGAGGTATTGTTTATAAAAGGAGAATACATATAAAGAGAGTGTGCATCTTCTTGGTGAGAAATTTCTTCTACAATGGAAGAGTGAGAGATAGAAGTTAGCCTTGTATTTCCTGATTTCTCTTGTTTTAATGAAAAATCAAGCTTTATGTTGTTAACCCCATGGACGTAGGATTATTTTCAAACCATATAAATCTCTATACCTCTTGTCTCTTATTTTTCTTTTTAGCTTTTAGGTTTTGGTTAGACTCTTTTCTTTTATAGTTTTGTTGCTTGCATCGATTTGTATAGAGGTGGGCAACGATCCGGGCCAGGCCAAGTTAGCCCTAGTTTGGTTTGGTTTGTTTTTGTACTACTCCGTTTGTGGATCGGCCCAGTTTAGGTTTCGAGCTGACCTTGCAGCCTGAGTTTGGTTTGTACTAGAAAAATCTAGTTCGAGTCGGGATCGGTTTGGTCGAAAAGTTCGAACTAGGTCGGGCGAGTTCGAATACGTGGTAGCTCTCTCTTATTTGTTTGTTTAAATAGAAAAGAATTTAGAAAAAAATACAAAAGTATCTTACTACATGATGTTTAACATCCTCCAATGGAGGGATGCAACTTCAAAATAAACATGTAAGAGCCTTTTCCAAACAAAAGTACACAAGCATAATTTTACAAGTGCAAAGAAACAGTTTGCATTCATGTATATTTATTATGTATTATCCATGTCATCATGTATATTTATTATATATTATCCATGTCATCATGTATATGTATCATCCAAACCATCCATCCATTTTTATATATCATTTTAGAACTTGATCCCAAAATGGAATCATATCCAAAGCTCAAGTGGATCACACTATAGGAAATAATATTGTGCTTCCAATCTACGAGCCGAATCAAGCTTGAATCAAACCGAGCTGAATCAAACCAAGCTTCGAGCCGAGTAGAGCCAATAGTGCCCTAGTTTGAGCTTGGTTTGTTTTTTCAAACGAGCTTAGCTCCAAGGCTTGGTTTGGTTTGAACTTCTATCCGAACCAATCCAAGCCGAGTTTTTTCAAACCAAACTGAGCCGAGCTTTCGAGCTAGCTTGGTTTGTGTCCAGCTTTAATTATGTATGCATATTTTTCTCGCACTAATTATATAAGAGCTAAAGGTTGAGAGGCCTTAATAGATTGGTATTGGCATTTGCGCTGCAAATGTGTTTTAGATAGTGTTAACGTCAGATTTTGTAACAGGATCCCCCAGATGTTCACCTTCTCTCCAATAGAGACTTCCTCTGCCGGACCTGAAAGAAGACAGAAAGCAATTAAGGGTGGCCGGTGTCCGGCCGTTAGCCCTTCGATGCGTAAGTAAGATAAGGCAAGAAGGAGAATAACCAAGCAGCCGAGGCTAGAGATTGAATATTGTGTACCTGTATCTTAATGGAGTCATCTCCTTATAGAGATATGAAATGATCCAATCTGTTACGTAAGATATCGAGATCTCGCTGATTTCGTGGGATAAGATTCTTATCCTCAGATAGAGGGGAGATCTAATCCAATGACTCATCCGATAGTTTCTTTCCTTGATAGCGATCCCTTGAGACTCGGAACCATTGAAGAAGATAAGCCCAAAATTGGCCTATACGGGCTGCTGGTACTGAGGGCTAAGGGATGTCACCACAGAAAAAGCTGTTCGCATGTAGGAAGATGGTCGTGAATCCAAATACTCGCTCATTCAGATGTAACACCTTTCAACGACTTATGAGAAGGTCTGCTCGCAGGAAAAACACAACTTCTCTCGCCTTCCAGTATTTGACTATCGATCACAACTTCTCGAAGCTTTGGTAGTCGAGCATCGTTTTTCCTAATATGCGAGCTGCGAACAGACGTTCTCGATAGTCGAATAAAGGTGCTCGCGAGGTCGGAGTATCTTTCGAATATGCGAGTCTCGAACAGACGTTCTCGATAGTCGGATAAAGGTGCTCACAAGATCGGAGTATCTTCCGAATATGCGAGTCGCGAACAGACGTTCTCGATAGTTGGATTAAGGTGCTCGCGAGATTGGAGTATCTTCCGAATATGCGAGTCGTGAACATACGTTCTCGATAGTTGGATTAAGGTGCTCGCGAGATCGGAACAGCAGGAAAACCTCCAGCAGACATCTTCGTTGTTTTGGCTATAACAGATGCCCCCCAAGTCCTTATCGTCAAGAATTCTAAGGGAAGGACTTATTCACTGTTATACGTAACCGCCCGTTGTCTTTATCGAGTCGAAACCGTACATGATTGGGCTGGAATTAATGATCGCTAGCTTTCCGCAGCCTTTCCGCAGACAGGGAATGAAGAGACGCTCGCCACATGTCTGAGGAGTTAATGGGCGTGCCTGCTCGACTGCCGCACCGAACGGAAGGCTGCCACGTATCATCATATGCGGCGGAATGATTGCCTATAAATATACGGGGTCCGCCATATCTCTGGTTTTCTACAGAAGTTTTTCGAACGAAAGAATTTTCCCATCATCTTCCTCTCATACTCCTTCCTCTGGTGTTCCTTTTCCTTCCTTTCTTCCTTCTGGGTATATTCCTTTTCTTTTTTCTTTTTAACCATCTTATGGCTGAGGACTCTGACGAGACCACCGTCCCACTGGGAGATGCTACACCGGAATCCTCTGCTTCTAGTAATGCGAGGGTTCCAGCAGGCAGATACACGGCAGTCGGATATCCTTCTATTTTATCGGAGGACCGGCTGGTTGAGTTACGGGAGAGGTATCTGATCCCTGACTCTATCATTCTCCGGTTGCCCGGAGATGGAGAGACACCAGATTCTCCCCCCCAGGGTGTGTGGCTTTCTATGAGTATCAGCTCATCCTGGGGGTACGCCTTCCTCTCCATCCTTTCGTTCGGGATGTTCTTCGATGCTATAAGATTGCCCCCGGGTAACTTATTGTGAACGGATGGAGGGTGGTTCTGAGCTCCTTCGTCCTCTGGGCTCAAGCCGGCAACGGGAAGCTCACAGCTGAGGAGTTCCTCCATATGTTTCGCTTGAAGAAGGCGCCCTCCAGCGAAGGCTGGTACTACCTATGTTATTGGCACCGGGATAACTTCGTGCTGGGGAAGCCCTCCTCGAACTATCCCGGCTGGAGGAAGCGGTGGTTCTATACTTCTGGGAACTGGGAGTCTGCCTCCTTCAGGGGTCCAGGAGTGACCCATTTTTTCTGTGAAGGTAGGCACAGTCCCACATTATGCTGTTTCTCCAGTTAAAATTCTAGGGTTTATATATATTTTGACCGCTATTTGTGCTCGCAGGTATCCCGGCCCTGAACAAGCCAAACTTAAAGGGAGGGATTAACGAGAAGATAGTAAAAGTATATAAGGTGCCTGTTAGTGATAGGCACATCGAAGCCTGCTTGTCCTGCTCGCGACTCGCGGCAGCGGGATTGATATCCGGCGAAGAAGTCACGATGACAAAGGCTGGAGAAAAGAGGGGTTTGTTCCCTCGACTAAAGGGCACAAACTCGAAAAGGCAGAAGAAGTCTGCCGGGCCTTCTCAACCATCCGTCCGCAAGGGTGACGACCAACCTGCTCTTCTCGCGAGCACGGTGGGGGCACCAGCAGTACCCAACATCCCCTCACTGGTGGTCGCACCTGGATCGCCAATGATTAACATTACCGACAACTCCCCTGATGGGGCAGGGTCCAGCTGCCCCCCAGCTGATGAGGCTCGCAAGCAAACAGAACCTCGCGAGTCGGTGCCTGCTCGCGAGATGACCCTTGCTGGCGAGCCGGGACCTGCTCGCGAGTCGGTGGCCCCACCTGTCGCGAGCACGACTGGGTTGGTCGTCGCCCAGCCGTCTGGAGGTGGAACATTCTCTATTCCTCGCCACCTCCATCCAATTTGTAAATTTTTGTTCGACAACATTTCCGCCCAAACTTTTGGCTCTCTTCCCGAGCCAAGCCCTGAGAACCTCTTCCTTGAGGCGAGGGTAAGGATGGTTTAGGTAAGACCTCGGAGATTTTGTTTAACTTTTTTATTTTTGGGCTCTCAAGTATTTTTCTCACGTTTTCTTTTCCATTTTGCAGGGCTTAGATCTCATCCTGCGGACGAAGCGTGATATCGTCGCCGCTCATCGCGTGATCGATGAGGCAGAAGGAAAGAGGATCGCCTTGGAGAAGGCGGTCCAAGGAAGGGATCAGCTCCTCAAGTCCCGCGAGGCGGTGATCTCTAAGAGAGATGAGGAGAAGAAGATCCTCATCGAGAAAGTCCAAGTCCTGACCGATAGGTATCAGGCTTTGGATTCTAACTTCGCGAAGCTCGTGGGGTTGAAGGAGAAAGCGGAGAGAGAGAGGGAGATCTTTCGTCAAGACAAGATCTCGCTGGAGGAGCGGCTCGCGGAGGCCAAGTCGCAGCTTAAAGAAGTCAGCGAAAATTTGGAGAAGGAGCGCTCCAATCTCGCATAGCTTAAGGATAACTCGATCCATTGGGACGAGGAGAGAGTCGCCTTGGTAAAAATGCTCTCGGAGGAAGGGCCTCCGGCAATTTCCGAGTTCCAGAACTCGCAGCTATATGACGATGAAAGATATGAGTCATATGATGCTGGTCGCGACTTTGCACTAAGAGTAGTGCAACGAATGTCCCCATCTTTTGATATGGGGGAATTCGGACGAGTCGCGACCATCATAGCTGCAGAGGAGCAAGCTGCTGCTGAGAATGAGGTGACCAAAGCCACGCAGGCTGGAGGGGCTCCAGAAATGGGTCCTGAAGTCGAGAGCACGGCTCCTCCCCCGAGAGATTGATGTTCTTTTTTATTTTTCTTTCTCCTGTACTCGCGAGCAGACATTTGTAAACAATTGACATATTAACGAAAAGATATTTTTAGAAATATTCTCGTTCTTGTTTACCTTCTCTTTTTCCCTTCACGCAATGAATGCCTTCTCGTTTCAATGAGTTATGCTCAACCCGGGGGGTCGTAGTGACCCTGTCTTCGTGGAGATAGACTAATCTATCGATTGAGAAATGAGTTGTGCTCAATCCGGGGGGTCGTACTGACTATTCCCTCGTAGAGATAGACTGATCTATCGATTGAGAAATGAGTTGTGCTCAATCCGGGGGGTCGTACTGACCATTCCCTCGTAGAGATAGACTGATCTATCGATTGAGAAATGAGTTGTGCTCAATCCGGGGGGTCGTACTGACCATTCCCTCGTAGAGATAGACTGATCTATCGATTGAGCCTCCGAATTTACCAAGGGTAGAAGAATGGTCGAGAGTACACACGTGCTCTCCTTCAGCGTTATTTTTTATCCATAAAATGGAAATGCGACCATCCAAGGTCAATTTATCTCTACCAAAGGTAGGCAATTGGCCAAGAGATTGTATGTATTCTCTTCAGGGCTGTTCAGGTCCAAGTAAATGGAGTACCGACCAAAAGATATCTTTGACTTTTTATTCATAAAATGTCGTTGTGAACTACAACGAATCTAGGGGAAGTATTGCAGCAAATGCTCCACGTGCCAAGGGCGATGTACGGGTTTTCCCTGCATGTCTTCGAGGTAATAAGTACCAGGTCGCACAATCTTAATAACCCAATACGGACCTTCCCAATTTGGATCCAGCGAACGAACGGGAACTCCGAGTTTTTGCTTCAGGACCAAATCTCCGAGCTGGAAGGATCTAGGCCAAACCTTAGCATTCCGATAGCGAGCAATACGTTGTTGATATGCGGCCGCTCGTACTTGGGAGGTATTTCTTCGTTCTTCCAAGAGATCGAGATGAAGCCGAAGATCTTCTTGATTACCCGCGGGGTCATACTGCTCGATCCGATACGAGGGCACTTGAATTTCCATTGGTACTACTGCGTCGACACCAAATGCTAAGGAGAAAGGGGTTTCGCCTGTTGATGTACGAGCCGTGGTTCTATATGCCCATAGTACTTCTGGCAGAAGTTCCGGCCACATACCTTTACATTCACCTAGCTTGGTCTTTAAGTGGTGCTTGATGATTTTATTCACTGCCTCAACTTGCCCATTTGCCTGGGGATGATATGGAGAGGTGCGGAGGTTACGTATCTTCCATTTTTCACAAAATTCATCATAGGCTGCATTGTCGAACTACGTTCCGCTGTCGGTAATTATAGTGTGAGGGAGTCCGAAACGGCATATGATATTTCTCCATATGAACTTAGTAGTTTGTTTCTCAGTAATCTTGGCTAATGGTTCTGCTTCGGCCCATTTGGTGAAGTAATCGACCCCCACTATTGCGAATCTGTTTTGTCCTTTTCCAATAGGCAAGGGCCCGATGATATCGACCCCCCATTGCGCGAAAGGCCAAGGACTATCTACTGGAGTCATTCACTCGAATGGTACGTGAGGTATAGGAGAATATCGCTGGCACTTGTCACATTTTTTAGAGAATGCAATTGCATCTGCTTTCATAGTGGGCCAATAATATCCTTGCCTCATCGCCTTATATGCGAGGGATCGCCCCCTGGGGTGGTTACCACATGCCCCCTGATGTATTTCATCTAGAACACGAAGTGCTTCTTCTGGATGAAGACACCTTAAATAAGGCAAGGAAAAACTTTTGCATAACAATATTCCGTCTTGTAAGGTATACCTGACGGCTCGATGATGAATTTATCTTGCAACTTTCTTATTATCTGGAAGATATCCGTCTCTGAGATAAAGGATAATGGGGTCCATCCAACATGGAGATGATTGTACCGATATTACTTGCTCAAGAATTGCTTGGTCGATACTCGGGTTCTGAAGATGCTCGATGGGGATTGAATGTGATAACTCAAATTCTGGTGCAGAGGCAAGCTTTGCCAGGGAATCTGCGAGTTGGTTCTTCTCGCGAGGAATATGAATTATTTCATAAGTCTTCAATTTTGCGAGCAGGATGAGGACACGAGATTTGTATAAGGCCATCCTTTCTTCTTTGGCCTCGAATTCACCGAGAACTTGGTTGACAATGAGCTGGGAGTCGCTGTGAATTAGCAGATTTTGGATTGAAAGGACAATTGCTAGTTCGAGGCCAACGATCAAGGCCTCATATTCTGCTTCATTATTTGAGATGCGAGTATCAAAACGTAAAGCGTATTGGAAATGCGACCCGTCTGGGGTGACTAGGATTAGGCCTGCTCCGCTACTGGTGGCCTGTGACGACCCATCCACGAAGAGGGACCAAGAAGGCTGGTCGCTGGTCGTGGAATTGTCGTCGGAAGAGGAGTACGTGAATTCGGCGATAAAGTCAGCCACGGCCTGGCCCTTGACAGCGGGCCTGGGGCAGTACGAGATATCGTGCTCGCTGAGCTCGACCGCCCATTTAGTTAATCGTTCGGAAGTCTCAGGTTTTTGAAGGACTCGTCGTAACGGATGATTCGTTGGTACGAGAATAGCGTGGGCTTGAAAATATGGTCGCAGTTTTCGTGCTGCCGTGACCAAGGCCAGGGCCAATTTTCCATATCAGAATAACGGGTTTCAGCATCTACCATTGCCCGACTGATATAATAAACGAGCCTTTGCATCCCGGAGTCTTCTCGTATTAAAGCGGCGCTAACGGCCGTGGAAGACACAGATAAATAAAGGATGAGTTGCTCGTGCGCTACAGGTTTAGATAAAATAGGGGGTGTGCTCATATACTGCTTCAATTGTTGAAAAGCTTCTTCGCATTGTGATGTCCGCTCCCAATTAGATTTTGCTGTAGCACGGAGGAGCTTGAAGAAGGGTAAGCATTTGTCAGATGCTCGTGAGATGAATCTATTCAACGATGCGATGCGACCAGCCAGACGCTAGACGTCCTTAAGAGTGGTGGGGGATTTCATCTCTACCAATGCTTTTATTTTTTCAGGATTTTCCCCAATTCCACGCTGGCCGACCATGAACCCAAGAAATTTTCCTGCAGACACTCCGAACGCACATTTTTCTAGGTTCAGTTTCATTTGATATCTCCTCATCAGATCGAAGGCTTCTTGAAGATCAGAAAGATGATCATCTTCTACGATGCTTTTCACGAGCATGTCGTCAACATAAACTTCCATATTCCTGCCGATTTGAGCAGCGAATATTTTGTTGACGAGACGTTGATAGGTGGCCCCTGCATTTTTAAGACCGAACGGCATAACTTGGTAGCAATATAATCCCCGGTCGGTGATGAAGGAGGTATGTTGGCTATCAGGTGGATGCATCATGATCTGGTTGTAACCAGAATAAGCATCCATAAAGCTAAGCAAGGCATGCCCAGCTGTTGAATCGACCAGCTGGTCTATCCGCGGCGTCGGAAAACTATCTTTGGGGCATGCTTTGTTTAAATCTGAATAGTCGAAGCACATTCTTCATTTGCCATTAGCTTTCCGGACGAGAACTACATTCGCGACCCACTCCGGGTAGTCAACTTCTTTTATGAAATTGACCGTAAGCAGCTTTTCGACTTCAGCTTTGATTGCCATTTGCCTTTTTGTAGTGAAGGCACGTCGACGCTGGTGTACGGGTTTATGCTTTGGATCAATATTCAACCGATGTGCGATAATGTTGGGATCGATGCCTGGCATATCTTTGTAACCAAGCGAACACGTCTTGATATTCGGTGAGGAGGCGGATCAGCTCACCCCGGACGGCTCCCTTCAAAGAGGATCCCATGCGGATAACTCTGGACGAGTCATCTTTAGCTAAGTGAACCGCCACTATATCTTCCCCAGGAGTTCCTGATTGAAGGGCGCTCTCTCTCGGGTCTAGGGAGTTGTCAGTTGAGGAGTTAGGTGAATCTTATGCTATCGTCATGACAGGTGCTGCTGGGACTTTCTTTCGGTCTTGTAGGGCTATCTCGTAACAAGACCGAGCCTCCTTTTGATTTCCTCGCACAACGCCAACACCATTTGGGGTAGGGAACTTGACACACAAATAGGAAGGGTGTAAGGCTGCCCCAACCTTATTAAGCGATGGCCGCCCCAAAATAGCGTTATATGCTGATTTTCGATCCATCACGAGGAAGTTTATGAAGACGGTAGTCTATGCTGGACTTTCTCCGAAAGTAACTGGGAGATCAACGCTTCCTTCAGGTATTACCACCTCACCTCCGAAGCCGATGAGAGGGGTTGAAACTGGCTTGAGTAGGCTTCTGGCAAGTGCCATTTTGTTGAAAGCCTCCAGATACAGAATATCGGCTGAGCTACCTGTATCCACCATAATTCGATGAGTCAGATAATTTGATACCTTTCATGTGACTACGATGGAGTCCTCATGAGGGAAGTGAATTCCCGCTGCATCTTTGAGGGAGAAGGAAATTGGAGGATGGCTGGCCTTTGACGCACTGGGTGCCTCTTCCAGCCAATAAATATGCTGGGGTTCTTTAGATGCCTTCCGAGCGTACGCTTTCCTTGAAGCTTGAGTGTCGCCCCCACAAGCTGGTCCTCCGACGATGGTGCGGATTTCTCCAGTAGGCTCAGCGTCCTCTTGGGCAGTATGATGATGAGACAGTTCCTTTTGGCATGGTGAGGCTTTCGCCCTTTCTGGTGATCGATTTTTACGAACGACATAATACTGGAGATGGCCCTTTCGAATAAGGGCTTCAATATGATCTCGTAGAGAGATGCAGTCCTGGGTTCTATGCCCGTGATCTTTGTGGAAGTAACAGAACTTGCTCTTGTCTCTCTTCTCGGGATCAGATTTGATCTTTGCAGGCCACTTTACATATGGTTTGTGTTTAATCTCCATTAAAACCTTTTCATGAGACCGATTGAGAGGAGTGTAGTTATGATATTTACCAGAATAAGGCTTCTTGGGAGAACGGTCGCATTGATCACGACGATATTTTTTATCTGCAGAAGAGGTTCCTTCTGGCTGGCGTTTCTTACCCTGTACTCCATGGCGTGTTAATGCGACTTCTTCTGCATTGATATATTTCTGAGCTTTGGCTTGGAATTCTGCCATAGTTTTTGGAGGGCTCTTATCTAAGGCAAACCTGAATTTCTCGCTCGTTATTCCGGCTATGAGGGCTGTGAGACCTTTTTCTTCAGTATAACCCTCAGTTTGAACGGCTTCGGCAGTGAACCGTACTGTGAACTCCTTTATTGTCTCCCCATGCTGCTGTTTCAGAACCATTAGATGGGAGGCTGGCTTCTTAATTCGAATGCTTCCCATGAATTGAGAAAGGAATAACTCCGATAACTGTGAAAAGGAGCTGATGGAACGAGGTTTTAGTCCCCGGAACCACGTACGGGCTGCTTCCTTCAATGTTAGGGAAAAAGCCCTACACATGATTTCTGAGCCATGTCCCTCCAACTCCATAAGAGACCTATATGTTTCCAGGTGTTCAAGGGGGTCGCCAATACCTGTGTACGGGGTGATAATAGGCGTTCGATATTTTCTAGGTAACGGTGCCTCCATAACCTCGCTGGTGAAGGGGGACTCGGATTGATGTATCGCCGCCATGACGGCAGATGGTCGATTTGCCTGGTATCGCTGCTCTATAACGTCAAAACGATCATGGATTCTTTTGAGATCTCCTTCCCATGGTAAGGTATAGCCTGATGTTTCAACGGTGGAGTCCTGAGGTTGAGGTTGGCGAGACGTACTAGAATGTATGGAATGTGGAGGCAGCACAGGGGGTGGTTGCCGAGTGGTGTTCGGTTTGACGGAGGATGATTTGGTTGAACCCGTGGTTCGTCCATAGAATGTCTGGAAGCCACCGGAATGGGTTGCGGTGGTAACCCCTCGAAGGGTTATCTCTGCGGTTCGGGGAAATGCTGATCAAGCCGATTTGACAGGGCCTGAACTCCGGCATTTAGAGTTAGAAGAGTATTTCCGAGGAAACGCAGAACGTCGTCTTGATTTCCGGAGGCCTCCAATACTGGGTTTGCTGACGGCATATTTGGGGCTTCTTGAGGGATATTCGTCGAAGTGGGCAGAGGGACAGGTACGGATTCCGTCTCATCGGGCGGAGGTGGTGCCTGCCTTGAAGTCGAAGGATGAACAGCCTTTTTAGGAGGCATATCAGAAGGATTTTGATCTGTGGTTAGAACGATTGACTTTGATGATCAAGTCGTTCCCACAGACGGCGCCAAGCTGTTAACGTCAGATTTTATAACAGGATCCCCCAGATGTTCACCTTCTCTCCAATAGAGACTTCCTCCGTCGGACCTGAAAGAAAATAGAAAGCAATTAAGGGTGGCCGACGTCCGGCCGTTAGCCCTTCGATGCTTAAGTCAGATAAGACAAGAAGGAGAATAACCAAGCAGCCGAGGCTAGAGATTGAATATTTTGTACCTGTATCTTAATGGAGTCATCTCCTTATATAGATATGAAATGATCCAATCTGTTACGTAAGATATCGAGATCCCGCTAATTTCGTGGGATAAGATTCTTATCCTCAGATAGAGGGGAGATCTAATCCAATGACTCATCCGATAGTTTCGTTCCTTGATAGCGATCCCTTGAGACTCGGAACCATTGAAGAAGATAAGCCCAAAATTGGCCTATACGGGCTGCTGGTACTGAGGGCTAAGGGATGTCACCACAGAAAAAGCTGTTCGCATGTAGGAAGGTGGTCGAGAATCCAAATACTAGCTCATTCAGATGTAACACCTTTCAACGACTTATGAGAAGGTCTGCTCGCAGGAAAAACACAACTTCTCTCGCCTTCCAGTATTTGACTATCGATCACAACTTCTCGAAGCTTTGGTAGTCGAGCATCGTTTTTCCTAATATGCGAGCTGCGAACAGACGTTCTCGATAGTCGAATAAAGGTGCTCGCGAGGTCGGAGTATCTTCCGAATATGCGAGTCTCGAACAGACGTTCTCGATAGTCGGATAAAGGTGCTCGCGAGATCGGAGTATCTTCCGAATATGCGAGTCGCGAACAGACGTTCTCGATAGTCGGATTAAGGTGCTCGCGAGATCGGAGTATCTTCCGAATATGCGAGTCGCGAACATACGTTCTCGATAGTCGGATTAAGGTGCTCGCGAGATCGGAACAGCAGGAAAACCTCCAGCAGACATCTCCGCTGTTTTGGCTATAACAGATAGCTAGATCAATTTCTACATATTTGAAGTGTCAAATTTCAATATATCCAAATATGCATTGTGGAAATTAAATATGAAGTTGGTGTTGGTGAAGAAATAATGTACAATTATGATTGAAAGAAAAGAAAAGATGAACATGAACATGTGGCACTACCATCCAGTAGTCATGGGTGGGCTCCACATGTCCCATCACGTATATATGTCCCATCAAACCCCACATAAGTGGGCTAACACACCACCTCACATGATGAGCAAACATGATCACACATGGAATATAAGAATTATTTAATTTATTAGTTTATAAATTGAAAAATTCTAAAAAATCCAAAAATCTTAAATAAGTGCAAAGTTTAGGCTGCCCAAAATATACTCGGTGTTAATCGTAATTGTTGAAGCATTGAAATGTCACGAAATATGGGCTAGATTAACAAAAAATTCACAAAAAGACAGGCTTAATAAAAAATGCCCTTAATGTTATCACGTAGACAGGCAAACCTTTTAAAATAAGACCTAGAAAAGATTCTTAAAAAATAATTTCTTAATAAAATCCCCATGAAGTGCTGTCCTCAAGTGGAGCCTTCATGTGATAATTTTTTAAAAAGTCAAATATATTAAGTGCATGGTGTCCGAGGCACTAGGAAGTCTTCATACTTTCAGGTAGATACTGACGCAACAGTAAACTTTCTTTTAGTTTTTCTAAAATCACATGCAATTTTAAGGTAGCTAGCCTAAACTTTTAACGTTAGTCCAATGGTCTCGGATGTAAACTTCGCACTTACCATACAACCCGGGCAAGGCAATAGCCTTTTAAAGGAGTAAAACAGGCTCTTACAACCTAAGTGTAAAAAAATAAGAAAGTTAGGTGACATAAAGAAACTTGGGTATACCAAGTTAAGGCATGTATTAAGTCTGATCATCACAGCACATTAGTTCGATCCCAAAAAAGCCGCGAAGTACAAGGCAACAACCCATTTCAGTAATTAAACTAACAAGCAGTCCTAGAGCGACCATGTAGTAAGGGAGAATAACTTTCTTGATCCAAGTGTATCAATTAGATCCCCATTAGGTCGTGAAACACAGTGGCAACTATGCCACCAATAATTTAGATTTGCAAACTATCCCAAATCCAATTAAATACTAATCACGATAGGAAGCCTGTGATTGGATCCCCATAAGACTACAAAGTATAAGAGTGATCATTGCATTCCCATAAACCCTTGGGTACTCTCGAGTTCCTCTTTCTGTTGAATAATATGTTACTGATGACACTTATGTTAGAATAGACTCGACTACTACACCTTACTAGAATGGTGGGGTCTCTATTGGCTTTGGCACTCAGTTACACCTAACACACATCTATAGACACACCACCTAGGTTAGACTTCTAAATTAGATACCTAGTTGACTCAAGAGGATACTTGAAACCCTAATCCAATCAACTGAGGAACCCCTTCATAACCTTTAGAATCAAGATTGATGAAAAATCAAAGGTAATGGTGTCAGTGGAAATCTGATTCCAGTCAGCCACCATTCACTAATTAGAGCTTGACATGTGGCACCCTATATTATTGTGTAATAAATGTACATCGAAAAACAAGCATATTACATATGGTGAAAATCAATTTCTTGCCAGCACCTAAAGTCAAGCCGAGGGAGACTTCGGGATTTAATATCGACCAACTTTCACTATATAAGCAGATCATTCCCACTTGCTAAAAGGACTTATTGGAGAGAAAGAAAGGGGAGAAGTGACATAGGGAAGAGTGTGAAGAAATAATGAGAAAGATCATCGTCTTTCTCAAGTAATTAAAACCTTAAATCCATAACGATACTTTCTTGAATCCACAAGAAAAAAAGAGATAAAACTCAAGTTTTTTTATTGAATAATTTTTAATATGTATTTTTATCAATTGTACCATTAATAAATAAAAAATAAACCAAAATTTATAATTACAAAAAGTAGAAAAATTCTAACCCTAATAAAAGTCTTAATTCTAACAAAACTCTTCCAAAGCATAATTTCTAGAAATAAAAATTTTAAATAAACTTTTACTAGAAGAGTCATAGCATGATTATAAGTAATTTCTAAAAAAAAGATAGAAAATTTAAAACTCTAAAAATAAGAAAATATTACAAAAATTAAAATTACTAAAAATAATAATTTTTTTTCTTATATTTTCATTTTTGAGCTAGAAGCGCCCATTTTCTTACGAAACAGATTGACATGACCCACTATATGGGTCGATTAGTCTCGAATGACCTGTTCCAGTCAAAATTCATATGTCGTCCAACGTCTGTCCCTTTACGATAACCGGATCAAAAGTTATGGCCTAATTTATAGTTCATACTTCAAACGACAACTTCTCCCTATCTGGATTGAATTTCTTCGAATCGGACGCGCCTAGGACCCCATGCTAGGAATGTATCTGTACCACGTCCTACATCAAAACCCTCCATTTGAAAAAAAAATCCTCCTCAAGTTATCCAACGAACTTGGCTCATATACTCAATTTTTTTTGGCACCGATGTTTATCGTCATTCTTTTTTATAATGTGGGCAATTAGGCAACCTTGCTCTTAGGACAAAATCAATGTGGTTTGTATATCTCGCATGAGAGATAACTCCTTAAGAAGTTCATCGATCATAATCACCTTGAACTCCTACAAGACTGGTTTCAAATCCTTTGGGATGTTCATGGGCTCCACAACCTTTTTCTTTTCAACTAATGCATTTACCTCTCCTGTCTCCTCAGATTGTTTGACTGAAATCATGTTCGGTTACGAGAGACCACCCCTTTACTTTGGAAGTCTTGGGTTGGTTCTTCGTTCCAATAGGGGTGAGGATAATTTTTCTATCATCTTTAATAAAAATAAATATATTCTTTTAACCTTTATACGTAGCATCATGATCGTACTGTCATGGCTGATCAAGTAACATGTGGCAAGCTTCCATATCAACCACATCACAATTACTGTCCTTATAATATTTACCAATAGAAAATGGAATACAACATTGTTCAATTACCTTTGTCTCGCCGACCTCCTTGATCCATCCAATCGTGTATGGAGGGGTGTTTTTTTCTCTCTAGTTACATCTTTTCCACTATAAACTTTGACACGATATTCTCGTTACTTCTGCCATCTATGATCACATCACAAACCTTTTTGTGCATGGTGTACCTTGTTCAAATGATTTTGTGTCGCTGCAGATCTATCTCCTCCTTTGACGTATGCAACAGCTTCCTCACGATCAGAGTGGTGGCCTGCAATTCACCATTATCAAGTGACGATATGTGATTCATCACCAATTTCACACCACGAACATGATGAGCGCAAGCTCCATCACTGATCTTATATTAGTTATTATTATGAACACGGATTTGTCTTATGACTTTCATCAAATAGTCGATCGCTGCCTACAGTCCTTGCATGGCTTGCCGATTTTCTTGCTAGAAAGCTTTAAACGCCACCATTGTTATAGGATTACTCCCTTAAGCATTGTCTATGAGATTGTTGCTCGCACCATCGTTAGATGCCATCGAACTGAGAAAAAGCCTCACTTTGATACCAACTGACACAGGGAAGAGCGTGAAAAGATAATGAGAAAGATCACTGTCTTTCTTAAGTGATGAAAACCTTGAATTAGCAATGGTATTTTATTAAATCCACAACAAAAAAGAGATAAAACTCGAGTTTTTTATAGAATAATTTCTAATAATCTTTAATGTGTATTTTTCTCAATTACAACATTAATAAAGAAAAAATAAACCAAAATTTATAATTATAAAAACTAGAAAAATTCTAATCCTAATAAAAATCTTAATTTTAGAAAAACTCTTCTAAAGCCTAATTTCTAAAAAAAAAAAAAATCTAGATAAACCTTCGTTAGAAGAGTCTTAACATGATTAAAATTAATTTCTAAAAAAAAAAAGATGAAAATCTAAAACTTTAAAAATAAGAAAATATTACAAAAATTGAAATTATTAAAAATATTAATTTTTTTTCCTAAAATTTCATTGTGTGTGTTTTCTTGCAAAACAAATTAACGTAACCATCCGGATGGCTTATTCCAGTTAAAATTCATAGGTTGTGCGTCCCATAACGATAACCAGATCAAAAGTTATGGTTGATTTACAATTTACACTTCAAATGATAATTTCTCCCCATCCGATTGAATTTCTTCTAACTGGACGTGCCTACGACTAACTTATGTCATGCCCTACGTAGAACTAGGCCCGAATTGGATGGATTACTTCCACTTTCGTTTGGCCCTCTTTTGGTTTTGCCATGTTAAGAATGTATCTGTGCCACATCTTACATCAGGATGAGAGAGAGAGAGAGAGAGAGAGAGAGAGAGAGAGAGAGAGAGAGGTGTTGAAAGAGAGAAATAAGCTAAAAATTGGAGAAAATAAGAAAAAGGAAGAAAAATATGTAGAAAAAAGAGAGAAAGAAAATAAAAAAAAGGAAGGGAAGATAGTAGGAGCCTACACTTTCGTTGACTCGGATTCAGGACAAGTAGAACTAGAATCAGGGATATACCCGGTCATCTCTTCCATTGAAAGGTGTTGAATCTTTCATTTTTCCTCTCATATCTCAAGGCACAAAGCTGCATCTACTCATTCGTAATAATATTATTTTTATTTTCTTACTTTAGACCATGATAAGGATTATCGTTGAACGCTCTGTCTCCACGATCATGATCATAGTTACATTATTTCGATTTTGTTTTTCTATTTTTCCTTTGAGGTATAGGATGACGTTAAGCGCTTCATCTCTGCAATTCAGCCTCGAGAGCAATAATTCCCTAGAGCTTACAAATCCCACAAAAGTCTTAAAATCCTTAAAGTAGAGACCACACAAGTGTGTAGGCAAAGAAGGGCACTTAACACCTTTCTTCTTTGTTACTGAGGCCCTTACTTGAAATCTCTGGATGAAGACAACCACATGAGTTACTCAAGTAATGGAATCTTTGATTTTAACTCATAGTGATTTTATGTTGTCTAGCCAGTTAAAGATTCTAACTCATTGACTAGTTGTGAATCTAAGTCAATTACACCACTTCTTGAGTCAACACCATACTCTATGCCACCAATAGGCAGATGGGAGTTTCAACTATAATTCAGCATGGGGGAAAGATCGATACTGACAATATCGTTTTATCATCCAATGGGAACACCATAAGCATCCCATTGGTTATGTATCAATGTTCCAACGAAAATACTTGTAGATGAGATGGATTTATGAATTTTTCTTCATTCTGCCACATTTTGTTTTCAAAGAGTTGAAGGAGAATGGTGCATCAAGCTATTTGTAAGCTAAGGTCAACTTGATCCCCTTTCCTATGAATCCCAAATTAGGGAGCCTTAGGAGAGTCTCCTTGTTCTTCTTTCTCACTAAGAAGAGTGAATTCTTAAAAAAATAAAGGATTATTCTCTTTCTGTAGTCATTTCTTTAATAAGTGGATAAGAGCATAATCTAAATGGGAATCACCCGTGTGTTCATACGGTGCTACTCTTAAATTTTTTGAAATGTATTCATTTTATTTATATTATTCTTGGTCCTTCAGTGTCAACCCAGATGTTCCAGATTGTATATTGAGTAATGATTGAGATATCTCGGCTGCACTTCCACGGCGAAAAGGCCCTACCCAAGCCAAAGTGCTAAGCTCGAAACCCTATGTGGTGGAGGGATAATTCGGAAAGGCTTTAGTAAAAAACACCTATTAAGACCGGTATAGATAATGCGGGAGATATGTAAAGCTATAAAATGAACAGGCAACTACCCATTACCAATACCTGCTGTGGACCCTCGCCGTTCCGCGCTCCCACGAACGTTCTCCCTTTCCTTTCGGAAAAAGAAGAAGATGTGCGGCGTGCGAATCGCCGTTTGTGCCACTGGCTCGCCTTGTTCTCGAGGGCTTTGCTTGGTTGTCGTGTTAAGTTGGATGTGTTTAAATGACTTTATATAAGACCAGAGTCACCACTAGCCAATTACTTCGAATCTACAGTCGGCTAGACCCCGTAGAAATGTTAGAGAAGGGGATCCGAAGATTCCTTCCTCTAAAATGACTCCTTTTGATCTGTGGCTAGAGATTCGAGGTAAGGGATCACGGTTATAAGGTGGGAAGAGGTTAAGCACCCCACACACTCCCGTACCGAAGTACGGTCTCTACTCACAGAATCGAATGAATACTTGAAAGTCTGTTTTAATCCTCAAACATTCTCATAGATGACATGATGCATGGATGCAGGTCTGAACAGTAAGAGTTTCTGATGGGCAGGTTTCCATTAACAGGCAAGCCCAGAGCATACGCTCGAACTGACAGGTGCTTTATGCGAGATGCATGCTGTGTGTTTGAATAATCAAAGTCCTTGTAGTGACTAATGTATGAATGCAGGTCTGAACAGTAAGAGTTTCTGATGGGCAGGTTTCCATTAACAGGCAAGCCCAGAGCTTACGCTCGAACTGACAGGTGCTTTATGCGAGATGCATGTTGTGTGCTTGAATGATCAAAGTGCTTGTAGTGAAGCAAGGGGGTTGGAAGAAAAGTAAATGTTGCACTTATGCTAGATGCGAATGAGATGATGCTAGTAAAGAACAGCTAGATGGACGGAGGTGTCGCAAGGGTTGGCTTCAAGTGGCTGGATCAAGACTTAGATGGCTTGAGAGACTTGGACCAGTGGTCAGGCTGGGCTGGACCAGGGCTAGGCTCTCCTCACTCGGGCTGTCCTTGGTGGAAAAGTGGGCTAAGAGGGTAGAGAAGGACTCGAAACAGACGGGCTCTCCCTGGGCTTGAAGGCTTGTTGAAATGAGAAGGGGAGGGGGGTATTTATAACAGCGGGCAGTGGCAGTTCCCGTAAATATGTTTGGGCGCACCCAGGAGGCCGCCCGTATGGACGCTCTCGGGATCCCGCAAGCAGTACGGACATGTCTCGGGGCTGCTGCCTGGGACTCAATGAGTTGACTCGGTGGGTCGACTCGGTGATTTGACTCAGTGGGTTGACTCGGTGATTTGACTCGGTGATTTGACTCGGTGTTTTGACTCGGCAGTTTAACTCGGCAGGTTGACTCGGTGATTTGACTGAGCGGGTTGACTCGGTGATTTGACTCAGCGGGTTGACTCAGTGAGTTTGACTTTTTTAGGATTTTTTGACTGGTTTTTCTGGTTTTTCTTATGGGGGGTTTTTTAGGCTGATGTTTAAGGGTGAGTTGGGCTATGGATTGGGGCTTACAAGAGTGAGTTTGGCTGAGTTTGGACATGGGATTTAGGGGCATGGTCCTCCATTCATCCAGCTATCTCTACCAACAGTGTAGCCAAAGGTGGGGTGTCTACAGATGCCCCTCTTTGGTAGAGGTTGCGTGCAACCGAATACTAAAGTGAGTGGACACCCCACTTCTGACCCGGTCATTCATAGATCATGGTCTGAAATCTTTGCTTGCCTTTACATCTGTGCCAGTTGATCGTCTGGAAATCGATCACTCGCACATACTTCGGAAGTTTGGAGAAACAAAAACTAGTTCGCTTCCCCAAGTGTAGAGTTGCGATGTAGTAATAATCTCGGTAAGACCGAGGTCGATCCACAGGGAAGGAAGTAAACAATTCCAACTATCCTAATAACTAGAATCTAAAGAGGTTTGTGAAATTGGTTTTGAACATAAAATAGAAAATCTGATAATGAAAAGATAACTAGAGCATCAAGGATCCACTTATAGCTCTTCTTAGATGCATAATTCGCTATGGTTTCTTACTTTCTCAACTAGAATCGATATTCAGATCTATTTGGTCGGATGATAGAGCTGTTAAACCAAACAATCTGTTATATGTAAGTTCAATGCATAGGATTCACTCAATGTAGGCTGAGCTGAGCATGCTCAATTGCATAGGTCATTCCCCTTTCCAAAAGGTCCAGTTCACAATCATAACCATCCTCAAGTCTTGTCACAAGACAAGGCTAGATCATGATTTGAACTTGATTCAAATCACATGCACAATCCATACATATTACAGAAAAATAGAAAAATAGAACTTTGGTAGGAAGTTCCTTTATGAAGATCATAGTACTAGAGCGCACTCTGATTCCTCGGATCATACAGGTTTAGACCGTCACAAACTAATTAAGCAATTAAGTAATTCTCCGAAACATCCATGAGTCATCATAAGACTAAGAAAAACTATTCAAAAGCTTGTATAAACTTCAAACCATAGTTCATAATCATGAAAACCAATCTTAAAACCAATAAAACGAATTAAACAATCTAAGAAAACTATAAGGTTCACCTCTTAGCTCTAGCTAAGAGATTTGCTAATGAAAAGCATATTAAAAATAAAACTAGAACCAAGAAAAGGAAGAAAAACTAGTTGGAGGAGGCTAGGAAGCCTCCTATGACTTGAACTCCTTGCTCCCCACGTCCTTGGTTGCCCTGGAATAGAAGAGAGCACCCCCTTTTATAGTGCAACAATAGTACAGCAACATAGCAGAATTTGTTTCGCTTGGTACGACTTAACCAATGGTCGGATTGCCTTCAAAATTGATTTGTAGCTTCCTTGTAATGTGATATTCCTCATAGATGATTTAGATTTCCAAGATTATCCTCTGAATGGGCCCACCAATCACATCACCGACCACCTCTCAAAATCGCGCACTTCAGGTACCTTCAGAACCAGTCATCTTGCTTTCAACACTCCGGAGTGTACAGACGTCAGATTGATCCCAAATTTGGAACATTAGTAGAAAACTTCCTTCTCTACATGATAGACGGATTTGATTGTCCAAAAAGATCTCAGAATGTGGTCCGAAAATTAGAACAATTAGGGCTTTTATAAACTCTGCGCAGTTAGAGCTTTCTGGATGGTCCATCTCAACCGGTACGATCAAACCACACATCCTTTTGATCTGAAACTTTTGTGGTTATTCATATATGGATGTGGTCTAAAAGATAGTTAAAGTAGATTCTTCATATCATCAATGATGGGTCACCTGGACCGGCCTAGAGTGGAACAGCGAAATCTGGAACTTTCTGGACAGTTCGTATTGTTTTGGCCACCACGATCAATCCGTAGCTCCGATCGACACGAAACCACTTGGGTTAGTTCAGCGTCGAGCTCCTCTTCGACATGGATGTGTTGGATTTCTAAATATCATTAAGATGGCTTCAGAAAAGTGGTCCAAAAATTCAGAAACGGGAATGGCCTGCTATATGCAATCTGGAGTCTGAAACTTGCATGGCCGACCGGTCACGACCGGTCGGACAGGGCTGGCTGACCGGTCATGACCGGTCGGACAAGGCTGGCCTTGCTCCAGGGAGTGCATCCGACCGGTCATGACCGGTCGGACCTAGTTTTGCTTGTTTTTCTTCGTTCTTTTCTTCTCTCCTTCCTCTCTCTTTACTTTCTTCTTTCTTTGGTCCACCTTGGGCCTTCATCAAAGGCTCCAAATGGCCCCTTTTTGGTCTCTAATTGAGTGAAGTCCGCTCTCATCCCTACAATCACAAAACATGTATTTGATTAGTCTTTAAATCATGAAAATCTTGTATAATGAGTGATGAATTGGGGTTAGAATATGCACAATTAAGAGCTCAACACACCCCCCAACCAGCATTTTGCTAGTCCCGAGCAAAACATGCGTGAAACAAGTTCAATTCTTCAAAAACCAACTCTCCTTCAGAAACTATGCTTCTATTCATCCTAAGACACACAAGTGTAAAAGTCAGAAAAATTAGGTGATAGAAGTTGAAACCTTAAGCTCTTAAACCATAATAAGTATCCATATGAAATTCTCACTAATTGATTGATGAATAGAAGAACTTGAACAAATTCAACCTAGTGTGGGTAGTGAAAATTCATCCCACGAGTTTCTAGGATTATCTTCTTCATAGATCAACTAGACTATAGAACTCAAGGTACATAGAGCCGCATCAAGCCAATGACAGGAATTTGCCTTACCGTCCTTCCGACGACTTTCACACTACGTCTCATTTCCGGCTTTGGTTACGGGTAGACCATCCCCCGGTTGGTAGTAGGTAGCCCTAATCGGAATTTTCCACCATTTTTCCATCATTCCCAATTTCATCCTTCCTTTTCCTTTTTCTTTTTAAATTAGATAGGATTTTTAAAAATCCATATCTTTCATTATTTTCCCATGGACAAGGATGGACAAAGTACCCCGGCTTGATTTCTCAACACCTTAATTCAAAGTCTAGCTAATCCATAAATCACATAATCCCTTCAACTCATGAAAATCGTGTAATGTGAACTAGGTGTAAAAGTGTTCAGGTTTTCTATCAATCACAAAAAATAGGGGAGTTCACATATAAGACCATTATGCTATGAGAGATTCCAGACATCCAGCCCCATACACTTCATATCTCCTCCTCTTATGCTCATATCAACTTGAAAGCATAGAACCGGTGTTTTCCAAAAGAGTTTCGAATTTTTGAAAAATCGAAAAAAATTTCCACAGGATTGCTTGAAATGTTACAAAACGCTGGATTCATCCAATGATCCTACACCCCCCAACCAAATCTTGCATTGTCCTCAATGTAAAAGATGTGCAATGATCAAAACATGAGAGCAATTTGAAAATAAAAGGGAGTGAGGAATGATAGTACCTGAGAGAGTGAAAAGTGGAAATCTTCCTCCTTCTAACAAACATATGAAAAAGAAAACAAAAGCAGCAAAATCCTAATCCTAACTACTCTATACCTCCATCAGACTAGGAGATCAATCATCCTGATACACAGGATCATTCAGAGGTATGGACATACCTTCTGAAGGGAAATTCTCAAAGAACGGCTTTAATCGCTGCCCATTTGCTTTAAAAATGTTGCCGTTCCTTGGATTCAACAGCTTGACAGTCCCATATGGATAAACAGTTTGCACAATGTAGGGACCGGTCCATCGAGATCTCAATTTTCCCGGAAAATAAATGTAAGCGAGAATTATACATGAGGACTTTTTGATTGATCGTGAATGTCTTGCGAAGAATATTCTTATCATGGAATATCTTCGTCTTGTCCTTGCAAATTCTCGCATTCTCATAAGCTTCATTCCGGATTTCTGCAAGTTCATTCAATTGTAGTTTGCGTAACGAGCTTGCCTTGTCAGAATTGAAATTCATCTTCTTAATAGCCCAATATGCCCTATATTCCATTACACGATTCCAGCCACTATACTAGACCTCAAGGACAATACTAAAACCTCATGAACAAACTAGGTTATTCATGGAATCAAACCTCAAGAACAATTATACTACAAATGTTGAGCTCTTAATTGTGCATATTCTAACCCCAATTCATCACTCATTGTGCGAGGTTTGCATGGTTTATAGATGAATCTAATGCATGTTTTGTGACTACAAGATTGAGAGTGAACTCCACCCATTTGAAGATGAAAAGAGCATGTTTAGGACCTTGGATGAAGACTCAAAGGAGGGCCGAAGCAAAGAAGGAAGTAAAGAAGGAAGAAAGCAGAAGAAAAAAAGAAAGAAAACAGGAAGAAAAGAGGCTGACCGGTCGTGACCGGTCGGCCAAGGAAGCCTGACCGGTCTAGACCGGTCAGCCATATATGCTGGAACTTCAATGAACAAGGCCGACCGGTCATGACCGGTCGGCCATGGCTGCTGGAACAGGGAGGAAGACGTCCGACCGGTCATGACCGGTCGGACATGGTTGCTGGACCAAGGCTGAATAAGGCCGACCGGTCATGACCGGTCGGCCATGCTTGCTGGAGTGATTGTCTATTGAGGCCGACCGGTCGTGACTGGTCGGCTATGCGTAAGAAGTTAGAAACTTCCAATTTCAGCCCGATTTTCTCTGCGCTGCGTAACTCTTACGCAATTTCTCGATTCTTCCGAAGTTGTGGAGCCTCCAGACTATAAAAGGACACCTAGGGATCGTTCTTAGGGTATCCTAGAAGGGTTCAAGCGAGGTTGGAGGCTGTGGAAGTGGAGATTGGAGTTTCACAACTCCTTTTGGTTTGCTTTGCTGTTTTCATACTTTTTATAGTTGTTTCATGTTTCCTTGGATCATGAGCAGCTAAACCTCTTAGCTAGGGTTAAGAGGTGAACCTTGTAGTGGATCCAAGATGTTTTAATTCGTAGATAAGTGGTTTTAAGTGTGGAATTCATGATTATGAACTAAGGTTTGAAGTTTATACAAGTTTTTGAGTAGTTTTTCGTAGTCTTATGATGACTCATGGATGTTTGGGAGAATTACTTAACTGCTTTCTTGGTTTGTGACGGTCTAGGCCTGTATGATCTGAGGAATCGGAGTGCGCTCTAGTACTATGTTCTTCATAAAGGAACTTCTCACCAAAGTTCTACTTTTTTTATTTTTCTGTAATGTGTATGGACTGTGCATGTGATTTGAATCCAGTTCAAATCCTGATCTAACCTTGTCTTGTGACAGGACTTGAGGATGGTTATGATTGTGAACTAGACCTTTTGGAAAGGGGAATGACCTATGCAATTGAGCATGCTCAGATCAGCCTGCATTGAGTGAATCTTATGCATAGAACTTACATATTACAGACTGTTTGGTTTAACAGCTCCATCATCCGACTAGATAGACTTGAATGTTGATTCTAGTTGAGAGAATAAGAAACCACAGTGGATTGAACATCAAGGATTGCTACAAGTGGATCCTTGAACCCCTAATACCTTCTTATAATTAGTTACTTTCGATTTAATTCAACTTTTGTTATTCATATCAAATTCATACAAGAATCTGGTTAGTAGAATAGACATTTGTGGATGAGTTTGTGAAATCCTACATAAGTCCCTGTGGATCGACCTCGGTCTTACCGAGTTTATTACTACATCGCAACCCTACACTTGGGGAAGCGAACAAGTTTTTTGGCGCCGCTGCCGGGGAATTTGACGGTTTTCATAAATTTATGAAATTAGTATCTATTTAGGATTTTTAGGATTTTAGGATTAACCTAGTTTGTTTGTTTGATTTTTCTTTTCAGGGATTTCTAGGAAGCTGAAGAAGATACAAGGATTTTAAGTGCGAATCAGGTTCTATCTTTCTAAACCTTACTCCTCTCCTTCTCCTATTCATTCCTATCTTATTCATCTCTTGTAGAGTGGGTGGAGACTCCTTTTGGATCTCTAAAAGGTCAGCCTTTTTGCCACCTGGATTCCTATTGGTCGGCTTTGCCGTCTTGGATCACCTTGTGCTCAGGGATTTCTTTTCTCATCTCTACTCCTCTTTCTCCTTTTTCTGCATTTTTTCTCAAAAGATTCAAAGAGTGGGTGGGGAGTTCTCTGAACCCCTATTAACCAGGAGAAATCGGTCTCTATCCTTGCTTCTGGCCTAGCCATTGCAAGACACCTTGTGCTTCGGTCTTAGAGAAGAGTTAAGAAAAGGGAGGAAGAATTCTTCTTTCTTTCTGTTTCTTATTTTTTATTTTGCATGCCACATTGGGCTCGGGATTCCAATAACCAACTCATAAGTGAAGGGGGGGATAGTAGAAGGAATTGATAGAGAGCCACGTGCTAGGAGACATTTAGACTCTCCAATTTTATCTGAAAATATGGCTGCAAATCAACCTAACCCGGTCCAAAATCAAACTGAAACAGGGGAGAATGTGGTTGAGAATGTTCCCCAACCAAGGACTTTACGTGATTTCTTGCAACCTGCAAGAACGAGCACTCCCTCATGCATAGTATTTCCACCAAATGCAGGGAATGTAGATTTGAAACCGGGAGTGATTCAACTTCTCCCTAAATTTCATGGATTAGATAGTGAAAGTGCTTATCAACATCTTAAAGAATTTGACGAGGTAATTACCACCATGTACTTCGCAAACGTAACGGAAGATGTGGTGAGACTTAAATTCTTCCCTTTCACTCTTAAAGATAAAGCTAAGGGTTGGCTTTATGCATTGAGGCCAAGATCAATTGGTGCATGGACTGATATGCACAGAGAATTCATAAAGAAATTCTTCCCTACTTACAAAACGAATATGTTGAAGCGCCTTATCATGAACTTTGCCCAAAAGGAAGATGAAACCTTTTTCCAATGTTAGGAGAGGTTTAAAGACCTATTAAACGCATGCCCACATCATGGCTATGAAATTTGGCGGGTTATAAGCTTTTTCTATGAAGGACTGACTTCACCCATGCGCCAATTTGTAGAGATGATGTGTAATGGGGAGTTCATGAATAAGGAAGATGATGAAGCATGGGATTATTTAGAAGAATTGGCTGAGAGTGCACAGTCTTGGGATACATCTAAACCAACAAATTCCAAGACTGGCCAACAAAAGGAGAAGGGAGGAATGTATGTCTTATCAGAAGAAGATAGTATAAGTGCACGGTTGGCTAGCCTCACAAGAAAGGTCGAAGCCATGGAATTAAGGAAAGGAGAAACAATTAACTCCACTGAAGTTGAAACTGTTTGTGGAATTTGTGCTGGAAATCAACATGCTACACAAGATTGTCCCACGATTTCAGCAGTCCAAGGCATCTTACAAGAACAAACAAATGCTATAAACAGTTATCAACAGCAATATGGTGCTCCAAACTCAAACACGTTTAATCCTAATTGGAAGAACCATCCCAACTTCAGTTGGAGGAATGGACCCAATGCAAATGCAAACAACACTCCTAGAAGAGATGTTGGGTGCATTCGTATCAGTCCAGAATGAGTATAACAAGACAAATTCTCTAAAAATAGATGGGTTCATGCAAGAGCAATTGAAATTCAATCAAAATTCAAAACAAGCCATCAATGAATTGAAAACATCTCTGGCTAGAGTTGAAGCTCACCTTAGTGTTAGAGAGAAGGGCACACTTCCTGCTCAACCTCTTCCTAACCCAAGGACCCAGTATGAGATACAAGATGCAAGCTCATCCTCCCACCATACAGAACATGTTCAAGCTATTACCACTTTGAGAAGTGGGAAAGAAATTGAAAAATCTAATCCGGTGAAGGCTCCAAAGCCTAAGGATCCGAAAATTCCCAAAGAGGATGATAGCCCAAACAATATTCCTCAAGAGAAAGAACCGGAAAGACAATACAAGCCGGTTGCCCCATTTCCACAAAGGTTGATTTCACCTAAACCTTTAGATAAAAATCTGGAGATTCTGGAAGTTTTTAAGCAGGTGAAGATCAACATCCCGCTGTTGGATGCAGTAAAACAAATACCATCTTATGCCAAATTTCTAAAGGAATTGTGTACAGTCAAAAGGAAACACAACGTTCACAACAAAGTTCTTTTGATTGAGAATTTGAGCGCCATCATCAAACAAGAGGTGCCCCAAAAATACAAGGATCCGGGTAGTCCAACCATCTCATGCATCATAGGAGACTACCGGATCAAACAAGCCCTACTCGACTTGGGGGCAAGTGTGAATCTCATTCCATATTTGGTCTACGAACAACTTAGGTTAGGTGAATTAAAACCCACCAAAACCACACTCCAACTTGCTGATAGATCCATCCAGATACCGAGAGGAATGATAGAGGATGTTCTAGTCCAAGTTGATAAATTCTACTACCCAGTAGATTTTATTGTCTTAGACACACATCCTGCAATAGGCACCGGTGCTCAAATTCCCGTCATACTTGGACGACCGTTTCTAGCTACCTCAAATGCCATTATCAATTGTAGAAACGGACTTGTACAAATGTCCTTTGGAAATATGATCCTTGAGCTTAACATATTTGATTTATGCAAACAACCACAGGAAGTTGATGATGATGTCCACGAATTAAACATGATCGAATCATTCGTGGAGGATACAGTCCCCTTGTCACTAATTCCCGACCCTTTGGAGGGATGTATGGCCCATTCTCATGAGACAAATGAATATACAATACAAGATATGGATGCCATGCTAGAGATGATGCCAGTACTTGACAATAAAAGATGGAGGGCCCCAATTGAACCTTTGCCTGTAAATGAGAACAAGGCCCTCCCATCCAACATCAAGGTACCAACACTCGACCTAAAACCATTGCCAAGTGAGCTAAAATATATTTATTTAGGACGAGATGAGACATATCCAGTGGTGATTTCTTCCCACTTGGATGAGGAACAAGAGAGTCGGCTAATAGCCACTCTATTAGAGCACAAGAGTGCCATTGGATGGTCAATTGCGGATCTCAAAGGCATAGACCCACTGATTTGTACTCACCGCATACACCTTGAGAAAAATGCAAAGACATCCCGGCAACCACAAAGACGACTAAATCCAAACATGAAGGATGTGGTTAAGGCCGAAGTGGTGAAACTATTGGATGTAGGTATCATTTACCCAATATCCGATAGCCAATGGGTGAGCCCAACTCAAGTGGTGCCTAAGAAATCTGGAATCACCATCGTAGCCAATGCCAATAACGAACTCGTACCAACTAGAGTCACTACCGGTTGGAGAATGTGCATTGACTACAGGAAGCTAAATACTGTCACGAGGAAAGACCACTTCCCCCTACCGTTTGTTGATCAGATTTTAGAACGGTTGGCGGGTTATTCCCACTTTTGCTTCCTTGATGGCTATTCAGGGTACAACCAAATAGAAATTGCCCGTGAAGACCAAGAAAAGACTACATTCATATGTCCATTCGGCACTTTCGCCTATCGACGGATGCCGTTTGGACTATGTAATGCCCCTCCCACCTTTCAACGTTGTATGATGAGCATCTTTTCTGACATGGTGGGGACCATTCTCGAAGTCTTCATGGATGATTTTTCCGTATTCGGTTGTAGCTTTGATGAGTGCCTTGAGCACTTGAAATCTGTGCTGAAAAGATGTGAAGAGAAGAACCTTGTGCTCAATTGGGAGAAGTGTCACTTCATGGTTCGAAAGGGAATTGTACTTGGTCATATCGTTTCACAAAATGGAATTGAGGTGGACAAAGCGAAAATTGATCTTATCTCTAACATTCCACCACCCAAAGCATACGAGATATCCGGTCCTTTTTAGGACACGCAGGATTTTACAGAAGGTTCATAAAAGACTTCAGTTCACTATCTCGCCCTTTATGTAACCTACTTCAAAAGGAAAATTCATTTGAGTGGAATGAAGAATGTCAAAAGGCCTTTACCACCCTTAAAGGCATGTTGACATGCGCTCCAATAATGCAACCACCTGATTGGAGCCTTCCTTTTGAGATTATGTGCGATGCTAGCGACTATGCTATTGGGGCCATGTTAGGCCAAAGAAAAGATAAAAAGCCATATGTCATCTACTATGCAAGTAGAACCCTAAACTCAGCCCAAGCAAACTACACCACTACTGAAAAGGAACTTTTAGCCATAGTTTTTGCCTTAGACAAGTTTAGGTCCTACTTGATTGGATCCAAGATCATTATATTCACAGGACCACGCCGCGCTTAAGTATCTTCTTTCTAAGAAGGATGCTAAACCACAGTTATTAAGATGGATCCTTCTACTCCAGGAATTCGACATAGAAATACGTGATAAGAAAGGAATAGAGAATGTAGTAGCTGACCACCTCTCTCGACTTGTCCTCACTGATTCCCCTGAAACGACTACAATCAATGACATGTTCCCTGATGAACAACTTTTTGCTGTCTCCCAATTGCCATGGTATGCGGACATTGCTAACTATCTTGCTACAGGTACAATTCCTACATATTGGAAAAAGCAAGATAAGGATAGATTCTTCTCGGAGGTGCGGAAATTCCTATGGGATGACCCATACTTATTCAAGTATTGTCCCGATCAAATCATAAGGAGATGTGTCCCAGATGATGAGCAACAAAGTATCATCTCCTTCTGTCATTCTCAAGCATGTGGTGGCCACTTTTCAGGCTAAAAAGACCACAGCGAAAATTCTGCAATGTGGGTTTTATTGGCCCACTATGTTCAAAGACACACATGAATTTTGCAAAGCATGTGAACCTTGTCAGAAATTAGGGGGAATCTCCCGTAGAAATATGATGCCACTCAATCCCATCTTAATAATTGAAATTTTTTATTGTTGGGGCATCGATTTCATGGGCCCATTCCCATCTTCTTTTGGAAACCTATACATCTTGCTTGCCATCGACTATGTTTCCAAATGGGTCGAGGTTACCCCTTGCTGGAATAATGACCATAAAACGGTCATTCAATTTTTAAAAGAAAATATTCTTTCCCGGTTTGGGACGCCTCGAGTCATCATAAGTGAAGGAGGGTCTCACTTTTGCAATCGCCCTTTTGAAACCTTAATGAAGAAATATGGCGTAACACACAAAGTGAGTACTCCCTATCACCCACAAACTAGTGGACAAGCTGAGATATCCAATAGGGAGATTAAACACATTTTAGAGAAAATGGTAAACCCCGATCGCAAGGATTGGTCGCTTCGGCTTACCGATGCGCTTTGGGCTTACCGTACAGCTTTCAAAACCCCTATTGGAATGTCTCCCTATAGACTTGTCTATGGGAAGGCTTGTCACTTGCCTGTGGAGTTGTAACATAGGGCATATTGGGCTATTAAGAAGATGAATTTCAATTCTGACAAGGCAAGCTCGTTACGCAAACTACAATTGAATGAACTTGCAGAAATCCGGAATGAAGCTTATGAGAATGCGAGAATTTACAAGGACAAGACGAAGATATTCCATGATAAGAATATTCTTCGCAAGACATTCACGATCAATCAAAAAGTCCTCATGTATAATTCTCGCTTACATTTATTTTCAAAAAAATTGAGATCTCGATGGACCGGTCCCTACATTGTGCAAACTGTTTATCCATATGGGACTGTCGAGCTGTTGAATCCAAGGAACAGCAACATTTTTAAAGCAAATGGGCAGTGATTAAAGCCGTTCTTTGAGAATTTTCCTTCAGAAGGTATGTCCATACCTCTGAATGATCCTGTGTATCAGGATGATTGATCTCCTAGTCTGATGGAGGTATAGAGTAGTTAGGATTAGGATTTTGCTACTTTTGTTTTCTTTTTCATAGGTTTGTTAGAAGGAGGAAGATTTCCACTTTTCACTCTCTCAGGTACTATCATTCCTCACTCCCTTTTATTTTTAAATTGCTCTCATGTTTTGCTCATTGCACATCTTTTACATTGAGGACAATGCAAGATTTGGTTGGGGGGTGTAGGATCACTGGATGAATCCAGCGTTTTGCAACATTTCAAGCAATCATGTGGAAATTTTTTTCGATTTTTCAAAAATTCGAAACTCTTTTGGAAAACACCGGTTCTATGCTTTCAAGTTGATATGAGCATAAGAGGAGGAGATATGAAGTGTATGGGGCTGGATGTCTGGAATCTCTCATAGCATAATGGTCTTATATGTGAACTCCCCTATTTTTTGTGATTGATAGAAAACCTGAACACTTTTACACCTAGTTCACATTACACGATTTTCATGAGTTGAAGGGATTATGTGATTTATGGATTAAGTAGACTTTGAATTAAGGTGTTGAGAAATTAGGCCGGGGTACTTTGTCCATCCTTGTCCATGGGAAAATAATGAAAGATATGGATTTTTAAAAATCCTATCTAATTTAAAAAGAAAAAGGAAAAGGAAGGATGAAATTGGGAATGATGGAAAAATGGTGGAAAATTCCAATTAGGGCTACCTACTACCAACCGGGGGATGGTCTACCCGTAACCAAAGCCGAAAATGGGACGTAGTGTGAAAGTCGTCGGAAGGACAGTAAGGCAAATTCCTGTCATTAGCTTGATGTGGCTCTATGTACCTTGAGTTCTATAGTCTAGTTGATCTATGAAGAAGATAATCCTAGAAACTCGTTGGATGAATTTTCACTACCCACACTAGGTTGAATTTGTTCAAGTCCTTCTATTTATCAACCAATCAGCGGGAATTTCATATGAATGCTTATTATGCTTTGAGGATTTACGGTTCCAACCTTTGACGCCTAATCTTTCTGAATCTTACACTTATGAACCTTGGAATGTATCGAAGGATGGTTTCTGAAAGAGAGTTGAGTTTTGAAGAATGGGATTAGTTTCACGCATGTTTTGCTCGGGACTAGCAAAATGCTGGTTGGAGGGTGTGTTAAGCTCTTAATTGTGCATATTTGTTCTTGAGGTTTTAGTATTGTCCTAGTATAATTGAGCTCAACATTACACGATTCCATTACACGATCCCCTATCTTGAGGTTTGATTCCAGCCAAACCTCAAGATAAATATCAGGAATTTTTGGAGGTTTTCAAGCAAGTCAAAATCAACATCCCATTGTTGGATGCCATTAAACAAATACCGTCATATGCAAAATTTTTAAAAGACCTTTGCACGGTTAAAAGAAAAATACATGTGCAAAAGAAGGCATTTTTTACAGAGAATGTGAGTGCCATTATCAACCACGGGATGCCCAAGAAATACAAAGATCCCGGTTGTCCAACAATATCTTGTGTGATTGGAGACTACCGGGTGAAACATGCTTTACTCGATCTAGGGGCAAGTGTAAATTTAATTCCCTTTTCGGTCTATGAACAATTGGGTTTAGGTGAATTAAAACCCACCAAAACCACATTACAACTTGCTGACCGATCGATTCGTATTCCGAGAGGGGTGATTGAGGACGTTCTTGTCCAAGTTGACAAAGTTTACTACCCGGTCGACTTTATTGTCTTGGACACGCGACCCACGGTTAATATTGGCCCCCAAATTCCTGTCATACTTGGCCGCCCATTCCTAGCTACATCAAACGCTATCATAAATTGTAGGAGTGGGGTCATCCAAATGCCTTTTGGCAATATGACGATTGAGTTGAATGCTTTCAATATTGACAACCAACAAGAGGATGAAGATGAGGAGGTCCACGAAATAAATATGATCAATTCTATCGTGGAAAATGAGTCCCTCTCACCTTTTTACTCCGGTCACTTAGACAAAGAAGTGACTCACTCCCTTGATGAGAACGATGATATGATAAGGGATATGGTCACACTTTTTGAGGCGGTATCGGCCTATGACGTTAGCCGAGAGAAGGATGTGGAAACAATACCTAGTTGTGCTGAGAAATCTATTCATATTTCCACACCTTTGTGGATCATGCATACCGAACTCCACCAACCCTGGGATGATCCTTACTTGCAATATCAATGCCCAGGAAAATCTGAATGGAGACATATTTTTTCTGATAAATATGATGATGTCTCCTCTTATACATGTAGTGAAAACATTAAGAAACCCACTGAAATTCCTTTTTGGGATTTTGAGTGGCTTAGCACGATTACTCACACACATGTTTATTGTAAAGCAGGATATTAGATGACGTTACTGCGAAACCTTTTTATCCATCTAATGATTCTGCTTGACTTTATGCTTTTGGATGAGTTGTTGGGATTAACCTCCTAGTCTGACGGAGGATAATTTGCTAGAATGCTTTCCCATTAGGATTTGCTTTGATAGTTGATTTAGTTGTGAAGTAATCCATCTCCAAAAAGCTAATCTTGTCATGAAATACATGCTCCAGGTGATATCTCTCTTTCTCACTCTCCTTTGTTTTATGTCATTGCTCTCATGTCATGCATATTGCATATCTTATTACATTGAGGACAATGTAAAGTTTTGGTTGGGGGGTGAGAGATTCCTTAGATGATGAATTTGCTAGCTTTTGTGACATTTCGAGCAAAGATGTAGAAATTTTTCGATTTTTCTAAAATTAGAAACTCTTTTGGAAAACTTTGATTCTATGCATTCGAGATAGCATGGGTATAAGAAGATGAGATATGAAGTGAGGGATGTTGCAAGCTTTGAACTTCTCCTAATATAATGGTTTTATATGAGAATTCACATATTTTTATGATTGATAGAAAATTTGAACACCTTTTGCACCTAGTTCACATTACACGATTTTCATGATTTGAAAGGATTGTGTGATTTGTGGATTAACTGGACCTTGATTTAAGGTATTGGGAAACCAAGCTGGGGTACTTTGTCCATCCTTGTCCATGGGAAAATAACGAATGATATGGATTTCTAAAAATCCTATCTAATATAAAAGAAAAAGGAAAAGGAAGGATGAAATTGGGAACGATGGAAAAATGGTGGAAATTCCGATTAGGGCTACCTACTACCAACCGGGGGATGGTCTACCCGTAACCAAAGCCGGAAATGGGACGTAGTTTGAAAGTCGTTGGAAGGACGGTAAGGCAAATTCCTGTTATAGGCTTGTTGTTGCTCTATACACCTTGAGATCTATAGTATAGTTGATTTATGAAGAAGATAATCCTGGAAACTCATGAGATGAACCTTCACTATGCACACTAGGTTGAATTTGTTCAAGCTCTTCTATTTGTCAATCAATCAGCGGGAATTTCATATAAACACTTATTATATTCTGAGAGTTTAAGGTTTCAACCTTTATCACCTAATTTCTCTGATTTTTACACTTATGTGTCTTGGAATGTATAGAAGAGTAGTTTCTAGAGGAGAGTTGGGATTTGGAAAATGAAACTTGTTTCACGCATGTTTTGCTCGGGACTAGCAAAATGCTGGTTGGGGTGTGTGTTGAGCTCTTAATTGTGCATATTCTAACCCCAATTCATCACTCATTATGCACAGTTTACATGTTTAAAGGACTATTCTAAGGAATGATTTGTGATTGTAGGAACAAGAGGGAGATTTCACAAATTGAAGACTAAATGGAGTCTTTTATGAGCGTTGAAGACCATTGGATCAAGTATGAAGGAAGATCAAAGAGAAGAAAGCAAGGAGAGAAGAGAAAAGAAGAAAGAAAGAAAGAAAGAAATAAAGAAGACAAGAGGCTAGACCGGTCAAGACCGGTCGGCCAAAGAAGCCCGACCGGTCAAGACCGATCGGCCACTCACTACATGCCAAGAGGACTGATCAGGAACAGAGCCCGACCGGTCTTGACCGGTCGGCTATAGCCTCTGGACACATTCTAAATGAGGTCCGACCGGTCCAGACCGGTCGGCCATGTGTAAACGGATCTTTCTATTTTGGATTTCCAGAATTTTCTGCGCAAGTGCGTAAGATTACGCGAAATCTGGAACTTTCTTGCGTAAAGGACACCTCCAAACTATAAAAGGACGTCTTCCCTTCATACCAAAGGATGCTAGGACGTGGGGATTGCTTAGGAGACGGATTCTACTTCAGATTTCTAGTTTTCTTACTGTTTTAGTTATTTTTTATGTTTTTAGAGGCTTCTAGTTCAAGGATGTTAGAGATGAACTAAAACCTCTTAGCTAGGGCTAAGAGGTGAAGCTTTTGATTCGTTTTTGATGGATTAATGCAACCTAGGTTTCCTTTTTATGATTTAATTGATGAATTTTAGTTAATGTGAGTTTGAATCAAGTACTATTTTGGTTTTTACTTTGATCACTTGATGACTCCGGGCTCATGTGATTCTTAGTGATCCTAGCTTAGTATCTTAAGCTTTTGAGCATTGTTTATGCTTGTGTAGTGCATTGATCTACCATCGACTCCGGGCATGGTAGACGCTTTGATTGCCTTGTATGCAATGGCCTGATTTTCATGTGGGAACTCATTCAACTAAAGTTCTTATCTTTTGTTGTATAATCTTGAATAGTTGTTTATTGATTGATTTTGATTTAATTAGAGTTCTAATCATGAGTTGTAATCAGGTCTAGTGACAGGATTTGGTGAAAGCTATGATTATGAATCTCAACTAGATTGAAAAGAGGCTTGGCCTATACAATTGAGTGTGCCCAAGGCTTGAGCATGGTTGTGGGAATCAAATAAATGAATAAGCACTTATTTTGGATAATTGTTGATTTAACCGCTCTATATTCCGATCGGATAGAGATATGAATTCGATTCCGATTGAGTTGTGAGAGACCTAGTTGTGTTGATGCATTGAAACTTATCAAAAGTGGATCCTTGGCGCTCTAGTGCCCTTTTTAGATTGAAATTACCTTACCCATTCACTGTTTAAACCCAAATCACTATTTTCCAGTTTTAGCTCTTAATAGGATCTTAATTACTAGTTGCTTTAGACAAATTCTGAGGATACCCATTCATAAATCTCTGTGGGAACGATACTCGGTCTTTTCGAATTATTACTACTTCGCAACCCTACACTTGGGGAGTGAACAAGTTTTTGTGTGTTGAACCTCCAATTTATACATTGCATTGCCCATTACACGACAAGGTTTGCATGGTTTTCGTGGTTTAAAGGCCCACCTAACACATGTTTTGTGGTTATAGGGATGAGAGCGGACTTCATTCAATTACGAGCCAAAAGAATGCATTTGGAGCTTTTGCATGAAGGATGAAAGAGGACCGAAGAAAGAAGAAAGCAAGGAGAAGTGAAAGAAGAAGAAAAGAGGAGAAATGAAAGAAAGAAGACCAAAGTGAAGACAGGATGACCGGTCACGACCGGTCAGCCATGCACTGGAAGATGGACAGAGGAGCCCGACCGGTCATGACCGGTCGGCTGTATACGCTGGAACAGCACTTCAAAGTGGTCCGACCGATCATGACCGATCGGCCACACTTGCTGGATGAATGGACAGTCCACTCCGACCGGTCATGACCGGTCAGTTGTGCCCCCTGGATTGTTTAAAAGATCAGTCCGACCGGTCACGACCGGTCGGCTCTGCGTAACATGAGTCCTTTCTAAATCTGGACTCCAAAAAACGCTGCGCAATGCGTAATCTTTCGCAGAATCCGACGCAAGGGAGGTTTATTGCTATAAAAGGACACCTAGGGGCTCTTCCTAGGTTATCAGAGAAGCTAAGGAACGAGGTTCTAAGGAGGGAAAGCGATCGTGGAGCGTCTGCAACTCTCCTATTCGGTTTTTTTTGTTTTTATGCTTTTATTTTGAGATTTTAAGTTACAGCATGACAATGCTCAGCTAGAACCTCTCAGCTAAGGCTGAGAGGTGAAGCTTCTAGCTAATTCTATGTTAATTCTAGTTTAATTCAAGTAATTTCCGTTCAAGTTTGGATTTTTGCATGGTTTAGTTCCAAAAAGTGGTAGTTTGAGACGTTTTTATGAGAGTTTATGTGCTCCGGACATGAATTCCTTTTAATTCTCTGAGATTATCATGTTTGTTTGTTTAAATTCGGATTATAGTAATCCTTGAGCAGGCCATAGTCCAGAGGCATGGCTGTTACTCCGCAGGCTATGGTTTCGAGTTTGTTTTGTTTGAATGGAGCTAGAACTTGGAAGTTCAACTTGAATGTGATGGAATGTGTGTGAATGCTTAATTTTCCAACTAGATGAGAGATAGGACTTCAAATCTAGTTGTGTTCTCTACTTAGATTGGCTGAATTGATATAGGATTGCTACAAGTGGATCCTTGAAAGCTTTAGTACTTTATATCTCTGAATCTTCATTAAGTTGCTGTTTTAGTTAAATACCCAATTGAATCTGAATTTCTTCCATAAATTGAGTTGCTGGAATAGTTTGGAAGCTTGTTTTTATTTCCCTGTGGATCGACCTCGGCCTTACCGAGTTTTATTACTACATCGCAGCCTTACACTTGAGGTGAGCGAACAAGTTTTTGGCGCCGCTGCCGGGGAAATAGATAACGGTTTTCAAATAGTTCAGTGGCTGTAGAAGTAGATAGGTTTTTCTGATTTTCTTAGAATTAACAAAGTTTTCTGTTTTGTAGGAATTCTTCTCTAAGTTCAAGCGCATCAGGTGATACCTTTCTAACTTAGTTTCTTTTAGATTAGTTTCAGATTTCAGTTTTCTAAGTTAGGATTAGCTTTGATTTTTGGTTGAGTGGTTTATGTCCCGTTGGGAACGTAATCACTCAAATCGTCTCCAATCTGAAGGTGGTTTAGTTGGACCATTGTCAGTCCATAGACGAGTCCGGAATTATCAAGAGCATTGTGAAAGTTTGGAGACTATGGATCAAACACCTGTAAGGAATCCTCCCCCCCCCCCCCCCCCCCCCCCCCCCTTACTCCAACGACAAACGCAAATCAGGAAGGAGTAGGAGAGAATGAGGTACATAATGTTCCTCCAATGAGATCACTACGGGATTACCTACAACCTGCCCGTGCAATTACACCGTCTTGCATAGTTTTACCAGCAAACGGTGGAAGCTTCGACATAAAACCGGGTGTAATTCAACTTTTACCTAAGTTCCATGGGCTAGACTCTGACCGCCCATACTTACACTTGCAAGAATTCGAAGAAGTGTTGGCCACCTTGCATTATCCCAATGTTTCCGAGGATACAATCAGACTTAAACTTTTTCCCTTCACTTTGAAAGAAAGAGCCAAAGATTGGCTTCACTCTCTTAGACCACATTCGATTGGATCATGGGTTGAGATGAACCGGGAATTCCTGAAAAAGTTCTTCCCGGCTCATAAAATAAACACTCTTCGAAGAGCCATAATGAATTTTTTGGCTAAAGAGGGTGAATCCTTCTTCCAATGTTGGGAGAGATTTAAGGAACTCCTACTTGCTTGCCCACATCATGGCTATGAGAGTTGGCGAGTTATAAATTTTTTCAATGATGGATTAAGTTCCAATATGCGCCAATTTGTAGAAATGATGTGCAATGGCGAGTTCATGAGTAAAAATCCAAATGAGGCTTGGAGTTACTTGGACATGCTGGTTGAAAACGCCCAATCTTGGGATACATCGGATAAACCCAAGAACTCCAAGCCCACTCAAGAGAAAGGAGGGATCTATGTCCTTAAAGAGGAAGACGACGTGAATGCAAGGATAGCCAACCTCACAAGGAAGTTTGAGGCCATGGAACTTAGCAAAAGTGGAGTTCCCAAGTCCAAGGAAGCTGTTGAAACCACATGTGGGATTTGCCTCACCGACTTACACGCTACGCAAGATTGTCCCACAATTCCTTCATTTCAGGAAGTGCTACATGAGACAGCCAATGCCACATATGGTTATCAACCGCCCTTCAATGGACCAGTAGGTAATACGTACAATGGGAGTTGGAATAACCACCCGAAAGTTGAAAGAATGCTCCTACGGGCAATCTTACCAACTCCCAAAGAGGGCCACCCATGCAAAATATGGCCCCACCTCAATTCTCATTGGAGGATACCTTGAGAGCGTTTATGCAAGGGCAAGCGCAAATAAATGAATCAAATCAGCAAATGTTTCAAGAGCTTAAAGTCTCGGTTGATGAGATTAAGGGACGCTTGAATGCTAGGGAAGGGACCTTTCCCGCCCAACCTCAGCCCAATCCAAAGCAAGTACATGAAGTAAGCATCCCTAATTCTTCCAACCAAAACATGGAGCAAGCTAAATCCATTACCACCCTTAGAAGTGGTAAACAAATTGACAAAACTATTCCGGTGAAGGCCGATGGGCCTAATGATCCGGTAAATTCTGAGGATGAAGATGGATCTAACTTAGCCCCACAACAACCGGAATGTATTTACAAGCCCGTAGCACCATTCCCTTCGAGATTGGTTGCCCCAAAATCTCTCCCAAATTCTCAAGATATTCTAGAGATTTTCAGACAAGTCAAGATCAATATCCCTTTGCTTGATGCCATCAAACAAATTCCCTCTTATGCCAAGTTTCTAAAAGACCTATGCACAACAAAACGCAAATATAATGTGCAGCAAAAGGCCTTCTTAACAGAGCAAGTGAGTGCCATCCTCACTCAAAAGACCCCCCCAAAATTCAAAGATCCCGGTAGTCCCACCGTCTCATGTATCATTGGAGACTACCGGATTGAACGTGCCTTGTTAGACTTGGGGGCGAGTGTGAACTTGATCACATACTCGGTATATGAGCAATTGGGTCTTGGTGAATTAAAACCCACCAAAACCACGTTGCAACTCGCTGATAGATCTATCCGTGTACCGAGGGGGATAATTGAGGATGTTCTAGTCCAAGTTGACAAATTCTACTACCCAGTAGATTTTATAGTCTTGGACACACAACCGGTTGTGGATGCTAGCACCCAAATACCGGTAATACTAGGCCGCCCATTCCTTGCCACATCAAACGCAATCATCAATTGCCGGAATGGGGTGATGCAACTATCTTTTGGAAACATGACACTAGAGGTGAATGTGTTTCACTTGGGCAAAAGACATAGGGATGTAGATGATGATGAGTTCTTCGAAGTAAACATGCTTGAAACTTTTGAAGAAGAAGAACTCCTCCAACTTGAACCACTAGAAAGCTTGGAGACATGCTTAGCACATTTCATGGATTCTGAAGACCCCATCATTAGTGAGATTGTGCAGGCATTAAATATAGAAAGACCGGTAGCTGATATTAGCCGGTGGAGGCCCCATTTTGAGAAATTACCACCAACCACATCAAGGCCTCTACCGTCTAACATCAAACCACCAAAGCTTGACCTCAAACCATTGCCATCCGAGCTTAAATATGTATATTTGGGTCAAGAGTAAACATTCCCAGTTGTCATTGCCTCCCACCTAGAAAAAGACCAAGAGCTCAAGTTGATTGAGTTACTCAAAGAACATAGGGAAGCCATAGGTTGGACAATAGCGGATCTCAAAGGGATAGATCCTTCGGTTTGCATGCACCGAATACACCTTGAAGAAAATGCAAAAACGACTAGACAACCTCAAAGACGGCTAAATCCAAACATGATGGAGGTTGTCAAAGCCGAGGTGTTGAAGCTATTGGATGTGGGTATTATCTACCCCATCTCAGATAGCCAATGGGTGAGTCCTACCCAAGTTGTCCCCAAGAAATCCGGTATTACCATCATTGAGAACGCCAACAACGAGCTTATACCGACTAGGGTGACCACCGGTTGGCGTATGTGCGTTGATTATAAGAAGCTCAACACAGTTACTAGGAAAGACCACTTCCCTCTCCCATTTATGGATCAAATTTTGGAGAGGTTGGCAGGTCATTCCTATTATTGCTTCCTAGATGGCTATTCCGGATACAACCAGATTGAGATAGCTCCGGAAGACCAAGAGAAAACTACATTTACATGCCCGTTTGGTACCTTCGCTTACCGAAGGATGCCATTCGGGTTATGCAATGCACCCGCCACATTCCAACGATGCATGTTGAGTATTTTCTCGGATATGGTGGGTGAGTTTCTTGAGGTATTCATGGATGACTTTTCTGTTTTTGGTTGTAGTGTCTCAAGCACTTGAAGTTGGTCTTGATGAGGTGTGAGGAGAAGCAACTTGTATTAAACTGAGAAAAGTGCCATTTCATGGTACAAAGAGGAATAGTCCTTGGACATATCATCTCGTCCAATGGAATAGAGGTAGACCGGGCAAAAATCGACATAATTTCCAATCTACCTCCACCCAAAAGCATACGCGATGTGCGATCCTTCCTTGGACACGCCGGTTTCTATAGAAGGTTCATAAAGGATTTTAGTCATATCTCAAGACCTTTATGCAACCTTCTACAAAAGGAGAACCAATTTGAGTGGAGTGCCGAATGTCAATTAGCTTTTTCAAAGCTAAAGGACATGTTGACAACCGCTCCTATCATGCAACCACTAGATTGGTCCATTCCTTTTGAGTTGATGTGCGATGCGAGCGATTTTGCTATTGGGGCGGTGTTAGGCCAAAAGAAGGATAAAAAGCCCCATGTCATCTACTACGCAAGTAGGACCTTGAATCCTGCCCAAGTTAATTATTCGACTACGGAGAAAGAGCTCCTAGCTGTCATTTTTGCCTTGGACAAATTCAGGCCATACTTAATAGGATCCAAAGTTATTGTTTGTACGGATCATGCGGCGCTGAAATACCTTCTTTCTAAGAAGGATGCTAAGCCCCGTTTGCTTAGATGGATCCTACTCCTTCAAGAATTCGACTTGGAGATCAAAGATAAGAAGGGGGTAGAAAATGTGGTGGCGGATCATCTATCCTGCCTAGTCCTACCAAATTCCATTGACGAGTCACCTATTGAGGACTCATTCCCTGATGAGCAACTCTTTGTTGCTGTGCACCCACCATGGTACGCTGATATAGCCAATTATCTTTCCATAGGTGCGATGCCGATTCATTGGACTGCGCAAGACAAACGTAAATTTCTAAGGGAAGTGCGCAGATTTTTCTGGGATGAACCTCTATTGTTTAAATATTGCCCAGACCAAATTATAAGGAAATGTGTCCCCGATGATGAACATAATTCAGTCATCTCCTTTTGTCATAATCAAGCATGTGGGGGTCATTTTTCAGCCAAGAAAACAACTGTGAAAATTCTACAGTGTGGTTTTTATTGGCCCACGTTATTTAAGGACACCCACGAGTTTTGCAAAGCGTGCGAGCACTGCCAGAAGTTAGGAGGATTATCCCATCGAAATATGATGCCTCTCACTCCAATTCAACATCTTGAAGTCTTTGACTGTTGGGGCATCGATTTCATGGGACCATTCCCCTCATCTTTTGGACATGTCTATATTCTGCCTGCCGTGGACTATGTGTCTAAATGGATAGAGGCTATCCCATGTAGAACCAACGATCATCGTACGGTTCTCAAGTTCCTCAAAGAAAACATACTTTCTAGATTTGGGACGCCTCGAGCCATTATTAGTGATGGTGGTTCTCACTTTTGCAATAGACCTTTTGAAACTTTGATGAGGAAATATGGTATTAGGCACAAGGTGAGCACCCCATACCACCCACAAACCAGTGGGCAAGCTGAAATTTCCAATAGGGAAATCAAGCAGATTTTGGAAAAGACGGTGAGACCAGATCGCAGGGATTGGTCCCTAAGATTAGATGATGCACTTTGGGCTCACCGTACCGCCTACAAGACACCCATTGGAATGTCTCCTTATAGACTTGTCTATGGGAAAGCTTGCCACTTGCCTGTGGAGCTAGAACACAAAGCCTATTGGGCAATTCGGGCTTTAAATTTTGACATGGACTAGGCTAGCTCGCTTCGCAAACTCCAATTAAATGAGCTTGATGAAATCCGGAACGATGCATATGAGAACTCGAGAATTTACAAGAGTAAGATGAAGGCCTTCCATGACAAGCACATCTTCAGGAAATCTTTCCATGAAGGATAGAAAGTACTCTTGTATAATTCCCGACTTCACCTTTTTCCGGGCAAATTACGATCTCGATGGACCGGCCCATATATTATCAAAGATATTTTTCCTCATGGGGCTGTTGAGATTGAGAATGCAGCGAATGGTAACCGTTTTAAAGTTAATGGACAACGCCTTAAACCATTTGTTGAGAAATTCGATTCAGAGGACACGTCCATCACTCTGATTGATCCTGTCTATCAGGATGATTGATCTCCTAGTCTGATGGAGGTATAGCATAGGTAGGTTTAGTTTTATTTTACTGTTTTAATAGGTTTTAGTTGTTGGGTTGGAGAATTCCATGATCACTCTCTCAGGTACTATTGTTCTCACTCCCTCATATTTTACCATTGCTCTCATGTTGATGCTAATTGACTATCTTTTTACATTGAGGGCAATGCAAGATTTGGTTGGGGGGTGAGATAAGATCCCTCATCTAACATATTGCAACATTTCGAGCTTCATATGCAGCAAATTTTTTTTGAATTTTCTAACATCTCAAAACTCTTTTAGAAAATCTTGTTTTTATACATTTGAGATGCTAGGAGTATAAGAAGAGGAGATACGAAGTGTGTGACGTTGGAGGTCTTGAAATTCTCCCAACATAATGGTTTTATATGATAGTTCCCCTATTGTTGTGATTGATAGAAAAATTTGAACACCTTTGCACCAAGTTCACATTACACGATTTTCATGAGCTGACAAGTTTATGTGATTTGTGGATTAGTAGACTTTGATTTAAAGGTGTTGAGCAGCCAAGCCGGGGTATTTTGTCCATCCTTGTCCATGGAAAAATAATGAAAGATATGGATTTCTAAAAATCCTATCTAATTTAAAAGAAAAAGGAAAGGAAGGATGAAATCGGGAAGGAAAGAAAAATGGTGGAAAATTTCGAAAATGGCTACCTATTACCAACCGGGGGATGGTCGAATCGTAACCAAAGATGAAAATGGGACGTAGTGTGAAAGCCGTCGGAAGGATGGTAAGACGAATTCCTGTCATAGGCTTGTTGTTACTCGGTGCACCTTGAAATCTATAGTTTAGTTGATCTATGAAGAAGATAATCCCCGGAACTCATGAGATGAACTTTTACTATGCACACTAGGTTGAAGTTGTTCGAGTCCTTCTATTTATCAATCAATTAGCGGGAGTTTCATGTAGGCACTTTTTATGTTTTGAGAATCCAAGGTTTCAGCTTCTAGCACCTAATTTTTCCAAATTTTATACTTATTCATCTTGGAATGGATAGAATCATGGGTTCTGAAGGAGAGTTGGGTTTGGAGGTTTGAAATTGTTTCACGCATGTTTTGCTTGGGACTAGCAAAAAGCTGGTTGGGGGGTGTGTTGAACCTCCAATTTATACATTGCATTGCCCATTACACGACAAGGTTTGCATGGTTTTCGTGGTTTAAAGGCCCACCTAACACATGTTTTATGGTTATAGGGATGAGAGCGGACTTCATTCAATTACGAGCCAAAAGAATGCATTTGGAGCTTTTGCATGAAGGATGAAAGAGGACCGAAGAAAGAAGAAAGCAAGGAGAAGTGAAAGAAGAAGAAAAGAGGAGAAATGAAAGAAAGAAGACCAAAGTGAAGACAGGCTGACCGGTCACGACCGGTCAGCCATGCACTGGAAGATGGACAGAGGAGCCCGACCGGTCATGACCGGTCGGCTGTATACGCTGGAACAGCACTTCAAAGTGGTCCGACCGGTCATGACCGGTCGGCCACACTTGCTGGATGAATGGACAGTCCACTCCGACCGGTCATGACCGGTCGGTTGTGCCCCCTGGATTGTTTAAAAGATCAGTTCGATCGGTCACGACCGGTTGGCTTTGCGTAACATGAGTCCTTTCTAAATCTGGACTCCGAAAAACGCTGCACAATGAGTAATCTTTCACAGAATCCGACGCAAGGGAGGTTTATTGCTATAAAAGGACACCTAGGGGCTCTTCCTAGGTTATCAGAGAAGCTAAGGAACGAGGTTCTAAGGAGGGAAAGCGATCGTGGAGCGTCTGCAACTCTCCTATTCGGTTTTTTTTTGTTTTTATGCTTTTATTTTGAGATTTTAAGTTACAGCATGACAATGCTCGGCTAGAACCTCTCAGCTAAGGCTGAGAGGTGAAGCTTCTAGCTAATTCTATGTTAATTCCATTTTAATTCAAGTAATTTCCGTTCAAGTTTGGATTTTTGCATGGTTTAGTTCCAAAAAGTGGTAGTTTGAGACGTTTTATGAGAGTTTATGTGCTCCGGACATGAATTCCTTTTAATTCTCTGAGATTATCATGTTTGTTTGTTTAAATTCGGATTATAGTAATCCTTGAGCAAGCCATAGTCCAGAGGCATGGCTGTTACTCCGCAGGCTATGGTTTCGAGTTTGTTTTATTTGAATGGAGCTAGAACTTGGAAGTTCAACTTGAATGTGATGGAATGTGTGTGAATGCTTTATTTTCCAACTAAATGAGAAATAGGACTTCAAATCTAGTTGTGTTCTCTACTTGGATTGGCTGAATTGATATAGGATTGCTACAAGTGGATCCTTGAAAGCCTTAGTACTTTATATCTCTGAATCTTCATTAAGTTGCTGTTTTAGTTAAATACCCAATTGAATCTGAATTTCTTCCATAAATTGAGTTGCTGGAATAGTTTGGAAGCTTGTTTTTATTTCCCTGTGGATCGACCTCGGTCTTACCGAGTTTTATTACTACATCGCAGCCTTACACTTGAGGTGAGCGAACAAAAACGTTGCGATTGTCCCTGCAGTTTGCTGCAACCTAAGTACCCAATCGCAACCCTTCCATTCCCGATCGGTACTAACATTGAAAAGGTACAGCAGAGCCTTTGCGTCGTAGTCTTACGAGGTTGCTGACCCTGAGATTGATTATGATGTTTGATGTTTTCCCGGATCACTCCAAGAGCACTTGTTTCGCTTGACTGTCAAAGTGGTTAGATGCCCTACGTCATGTAGTCTTACGGAATTCTACTACGCCGACTTGGACTCAGTCAAGGTACTTCAGGCATCCACGCCTAGGTATGTGCGGGTGAACTCTTTCCACCCAATCTGCTGATTTTGATACTTGGGTTACAATTCATCATTTCCACTTGTTCAAATGGTTTCTTTGACCGAGCCTTTTTGGCTTTCATCTTTTCGTATCTTGGCGTGTGGTACGACCGCGCCGACACTGGAGTTCAGTTCTACCGTACTTTGAGTGCATTGGATCCGATGGTCTCCGGGGAAACCGCGAGACATCGGATCTTATTTGATTTTTGCGTCGGCTCTTACCCAAAGATATGGAAGATCTCCTGGTGTTTTGGAGGCAGAACGCTATACTGGGAAAATATTTTTGGATTTTTGAAAAGATACCCACTCTGGGGAGTGATACTCCGTGGGGTTTTTATTTACAAATAGAAATATTTTTTGTCTTTTTGAAATGGAAATCTGGTTTGCATGCGCCTCCACTAGGGATGCATGTGGGGTCTTTAGCTAACCGACTTTTATTTTGAAAGCAGGTAAACATGATGATTGTTGAGATGGTTGCTGATGCATGGAGATGCATATTTGATGATGGATGCATGGCTTGGCTCATTCTCTTTCAGTTTGATAATTTTGCTTTTGCTGGAGATGCAGAGAATTTTGAGCTTATTGCTTGCAGGGTTGTGCTCCCCTAGGGATTTCTTTCTTCTTTATGCAGATGTTTGCTCAGCGGGTTGGTCAAGATCCCGACCCGTGGTCGATCAGGTCCATCATCCAAAGATGCTGTTTCTTTACTGATGAGAATGTACGAGGATGTTATCAGACTTCAAAATGTTCTTCTGGGCATAAATGCGATTGAGACGGTGCTTGGTCGCCAGTTTTGGTCAAGGTTCCAATTTGCGGGCGATCGGATCCGTCATCCCAAATTGTGAAGTGAGCGGAGTTCGAGACTCCTGAAGTGTAGTGCTGGGGATAGTGACAATTTTGTGATTTTTACAAATATTTGGTCCGAATCTTTACCTGAGTGGTCAGGACAGAGATCGGTTATTGAAAATAAAGGAAATATTTTTTTGTGGTTTTGAAAATATTTGGTTTGAAAGCAAGGGAAATATTTTATGATTTTTGAAAATATTTTGCAATGTTTTGGTATTTTGTTGGATTTTTCTAGAATGCAGAGAAAAGGTATGGAATTTTCATCCATTTCCAGCTTCTACTGTTGGTAAGGCACTCGATCCATTTTACGTCAGCGTGCAAGATGAGTCTCACATAGTTACGTGCCGTAGTTTTACATCTTCGGATGAGGAGATTTTTAAGCGTTTTCAGTCAACACACCCACAAAGTTGCCTGTTCCTCATGCGCAATGCACATAGACCACGTATTGTTTGACGGACTCCTTCGGCCACAAAATGAGCCACGTCCTCACATTTTCCTTTGTCAATCCAGTTTGGGGCCTTACGTTGCTCACAATTCCGTGAGGGTGCGCTTCACCTCCCAACTGCCTTAATCCCCTTCATGAGTTTTAGGAACAGGGAACATTCGTTAGATTCAACAGCGACTTCCACATCAAGGTTGTCTATCACGGTGCATTCAACATGAACAGGATTGCGGGGTTCTGCCCACCTCAGCCTTTACCTGTTTAAAAGATTCCGGACACCCGTACGATCAACTGTCAGCCATGTCCGGAACAGGTTAGGAAAAAAAGCCCCCGAGAAGTTAATTCCAGTGTAGTTTTAGGTCTTCGAACCGCTGGGGATAAATTGGTGCAGTTGAAATTGATGATGAATTTTTTTTAAAAGGTTCTAGACTTCAACTCGAGTAATTAAGATTGATACTAGTTTTTATGGAAAGCTCAAAATCTTTTTGGTATTTTGGAAATGATCCGGGTTTCAAACCTTGATCTGAGCGGCCGAGGTCGATGCCGGTTTTTGGTTGAAAGCAAAAAGGGTCCCCCGAGAAATTAATCCCAGTGTAGTTTAAGGTGTTCGGACCAAAATATACATGCTAAAAATACAATTTTCTTTTTGTTTTTTTTTAGAAATGTTTCAGGCTGTTAAATCTCAATTTGAGCGATCAAGATTAACACTGGTTTTTATTGGAAATCTCTTGGGATTTTGTTCCCGACGTAGTTTAAGGTCTTCGGACCAAAACTTTGTACAGAATAGGGTAACACATTTTTTTTTTTTAAAAAAATGTCTGATGTCAGCAGATCTTGATTCGAACGATCCAGACTGCTACCGATGTTTATTTAAAAAGTCCATCGAGATCTCGATCCCGACGTAGTTTAAGGTCTTCGGACCACAAAACTGTACAAGCAAGCAGCAATCAAGGTTGGAGATTCCGGGGATTCTTCTTAGAATGGTTCAGATCATCAGGTCACGACTTTGGATGGTTGAGATCACTGTTTGACCAAGTCAATTTTTTTTCTTTTTCTTGAAAATTTCATGGAACTTTTTCCACATCATCAAGCCCATTTCTCACCAATTTCTCACAAGATGAGATTTTGGTGAGATTCCTTACTTTTTCTCATCATTCTCTTCCATCACTTCATTCTTACAAGGAGGTACAAAATTCACTTGCAACCACCCTTCCCAAGGAGGAGTTCTTCCTAAGGAGAGAGGGTGAGGGGTCGTTTCAAGTAGGTGGGAGGGAGGACGGCCCCCTGGGTGTTGCCCTGACCATCTCTGCCCACTGGTCTTTCCAGTGGGTCGGGTAAAGGGGTGCACTCCCTTTTTCTATATAACATGGGGCACCCTTGGCACCTCCAACGTGCAATCTCTCTCTTCTCTCTCTCATACTCTCTCTTTCTTCAAGTTTTTCTCTCTCTTTTAGTGGTTCTTTGCTCTTTTCAAGTGGTGGGCCTTAGTGAAGCTTTGGGATAGCAAGGTGGTCCCTCTTTGGTGAGTGGTAAAGGTATGGACCACTCCCTTTCTCTCTTGTCTTTTTCCTTCTTCATTGTCTCTTCTCATGACTCTTTTCTTTTTTCCATGTAGCTATTCCAAAAGGAGTGAAGGTGGGCCCAAGTATTTTTGGCCTTTTTCTAGATCTCCAATCTTTTTTAAAGGTGGTGCATGGAGAAGGACATTGCAGGCTTCAATTTCATTCTTTCTTTTCTCCTTTCACACTCCCTTCACGTGTATGTAAAGGGTAATTTTGCCATGTCCATCAAGTGTGCATGGCAAAATATCCTATTTTTCTTCATGGGAGTTGGGCCTCTTTTCATGTGTATCAAATGGGATCAAAGTGAAGTCATGGCCCTTGGTGTACTTGGTGGGCCCAACACTTCATTTTGGGCTCCCTCATGCTTTCTTGCCCTTGTCATTTTTCCTTAGAACTTTTTCTTTTCTTTTCCATCTTCTTTTCAAGGTTTGGGCCCATAGGAATGGTAGGGCCCACCTCAAGTTTTGGGCTTATGGGGCTCACTTTGGGTGGCCCCATCTTTCTTCACATGTGTATGGACAAAGGTGACTAGCCCATTCTTCACTTGGATCTTCAAGTGGGCTAGATTTCTTAATTGGGCCCTTGTGGTCAAGTAGTCCAAATCTTCCACCATTTCTTGATTATGATGTACATCCTTGTTCACAAAGTGTGGTGGGTTCTTTAGAATTTTTTCATATGGATGGGCTTTTGGGCCCTCATTGAAACTTGAATTTCTTTGGACCATGTGTGCACCACTACACTTTGTTCATGTAGGATTTTTTTTCTTTCATGCTTTTTCTTTTGATGGATGGAGGACTTGAGTTACTTGATCCTCTACAAGTCCCATGAGTGAGTTGTCTCAACAATCTCACTAAGTTCAAATGGTTTTTTCATGTGGTAAGAAAGTGGTTCTTAAGAGTTTTCTTTAATGTTATCAATCTCAAATGGATGATTCCTCTTCAAGTGAGCTATTCATGCAACCATATCTCCTTGACCTTCTCTTGGGGTGTTTGGTGGGTCATCCACCATCATTCTCAAAGATGAGTGATTTTTCTTTTTGTGAGAAAGAATGATACCCATAAGTTGCCCAATTTTGTCCCATGCTTTGGGGCATTTTGGATTTTGATCTTCAAGTGGGCTATGTATATCATTCTTAGCCATTTTCATGATGGTTGGGTGACTCATCAAGCCATGCCCTCTTATGCTCAAATGGTCCCCCTTTTTTTTTTTGTAAAGAAATTGGTGCACATAAGTTGCCCAAACTTGTCCTTGCATGGATATTTCCAACTTTGATTCTTCATGTGGGCTATGTGCATCAAATTTTTTACCATTAGCTTCTTTGATTCATGTGTTTGTGGGTAGACCGCCATGTTGTACTCTCATAGTTAAAACTTTCATCAAGATGATGCACATAGGGGTGCCTATGGTTAACCCATGAATGGGTCCTCATGTTCTTCAAGTGGGCTATGTGCTCCCTTCAATCCATTGAGGTGAGGCATTTGGGTTGCTCTTGGGGGCCCATTTCCTTTCTATTCCCCACTTGTCCATGTACATGTGTAAAAAGATGGAAACATCTTAAGTGAGAATCATGGCCTTGGCATAAAAAGTGGATCAATCCTTGGCCACATATGGACTTTGAAGAGGGACTTCTCGTGTGAAGTAGGATTCTTATCCCTTGTTGATCTCATGGCACTTGAGTGCATTTGTTGTCCAAAGTATGTCCTTGGATGATGGACTTTCTTTACCTAAGGCATGACATGCAACCTTCTTTAAGGTGGGCCTTGCTTTCTTTAATGGGCCCAACACATATCCTAGGTAACACATGGAGTCGGACTTTGGATTTTGCATTTGAATGTGAGCCCAATCCCATGGGTTTCCTGGATGATGATTTGGATTTTAACGGGTAAAGGATAGGGACTTACCTTGCCAAGCTTGTAGGATTTAATGACGGAAGGTACAAGAGGACGTCGGGTGATTGATGAGGATGATCCAGCCTTCATTATCTGCCGAGGGGCCCATATGTGTTCCTTGGCTCAGGAGCACCAACCTCTTCCCTCCATCAAGGGTCGAGGTACCAGAGATCATTGGGATAACTAGGGTGAAACACCCACAGCCTTTGCTTGAACGAGTTCTGGCTGACACTCCTTTTGTTGGCCTCCTTACCTTGCGCTTCCATAATAACAGTGCCAATCGCATGTTGCTTGCGGCTCTTTGCGAGAGGTGGCGGGATGAGACCCACACCTTTCAACTCCCTTGTGACGAGTGGGGAATAACTCCCCTGGATATATATATATATATATATATATATATATATATATATATATATATATATATCCGCTTTCCATTTCATGGGGCAGTTGTTCCCCAGGTTGGCTCTCTTGCTCCCATCACTTCCACTGACTGGCTACGGCTTGTCGGTGACGTCCCACCTAAAAATGAATTCCAGGGCCATCAAGTAAAAATGCGATGGTTCTACAACACCTTTGCTACCGTCACCCCTACTATCGAGCTAGAGGCCCTCCACAAAGCACGGGCCATGATTACTTATGCCTTCGGGTCCTTCCTTTTCTGTCACGCGAACGAGAGGATTGATCCTAAATTTCTTCGTTTGGTTGAGGATCTTTATCATCCTGTTGAGCTCTTAATTGTGCATATTCTAACCCCAATTCATCACTCATTATGCACGGTTTACACGTTTAAAGGACTACTCTAATGCATGATTTGTGATTGTAGGGATAAGATGGAGATTTCACTGATCCAAGGCTAAATAGAGCTCCTTACAAGCATTGAAGACCAAAAGCGGCTATTTAGAGCCATTGGATGAGGGTTGAAGGAGGACCAAAGAAAGACAAAGCAAGGAGAGAAGAGAGAAGAAGAAATAAAGAAAGAAATGAAGAGAAAAAGGGCTTAGACCGGTCGTACGACCGGTCGGCCAAGGAAGCCAGACCGGTCAAGACCGGTCGGCCTAAATCATTGGAGGACGCTGGATGCCAAATATGCAGTTCGACCGGTCATGACCGGTCGGCCAAACTAGTCCGACCGGGTGGGACCGATTGGCCAACGGGTCGTCCACCTTTATATACACGCTGGATTGTTTCTTAGTAAGGTCCGATCGGTCGTGACCAGGTTGGCCAGGCCAGTCCGACCGGTCGCACGACTGGTCGGCCCTGCGTAAACAAAAAGGTTTCTAAATCGAGCACCGAATTTCTCTACGTAAGTGCGTACTTTTACGTGAAATCTGAAAGTTTCTTATGCAATGGACACCTCCAAGCTATAAAAGGACTTCTCCTCTTCATACCAGAGCATGCTAGGACGTGGGGATTGCTTGGGAGACAGATTCTACTTCAAGTTTTCTTAGTTTTCTTCCTATTTTAGTATTTTTATGTTTTTGAGGCTTCTAGTTCAAGGATGTTAAAGATGAACTAAAACCTCTTAGCTAGGGCTAAGAGGTGAAGCTTTTGATTCGTTTTTTATGGATTGATGCAACCTAGGTTTCCTTTTATGTTTTAATTGAAGAATTTTAGTTCAATATGAGTTTAAATCAAGTACTAGTTTGGTTTTACTTTGATCTCTTGATGACTCCGGGCTCATGTGATTCTTAGTGATTCTAAGCTTGGTAGCTTACCTTCTGAGCATTGTTTATGCTTGTGTAGTTCATTGATCTATCATCGACTCCGGGCATGGTAGACCCTTTGATTGCCTTGTGTACAATGGCCCGATCTTCATGTGGGAACTTATTCAACTAAAGTTCTTATCTTTTTATTATAATCTGAAATAGCTGTTTGCTGATTGATTTTGATTTAATTAGAGTTCTAATCATTAGTTGTAATCAAGTCTAGTGACAGGATTTGATGAAAGCTGTGGTTGTGAATCTCAACTAGATTGGAAAGAGGCTTGGCCTACACAATTAAGTATGCCCAGGGCCTGAGTATTATTGTGGGAATCGAATCAATGAATGAGCAACTGTTTTAGATAATTGTTGATTGAACCGCTCCATATTCTGATCGGATAGAGATATGAATTTGATTCCGATTGAGTTATGAGAGACCTAGTTGTATTGATGCATTGAAACTTATCAAAAGTGGATCATTGGCGCTCTAGTGCCTTTTTAGATTGATATTACCTTACACATTCACTATTTAAACCCAAATTATTATTTTTCAGCTTTGGTTCTTAATAAAATCTTAATTATTAGTTGTTTTAGTTAAATTCTGAGAATACCCATTCATAAATCTCTGTGGGAACGATACTCGATCTTTTCGAATTATTACTACATCGCAACCCTATACTTGGGGAGTGAACACATCCCTACAATTAGAACGGGGCTATCTTGACTCATGTTTTCCAGGGTTTGGATAAGACCTCTCAGAATAGCCGGTCCTTCACAGGTTTCTGGCTTGTCGTTGAGGTACTTCTTCTTTAACCTTCCTTGGAGACACTTGTCTTCTTTCTTTCTCTGATCGTTAGGTGTGCCCTTACCCAGACTTGCTATTATGACCATTTTGCCCACCTCGCGCCGAGGATACGGGATGACATTGAGCCGCCTTTGTATCGCCACATGTATTGGCATTAACAAAATCGTCAGCGAAACTCTCGAGTCTCTGGGGACAACTGGCGTGCTGACATAGATGGATTAACATTGAAGATGTAAGTATCTTGCTTTCCTTATCCCTTATGCTGCACTGTAATTGATCGTGATGACCTCATTTGCTGTAGCTTGCTCGGATGCCGTATGCTAACTTTCCTCTCTACTACACCCCTCAACGTGTGGAGGCATATGATTCTTCATGCCTCCAGATCATGCTTTCTAACGGTGAATCATTTCAGTGGTATTTGGGTGAGAGGCTGCTTCGACAGATTACTGGGATAGCTCGAGTCCCTTGTTCTGCACCTCCTCCGACTGCTCAGATCCCAGATGATGAGATAGCTGATGCTCTTGTGGGCCAGCCCGGGTTTCATTTCACGATCCCGGATCGTGACTATGACGAGTGGTACTTGTTGTATGGCCAGGGGCCTCTGCTTCCTTCGCTCTATGTTCCTGGGGGCCATCGCAGCTACGCTGGAGGCTCAATGACAGCTCCTTTGATGGATCTTCATCGTCGAGAGAGGGACGAGAGGAGGGATGACGACGACTATGTTGGTGACCTGTAGCCTACTTCTGTATTTAGCTTACTTGATGTATGACCTTCTTCTTTTTGCTTTTACCCTCTTTTGTATCAAAATCTTCTGAATGAATATACAACCTTTGACTTGTCTCAAATTATTTGATGATGCCTACATGTTCTGAATGATTTGTGGAAGACGAGACTTTTTAACTGCATGGATGATGACTTGAACGGCTCAGATTGTTTGATTTGGCCCTATGGGCCCCTTCCAGATCTCAGCTTTGCTTTGGAGCACCTTTTCTTGATGTTTTGTGAGGCTAAGAAGGCTTCTCATAGTGCGGATGATGACTTAAACGGGTCAGATCGCTTGATTTGGCCTTGTGGGCCCACTTGATGATCAAATCTTGGGTTCTGGCCCTCTTTCTTGATGATCAAGCCTTTGATCTTGCTATTTGATGGCTCATATAAGCTCTTCCCTGGTTTAGATCATGCTGATCTAGTCTTTGAATGGCTCAGATTGCTTGTGGGCCCCTCTTGGTCAATTTTCCTTCTCTTTGACTTGATCAGGCCCATGTTGGTCGCATGACTTCTTAATTGGATAGGTGGGGTACCTTCCAAATGATTCTGATCAACCTCAAACGAAACCTGGAGTAGATTGGGGCCTTGGGCGGCCCTCAAGGTGCCATCTGCTGATGTGGACTGTCAGCCTCACCTACCAACGACCATGGAGCCAATCCCACGGAGAGAGAGGGAACGCGTCCGTCGGGCGGCCCACAGCGGGCCACCCAGGACTCGCCTCTTGTGCGGCCTGGGCTGGCTCGTGCTTGGACATTCTTCACAGCCCCCTGTCCTTGTCCCATATTCCCTGCACGTCCTGGTTCGATTACAGCCATGAATATTCTCTTTGTCTCATCTTCCCTTCTCCTTTTGTCTTCTTCTTGGTTTGTCTTTTCTCAAGCAATGGATGGTGGAGATTTAGGGGTTGTCCATGGTGGGTCTCACACTTTAGAAAGTGTTGAAGGCTTTAATGATGGAGGGATTTCTTTAATAGATGGTGGAGATGGAGTATTGAATGGGGGCATTGATGAGGGGCTAGGGATGGTGGTTGGTGGAGCTTTGAATGACCCCATTAATGGCAGCCATGCTGAAATTTCTGATTTGAATGGAGCCTTCATTATGGGAGAAATGGATGGTATGGATGAGATGGGAAGATGGGACATAGGTGAGGCTATGCATCCCTTGAATGGGGGCCACCTGGATGATGTGATTGATGGAGGTGATGGGAGTATGATGGACATAGATGGGCTGATCTCATGTCTGGATGGTATGGATGGTTCAGATGATACCTTTGATGGTTTGGATGCTCTTGATGATGGCCAAGATGTGTGGCATACTTGTTTGGGTGGACTTGATGTGATCATTGATGATGTCCCCTTGTTGATGGACGGTGTGGATGCCTTGATGACCCCTTTGATCGGTCAGGATGATGACTGGATTCACAACTTTACGTTAGAGAGGGTCGCAGGTCCTAAATCTGACCGTTGATTCTTTGATCGGGGTTGCCGGGACCCTTCTGGATGATTCAGATGCATTTTTTTATGGTCAGATTGGCCAGGATGCCATGATGTGCGGTGTGATCTTCGCTGATAGCCCTTTTGATGGAGAGTATCATCCTTCTCCTGATCGTCGGTCCTTTGCGCACTCTGTTCATGAGGTGGGCGAGTCTTCTCATGCGGCTGAGGTCGTGACAGTTTCAGACAGTGATGCGACTATATCAGACATAGCCGTTACTGGGGGCAGGTCAGGGGCTGTTGAGTCTGCAGAGGTTCCAGCTTTTCCTTCTCCTTCGCCTGTTGATCTTCCGATCCTCGATGAGCTGTCATTGATTTCTGAACCTTTTGTTTTGGAGGGGGTAGCCGTGAGGACTTGTCAGCTGCTTCCTAGTTCTTCTTGCTCGCCAAGACTGCTTGCTTGGCTTGACAGCTTGTCAGCTTATGAGATTCGAGATTTGGAGTCCTATGGCTTTGGCAGTCTGATCCATATGGCTAGAGTTGACATTGACTGGAGGATGCTCGGAGCTGCACTGATTGACTGGGTCCCCTCGTTGAACTTGTTCGCGTTCAACAACATAGAGATGGGACCCTTTTTGGAGGAGCTTGCGCGCTTGACAGGCCTACCTTGGGATTATACTCAGTAGTTTTCGCCGAAGACATTGTCGAAGACTGCCACACCGCAGAACTGATTCGGGATCCCCTATCTTGTTCGGCCTGCAGCTGCCGGCCAGGATGCTGTAGTGTTCTCCTTGGACTTGCTGTATGATCTTTTTTCGGGTCCTCGGAGTGTGGCTGGATCTATTTTTGCTCAGAACACACTGATGTTCTGCTTGATAGCTGATGTGCTATTCTCGGGATGGTGTAAGTCCCAGACTCCTTTGCTTTTTGAGGTGATGAGCCGAGCTACCCGACGGCAATGGATTATTTCTCTCGTCCTGGCCGAGCTGTTTAATGGGCTGACTGACTGTGCCCTAGGCCGCACTCGTGTCCTTCGCTGCTGCTGTACATTTCTTCAGGTATCTTTTCTGCACCTTTCCCTTCTTACTTTGTTAGGAATTGCTTTGCTCTAGCTGAACTTCTTTTCCTTCTTGTGATCAGGTCTGGCTATGGGAGCGTCTTTCGCTGACTGTTCCTATACCATTTTCTGAAACCCGTCGCCCAGACCTTATGCGGCACATTATGGAATTTCTTCCTCATACGACTAGGATGAGTGAGCCCTTGTATCGCAGGATGTTCGCTGAACTTCGTGACTGGAATGTTCGTTGGGAGTCATCTTGGCTTTCACTTGCTCCAGTGCTTTGCGATGCCCACCACCTTCCTCTGATGTTGGTAGGCTTTCGATCTTACTTTTCTTATCATCCTATCCGGTTCTTGCGACAGTTTGGGTACGAGCAGGATGTTCCTCTTTTTGCTTTCACAGGTATCGGGCGTCGAGCACTTCCATCCAGAACCTTTGACTTTAGGACTCAGGTCGATGGATCTTGGGCGAGTTACTTGACTGCCGATTTTCTTGGTTTTGAGCTGCGTGCTTTCCCTATGGCGACCGCCCCATATCAGTACTGGGTTGCTGAGCAGTCTCTGTATCGACGTATCCCTTGCTGGCACCAGACTGCTAATGAGGACGAGCAGGACATCCTTGGAGATGCCGGCTCTTCATCTGGTTCATATGAACCATTTGAGGAGTGCCCATTCATCGATCCTGGTTTCCTTTTGGCCACTCATGGCCATTTGCTGTCTGAGATTTCCGCACTTCGGTATCATTGTGAGATGATGTCAAGGAGATTGGCTGCCGATCAGAGGCTGTCTGATGAGGAGACAGCGATCCGCAGCCTTGAGCGCGATGAGGTATATTACCTACGTATGGAAGTGAGCAGGTTGAGAGCGAGACTATTTCATTATGAGTCAGAGGACTTACCTGATGTGGCCGAGGAGGAGGGTAGAGATTGATTGTATTGGCCACTTGCACATTCCTTTTTGCATAGTATATGATTGATGATGATGCATTTTTTTGTATTTTGTATTTTTTTTTTTTTTGAAAAAGATGACATGATATATGTAAAAGAAATATGCTGCATTTAATAAAAAAAAAGGAAAATCTATTTGAAAATCTATTGCGCCATGAGTTGTCTTGTGAGTGTGTCTGGATTTTGTGTCGGGATATAGGAATCAGAACTGGGGCTTGGCCAATGCTTTGACCAATGTCTTGAGATTTGACTTGTGTGCTCCTTTGGTTCCCTAAAGGTGTAGGCAATGGAAACTGTTGCTTCCTGAGATTGTCAGAGTTTGTAGAGCTCTTTGTTCTCGACTGTACTTCTTCTTATTCTTGAACTGTAACCGCTTGAACTGACCTGAACCGTCTGATTTCTTAGTACCTGCACTTTTAATTTTTCTTTTTCTATTTGAGCCATTTTTGCCTGCAGGGCTCTTTCGAGTTTTCACTACAGCCGGCATTTTCCCGTCATTTTTACCCGTGACGCCCTTTCGAGTTTTCACCACGTCTCGGGTGTTTGATCTTGCCTACCCCTTGGCAGCGATGCTGTTTTTTACCCTCGGCGCCCTTTCGGGTTTTTACCAAGTCCGCCGTATGCCCACTGTTTTTACTCGGAGCGCCCTTTCGGGTTTTCACTCCGCCCTTTTTGTTTAGGCACACATTTTCTTTTTTTATCTTTTTTTTTTCATGATCTTTGTTTTTTGATAATTGCGGCGGCTAGAGGTCGGGAATGGGAATCCGTCGTTGTCGGCCGATGGCAGTCCTCCAGCCCTTATCCCAAGTTACGATAACAGAGCTGTTGGTCTTAGCTAAAGACCCTTCTTGAGATGAATGGATGGATGACTGTATTTCTTCTTGGGTTGATTTTTCTCGGGTGCCTTATTTTGGCTTCCCGTTTTCTCTCTCTTTTCTTTTTTTGTATTCTTTTTTTTTCTCTTCTTTTTTTTTGTTGAATTCCCTTATTTGAAACACTTGATGGTGGACGGAAATGATTTCTCAGAGATCTTAGCTTTGACCTCTTGACTTCAGCTCTATTAACGTAACTCTTGATAGGGTCAGAATGACTTACCCGTGAAAGATCTTCACTTTGTCGGCATTGATTGGCTCAAGAAGATCCACCCCTCTCATGCTGGTGAGTCTGAGGGCGCCTCCAGGAAGTACTTCTCTGATGATCAGCGGCCCGTCTCACGAGGGTTTGAACTTTCCTCTGGGATCCGGAAGGTGCGACGGTAGAATCTTCTTCATGACCATGTCGCCTACCTTGAAACTTCTTTTTCGGACTCTCTTGTTGTAAGCTCGAGCAATCCTTTTCTGATAACACTGAGAATGACTTAGCGCACGCATGTGCTTTTCATCTGCTAGCTGCAACTGATCGAATCTGACCCGTTGCCATTCTCCTTCTTCAACTCCGCTTTCTAGTAACACCCGTAGTGATGGTATTTCCACCTCGACTAGCAGAACTGCTTCCATTCCATAAGTAAGCTCGAAAGGAGTAACGCCCATAGCAGATCGTACAGACGTTCGATAGGCCCAAAGTGCATATGGGAGCATCTCTGACCAATCTCGATAGGTCACGACCATCTTTTTGAGTATCGTGACGATTGTCTTGTTTGCGGCTTCTACCCCACCATTCATTTGAGGACGGTAGGGGCTTGATCGATCACGTTGAATCTTGAATTTGCTGAGGAAGTCATCCATCTTCTTGTTGACGAACGGGGTCCCATTATCTGTGATGATAGCATTTGAGATTCCATACCAGCATATGATGTTATTCTTCATGAATTTGATCACCTGGGATGCTGCAAACGTGGTGTAGGAGGCTGCTTCTACCCACTTGGTGAAGTAGTCGACTGCCACAAGTATGTACTCATGACCGTTTGATGCTTTGGGACTAATCTTGCCGATGATATCGAGTCCCCACATGGAGAAGGGCCAGGGGGTGGTCAAGTTGTATAATTCTGATGAGGGGGCATGGATTTGATTCGCATGCTCCTGACACTTGAAACATTTTCTACATGCTGGCAGCAGTCTGTTTCCATGGTGAGCCAATAGTAGCCGAGTCGTAGAATCTTCTTTGCCATCATGTGCCCATTCATGTGTGGGTCACAGATTCCTTCGTGTATTTCTTTCATGATCTTTGCAGCTTCTGTTTTATCGACGCATCGAAGGAGGATGTGATTATAGGATCGCTTGTAAAGAACTTCGCCACTGATGGTGAACTGGCCGGCCAAACGCTGGATGGTTCGGCGATCTGTTGCTGTTGCTGGCTCCGGATACTTCTGGGTTTCGAGATATTGCTTAATTTCGGCATACCAGGGTTTGTCAGGGACAGCTTCGGCTTCTTCTATTTGCAGGCAAAAAGCAGGTTCATCTTGAATTTTGACTGTGAGCTCCCATTCTGAAGCTCCTTTTGGGATCTCGAGCATTGACGCGAGTGTGGCGAGAGCATCTGCAAATCGATTCTTGGCTCTGGGCATGTATGAGAAGGTGATTTCTTTGAATTCTTTGATCAAATTTTCAAGATACACATGATATGGTATCAACTTCTCGTCCTTGGTTTTTCATTCGCCATTGGTCTATTGATGATAAGTTGTGAGTCTCCAAATACTCGTAGCTTCTTGACGCCTAAGATTATGGCTTCCCTTAAGCCAACAATGCATGCTTCGTACTCTGCCATGTTGTTGGTGTACTCGAATGCTATGCGCCTTGAGATAGGAATAGGGACATCATCTGGAGAGTAGAGGATTGCTCCAATACCACTCCCTTTAGAATTTGCTGCGCTGTCGAAGAATAATGTCCACTCATCTTTTTTCTTCTTTTCTTCACCTTCGACAAGTAAGAGATCTTCATCAGGGAAGAATGTCTTGAGCGGTTGATAATCCAGGAGAGAGTGAGCGGCAAGATGATCGGCGAGGGCCTGCCCCTTGATTGCCTTCTGAGTGACATAGGTAATGTCGAATTCAGACAGGAGTAGCTGCCATTTAGCTATCCTTCCAGTAAGTGCTGGTTTTGTGAACAGGTACTTGAGCGGATCCATGTGAGCGAGTAGGAGAATAGGGAATGCAATCATATATTGATGGAGTCGCTGAGTTGCCCAGACTAGGGCGAGGCAAGTCTTCTCGATCGGGGAATACCTGGTCTCGTAGTCGGTGAACTTTCGGCTCAAATAATATATTGCTTGTTCCTTCTTCCCAGTCTCATCGTGCTGGCCGATGACACAGCCAATGACTTATGCTGCTATCGAGATGTATAACAATAGTGGTCGTCCGGGAGTGGGTGGCACTAGAACTGGAGGATTCATGAGATATTTCTTGATGCGGTCAAAGGCGACTTGGCAATCATCATTCCATTCTTTTGGAACGTTCTTCCGAAGGAGCTTGAAAATGGGCTCACAAATAGGTTTGAGCTGTGCGATGAAGCGACTGATGTATTGAATTCTGCCGAGGAAGCCACGGATTTCTTTCTCTGTTCTAGGAGGGGGCATCTTGATGATTGCTCTGGTTTTGGTCTCGTCGACCCTGATGCCATCCTCACTCACCATAAAGCCGAGGAGCTTACCTCCCATTGCACCGAAGACACATTTCTGAGGGTTGAGGTGGAGCTTGTACTTTTCTAATCTGTTGAATAACTTCTTCAGATCTTCAAAGTGTCCTTCCATTGTGCGAGATTTGACGATCATATCGTCCACATATACTTCAAGTTCTTTGTTCATCATATCCTGAAATAGTGCTGTTATTGCTCGCTGATATGTTGCTCTTGCATTCTTCAGACCGAACGGCATTACCCTGTAGCAAAAAGTTCCCCAGGGAGTGATAAACGATGTCTTCTCGCGATCTTCGACGGCCATCTTGATCTGATTGTAACCTGAAAACCCGTCCATGAATGAGAAGACCTTGTACCCAGTAGTGTTGTCGACCAGAGTGTCGATATGTGGCAAAGGGAAGTCATCTTTAGGACTGGCCTTGTTGAGATCTCGGAAGTCGATGCACATTCGAACCTTGCCATCCTTCTTTGGTACTGGTACGATGTTGGCGAGCCATTCAGGGTAGTTGGAGACTACCAAGAATCCCGCATTGTACTGCTTGATGACTTCATCTCGGACTTTCAGAGCCCATTTTGGCTTCATTCTTCGAAGTTTCTGCTTCACTGGCTTCATATCTGCCTTGGTTGGCAGATGGTGTACAACGAGCTCTTCATCGAGCCCCGGCATGTCTTTATATGAGAACGCAAAGTTGGACAATCTTAGAGCTAGTAACTCTATCATTCTCTACTTCATCTCAGGTGGCAACGATTTTCCAATGCGTACTTCCCTAGGGATCTCAGGTGTCCCCAAGTTTACTATCTCGAAATCATCAGCTACAACATTGGCTTTGGATTCAAACTTTTTGAGGAGATCCTCTAGTTCAAGAGGTGGATCATCATCTTCCTCATCCCGAGCTTCGTCTAGGCCCATGAGCTCAAAGTCTAATTCGATGTCAAAATCATATGATTCGACTTCAAACTCATACAACTCTTTAGACAAACTTGGCACACTATTGCATGCAGGAAAAGAAATGTTTTTTGGTTTTTGAGATTTTTCTGAAATGGAAATGCTTGATGGTTTTAGTTTTTGAAAGTTTTTAATTTTTTTGGATTTTTTTGAAATTCAAAAGACTTTGAACAAGTGGGCATTGCAGACCATGATTGATCCCAGCTTGTCCCAAAGTTCCGCTCGCTGCTTAAACAGGCATTTTTTTTAGAAGCCAGAGCCCTCAGATGGCTCTTTGGCTGATTCAAAAGTTAGGGGAACGGATGACCATTCAGGACCCCACACTTCCTCCCCTGAAGAGGTGGGGGGTTGATGACTTGGGCGAAGAATCACAGTCTAGCCCGATGACCATGTTGCTAGTCGGGTTCGAGATCTGAGTCATACTCAGTCCCTCCCGGATCACTTACCTCGTATTGCAGTTCGTCTGGTTCCACAGTGAGACATATGTTTGGGATCTGGACATCGAACCAATCCAAGGCTGGCCATTTCCCTTTCTTGGTCCAATGGATGGGCTGCTTCTACCCCTGGCCGGCGATTGATGATGTTGATTCTGCAGAGATGGATGGCCTGTGCCCTTTGCTGATTGATGCTGAGATGGGCAGGTTGTGCCCCTGGTTAGGAGCAGGTATCAGAGTAACCCGGTCCTGAAGCTGCTGTATTTGACTTTCTTCTTCATCTTCATCCTTTCCTTCTTCTTTTGGAGGCTTAGACGGTTCGAGAATCTGATCCCATCGAATGGGAGGCCACGTGGCCCAAGCTAGGCTCATCGGGAGGCCTTTGCGTAGTGCAGTCGGTTGATTCCCTCCTAGATCTTTGCAAGGTTCCCCTGGCTTGACGAATTGGATGGGTGAGCACCGAAATTTCTTCCTTCGTTTGTCCATGAAGATTGCCCTGTATCCGAGTCCCCATTTGCGTTGATTATATATCAGCGATATCTTTCTGGACTTGAAATGATTCTTCATTCGGTATTTGAGGCTCAGACGTTCTGCTCGTGAAAAGACACGGTCCACCCTTATCAGTTCAGGATTGGCGATAGAGTTCATGTTCACTCCCCAAGTGTAGGGTGCGAAGTAGTAATAATTTGGAAAGACCGAGTATCGTTCCCACAGAGATTTATGAATGGGTATTCTCAGACTTTATCTAAAATAACTAATAATTAAGATTTTATTAAGAACTAAAGCTGAAAAATAATGATTTGGGTTTAAATAGTGAATGTGTAAGGTAATATCAATCTAAAAAGGCACTAGAGCGCCAAAGATTCACTTTTGATAAGTTTCAATGCATCAACACAACTAGATCTCACATAACTCAATCGAAATCGAATTCATATCTCTATCCGATCGGAATATAGAGCGGTTCAATCAACAATTATCTAAAACAGTTGCTCATTCATTGATTCGATTCTCACAATAATACTCAGGCCTTGGGCACACTCAATTGTGTAGGCCAAGCCTCTTTCCAATCTAGTTGAGATTCACAACCATAGCTTTCATCAAATCCTATCACTAGACTTGATTAAAACTAATGATTAGAACTCCAATTAAATCAAAATCAATCAGCAAACATCAATTTCAGATTATAATAAAAAGAGAAGAACTTTAGTTGAATAAGTTCCCACATGAAGATCGGGACATTGTACACAAGGCAATCAAAGGGTCTACCATGCCTGGAGTCGATGATAGATCAATGAACTACACAAGCATAAACAATGCTCAGAAGGTAAGCTACCAAGCTTAGAATCACTAAGAATCACATGAGCCTGGAGTCATCAAGAGATCAAAGTAAAACAAAACTAGTACTTGATTCAAACTCATATTGAACTAAAATTCTTCAATTAAAACATAAAAGGAAACCTAGGTTGCATCAATCCATCAAAAACAAATCAAAAGCTTCACCTCTTAGCCCTAGCTAAGAGGTTTTAGTTCATCTCTAACATCCTTGAACTTACAAGCCTCAAAAACATAAAAACTACTAAAACAGGAAGAAAACTAAGAAAAACTTGAAGTAGAATCCGTCTCTCAAGCTATCCCCACGTCCTAGCATCCTCTGGTATGAAGGGAAGAAGTTCTTTTATAGCTTGGAGGTGTCCATTGCGTAAGAAACTTCTAGATTGCGCAAGGATTTACACACTTGCCCAGAGAATTTCAGCGCCCGTTTTAGAAACTCTGTTTACGTATGGACGATCGGTCTGAGGCTGCGGACGACCGGTCTGGCGACCGGTCGCAAAACGTCCAAATCTGTCCAGCAAGTTTGCATAATTTTTCATTCTTCAATTTTAATTCAAGGACCGGTCGCACGACCGGTCTGAGGTGTGGACGACCGGTCGCACGACCGATCGCAGATGGTCCAGAGACAATGTGCAACAGGCTTCTTCTGTTGAGTAGCCAGACCGGTCGGACGACCGGTCTTAGGCTTTAGACGACGACCAGTTTGGCTACTCAACAGGTCGTGGGTGCAGTTTTCTTCTTTCTTTCCTTTATCTCCTTTGCTTCTTTCTTCATCCTTTTGCACTTGGTTCTATGATCTTCAATGTATATAAAGTGCTCTATTTTGCCTTGAATCAGTGAAATCTCCATCATGTCCCTACAATCACAAATCATGCATTAGAGTAGACCTTTAAACGTGTAAACCATGCATAATGAGTGATGAATTGGGGTTAGAATATGCACAATTAAGAGCTTAACACACCCCCAACCAGCATTTTGCTAGTCCCGAGCAAAACATGTGTGAAACAAGTCTCATTCTTCAAAACCCAACTCTCCTCTAGAAACTATTCTTCTATACATTCCAAGACACATAAGCGTAAAAATCAGAGAAATTAGGTGATAGAGGTTGAAACCTTAAACTCTCAGAACATAATAAGTGTTTATATGAAATTCCTGCTGATTGATTGATAAATAGAAACTTGAACAAATTCGACCAAGTGTGCATAGTGAAAGTTCATCTCATGAGTTTCTGAGATTATCTTCTTCATAGATCAACTAAACTATAGATCTCAAGGTGTATAGAGCAACAACAAGCCTATAACAGGAATTTGCCTTACCGTCCTTCCGACGACTTTCACACTATGTCCCATTTCCGGCTTTGGTTACGGGTAAACTATCCCCCGGTTGGTAGTAGGTAGCCCTAATCGAAATTTTCCACCATTTTCCATTATTCCCAATTTCATCCTTCCTTTTCCTTTTTCTTTTACATTAGATAGGATTTTTAGAAATCCATATCTTTCGTTATTTTCCCATGGACAAGGATGGACAAAGTACCCCGGCTTGGTTTCTCAATACCTTAAATCAAGGTCTAGTTAATCCATAAATCACATAATCCTTTCAAATCATGAAAATCATGTAATGTGAACTAGGTGCAAAAGGTGTTCAAATTTTCTATCAATCATAAAAATAGGTGAATTCACATATAAAACCATTATATTAAGAGAAATTCAAAGCTTGCAACATCCCTCACTTCATATCTCCTCTTCTTATACTTATGCCATCTCGAATGCATAGAATTAAAGTTTTCCAAAAGAGTTTTGAATTTTAGAAAAATTAAAAAATTTCTACATCATTGCTCGAAATGTCACAAAAGCTAGCAGATTCATCATCTAAGGAATCTCTCACCCCCAACCAAAACTTTACATTGTCCTCAATGTAAGAAAATATACAATGAATGCAACACATGAGAGCAATGACAAAATAAAAGGGAGTGAGAAAGAGAGATATCACATGAGGCATATATTTCATGGCAAGATTAGCTTTTGGAGATGGAGTACTTCACAACTAAATCAACTGATCAAAGCAAATCCTAATGGGATATCATTCTAGAAAACTATTTAAAATCACCCTTCATCAGACTAGGAGGTTAATCCCAACAACTCATCCAAAAGCATAAAGTCAAGCAGAATCATTAGATGGATCAAAAGGTTTCGCAATAAAGTCATCCAATATCCTGCTTTACAATATACATGTGTGTGAGTGATCCAGATAAGCCACTGAAAATCCCAAAAAGTAATTTCAGCGGGTTCCTTAATGTGTTCACCACATGTATAAGAGGAGACAACATCATATTTATCAGGAAAAATATATCTCCATTCAGATTTACCTGGGCATTGATATTGCAAGTATGGATCATCCCAAGGTTGGTGGAGTTTGGTATGCATGATCCACAAAGGTGTGGAAATATGAATTGATTTCTCAGCACAACAAAGTGTTGTTTCCACATCCTTCTCTCGGCTAACATCATATGCCGATACTGACTCTAAAAGTGCAACCATATCCCTTATCATGTCATTGTTCTCATCAAGTGGGTAAGTCACATCTTCGTCTAAGTGACCGGAGTAAAAAGGTGAGAGGGATTCATCTTCCACAAAAGAATTGATCGTGTTTATTTCGTGGACCTCCTCATCTTCATCCTCTTGTTGGTTGTCAACATTGAAAGCATTCAACTCAATCGTCATATTGCCAAAAGACATTTGGAAGACCCCACTCCTACAATTTATGATAGCGTTTGATGTAGCTAAGAATGGGCGACCAAGTATAACAGGAATTTGGGGGCTAATATTAACCATGGGTCGCATGTCTAAGACAATAAAGTCCACCGGGTAGTAGACCTTGTCAACTTGGATCACACATCTCGAAATACGAATCGATCGGTCAGCAAGTTGTAATGTGGTTTTGGTGGGTTTTAGTTCACCTAAACCTAATTGTTCATAGACCAAAAAGGGGATTAAGTTCACACTTGCCCCTACATCAAGTAAAGCATGTTTTACCCGGTAATCTCCAATTATGCATGATATTGTCGGACAACCGGGATCTTTGTATTTCTTGGGCATCCCGTGGTTAATAATGGCACTTACGTTCTCTGTCAAAAATGCCTTCTTTTGCACATGTATTTTTCTTTTAACCGTGCAAAGGTCTTTTAAAAATTTAGCATATGACGGTATTTGTTTAATGGCATCCAACAATGGGATGTTGATTTTGACTTGTTTGAAAACCTCCAAAAATTCCTGATATTTATCTTGAGGTTTGGCTGAAATCAAACGTTGGGGGAATGGAGCAACGGGCCTATATTCTTTCAATGGCTCTTTTTCATTCATGGCGGTGCTAGGTCCATCATTCTCTTTGGAAGATACCGGATCATTAGGCGTTGAAACCTTCACCGGATCAGATTTTTCAATAATTTTACCACTTCTAAGAGTGGTGATGGCCTTAGCATGTTCCATATGTTGGTTAGAAGAACTAGCCACGCTTATTTCGCATTGTGGTTTTGGATTTGGTATGGGTTGGGTTGGAAGAATCCCTTCCCTTGCGTTTAAGCGAGTCTTGATTTCCTCCACCGAATTTTTAAGCTCAAGCATTATCGTATGGTTGGATTGATTTATTTGAGCTTGACCTTCCATGAATGCTTTCAAAGTATCCTCTATAGGCATTTGAGGTGGGGCCATAGGAATTTGCATTGGGGGCCCCCTTTGAGGATTATTTTGATTAGCCGCGTTTCCATTCGCCCAATTGAAGTTAGGGTTGTTTCTCCAACTAGAATTATTCGTGTTTGAATTTGGAGTACTAAAAGGTCGTTGATAACTATTCAAAGCATTCGATTGTTCAAATAAAAGTTCTCAAAACGCATAGATTGTTGGACAATCCGGCGTTTGATGCACATTGGAAGCACAAATACCACAAATAGTTTCAACAGCCCCCCTTTGTTGGGTTGTGTCCACTTTCTTTAGTTCCATCTCCTCGACCTTTCGTGTGAGTTTAGCCACTCTAGAACCTAGATCATCTTACTTATTCAAAACATAAATTTCTCCCTTTTCCTTGGCTTGAGGTTGTTTTGAACTTGTTGGCTTAGATGTATCCCATGCTTGTGTGTTTTCAGCCAACATGTCAAAATAATCCCAAGCTTCCTCCGTTTCCTTGTTCATGAACTCCCCATTGCACATCATCTCCACAAATTGGCGCATGGTTGAGTTTAATCCATCGTATAAGAAACTAATCAACCTCCACCGTTCATAGCCATGATGTGGGCATGCGTTTAATAGTTCATTGTACCTTTCCCAACATTAGAAAAAAGGTTTCTTCTTCTTTTTGGGCGAAGTTCATTATGGCCCTTCTTAGTGCATTGGTTCGATGAGTAGGGAAGAATTTTTTAAGAAACTCCCTAGTCATCTCAGCCCATGTCCCGATAGACCTTGGCCTTAAAGGAATGTAGCCATGATTTGGCCTTTTCTTTCAAGGAAAAAGGGAATAATTTGAGTTTTATTGTTTCCTTGGTCACATTGTCATAGTTTATTGTGGCAATAACCTCTTCAAATTCCTTAATATGTAGATTCGCGCTCTCAGAGTCGAGTCCATGGAATCTAGGAAGAAGTTGGATCAACCCCGGTTTAAAATCATTGTTTCCCACATTGTGAGGGAAAATTATGCAAGAGGGAGTACTCGTCCTAGCTGGTTGTAAATAGTCATGGAAAGTTCTAGGTTGAGGTACATCCCCCACTTCATTCTCATCCAATTCAGTAAGGTTTGGAGCTGGATTTTGATGTTGATTAGCCCTTTGATTTGGTTGATTTTCAGCCATCTCTCTAGTAATTTCAGGAAAATTTTGATGTTTTCTAGCACGAGGCTCTCTTTCAATCCCTTCAACAATTACTCCGTCACAATTGAGTCGGTTATTAGATCCCCGAGCCCAATGTGGCATGCAAAACCTAAAAGAATGAAACAAAAAGGAAAAAGAATTCTTCCTTCCTTCCTTTACCCCTCTCTAAGACTTAAGCACAAGGTAGTCTTGCAATGACTGAGCCAGAAGCAAGGATAGAGACCGATTTCTCCTGGTCAATAGGGGTTCAGAGAACTCCCCACCCACTCTTTGAGTCTTTTGAGAAAAGTGCAGAAAAAGAAGAAAGAAGAGTAGAGATGAGAAGAGAAATCTCCGAGCACAAGGTAATCCAAGACGGCAGAGCCGACCAATAAGAATCTAGGTGGCACAAGGCCTACCTATCAGAGATCCAAAAAGAATCTCCACCCACTCTACAAGAGATGAATATGGTAAGAATGAGTAGGAGAAGAAGAAGAGTAAGGTTAGAAAGATAGAACCTGATTTGGCACTTGAGATTCCTACTTCTTCAACTTCCTAAAAATCCCTGAAGTAGATCTATGCTAGAATCCTGCAAAATCAAAACAAACTTAGTATCCTAAAATTAAAAGAAAACTTAGCCTAGAAAGCAAAACAAATCCTAAACCTATTTTAACACAATCTCAACTAAAAGCTATCTCAGAAAATTCTAAAAATACCGCATAGAAATCCCCAGCAATGGCGCCAAAAACTTGTTCACTCCCCAAGTGTAGGGTTGCGAAGTAGTAATAATTCGGAAAGACCGAGTATCGTTCCCACAGAGATTTATGAATGGGTATTCCCAGAATTTGTCTAAAATAACTAATAATTAAGATTTTATTAAGAACTAAAGCTGAAAAATAATGATTTGGGTTTAAATAGTGAATGTGTAAGGTAATATCAATCTAAAAAGGCACTAGAGTGCCAAGGATTCACTTTTGATAAGTTTCAATGCATCAACACAACTAGATCTCACATAACTCAATCGAAATCGAATTCATATATCTATCTGATCGGAATATAGAGCGGTTCAATCAACAATTATCTAAAACAGTTGCTCATTCATTGATTCGATTCCCACAATAATACTCAGGCCTTGGGCACACTCAATTGTGTAGGCCAAGCCTCTTTCCAATCTAGTTGAGATTCACAACCATAGCTTTCATCAAATCCTGTCACTAGACTTGATTACAACTAATGATTAGAACTCCAATTAAATCAAAATCAATCAGCAAACAGTTATTTCAGATTATAATAAAAAGATAAGAACTTTAGTTGAATAAGTTCCCATATGAAGATCGGGCCATTGTACATAAGGCAATCAAAGGGTCTACCATGCCCGGAGTCGATGATAGATCAATGAACTACACAAGCATAAACAATGCTCAGAAGGTAAGCTACCAAGCTTAGAATCACTAAGAATCACATGAGCCCGGAGTCATCAAGAGATCAAAGTAAAACCAAACTAGTACTTGATTCAAACTCATATTGAACTACAATTCTTCAATTAAAACATAAAAGGAAACCTAGGTTGCATCAATCCATCAAAAACAAATCAAAAGCTTCACCTCTTAGCCCTAGCTAAGAGGTTTTAGTTCATCTCTAACATCCTTGAACTAGAAGCCTCAAAAACATAAAACTATTAAAACAGGAAGAAAACTAAGAAAAAGTTGAAGTAGAATCCGTCTCTCAAGCAATCCCCACGTCCTAGCATCCTCTGGTATGAAGGGAAGAAGTCCTTTTATAGCTTGGAGGTGTCCATTGCGTAAGAAACTTCCAGATTGCGCAAGGATTTACGCACTTGTGCAGAGAATTTTGGCGCCCGTTTTAGAAACTCTGTTTACGCATGGACGACCAGTCGTACGACCGGTCTGAGGCTGCAAATGACCAGTCTGGCGACCGGTCGCAAAACGTCCAAATCTGTCCAGCGAGTTTTCATAATTTTTCATTATTCAATTTTAATTCAAGGACCGGTCGCACGACCGGTCTGAGGTGTGGACGACCGGTCGCAGATAGTCCAGAGACAATGTGCAACAGGCTTCTTCTGTTGAGTAGCCAGACCGGTCGGACGACCGGTCTTAGGCTTTGGACGACCGGTCGGACGATCGGTCGTGAGTGCAGTTTTCTTCTTTCTTTCCTTTATCTCCTTTGCTTCTTTCTTCATCCTTTTGCACTTGGTTCTATGATCTTCAATGTATATAAAGTGCTCTATTTAGCCTTGAATCAGTGAAATCTCCATCATGTCCCTACAATCACAAATCATGCATTAGAGTAGACCTTTAAACGTGTAAACCATGCATAATGAGTGATGAATTGGGGTTAGAATATGCACAAGTAAGAGCTCAACAGTTCACAGTCTCGAATTTGAAACTATGAAACGGGACGTCTTCTTCAGAATGCTGGATATCAATGACCAGGATGTTTAGTTCAGTGGCAGCAGCATTAGAAGGAATGATGAGCTCCTTCTCTGCATGGATAGAGATCACTTGATTTCCACAGATGTATTTCACTCGTTGATGCAGGGTTGATGGCACAGCCCCCACCTTGTGCAGCTAGGGTCGTCCGAGCAACATGTTGAAAGAGGCTGATATATCCAGGATTTGGAATGTGATAGTGGAGATTTTCGGACCTATCTGTACCTCTATGTCGACCTCCCCTTCTACTGATCAGCGGGTGTTGTCGAATGCTCTGACGCATATGGTGCTAGGTCGAAATGAAGAGGGACTGATTCCCAGACGTTCCGCGGTTTTGAGCGGGCAGACATTTAAGCTTGAGCCATTATCGATAAGGACCAGCGGGACACAGAGGTCTTTGTATTGTAAGGCTATGTTGAGGGATCGCCCATGATCGCGTCCTTCTGGTGACAACTCATTATCGGTGAAGGTGATGGCGCGTGGAGCCAGGAGTTGTCCAATCATCAATGCTATCATCTCTGGTGCCGTATCGGAGGAGACGTGAGCATCGCTCAAGGTTTTGGCAAACATTTCTCGGTGTATGCGAGATGTGCAGAGTAGCTCTCATACTGAGATTTGAGCAGGGATTGACTTGAGCTGAGTCGCCACATCGTATGCGGCTTCATTTTTGTTGCCGAGGCCTGAGAAAAGCGCCTTTGGGATCTCCTCTGTTCTGATTATCTCTTCGGATGTAACGCCCATTAGGATTCAGGTTTCCCACCTCCGCGCATTCTGGATAGTGCCATGGGACCTCTTTATAATTTTCCTCACCTTTGCCTTTTAGGACCACCGATTTTTGCAACTGTGCTGGTGTGGGTACCAGATCTTCCTCGTATGGAGCTTTTACCTTGAGGACTACATTGTTGCCTGTGCTGAAGGGAAAAATATCGAGGCTTGTCTTCATAGATCACATAAGGTCGCGATCCTGGCTTGACCGTTCCCGGAGCAGGAGGCTCCCATGGAATGAATATTGGTCCTCTTGATATGGCAGGAGGTTTCTCTGTTCATCTAAGCTGTCGTAATGTGATTGACACGCCTCCAGGATTTGCCCCTTGCAATATGACTGGCTCATCTGGAGGAGCTCCTTCCAAGACAATGGGCTCTTGCTGCTGATGAGTATGGTTTCTCCATTGCGAATTGTATTGTTCCTGTGCTGAACTTGCCCTTTGCAAGATAACAAGTTCGTATGTGGGCTCGATGTATGATTGTGCTCCTTCCAGAATGACTGGCTCCCAACATGAATGGTTGTGAGGTGCCCCTTGAACAACTGGCACATCATATGGAAGTGTTCCTTCGAGTACTACTGGCTCAGAGACTGAAGGAGGAAAGGGACTTGCCCCTTGCAGGATCAGAGGAGGATTTGTTGGCCCATAAGTGTAGGCATGAATGGACTGGATAGCGGAGAATAAGCGATCGAGGCGCTCTCCTTCTTCTATGCTGTTGACGGTGGGGCCGCGAGACGAACTGGGGTCCGTTGGGTGCTGAGGCAGAGGATTCTGAAGAATGTTGGTGGAAGCTGCTGCAGGAGTTCCAGGGACTGAGATGACGATCTTTCGGTCGTCGATCAGATCTTGTATGGCATTCTTCGAAGCAAAGCATCGATCAGTGGTGTGGACACGTCCTTGATGGTAGGCACAATACTCATTTTCTCGGTAGTTTGCAGGTAGAGGATTTGGAGGAGGCCTGGGTGTCATCAAAGTGAGTAACTACTTTTGTACCAGCATAGTCATGACTTGACTAAGTGGTTGAGTGAGTGGAGTGAACTTCCTGAGCTCCCTGTAATTCTGCCTATTCTAGTATGAGTATTGACTGTTCCCTCTGAACTGTTGCTGTTGTCAAGGTGGTTGTGTCTGTGGTTGAGGATTTGGTTGTGGCTGATACCGCTAAGGTTGGTGCTGAACCTGATTCTGCTGATACTGTTGACGTCCCTGTGGGGGAGCATGTTGATTACCCTGAGCAGTGGTGCTGATGTTGTTTACCTCTGTCGGGCGGGGAGGAGAACCGCTGCGGTTTCCGTTCCCATATCCGATGGGTCTTCCCTCCACTCTGTTCCTCTTGACTGGAGTGGCTTGATGAGGCCATGGGGAGATTGTCTCGGCACGGATTCCTGCTTCGACTTATTCTCCAGCATGGATCAACTGTGAGAAATTCGCATATGGATGCGAGATGAGATATCCAGATATGCCAGGATATGTTGAATGAACAATCATGGAAATTTGTTCTTCGTTGTCGATAGGTGTCCGCATTCTGGCTGTCATGGCTCGCCAACGTCCCACATAAGCTGATAGTGTTTCATCACTCCTTTGCCTGAGAGCCGCGAGGTCAGCTTTTCTGGGTGCCATGTTGAGATTGTATGCGAATCTATCGATGAAAGCTTAGGAAAGTTGTTCCCATGTCCTAATGCAGTGGCAGTCCAATGAGGTGTACCAATCTAGGGCGTCGCCCTTCAGAGATTTTTGAAACAAACGAATGAGGGCCCCTTCATTTCCTGAGATTGCCCTCAGCTCTCCACAAAAAGCCTTGAGATGTGTTGTGGGACAACCGCTGCCATTGTATCTTTTGAATTTTGGTACCTCAAAGTTTGAGGTACTTGAGCATCTGGGAAAGGACACAAGTCTCTGAACTTGGTCGAAGGTAGATCGATTCCTTGTTGTCGCTGAAGCTGATTTTGCAAGATCTGGAACTGCTCCCACAACTCGTCCATACCTGAGTGATCCGTTCGAGCGACTGGTGCCTCTTGGAGTAAGGCACGTTATTCTTCGGCATAGTGGTCGATGTCTTCGACCCTATGGGCTTGCTGAAAAGCAACCGTGGGCTGCTGAAATTGATTAGATGACTGAACTGGATTCTGATGAACTAGTGCTTGAAAGGATTGTAACTGAACTGGGGATTGTACTGAAGGTTGAACTGGAACTTGCTGGAAATTGACTGGAGACTGCTAAATTGAAGATTGCTGGAAATCAACTGGAGTTTGCTGAATTGAAGATTGCTGAAAATTAACTGGAATCCCATCGGTGGGGATGTGCTGGTATTGAAAAGTGCTCCTGTTTGCAGGAGGCTGAGATGCTGGGAAGTGACCCCCTTGTTAGGTATTCGCCACTGTCCGCTGATTGATGTGGGCTTGACATTGACCCCCATTGTGGGCATTCGCCAGTGCTGTCCCTGTTGCTGGAAATTGGATTGAAATCCCATCGGCGGGGATGTGCTGAAATTGAAAAGGGGTCCCATCGGTGGGACATGCTGAGAAAGAAAAGGAGTCCCATCGGCGGGGACATGCTGAAATCTACTGAGACTGTTATTTGTAAGATTGACTGGAAGCTGACTGGAAGTCCCTGCGACGGGAGTGCTCTGAGACGGCCTTGTCATCTCGGGAAGGTATTGAGGAGGATGCCCCATAGCGAAGGGCTGAGACGGCTGCTGTCGGTAGTCTTAGGCAGACTCCGATGGTTGTGCTTGATTTGAACTGGAGGCCGGAGGGACCCGGCATGGCTGCTGAGATTGCTGAACTGGGCCAACCTGATTGTTGGCTGCTGCGGTAGCTTGTGCTTGCATAAATTGCAAGAGCATTTCTTGCATTGCTCTCATTCTTTCTGCCAATTCTTGCATGATTGGCGTATTCTCAATTAGCTGTTGCGCTGGAGGTTGTGCTTCGGTCATTTCAAGAGCGGGGTAGAGATGAGTTTCTTCTTCGTGGTCGGACATGGCTTGCTGAGCCCAAGTGCGGATTATGCTGCGGAAGGAAAGTTGTTTCCGAAGATGTTGAGCCCGAGAAGACGCAATGGTGAGGACTATACTCTACCTTTTGGGTTTTGGGATTTTCTATATTTTTTTTGTTTTGGTTTTGGGTAGAATGCTATGTAGATGAGATTGTATGAGGACTAATGACTTTCAAGTACGGGAAGGATTCTGTTTTTCAAGTCGGATCATGACTAGTGGGCTAGCTTATCCCCAGTGGAGTCGTCATTCTGTGGACCCTCGCCGTTCCGCGCTCCCAAGAACGTTCTCCCTTTCCTTTCGGAAAAAGAAGAAGAGGTGCGTGCGTACGAATCGTCGTTTGTGCCACTGACTAGCCTCGTTCTCGAGGGCTTTGTTTGGTTGTCGTGTTAAGCTGGATGTGTTTAAATGAGTTTATATAAGACCAGAGTCGCCGCTAGCCAATTACTTCGAATCTACAGTCGGCTAGACCCCGTAGAAACGTTAGAAAAGGGGATCCGAAGATTCCTTCCTCTAAAATGACTCCTTTTGATCTGTGGCCAGAGATTCGAGGTAAGGGATCACGGTTACAGGGTGGGAAGAGGTTAAGCACCCCACACACTGCCCGTACCGAAGTACGGTCTCTACTTCACAGAATCGAACGAATACTTGAAAGTTTGTTTTAATCCTCAAACATTCTCATAGATGACATGATACCTGGATGCAGGTCTGAACAGTAAGAGTTTCTGATGGGCAGGTTTCCATTAACAGGCAAGCCCAGAGCATACGCTCGAACTGACAGGTGCTTTATGCGAGATGCATCTGTGTGTTTGAATAATCAAAGTGCTTATAGTGACTAATGTATGAATGCAGGTCTGAACAGTAAGAGTTTCTGATGAGCAGGTTTCCATTAACAGGCAAGCCCAGAGCATACGCTTGAACTGACAGGTGCTTTATGCGAGATGCATGTTGTATGCTTGAATGATCAAAGTGCTTGTAGTGAAGCAAGGGGGTTGGAAGAAAAGTAAATGTTGCACTTATGCTAGATGCGAATGAGATGATGCTAGTAAATAACGGCTAGATGGACGGAGGTGTCGCAAGGCTTGGCTTCGAGTGGCTGGATCAAGACTTAGATGGCTTGAGAGACTTGGACCAGTGGTCAGGCTGGGCTGGACCAGGGCTAGGCTCCCCTCACTCGGGCTCTCCTTGGTGGAAAAGTGGGCTAAGGGGGTAGAGAAGGACTCAGAACAGACGGGCTCTCCCTGGGCTTGAAGGCTTGTTGAAATGAGAAGGGGAGGGGGGTATTTATAGCAGCGGGCAGTGGCAGTTCCCATAAATATGTTTGGGCGGCACCCAGGGGGCCGCCCGTACGTAACGCTCTCGGGATCCCGCGAGCAGTACGGACATGTCTCAGGGCTGCTGCCTGGGACTCAGTGAGTTGACTCGGTGGGTCGACTCAGCGGGTTGACTCGGTGATTTGACTCAGTAGGTTGACTCGGTGATTTGACTCGGTGTTTTGACTCGGCGGTTTGACTTAGCGGGTTGACTCAGTGAGTTTGACTTTTTTAGAATTTTTGACTGGTTTTTCTTATGAGGGGTTTTTCAGGCTGATGTTTAGGGGTAAGTTAGGCTATGGATTGGGGCTTACAAGGGTGAGTTTGGCTGAGTTTGGACATGGGATTTAGGGATATGGTCCTCCATTCATCCAGCTATCTCTACCAACAGTGTAGCCGAAGGTGGAGTGTCTACACCTGCCTCCGGGTGACTTCGAAGGACTATACATGTCTCTTACACAACTACCACGAATCAAATGGTTATCCTTGTAAGGTTGTAGAAAGCGCAGGGGCTCTAACAACTTCTAAATCCAACTTACCAGCACATTCGATGCATGCATGTCAGTTATAATGTGAAGAGGTTGCGATTTGACAACTCATAAAGCAGTAGAAAGTGCAAGGATAAATCGCAATATTTTCCTCAACTCTTAAGAGCCATTCAAATTAATCCTCAACCAGATAAGTATTTCGATCAAGATACTATGGTCGGCTGAGACCCAATCACATCATCCCAAGGGTTGGTGACAGGTCCATAGACTCTTAACCGACCATGGGCACACCACAGCATAACTGGTTATTGACGACTCCAATATTTTAAATGCAATATTCAGACGTGATCGTTGAAAAAGGTACTGCATAACCAAAACAGTAGAGGTAAGCCAAACAAACTATATACATGAAGCCTTTGTCACCCTAAAAGAATTAACCGTACACAACAACCAAAACACCAATTTGGTTAAAGACAATCTTCGACCACGTCGCATCAGCTGCGCATACACATCGAAGGAGGGCGTTCAGATACGCTGCTCGTAAAGGTCCACTTGATCCTCTTTCCTAAGGATCGCAAATGACTGAATGAGGAAACCCCAAAGGCCGCCTTGTTATTCTTATTTAAAAAAATAAAGGATTACATCATTCCCGATTACCATTTCTTTAGCTAGGGGATAAGATCCGGGAATCATTCCTTGATCATTTTTAGTGCACCGCGTGCGTTCATACGGTGCAACCTCTGAATTCTTTCAATTGTATTCATTTCAATTTCTATCGTTCTTGGCCTTGCAACTCATCCACCTCAACATCTGCAAGCTTGTCATAGAATTAAAATTATTAAATCTAGATTTTTAGAAACTTCTGATTTTCCAGCTAGACAGGCCCCCAACCGTCCTCTTTTTACTCTAAAACAGATCTTAACCACTTAGTTGACTAACCGTTCATGATCTTAACCACATCCGGATTGATGGCTAGGCCTGTACAGAGAGAGACCCATACTCTACCGATGGCCTATTGATGGTGGGATCCACCTCTTGAACAGTTCCAAGCAACCATATAGATGGCCCAATTGGCGGACTATCTATTCACTTCAATAGTCCTCAAATCACTAGACCGGGCATCCTAGTTTTATGAGACCATGTTTTGAAACTGTAGTCTAGTGGGCCCCACCAAATGACTTTATTTTCATGGTTGGTAAAAAATGAAAGGCCTATAAAAGACGACAAGATGGACCTCTTTTCTCCTCGTCACACGAGAAAAAGAGAAGAAAATGAGATCAAAATCTTATCTTCTTCTTGTAGTTTTACTTTCTTCTTTCTTCTTTTTCCCCCATTTCTCTCTTTCAAGTGAAGAGCCTGTAGGGTACGGCTATGATCTTCGATCCGTCACTGTTGATACCTCCGGAAAGTCGTTGACGGCCCGCTTGGGTCTCATCAAAAGCTCACCCATCTACGGACCCGATCTTCCCAATCTCATACTTCTCGCCAGGTAAGGAGAAATAGTCAATATACACAATTGTTTCTGTGTATAAACCCCAGGTAAGAATGATCATGGTCAATTGTGTTCTATAGGCTATATACCGTTGTTTTGGTGTATGTTTAGTAAAACCCGATCTAAAACCCGATCCCCTTTGACGCGGAAGCGGATTGCCTGTGGTACGACGTCGCCCAAGCTTTGTGGGGTCCACCGTGATGTATGTGTTTTATCCACTCCGTCCATCCATTTTTTCAGATCATTTTAACGCAGGAATTTGATCAAAAACTTCTGTGGCCCCCCAAGAAGTTTTCAACGGTAAGCGTTCAATCCCCACTGTTGTCTGTGGTGTGGTCCACTTGATCTTTGGATCTGAATCATTTTTGGGTTCATTCAATAAAATGATCAGGAAAAACCGATAGACGGACTGGATAAAACAAATACATCACGGTGGGCCACACAGCCACGTCGTGCTACAGGTATGCCACAAGCAATCTGCTTCCTATTGACTCGGGATCCAAGATGTTCGGAATTAGTTAATACTCCAGTATTTTCAGTTCTGAAAGTGGGACCTTGGTTCAACGATCCAGATCACTATTCTGTCATGAGCCATCGTGGATGGACGCCTGAAATTTCATTGAAGAGATGATCTTAGCCACTAATCCTGGGTCCTTTTCAGCTGAATGAAGAGGACCGTTGATGTAATATTGTTTTCAACCGTCTATTTGTCGGCGAGGTTGTCCAATTCAGGTCATTTTCGGGACATAGTCCATCCAAGGAAGGGCCAAGAAGATTAATGGTCTGGATCACTGAACCATTGCTTCCCTTTTAACAATAAAAAGCCCCAAGTATATGCCCTTCAAGGCTATGGATGGACGGATCATATGATTCCTCACACATCTTCGCTCAGCCCGCATATGTGGACAAGTTAGCTAACGCACACACCACCACATGCTATTCTGGCCGAGTAGTGCAATTCCAAGTCATCCATCAGAATGGGCCACTGTGCAGATTTCCTAATCCCAAGAATCATGTCAGTCCACTAGTCAGGTGGGCCACAAATAGCTGAACAAACGTACGGTTGTGAAAGAGACCATCGAGTTACTTTTAATATCATGGCCAACCTAATGAATGGATCACCATTATCTTTGAGCAGTAGCATGTGCATGGTTAGGTCCACCTGATGGATGGCTTGGATATTTCACCTGCTGGCTTATGAGGTTTTGACATGTGCATGAAATGGCGTGTCCACGCATTGCCTGCTGACGCTGTGGACCCTACCATTATATGTGTTTTATGAGTCCGGATCTTCCGTTGGATTCAAGCAGAAAACTGTGCTTGGAGCCTTTTCATTGGTCCACATCATCACGTAGGTCTGCAACATCCTCAATGCAACCTTGTAATACCTCAGTGGGGGCACTGTCACATGAGGTCATGCAGTTTGATTCGGACTAATGAAAATGCTTGGATGCAACGCTGTAATGCCTCAGCGGGGGCACTGTCACATGACGTCATGCAGTGTGATTTGGACCAATGAAAATGCTTGGATGCAACCTTGTCATACCTCAGTAGGCCCTGTCACATGACATCATGCAGTATGATTTGGACCAATGAAAAGGCTCCAAGAGGGAATCCCTGCTTGGAAGCCAACAGAAGATCCAGACTCGTGTTTTATCCACTTCTCAGCCATTCTTTCTCGATCTCATTTTAGGGCATGATCCCAAAAACAAAATAGACAACAGAAAACATGGTGATTGAACACCCACCATTAAAAACTTTTTATAGGCCACAGAGATTTTGGAACAAGCTGATATTTGTGTTTTCCTTTCTTCCATGTCTTTGTAACCTAATTAACAGGTTGGATGGAAAATAAATATTTCATCCATGTCTTTGTAACCTAATTAACAGGAGTTTAGATGGAAAATAAATATTTCGGTGAGCATTAGGAAGTTTTTATTGGTGGGCGTTCAATCACAACTGATTTCATATGGTGTAGCCCACCTGACATTTGGATCTGCTTCATTTTTGGGCTCATGCCCTAAAACAATGATCCAAAGTGGATGAACGGCGTGGATAAAAAATCATACATGATTGTGGGGCCCACATAGCACGCTCCCGTAGCAACATCGCTAGTGGCAGTGTCAGTACGCAATCCCTGTTTGTCCAAGCGGCGGCAATGGGCTGGGCTGGGTCTGTCGGTTTTGAGCTGGGCCTGATCCGTATTTAAACGGGCCAAGAAGTCAAGCCCCAGACATACCCATTTACTAAACGGGTCAGGATTGCAATCCCAGCCCAAATCATCCCTTAAATATCTCTGCAATCTAAGAATAATAGTAGACCTCATTTCGGGCCCATATTACTAAGTCAGAGATTCTGCCTGATCCAAAGTACACATGTGGTCCACCTCACCTCTTGAGTGGAATGGCCTGATATTTTTCCTAGCTGAAATTTACGGTGGGGCCAAGCTTTTGGACGGTTTGGATGTACTTCACATATAATGCATTGCTAAGGAACAGAAGCACCATCGTTCAGGTAGTTGCATGTGAGAACTCTTATTTATTAATTCGAGAGCATGGCCCATTTATTAAACTGCGGCCTCGTTTTATTTGGCTAAATACAACCCATTGCCTGGCCTACCTTTAAGCTTCCAGGCCAGACCCACCAAGGGCTGGGATTTGGTTTGAACTTCGGACTCCATGTGCTGGATCTCGATCCTGGCCCATTTATGGCTGTTTTTAGCAAGTGAACTGAAATGATCATGGCCCATTGGAAAGCGTCCAATGTGAAGAATTTTAAGAGCCGTCCAATCTTGATCCAAGGGCTGTTAGGTGCGGGGCCCTCCAACTAATAACTGACTAGATGGAGACTTTTCCTTCTATCTCAGCTTTGAAACAAATGAACGGTTGAGAGTCCGTATAACAGATGCGGACCACCAAAGATGGAACGTCCCAGAAGACATCATCCCCCACCAAACCAGCCTCCCCCGTCGATTCCTACCGGAATACCTCCAAAGCTCTCTGGAAAAGAGCTTATCCCTACCGGAATCCGATCTCATCCTCACCCTCCACGCCACATCTCCATTTGGATTCTCAGTGTCCCGAAGATCAACGGGCGACGTCCTCTTTGACACTTCGCCGGGGAATTCAGATTCCGGCACCGGACTCATTTTCAAGGATCAGTACATACAAGTCACTTCAACGCTTCCGGCAGACCGTGCCAACATCTACGGCCTCGGCGAGCATACGAAGAAGACGTTCCGGCTGGCCCACAATGAGACCTTAACGATGTGGAATTCGGACATTGGATCTGCTAATCTTGATCTCAACCTATATGGGTCCCACCCATTTTACATGGACATCAGATCTCCATCGTCTGATTCAAAATCACCGGCGGGGATGACGCATGGGGTCCTGTTGCTCAACAGCAACGGTATGGATGTTGTTTATGGTGGGTCACACATCACGTACAAGGTGATTGGTGGTCTCCTGGATTTCTATTTCTTTAGTGGGCCATCGCCGGAATCTGTGATGGAGCAATACACGGAGCTCATCGGACGGCCAACTCCAATGCCGTACTGGTCATTTGGTAAGCAATCTCAACCGTTTCATGCAGCGTGGATGAAATTCTAATGGGATTGACCAAGTCCCATTTCAAGGACTCATTTCTCACACGTGTCAGTGTGGCACACGAGTGACATTCGGATAGATCCAAGCCGCTCATCAAGCAGATGACAGTGTGTAGATGATGAACTCACCAAAAATCAGGCCGGTTCACTCATCTGGTGGGCCCACGCACCTATGTTGAATGTGAATGGTTGGTCAGATTCTCTTAGCTTGGCCCACCCAATGGGTAGACTGTTATGATTTTTGGGCCACTGCGTGCATGCCTTGGGTGTTACCTTATGAGCGACCTGGATCATGGACACGTGCCATGTTGGCACGTGTGTTCGGCAAGTCCTTCTCATTGTTTTCAGGAGTATCTATGCATCTGTGTAATATGTACGTATTTATGTATATATTCGTGCATCTACGTATGCGTAGGTTTTCACCAGTGTAAATACGGGTATAAGAACGTGTCTGATCTCGAAGGCGTGGTGGCCGGATATGCAAAGGCCAGGATCCCTCTGGAAGTCATGTGGACGGATATCGATTACATGGACGGATACAAAGATTTCACACTCGATCCCATCAACTTTCCAGCGGATCGGATGAAGAAATTCGTAGATCAACTTCACCGGAACGACCAGAAATATGTCATCATCTTAGATCCTGGTAATGAACTGAGTAAACATGAATCGGCTAGTCGACTCACTGAGTCAGCTGAGTTTACTGTGTTTCAATATTTTGAGTGTTTAAGTAACAAAAGAAATGTGATGGCCCATCTGAATCCTACTCAATCCCAAGGCCCCAACATGGCACGTGCGTGGAATTGAAGTTATTGGCCTTGTGGTGGCATCCATAGTATCTGTGGATTTTGGTCGAAAAGTCAGAATGGTCTGAGTCATTGGGTCGAGTCATTGGGAAAAATGGACAGTTACAAAATGCCAGCCAACTATCCAGGGTGATCCACCCAAAGACTAAGACCCGGCGGCCATGGTGGGGCCATCTCAATCATGCATGCACACACCACATGAGGACAATAGGACTGTAGGATTCAGAGAAAACACAAGCAAGTACACACAAAAACGCACACATCTCTATATGTGTGTGTGTGCATGCACATGTATGGATAAAGAGATGCTCAAACATAACTAGTTATACTTTCAACCAATTGATGTGTGGGACCCACCATGGTGTTTGTCTAACATAAAACTAGTCCAGCAAGGTAGTCCACCACGAAAATGGGATTCTCTGAAATCACGTCGATCAAACTATCAGGTGAGCCATACTTTAGAAAGCAATGAACAACCACTCCAAAAACTTCCATGTTCATTTGTCCCATCTCATGGTTGGATGGACCTGATTTTTGGGAACCCATGCTGTAGCAACATGGTGGAAGGGTGGGATGGCATACAAACACCACGGATTGGATCCCCCAACTAGTTGTGTGTGAGTATTTCCCTCCACACACACACACACACGAAACCAGAATCATCTAAATCATCTGAGTCGCGATAAGATTTATCAGCACCATTGCTGCAGGCATCAATGTGAATGATACATACCAAACATATGTTCGTGGCATGCAAGCTGATGTCTTCATAAAGCGTGACGGCAAACCTTACCTCGGCAGGGTCTGGCCGGGGCCGACCTACTTCCCTGATTTCCTAGACCCGGCCGCAGTGAGCTTTTGGGGCCGTGAGATCGCCATATTTCACCAGGTCATCCCATTCGACGGCCTTTGGATAGACATGAATGAGATCTCAAACTTCGACTCCTCCCCTCCATCCCCCAATTCTACACTCGACCACCCACCTTATGATATCAACAATTCTGGGACCAAGCGGCCCATCAATGAAAAAACAGTCGCTGCGTCGTCGCTTCACTATGGCAATGTCACCGAGTACAATGCCCACAACCTCTATGGGTTCTTGGAATCCAAAGCGACGAACAAGGCATTGATCAAAGTCACCAGGAAGAGACCATTTGTACTCACGAGATCGACTTTCGTGGGGTCCGGCAAGTATGCAGCCCACTGGACGGGTGACAATGCTGCCACATGGAATGACCTTGCATACTCAATTCCATCTATATTGAACTCTGGGCTGTTTGGGATTCCCATGGTTGGGGCTGACATCTGCGGTTTTAGTGGAAACACTAATGAGGAGCTCTGCCGGCGTTGGATTCAGGTACCAGAAGCCCAACTCTATTTTCTTCTGTTTGATTTTTTTTTTTTTTTTTCTTTTCTTTTCCAAGCAAGAAATCTATTGGCCACTTTGGATGAACTATTGCAATATTTAGTTCGACGTTGAGGAAACGCAATTCTCTATCAAATCACAGTATGTTCCTCTTGAGTCGACTTGAAAATAACATAATTGCAATTTGATCATTCTGTACGTTTGTGGAACGAACTTTTATTGCAATTTTGTTCAAATGTGCACCCAAACTAGGCCTAAATGAAATTAACAGCATCCAACCTCTGTTTTGAGAGGAATGTTAGTCTGTAGGTTGCTGCATAGAAGTTCCATGCACACATGGTAATCAAAAGTTCTGCTGGGCACCTTGTGGATCAGCTATAGACTCACCAAGTCTCCTCACTTTTTTCTTTTCTTTTTTTGGTTAGTACACCCACTCTCCTGTTGGTCACACCACAATGTTAGCCACCCCCACTTGGGAATTGATGCCAAGACCTCAGGGTTGACACGAGGTTATGTTACCACTTGAGCTATACCAAGACCTAGGGGGTGTTGGGCATCTTACAAATAAGAGCTTATTGGCTTATTCTAAAAATAAAAAATAAAAAAAAGCTTTTAGACCGTTTGGTAAAAGTCTAAAGAAATGTTTAATTTAAAAAAAAAATAGCAAATAAGCTCTAATTTAATAAGTTGGGGAGGGGTTACTTTTTGAAACGAAGCTTATTTGGCTTATGTAGGTAGACATTTTGGACTAATTTTTGGACAACTTTACCCTTCAACCTTTCAAGTAATTCCTATCTTACCCTCTTCTCTTTTGTTTACAATTTCTTCAAGAAAGGCCCACATGATGAAAGACCCATAGTGAAGGTGGGCCCCACATGATGAATGGCCCATATCAAAGGTGAGCCTACATAATGCATAGTCACATCAAAGTGTGGCCTGCATGATGAAGGATCCACATCAAGCAAGCCCTACCTGATGATGGTCCACATCAAAGGTGAGACCCACACGATGGATGGTGGACATTGAATGTGGGACCACATGATGGAAGACTGACATGAAAGGTGGGCCCACATGATAAATGACCCATCTTGATGGTTCAGCCCCACATGATGGGTGGTCCATAGCAAAGGTGGAACCTACATGATGGATGGTGGACATCAAAGGTGGGTCCCACATGATGGACTATCCACATCAAGTGGGCCCCATATGATAGATGGTCTACAACAAATATGGGACCCACACGATGGATGTTCCACATCAAAGGTAGGACCCATGTGATAGATGGTGGACATTGAATGTGAGACCACATGATGGAAGGTTGACATTAAAGGTGGGCCTACATGATGAATGACCAATATTAAATGTTAAGCCCCACATGGTGGACAGTCCACAGCCAAGGTGGGACGTACATGATGGATGGTAGACATCAAAGGTGGGTTCCACATGATAGACTATCCACATCAAGTGGGCCCCACATGATAGTGGTCCACGACAAAGGTGGGACCCACATGATGGATGGTGGACATCAAAGATGGGCCCCTCATGATGAATGATTCATATTAAAGTGGGGCCCCACATCAAGGTGGGCCCACATAATGAAAGGTTCACATCAAAGGTGGGCCCCACATGATGAAACATACGCATCAAGTGGGTCCCATTTGATGGACAGTCCACGTTAAAGGTGGGACCCACGTGATGGATGATGGTCATTGAAGGTGGGCCCACATGATGGTTAGTTGATATTTAAGATGGGCCCGCATGATGAATAACACATAATGAAGGTGGGGCCCACACAATGAATGGTGCACATTAAGGTGGGTCCACATAATGGATGAAGTGGGCTTCAAATGATGAATGGCCCGCATAAAAGTGTGGCCCTCATAATAGACAGTTCACATCAAGTGGGCCCCACCAATGGATGGTCCACATCTAAAGTCTCTCATGATGGATGACCCATATCCAAAGTGGGCCATATGATGAATGATCCACATAGAAGGTGCACCCCACATGATGAATGGTGGATATCAAAAGTGGGCCCCACATGATGGATAATTCACTTCAAAGGTAGAGCCCATGCTATGGACACATCAAACGTGGAGTCCACATGATGGGTGATGGGTAGTGGACATTGAGGGGCCCCACATAAAGAACAATTAGGAATGTTGGGCCCCACATGATGGATGGTCCACCAAAACAACCATTTGGATTGTTCTTATGTTAAAGTTGTTGTAATCTTTAAAAATGACATCAACTAGTTTTACCAAAAATGCTTATTTTAGATAAGAGCTTTTTTTTTAGAGATTTTATCAAACGAGCCTATTTATAACAGAGGTAGAACAAAAAAGACTTATTGAAGTAGCTCTTATTCAAAAAGCTCTTATTGAATTAGATTAGAGATGCCAAACGAGCCCCTAGTCTTCATTTGATTTGGTATTTGAGAATAAAATAGGAGTGGTACATCATCTAAGCCTTATTTCAAATAATTGGTTCGGCTACATGATTACCGTTTTGCCATGCCACTCTATCAAGGGCCATGAGTTAACCATCAATCATCTAATCTATTCTTACTGCGTCTGCCTCCGCCTCCACCTCTACCTCCACCTCCACCCCCGTAACCTTTTTTTAGGCCTTGCCTTGCTCTTTTTAAGCCTTCTACTTTTACCTACTCGCTCCCATGGAAAAATATATTTAGTATTAATCCAGTTGATGAGTTGACTCCATGAGTTTCATTGCTCAGCCTGGTGTAAGACCTAGAAGCGAGTTTCTAGTGACTCTTGATATCTAGTCGGGTTGAGTTGACTCAATTCGAGTCACCAAGTTTTATAACTATCTTGAAGGGGCGCATTCCAGTGGTACCTTAAGCTAGGCGGTACGAGGCTGTGGTAGGGTCCCTGTGATGTGTGCACGACATCCAACCTGTCCATCGGATGCTCTGCCACATTTTACCCCAAGGAACAAAAAATGGAGCCAATCCAAAAGCCAGGTGGGCTACACCGATTGAACAACTTAAGAGGGGACGCCTGTGGTTGATTTGTGTGGGCACCCACAGTGGTATGTACAAAAAAAATCCAGGCCATTCACACTCTTCGTCTGGCCCCAACTTGTTTTCTGTGCTATGACCCACCTGATTCACGTATAGGGATAATTTCTGGGCCCTGAGGGTGAGTTGAGGTGACACATATGACGGAGGGGTTGGATGTCATTCATACATCATGTGGGCCCCACCCACAAAAGCCCTGTACCGCCCTCAGCTTATGGTGGTCCCGGCACCACCGGATCACACCCCATCCGAATGGTAAGAGTTATCCAATCACTAAGATCATTGGCCTATCGACCATCCACATGTAGCCCATCAAATCAACGGTCAGATCAGCATAATTGATTGCTGTGTGCACTGTGCACTTTCCAATGTGCGGAGCGAACTCCATGGAATTCTTATGACCGAGTCTCGGTGGAACCCAGTTACAGCGAGACTTGACTCAAGATTCTACCAAGCTGAGTTCACTCGGACAAATTCCGAGTCGAACTTGGTGACTTAAAAACGGTCCCTAGAATCAAATTAACAGTCGCTGCCTTGCAGTTGGGGGCATTTTATCCCTTCGCACGGGACCACTCGGACAAGCAAACGATCCGGCAAGAGCTCTATCAATGGGACTCAGTCGCTGCATCCGCCAGAAAGGTGCTCGGGCTACGGTACCAGCTTCTCCCACACTTCTACTCACTAATGTACGAGGCCCACATCAGCGGGACACCCATCGCACGGCCCTTATTCTTCTCATTCCCTCAAGATGTCCAGACGTACGGTATCAGCACCCAGTTCCTGATCGGGAAGGGCCTTATGGTGTCGCCGGTCCTAACGCCAGGAGCAACCTCAATCCATGCATACTTCCCGGCGGGGTATTGGTTCAACCTCTTCAACTACTCGCAGTCGGTGAGCATAAATTCCGGCGAGTACGTCACCATCGACGCCCCGCCGGACATCATAAACGTGCATGTAAGGGGAGGGCATGTCGTAGCCATGCAAGGAGAAGCGATGACGACAGAGGCGGCCCGCCGGAGTGATTTCCAGCTATTGGTCGCGCTCGATGAGAGTGGGACCGCCGTGGGGGAAGTGTTTTTGGACGACGGGGAGGAGGCGGAGATGGGAGGGGAAGGAGGGAGGTGGAGTCTGGTGAGGTTCAAAGCTGGGGTCGAAGGGGATGCGGTGAAGGTCAGATCGACGGTGGTAAATAAGCAGTTCGCGGCTGATCAAAAGTGGGCCATCAAAAAGTTGGTTTTTCTTGGATTGAAGGAGAAATCGGCAGCGGTGAAGAGAGTTTCAACCGATGGGAACTGGAGTCCAACTTCAACAGTGAGAATGAGTTACGACGGGAATGGGAGGTTTGCGGTGGCGGAGATTACCGGATTGTCGTTGCTCATTGGAGAGGAGTTCGAATTGAAGTTACAACGGTAGAATTTTCAAAGAGATCAATGCAACCGTATGCGTAGATAATCCTTGCATTGTTTTCCATTGCAGGTCACCACATCGATGTATTCCAGTGTAGGTTATTGATCGAACGTCGAAATAAAGTATCTTACTAGATTAATGACGGTGAGGATGGATCCGGTTCGTGATTTTGATGAGAATCTGACCAGAGAAGTCCATTTCAGCATAGACAGTTATATCAGTACTTTGAGGTTTGCTAATCCATGCAACGTGTGGAATATTTGAACCATCAATCAGCTTGTGGGCCACTGTGGGAACAAATGGACTGTTAAAAGAATAAGCCAGTCCAGCATCTGGTGAGGTAATCTAAGGCAATGGATGACAAAAAACACCCATCAAATGAGTGAACCAGCCTGTTTTTTGGGTGGGGCATCCATGCAGCAGGGCCCACATGATGGACAGCTGGGATATTCCACACGTGTGCCAAGTTGACACGCATAGGCATGCAGGGCACGGGCTGTATGTCCACGTGGATGGAGCATATCTCAATCTTAGCCATATGATAGTGTTGGATTTGAACCGCTGACCAACCGAGCCACAAAGCGAATGGTTAGGAAGTTGGGTCATTGCAAAATGTATGATTTTCAGCATATGGCTCATCCACCACAGGGCCAACAAGTTGGATGGTTGGATCTACTACGTATGCATGCCACTAGCATGCAGGAGGCTGTTCAAAGCAGACAGTCACCATTTGGAGACTGTTCACCAGGCGGGCATAGAGAGAAAAAGAGGTGATTTTTCAAAGAGCTTTGCTAAGTGCACATGCGTGCAGTAAAGCTCTTGTACGGCCACACTTGTGCCAGCATGGTATGATAAGTCCGATGTCATCCATCAGAAAAGAAAATGGTCAGTGGTCAGTGTTTAAACTAGCCCAAGAATCGGGTTGAACCACAGGTGGACCACACTTTTCAAAAGAAATGTAAGGCACTGAAAAATGATGTTGTCCAAAAGGAGAATCAGCTGGTCTAGAGAGTCGGACACCAGGGCCGCAACCACTCCTGTGACTTTTCTAAACACCAAAGAGAGCATGGTTTTTAGACTCAGGAACTTGGGGTGGACTCATTCAACCTCGACTTGAGTCGCAACATGCCTGAGTCAGGGTTGACTTGGGGAAGCAAGTCATTGTATCAAACGGGATCATGCAGTACCGTATCCAAATCAACTCGTCAGAGTCTTAAACTGTGATAGGGATAATTCTCCTTCTTTGTTCAACTAGAATGCTCTTAAATTTATGAACTAGTCTGGGGAAGAGAATCCAACAAAGAAGTTTTTTATGCGCTAGTAGAGTATGACCACCCATGAACATAATAAATGTACCAAAATTCAAAGCATCCAAATGTGGGCCACACTATGGATGGGCTGTCTGAAATTGGATCAATAGGACAATTCAACCTATTGATAATGGATATCTGTTTGTTGGGTTTGGGCGATTGACAATTTTTCATTCTAAGGGTCACAGCTCTTCTATAATTTGAACATTTTTTAATGGGGTACATGTGTGGCTGTGCTTTGATGGTCATGCACCATCCAAGTATCATAGTTCTTTTGCACCTGGAAGAGGTCCTGAATTGCAAACATTCAGCTTAATCAAAGAAGAAACTATCACAATGAGGTAAATAGCCCTCAAGTTGCAGGAAAGTCCCATGTATCTGGCTCGAAGTTGAACTCACTATTCGAAACCATCCTTATGGGATTTCAAACTCAGTGGATCAACTCGAAACTCATCTGAATCAACTCAACAAGATTTCCAGCTGAATCCTCTTGGGAAGTCACTTGCTGGTATGACAGTCAGGACTGGATTAGATTTGTCGGCTCAAAAACTCAGTTGGCTCGAAATGATTCGCCTAAAAAACTTCTAAACAACAAATGCCATGAGTCTAAACACAACCACAAGAGAGGGCGCACAACTTGCTACCAGTACGCCATGTAGCATGACTATGTTTCTTCCTATATTTTAGTTATGTTTTTCAAGCAATCATAATTATTTAACCCACTATATACTTTAGATTTAATTATTAAAATATTGAGTCGAGTTAACTAAAGAATCTGAGTCTCTTCAAGTTGACTCGACCCGACTAGATATCCAGTCAAGTTTTTTGCATTTTTGAACTATGTTATTTCCCACTGTGGGAGAACCAGTGCACCAAAACTCTGTGTAGGCCACAAATCAAAAGGGTAAGTTGCTCTATCAAGGAGTTCATTCGGTGCATAGTCCATCCACAGGAGGACGAAATAGACCAGTGGTCTGGATCACCGAACCATGGTCCTCAACTTTCGGAACTGAAAGCCGACGTACACCTTGCATGTCATGTAGTTCCTCCCATTGGAATATTGAAGAACCTAATTCAACTTAGTAGGGTACAAAACACTGATTGCAGCAACACCATACTATCACAATAACCATCATCTGGGGGACACCATGTGCATCTACAGGGCAAAAGAAGATGAGGACAGATCTCCCAAGCTTAGGTCAATGGCTGAGACCTCTCCTGGAAGTTACTTTACTAACACGAGAAGAAAAACCAATCACGGGTATAGCAGAGGTTGAATATGGAGCAACTGTCAGAAGATGCAACAACTATATAGCCATGATCAAAATGCAGCAGAGAAACGCGAAGGTTGGATACGGAAAGGATGTCAAACAGCGGCTATCCCTGTGAATAAGATGAGGGGTGGGTTTTGCTCTAACAAATCTAAGCCCCACCGATCATTGGTATTTCATCCCTTGTTTCATCAACCACTGATTTCACTGCATGGCCAAGAATTTTGTCTGGCATCATTATCCAACATCCCACCAATATACAACTTCTCCAGAGCTGGATATTTTTTGAAGGCCTGGATGGGTAAGCCCATAGAATTTGATGGTATTTACACAATCTTAATGACCTTTGTGCATAGCCGAAGATGGATGATCCATGTCAAGTAATCCACCCAACTACTATGGACAGTACAGTATGCTCTCCTAATTCCTCATGATATTTCTCTCTAGGGATTTACTCTGATGTTTGCCTTACCCAGGAAATGCTTTGCTTTTTTATAAAGAGAAAAACCGAGAGGATTAAGAGTGGATACGATAAGGCTTACTCTTATTACATCTGAACTCTCTACCTTATCATAATCCTCTGTCGTTTGGATTTGAGTTCAAATTAAAACTTTGAGAGAAAGTGGAGAAAGAGATATCCACCTGAAGATCTTCAGATGGAAAAACCGTGTGAGACCCACCCTAGGCCATATCCAACATTTCCACCATAGTATACATCCACACCAATCAGAGATCCGCCAAAGCCACTCTAATACGACTTTGAAAGGTCTGAATGGGCAGGCCGGCAAGATGTAACAATATCTACACAATCTTAGGGACCTTTGCGCAAAGCCAAATATAGACAACCCATGTTCAGCAATCCACCTAACTACTACAAGAGTGGAAAGGAGCTAATCACGGATCTGATCCTATAGTTATGATAGCCGCAAGATCTAACGATATCTACACAATCTTAGGGACCTTTGCGCAAAGCCAAATATAGACAACCCATGTTCAACAATCCACCAAACTACTACAAGAGTGGAAAGGAGATAATCACCCATCTAATCCTATAGTTATGATGGCCGTTGAACATAATCAACAATTTAAATCATCTAGAGGCAATTGACAATTGAGTAATTCTCTTCTTATTCCTCTAAATACTCTTTGGGGATTTACTCGGATGCATGCCTTTACCAAAGGAATGCCTCCCCTTTTAAATAAGGAGGAACTGAGAGGATTAGGAGTTCTGATACAATATGACTTTTCCTATCACATCCAAACTCTCTACCTATCACAATCCTATCATTTGAATTTGAATTCAAATTACAACTTCGAGATAAGTTTGAAAAAGGATATCCACTTGGAGATATTTCGAGGGAAGAAACCATCTAGGACCCACTCACTAGTGATTGCCAACAAGTGGGCCCCATAGGCCCATATCCAACATTCTTGTATTATAATACCTACGCCCAAGGCAAACAAGTTTTTGTAGATATATGGTGCTTTTTTTTTTCTTCTTTTTTTTTTTTCTTTTTCTTTTTTAACAAGTGTCCCTCCATGACCGTACTTTGCCTACTTGTCCTTGAGGTCAATACTGAGTGGAATTGCATTGGCATGTAATGTGAGCATTTGCCATGGACATAGTGACCAATGTCGTTCTTCAAAATTTCTTTGCCTGGAAATTTCTCAGAAGATTATCACATTTTGAGGTTTTTTCTGATATTATTATCAGGAAAACCTAGCCAAAAATAAAAATATTTAAAAAGTAGTTATTATAAATTAATAACAATTTTAAACTTTAAATATATTTATACAACAACTTCCTTAAGGTTTTTACAATTTTTTGTGTTACAATCACAATAAATAGCAATACAAGCGTGATATTTCAAAATCTGCCAATATTTCAAAATCTCAAGATAATGCCATTTAGTGTATTTTTCGTGATATTATCATGAGATTTTCATAATCTTGGCAATGTTATTTTATCACTTGCCATGGGTTTGTTCTAAGAGCATGGGTAAAAGAGGATGGTTTATTTATAGTGGGCAGTGATCATAAACTTTTTGCCAACCCAAACTAAGGTTATCTAATAAAGAAAAAAATATCAATAGGAGTGGGAACAAGGAATTAGTTAAGATTGTTGGCTAACAAGTTTCTCAAAATGGCCACTTTCGATATCTAAGGAGGATGTTGCTGATAGAATTCAAGAAGAAAGAAATGGAGATATGCCTCTAGAGTTTCATGTGATCGTTATTTACCACTCAAACTGAAAGGGAAATTTTATTTCAAGCAATAAGATCAACCATGCTTCATGGAACAGAATGTTGGGTAATTAAGGAACAACATGATCCTAGGATGATTGTAGCTGAAATGAGAATGTCGAGATGGATGAATGGCATGACAAGGATAGAATTAGAAATGAATGCATTAATGGAACTTATGATTACACCAAAAGGTAATAAGATGTGGGAGAGTAGAGTTAGATGGTTTGGTCATGTGCAACAAAGACCAAGAATTGAGCTGGTTAGGAGTGAGCTGGTACAAGTTTAAAGCTCTAAAGGGCAAGGGAAAGGCCCAAAAGAACGCGGATGGAGATATTAAGAAAAGACTCAATGACCTATGGTCTAACTGAAGTTAGGGATGGAATGGTGGAAAAGGATTTGTGTAGCCCACCCCAATTAGTTGGGATAAGGCTTGGATGGTGATGATGATATCAAGATAGAAACACGGATACTGATGATGATGAGAGGAGTCTTCAAATACTTTCAACTTTCAAGAACTCTACCCCTCATAGTAGTGTGAAAGACCGTGTCAAGGGTGATACTTCTAACTTTAGAAAAAAAAAAAAGAAGAGGGCAAGAATGTTAAGTTTTCTAAGACCACATGTTTGTCAAAAGAACTTACTCTTTATCCAACTGAAAGGGAAATGCAAGAGCATATCAATGCACATGCCAGAATTTGACATAAGAAACCATAGGCAACTAAGGAATGTCCTGTGGTTAGAAATAGAATGAACCCTATAAATGAGTAAAGAAAATCTGCAATAGATCCAAGTTTCAACACTCCCTCGAGGTGCAAAACACAAATCCCCGACTCAAAGAGAGCTCGTAAAAGGATGAAATTTTCCATGCCCAAGATCTTTCTTACGATGAAAAGATGACTTTTCTTGCCCAACGGCTTCATAAATTGCTATTTGAACCTTAGTTGCATGGAACTTCCACCCACTTCAAAAACTGGCGCCAACTCCCATTCCCTAGGCATTCAAACTTCCGAACATCGTCAGAGCAACCGTTGCCACGCTCCCAAGTTGCTCCCTCTCTGGAAACTGTGTATGGAGAAATAGGGTGGGAGAGAAGAGTGGGAGCAAATTCAAGTAACCCTCCATGTGTTCTGTTGTTGTCATTAAACGACAGATTTGAAGCAATGTTGATGGCATTCTCATTATCAATATAAAAGTTGATTGGAACCATATGGCCAACTCGAAGTTGTTATATTGATAGTTTCACCCAAATGAGTTTACTACTTGAATCCATCTCCATGTCCTCCACAGCTTGCAATACGTCATATATTAAAATGAGGACATACCCTGTATTGTTAGTGACTCAAAATTCTGCCTATACAGAGCATGCCTAGTGTAAAACTTCCAGCATGCCTGAGCAAGCTTGTCTCTTCTCTTTTTTTTTTTTTTTTTTTTTTTTGCAAACTTCTAGCATGCCTGAGCAAGCTTGTCTCACATTGCCTGGGAGACCTCAAAAGTTTGCAAATTTCCCTTTCTGGATAATGTGCAATAGCTAGCGTAGTATGCATGCTGTGCATGATTGTGCTGGTGAGTGGCGTTTGGTAAACAAATATCATCGGCATCCTATTTGTGACAGTGTCATTTGTTTCATTCTATTTGTCACCAAGTTAAAAAATCTCCATGAAAGAGTTGTCCACAAATTCAATACTCCCTCCTAGTCTAGTTTCTATCCTGATCACGCCAAGTTGCTATATGAGCTTCAAGAATTTCAGAAAGGGCGTATTGTTAAAAATCTTCTGTTTGCTCTTTTGTGTTAAAAAATAGTACGTAGCTCGATGCCACCTTACAACAACTCCCTTATAAAGTGGTGATGCACTTCACTATGTTTCGTCCTTGCATGAAAAATCATATTCGCTGCCAACTGGGTTGCACTCTTAATATTATAATTTAACCCAACAAAGTAGTTGCCATGCTGATCGATGACACTCATTAATCACATAAGGCACTAGAACTCCTTGGCTGCCATAGTTGCGGCACTACTATCTTTAGTGGTCAATATGGATATTTTTTGGTCTCTCTGGCTACACCGAGATAAAATTCCCAATCTAAGGCCAGGTGTGTAGCAAGTGGTTGATCTTTGAGCAGTCAAATCACATGTATAATCTGCATCACAAAATCCTACTATCTAATCAGCAATTTTGTTCGAGTATAAGTATTCCCTAAGTCCCTAAGTTCATCATGCCCTGACTAACGGCAAGTTGTGTTGAACTATTTCAGGATGGAACCTCCTAGGACCTTGCATAATCTACTGAGGACACCCACCGTGCAAGCAAGGTTTGGCTGTAAGAGAAATAGTTCATACTTCAGACCAACTACCGCCACTTGCTCTCATCCTGCACCTCACAGATCACTTCTCAAGATTGCATTCACCTCTACCATTGACAGTGGCTTACAATTCTCCATCCTAAGCCTGTGTAGCAAGTCCATCACATATTGCTCTAGAAACCAGGGTCAAAGCTATCCCAGCTCCATCTCAAGTCTCAATCTGAGATTCACACAGAACAATTCGACTTCCTCCTCAAAGTCCTAAATGACACGGAGAGCACTATCATGATCTGCCCAGCCTTTTGTTGACAAACAAATAGAATCTGCAGACACCAGTACATACCCATTAAAACCAGGAACTCTATAATCTTGTTTCCCAAGCTCGCTGTTCCTATTCGGCCCATATAGTGCCTTTCACAACTTGCAAATGTATACTGGCTTCTCTTGATCCTCAAATTTTCAGGGTAGCTCGTGGATTTCCTCTCCAATCTCATCATGAAGTAAATGTTTTTGACATCCACTTGCCAAAGCTTCCATTCCTTTGAAAGATTCATGAAGCAATTAAGATATTTAAGGCTGTGATTTTTGCGAGTGCACTAAACCTCTTGTCATAATCAATTCTGTAATGCTGTGAAAACCCTACGCCATCAGATGTATCTCGTAACATTCAATGGTTTCATCTGAAAGTCACTTCATCTTATAAACCACTTGCATATCAATAGCTTAACACAAGTCGGCATGGAACAAGTTTTGATGCCTGGTTCTTGTTAAAAGCAATGATTTCCTTGGGAACAGGGATTTGCCATGCCATGAACTCTTGTGTGCTTTAGGGGAATTTCTATACCGTTGGTTTTCAAGGTGTTGTAGAGAACCACCTTTCCCTTTATAGTTTCGAAGTAAGCTAATTTGATATATTTCAGGCTACACCTCTGTATAGTCATTCACCTTCTTGGCTAAGGTCCCATGTTGTCTTCTACCTTATTGAACTAAAAAAGGACTGTGAGTGTTCATCCTTGCCGTTTCCTAACATCAAACTTCCAGGACCCCACGGATGCTATAGTGTTCTATGCACCTTATATTGAGAGACGCGGTTACTTTTTTTGAAGTCAACAAAATTTTATTAGAAAGCAAAAAGAAATTAATGATACAAGGCGAATTCAAAGCAAGAGACCCTCTTGTCACTTACTAGCAAGCCTACAAGCCAAAACCCAACCCACATAGACAGGAAAGACAGAACAATACTAGAACATTCGCAAAAACCAAAGGTTAAGCATTCTCCTCCTCCCAAAACCCAACAACAATTACCAAATGAAATCTGAAGCAGACACCACTTGGAATTTGAGGGGAACTAATGCCCAATTGAAATCATGTACATAATTCTCAACTCGAAGTAGAGATTGCCCAGAGAGTAACCAATTTGTTGTTTGTCTTCCAACTCAATTTCGAGTTCCTCCATTGGCCTATTCCCATAGTAGCCAATCTCTGGCCTTGATTCTTAGAACTCTTTTCTCATGTTTGGATAAGTGGAATCCAAAGGAAAAAAAGAAATCTTGATAAGAAACCATGGGTGTTTAGATGGATGAATTCCACAATGTAATCATTAGCATTATCCGCATTCAGGGTTCTCTAGCACAAAAAATGAAGTGACCATTGTCTGGTAAATTTGTGATTTCCACTCGGTATCCAAACAGGAATCCAAAAATTGGAATCCCACTTTCTACAGTAAAGATGGAAAGATAGTGGAATCATTAGAATTTCTGTATCCCTACCTTGAATTCCTTGCATCCAAAAGAAGACTCGAATAGTTATCTCTAAGTTCATCTCCCCATAACACGAGAACAAGATACCTCTCTCATTTCTCATGACCCCAAATACAAAGGGAGGGAAGAAGTGCCAAAAGTGGTCACCGAAATGACGATGCAAGATAGAGAGACTCCTCACTTTAATCCACTGCTTGAAACATGATCCACAATTCCACATAGGTGGGTTTTAGTGCATGCAATCTTATGGTTACACTATATTCGTACAAGAGGTTTCACACCTCCATCATACTGGGAGCAACTAGCACCCGAACGGTGGAAATTATACCGTGGTGTGTAGTTATTATTATTATTATTTTAAGAAATAGCATGTCAGGCAAGCATTTATGAATCTAAAGAATCTCGTAAGATACCTTCCTCCCTCCATCTCTCTCGAAAATATCTTATCTTTCATGGGCGTAATCTTTTTGTCGGTAAATAACTTATATTATTAGAAGGAGGTGTGCTTGAATTGTAGTAGCAAAGAGCAACTTTCAGTCATCTTTGAGTGTGAGTGAGCTTGAGTCCCAAGCTTTCAATTAAGAGTTAAGAGTGTTGTAATCTTTCACTTCTATGAAATAAAAGTGTGTTTGCTTCCATAAACTCAGTATAGCCTCCAATGTTGTCATGTGCAGTCGCATATGCGAATACGCGATCGCATATGCGCATATATGCTGTCAAATTGCAAATGCGACTATGGCATACGTGACCATGGCAAATATGCCATGGCATATTTTTTTATGCGAAAATATGCGATCGCATACTCACATATGCGATCACATATTGGCCAACGGTTAGAAATCTGACTGTTTTATGACCGTTGGCACTTTTTTTTTTTTTGTAAAAAAACCACTTTTCCCTATAAATAGGCCTCCAAACTCACCCATTTCACTCATTCTTATCACAAACTCTCAAGTCTCCCAAATTCTCTTAGTCTCAAGTCTATGATTCTCTTACAACTTACAAGTTATAAGTTCCAACTTCCAAGTGGTCTTCACTCTTCAATCTCTCTCTCATACATTCAAGGAATCAAATTCAAAAATCAAGTTCAATCAATCTTTCTAATCTTGCTCTCTTACATTTACACACTATTAGTCTATTACACATACATATATATTTTAGATTTTGTTCTCATCTTTTTTTTACATTTTGTTTCAAGTGTGTAGGCCACAATCTATAATAACTACAAGGCCAAGCCTACCTACCTACCAAGTCTAAGATTCCAAGAGTTAAGATACTCAAGTCAAGACTCAAAAGAAAACTCAAGATTCAAAGATTGAAGAAGAAGAGTGAAGTCTCAACTCTCAAGTGACAAGTCTCACGTCTCAAGTTCAAGTGTTCAACTATAAGTCTCAACTCTCAAGTCCCTCTCTCTCTTTTTTTCTTCTTTCTTTTGTTTCGTTCTCCTCTCCTACAAGTGTAAGTAGTGTAGTGTAACCTCTTTCCCTCTTTCCGTCTCTATCTCTCTACTCTCTACTCTCTAGTCTTCACATTCTCTATCTTTCTAAATTCTATTTTTCTCTCACTTTCTTCTCTTCAACAAGAGTACTAGTGTAGATTGTATAAGTGTGTAGTGCAATGGTGTGTATGTGCGCGCCTAGTGAAAGCGTCAAGTGTGTAAGTGTGGCTCTCTCTCTCTCTCTCTCTCTCTCTCTCTCTCTCTCTCTCTCTCTCGTTTTACTTTAGTTTTTAGTTTTTATTTACAAATTACAAGTTACATACTTAGTTACTTTTACATTACATAATCATGTCTTCTTCCCAATCTTCCTCTTTGAAACCCAAGTCGAATGACCCGGGTTGGAAGTATGGGCACTATCATAGTGCTACGGAGAAAACTCACATAGTAATGTGAGTTATGTGGGTATGTAAGTTCCGGTGGTATTGCTCGGCACAAGCAACACCTAGCACGTACACCGGGGTCAAATGCAAGAGCATGCGACAAAATTACTTTAGAAATCCGAAGGGAGATCATGGAGTATATGGATAAACAATCGAGAAAAAGAAGCGATAATGCCCTACATTAAGAAGAATATATGGAACAAGATGCATATGAAGATATAAACGTAGATGAAGCTAGCCCTACCCCTCCTATGTCTACGGGCCTGTCTAGACCACCACCGGCCTCGAAAAGTGCTCGTGGGCATGGACCCATGGATAGATGGTGTAGACCACACCCCGAGGATATGGTAGACCAAAGAGGTAAGGGCAAAGGGCTGGCTCAAACAACTTTAGAAAACCAGTATAAACAAAAAGATAGGAAAACCACTATTCAATATATTGCTAAGTGGTTTTACCAAACCAACGTTGCTTTCAACGCGATAAAATCAAGTAGTTTCAAAGTTATGGTTGAGGCAATAGGTCAATTTGAACCTAGGCTTAAACCTACTTCATATCATGAAATGAGGGAGACGTGCCTCAAAACCAAAGTTGAGCATACACGATCCTTTATAGCCGAATATAAGGAATCGTGGAAAACGTATGAGTGTTCACTCATGGCCGATGGATGGACCGATGGATCCAGTCGGTCTCTTAATAACTTTCTAGTGAATTGTCCAACTAGGATAATGTTCTTGAAGTCTGTGGATGCATCGGGTCATTCTCATACCGCAAACTACTTATTTAAATTACTAAACAATATAGTTGGGGAATGCGTTGTCCAGGTAATAACAGACAACGCAACCTCATATTTAGCCGTCGATCGTCTATTTATGGAAAAGAGACGCCGTTTATTTTGGACCCCTTGTGCGGCCTATTGTATTGATCTCATGTTAGAAGATAGGTAGGTTATTTTTACAAGTGATTGCAAGGGTAAGAAGAATCACAGTATTTATGTACAAACTCGCCCTTCTTCTTAGTCGAATGAGAAAACACAATGGGGGCAACTTGCTACGTTCAGCAGTCACCCGTTTCGCTACAGCCTTCTTAACACTACAAAGATTAAATGCAAAAAAATCGAAACTTAGAAGCTTTGTAGTATCGGCCGATTTTACAAGTGGGCCTTGGTCAAAGAAGACTGAAGGGAAACATGTTCAACAAACAATCCTCTCACAAAATTTTTGGACACAAGTGATAAAAGCGCTAAAAGCATCTGAGCCATTAGTGACTGGTGGACGGGGATGAGAAGCCGACAATAGGTCATATTTATGATGCGATGGAATCGGCGAAAGTTAAGATCATGAACCATTTTAATTATAGAGAGCGTGATAACAGTCCCATTCTAGATAGTATAGATAGAAAATGGGGCAGCCAAATGTCATTTCCATTATATTCGGCTGCCTACATCCTTAACCCGACCTGTTTATTCTCTTCTCCCAATCCAGTTGCATCACTTAAAGTACATATGGCTGGATTTATTGATGTGTTGGAAAGAATGGTTCCAAATAGAAAAGAACGGGATAGGATCTCAGTTCCACTGGACTTTTATATAAAAAGTGATGGTATATTCTCAAGGGAGATCGTCATCAGGCATCGGACAATGAAAATGCCCAATAAGTAATATGAAAATGTTTTTTACAAATAATTTTTTACAATCTAATAATCTAAAAAGTAAAGTTTAACCTACTTAAACTGTTTTTCTCAGCTGACTAGTGGGCTTCCTATGGAGTGGACCCGAACAGGAAGGATCCAGCTTTAAAGAAGCTGGCCATGAGGATTCTTGGACTCATATGTTCTGTCAACAGTTGCGAGCGCAACTGGAGCGCGTTCGAGGCGGTAAGTTTGAAAAAAATGAAAATGTTAATGTGTTAATGTTATTATGTTAGTAACTTAGTATGTTATAGACTTACAGTTTGGGATAATTATAAAGCTAGTTTGGGATAATTATAAAGCTAGTGTCAAATACACTTTCTTTCATTCAGATTCACACCAAGAAAAGAAATCGCCTTGAGCAAAAAAAGCTTAACGACTTTGTCTTTGTCCAATACAATAAAAAATTGTAAGAAGGACTCCAGGCTAGGAAAGAAAAGTCTGGTTTCTATGACCCTATTTACTTGGATGAGCTAGATGTAGAAAACGAGTGGCTCGTAGAGACGGAGGAGCCAGTCTTTGCTGGCAACAACTTGACACGGGCGCAAGTTGAAGATGCCGCATACGGATCGACGCCTAGAGAAACTGCTACTCGGAGAGGAAGGAGAGGGGGATGAGTAGTAGCAGTCAGCCTGTGGTAAAAGAGATTGAGGAGATAGAAGAAGAAGGAAATGATTATCAAGTTGAAGAACCACCGTTGGATGTTGATGAAATGTTAGTACGTACAAATGATAAAGAAACAAAAGAAGAAGAGGTGTATGTGGAAGAAGGAGATGACTCGGATGACAACGATGATTGTGATGGCGGTGGTGATCAATTACTACAATGGCAAATAGATCAATGTCTTTAGTCTTTTACTCTTTACTTTTTAGTTAACTATTAGTTTATTTAGTCTTTTGTTAGTTTTACTTTTATCTAGACATTGTAACTTGTAAAATGTAAGTCGTAAATTATATTTTCATTTTCTACAATCAATAATAAATAAATAGTTTCTTCATTTTGTCTTAGTTTTTTGTTAATTGACTTCTTTTTTAGTTCTTACTCTTAATTGTTAGTTGTTACTTGTTAATAGTACTTAGTACTTACTTAGTGATAGACTAGCAGAGTAGTAGGATTACTTATTAACTTATAAACTTATAAGTTATAATTAAACATGTAATGTATAATTACTTATTAAATTATTATTTATTAACTTAGTAGTTAGGAAAGGTCTCACCATTTTCTTATATTTTTTTTCATTTTTTCTAATTTTTTCTTATTTTTATGATTTTTTTAAAAAATTTCGAAAAAAAAAAATTATATGCGGTCGCATATGTTATTGTGCGATCGCATATGCGCACGGGCATATGCGGTTGCATACAATCACATATGCAATTTGACAACATTGATAGCCTCTCCTCTCCTTGAATTTGTGTTCCCTTCTCTCTCAATTGCTACAGCGCACTAATATACTCTCTCCTTTATTATTCATTGCTACAGTAGTATAAGACTATACTCCCTAAGTGCTCTCCATAGCCATCTGTTTGAACCACGTCAACCACGAGTGAAAAAGTATCTCAGTTCTAGGATTGCAAATTGCTTGAGCGGGTCTTTTGGTATCAGAGTCATGGATATTTAGAGGAAAGGTTTGTGACGCTTTCCAGCTTCACGGCCATCCAATCCTATGACTTGACTAAACGAGTCATGGCAACAATATGGTCGGTGTTCAATTTATTGACTATATCGGCTGATATGTTTCTAGGTCTTCCAAGTATCAGAGCTGCAAATTAGGGGGAAGGGTCAGTAACACTTTCCAACCCACGTCCAGCCAATCTTTTGATGCGACTAAGATGAGTAATGGCAACATTTGTGTCAGTGTTCAATGCTCAACTGTATTGACCGAAATATTAGCAAATATTTGCAGCATCGCATGTCAAAGATACAAAACCATCTGGGAATATGAAATTTCCCATCTATTGACTTTTATATTAATGATACATGCCAATATGTTGTGACATTTCACAAATATCGTACAATATTTTTCCAATATTTGGGTGATATTTGCTATATTTCAACTGAAAACAACCTCGATCAATGAAAATCAAAGAAAAAAAATACTTTTTTGTCTAATTTTTTGGGGATTCTTTTTACACTAATGTTTTACAACTCCCCTTGAGTTGTTTCTTAACAAAACCCGAATTTGGTGAAGTCGCAATCAAAGAAGGATTTGGAGCATAGTTTTATCCAACAACACATTGTTATCTTCTAAACAATGAAAAACCATGGCATGTACTTATTTTCTAATGTTTTGAGTTCCAAGTGTGTAATCATGTGTCTTTTAACATTTCCTCAAGTTGCATTGAAAAATTATACCATTTACCTAAAGTTTCCTTTTGCAACGACATGAGTGGAAACAATAATATGAAAAATCGTAAAGATGGAGAAACTTCATTTTTATGAAGTAAATCCATGTAGTTCGAAAGCAATGTCAATCATCATCATCATCTAAGCCTTATCCCAATTAACTGGGGTTGGCTACATGAATCTTGTTCTTCCATTTCACTCTATTAAGGGCCATAACTTCAATTAGACCATAGGTCATCAAGTCTTTTCTTACTACCTCCACCCACATCCTTTTGGGCCTTCCCCTTGCCCATTTAGAGACTTCCACTTGTACCAACTCACTTCTAATTGGCATATTTCTTGGACTCCATTGCACATGTCCAAATCGCCTAAGTCTAGTTTCCCTCATCTTATTACCTATTGGTGTTACTCCTAAGTTCCTTCTAATGCATTTATTTCTAATTCTATCCTTCATAGCCTTGACACTCATCCATCTCAACATCCTCATTTCAGCTACACTCATCCTATGAACATGTTGTTCCTTAACTACCCAACATTCTATCGCACAAAGCATGGTTGGTCTTATAGCTATCCTATAAAATTTCTCATGTAGTTTTAGTGGTAAATGATGACCGCCTAAAACTCCTGAGGCATATCTCCATTTCTTCCATCTAGCTTGAACTCTATATGCAACATCCTTGTCAACCTCTCCAATCTTATTGAGCCAAGATATTGAAAGTGATCATTTTGGGATACTTCTTAGTTAGCATCTTAACTAATTCCTCATTGAAACTCCTACTGTTACTAAAATTGCACTCCATGTACTTTGTTTTCGTCTTACTAGTTTTGATATCAATGAAGGACACAAAGTCAATAAAGCACTCGAAGTACTTGGAAACCAAATAAAGACACAATTGGCGATGGACCCACACATCCGAGTGAATCAATGAAGAAGGAATATCAAAAATCTTTTTATACTAATGGATAGCTAGATCTACAATGCTTTGCTAACAAGCATGACTTACATTGAATTTCACTCACATTATTTGAAATAAGCAAGAAAGCAAGGATTAATTTTATACTAGAAATTGACATGTACTAAATCTCGATGCCAAAACATTACTGTCTTTATCCAAACCATCACCATGAGAAGATAGAAACACAAATATGATATTGTTCGAAGGTTGGAACAGACATAGACCATGAGAAGATAGAAACACAATGCTTTGCTAACAAGCATGACTTACATTGAATTTCACTCACATTATTTGAAATAAGCAAGAAAGGAAGGATTTATTTTATACTAGAAATTGGCATGTGCTAAATGTTGATGCCAAAACATTATTGTCTTTATCCAAACCATCACCACCAGAAGATAGAAACACAAATACGATATTGTTTGAAGGTTGGAACAGACAGACCACCACCCTCAAGGACAACCCCAATCGCCAATAACCTTCGGGTCCTAAAACACACAATGAGAGGAGGGGGGGGGGGGTCTAGATACCCTACCAATGCACCAATGGTGCCCATCACTTAACCGAATGCAATCAAGTTAGGAGGGTCTGGATCCAGGTTCTAGGCTCTAATTTGTAGGAATTACTTCCATTTTGTGGAACACAACCCCTCATTCTGAAATCAAAATCTCCCCAAACTTTCAAAATTGTCAAAGGAATTAAGAGAGTGCAACCCAGCTATATGACGCCACTCCCCCTTTTTATGCACAACTTAGGCCATGGAAATCTGATTCCTTCCCATAAGCCACATCGTTCAAGAATCTTCCCCGTGGAAATCCATTTTCCACCAATTAATCCCCCATTTTTTTAAAGCTTTTGGTGCCCCTTTTATTTAAACTCAATTTTCAAACTAATCCACGGTAGTTCTTTCCCTATAAAGAGATGCTATGTGTCCCTCATTTTCTCCATTCTTCCAACACAAGGAACCCATTCTCTTTGAAGAAATTCCTGCAAAAACTACATGAAAGAAAGGGAAGATTACACTAGAAGAAAGAGGAAGGTAACAGGATTTAAGAACTTTAAAATCTGCCCCAATCATTCTTGGCTAAGAAGAACGCCTCGACCAGTAAAGTTTTGAGAAACAACTCAAGTAACCATTGCAGATGGGGGGATTCCATAGATCTTTCTTTTCCTTGACTTCAATCACCATATTACAAGAAAACAATTACAAGCGAAGGCCCTCTGTTGAATCGAGCAAGAACAAATATCAAGAACGGAGTTCCAATGACTCCCACCATGCTTGCCTCTTCATTTTGCTCCTTCCTTTCGTTTCTTTTTTACATTTCACCTGAAATTCCTTTTTAGAATTTCAATCCCCAAAGATGAGACCATCTCTTGACACGGACTGAGAAGGTGCCTTATGCTTTCTCCATCACCAAGACCAATATGGAGTCGCAAATACGGATTCTTTGGGATTCTTGATATGGACGGAGAAGGTGCCTAATGCTTTCTCCATGTGTTGACCTGGATTCTTTGGGATTCAAGATCAATATAGAGTCACAAATACCAAATGCAAAATTCTTCCATCTGGAAGACCAGCTTCGTGGCTTTCTAGCTGTCCTTGGAATCCCCACATCTGACTAGTGGCAAATACATTTATCTTTTACACCTAAATTTTTTCTAGCAAACTTAATAGTCTGTTTCAGAAAAGGTTACACTGCACTTGAGGGCTTTGGTAAGTCTACCAACAGACTACAAATTAAGTAACAGATCTAGAATGTGAAGAACAAAGACAAAGATAACAACAGAGATACAAAGATGGTACCCATTCCCTCAACATGTGTATAAGACCCCCTATCAATCCTCACTTAACTGGTGTTAAATGACAAGGAATATGGGACAACTGAGAGTTTGTAACAGTAATATGATCCAAAGCACCAAAATCTATGATCTAGGAAAGACTCATAGATGATGCAGAGACTTAAGTGACAGAAGGCAAGCAAAACAAAGTGATGAAAAGGCACTTTCGAGAATAGTAAGATGATGACTGAGCTCTGAGATCTCATCAGAAGATAATTTGTTAGAAGCACCCGAGGAAGATACATCAGACTCAACGTAAGCACCCCTTTTGCCTTCAGACTCAATGCAGAACAAGCTTTCCTTGGAGGGAAGTGGGAACCAATTACATTCCTGCAATGTCTTCCTCACATGATGTGCACATCCAGTGTGTACAATACAGCCCGTCTTTTTCATCATTCAAGACATTACAACAAGCACATCCAACATAACTGTGAACAACACATCTGCATCATCACTACGATAACTAAATCCACCAAATCGACCACCATGGTCCTGCCATCCATGAACCTAACCACCATCTAGATTCCTGCAATGTCTCCCTCGAATGATGTGCACATCCAGCGTATACAATAAAGCTTGTCTTTTTCATCATTCAAGACATAACAACAAACACATCCAACATAACTGTCAACAACACCACGTCCACATGATCACTGCAATAACTAAATCCACCAAATCAACCACCACTGTCCTGCCATCCGTCAGCCTAACCACCATCACCTCTTCAACACCATGACCATAAGACCCTGCCAAAGGAGATTGTTCAGGGATATTATTTGCAGCCAACCAACTTTCAGTTCTCTTCTCTGAAGCTACAAGTAAAATTTTCCTAAGGATTCAAGAGGTTCTTGACTGAATCTATGAGAGAATCATTTCACACTCTAGATCAAGACCCACCGGAAAAATCAAATATTTGTAGTCCTATCTGGTCTGCATTTTTCCAGGTTTGAAAAAATCTGGTCTGCATTTTTTATCACAACATGGCCTAATGGGTCGATTCTGACTCATCTCAAGCCACATTCTACGGCGAGGTATGCAATAATCCCCCAGAGATTTGTCATCTTGGCAGAACTATCTCTCTAGTGAGCTGAAATACCCTAGTAAAATTCTCTTCTGAGAGTAGGAGACTGCAATAGATTCCCAAGATTTCTTTCGCAGTCCAACAATACGTGAATGTCTAACTGATCTCTGGTTTCATTGATTGCAGCAACGAAGACGTGACTGCTGCTTAGATTTGACGAGACACCTTTTATTGAACTAATGCTCTTATCTATAAACATAAACCACCAAAAACAAGTTCACATACTAGAAAGGATCTAAAAAACAATGGTCACACAATCTCATTATCACAAAAGGGAACATAGTTTACAATAAACGTTGGAATATCCCCGAAAAAAACTGCCCAAAACAAACAGCCCAAGATATCACCGAAACAACCACGAAACATCAAAAACACCGTATGGAATCACCAAGATGGGAGTTTAAACCAAAAGTGCCCCAAAACAGTTACTAAAGAGAAAAAAGCGCTGTGCAACGAGATCCCGCAAAAGACATAACGACTCCCTCGACTCTCAACAGTATCAAATGATTCTTGTCTTCGGGGTTAGCACTTCGTCAACCGAGACAGAATATGGAAAAAAAAAAAAAAAACCACAGAAAAAACAGCACAGGCCAAAAGTAAAATTGAATTTTTCCAAATTTTCTCTAGATCTAAAAAAGCACCACTTGAAACTTATCAAAAGATCTCATAAAACACGATTCCTCTGAAATCATCCTTTACCAGGCTCCATAGTTTTTTTTTTTTTTTTTTTTTTTTTTTTTTTACCTTCATGAGGCCATCTATTTGTACACTTCTAATGTCAGCCCTACCAACTGTTGATATTAGGAGGGGGCCCTGCTGATGTTGACTTCAATCAGCGCAGGAGAACAGGAATGCTCTGGTACCAAATCGAGAACGAAGAGAGAGCGGAGAGTTTTTTTTATGGTTAAGCATGGGATTAAACCCAAGACCTAAATGTTGAAACACACTTGGTCTACTACTAGGGCGCAAGCTCAAACCCAAAGAGATATAGAATCCACAGAGAGAGAGAGAGAGAGAGAGAGAGAGAGAGAGAGAGAGAGAGAGAGAGATGACTATGCTAAAAAGTCTGATTGACTAAAAAAATCCTATTAGTATAGAAACATGAGGTTAGAATAGTACTTTGCATTGGCAAAGGTATAAGATTCCTAGTGGAGGTTTTCCAATTTTGTGAGATGGGGAGCATGCTTTTGGAGGATGGATCAGTGCTGCAGGCTTCTCAGGCCCCATCAAAGCTGATTCCAAAACGAAAGCCATATCCTAGCAGCTGGGGAGTCGGTGCGTACCATGCATAACCACTTCCACCATATGTCCATTCTGGTAGGTCCCCCACAAAGAAGTGTTTTCTTGGGCATCAGGCAGTAAGGATCATCATTGGGAGTCGGGAAATGGAATGTATTGTCAAAGAGATCAGGCTGCTGGCTAGGGGGTTAAACATTTCATTTACCCCCTCAACCAGTCCACCTAATCCCTTTGTTTTTTTATTTTGCATGCATAGGGATGTGGCACTCGCATCAATGTATTAGGAATTCTCCCCCTTTCCTAATTTAATGAATTTCTATTTATTTTTCAAAAAGGAAAGGAATTGTACTCCGCATGACTACATAATATAGTGATACAAAGAGAAAGAAATGAAGTGCAACACTACTCTTCATGACCACAAAGGTATTCAACAACAGTAACAGTGGCCGTAATGGCCACTGCCGTTACCATTACGATACAGGCCATTATGACCTTTCTTTTTTTTCGCTTTTGAAAAAAAAATGCATCATCCAGTAATGGACCATTTCAAGGCCATTAAATGGCCGTTACAGTACGGTAACCCATAAAAGTTCCCACCGCTACGGCTCCTACATAACCATTTTTTAATACCTAAATGACCACATGCATAACTACAATCTCTCTACATATCCAATGAGGCAACTTTGAAGTGATTACCATCAAATTGCCTAACCACCAGTGTCTAGCAAAGATTGGTCTAGGACCAAAAACCTCTTTTCCCATTTTACGAAAACATGGAGTGATATGAGACTTGATTGGTAGAAAGCCCTTAGAGATAACAAAATGGTGCACCTCTTGCCTTAGCTCCCATCTTCTTGGGTCAAACTTCTTCTCTAGACCTCTGATTGTTCTACCTCCTTTTCTCATATTATCGGAGTCCTTGGTCAAGCTCACAAGCTCCCACCATCCGATCGGCTTCTCCTTATTTTCTTCTCCAATTCTGAAGGAATTCCCACAAGTTCTCGCTGCATATTCAATTTGTAATTTCCCCCAGTGGAAGCCTTGCCCATGCTATTGCCAAAGTTTTTAGACATGGACAAGGAAGTAAGAGAAACCAACCACTAATAATGATTGTATCCTTTGACATGGGTTGGATATTTGTTCATGTGAGTGTGTGTGTGTGTGTGTGTGTGTGTGTGTCTGGATTTGCCCTCATGTCTCTCCCTCTCCCCTTTTGGACCTTTTGCAACTGAATGCATTGAGTTGAAGTTGGACCTGAAATTGTGTATGTGTATGCATTATTCCAAGTACCGGCGATATTATCAATAATATCGTCAATATTATCAGTATCTCCATCTCAATGATACCAATAACACTGGTAGTATCCGAAATTCCAGGTATAGGTGATGTACCGACGATATATCACAAGTGTATCAATATCGCCAATGTTTTCGACTGTGTAAATTCCAAATGTCACTTGTTTCACCCGATGTGTAAGCGATATTTCGATAATGTCACTATAGTATTGCCAGTGTATTGGCAATATTTCAATAATATCGTTATAGTATCACCAATGTATCGATATCACCAAAAATTTATTTATTAAAAAACTCCAACCATTAAATGCCATATCAAGACTTAGGCTTGGGGCCCAAAAATCAGGCCCACCTATGATTCATGTGGAACATGAGCCTAATATGGGATGACATACCTGGTGATCAGGGTGGATTTCACATAAACACCACAGTGGGGCCCACCCGAGCTACCACCCCTTTTTCCAAGTCAAGTGAAATAACTCCTCTCCCTACACACACACACACACACACACACACACGTTAGGCACTTGTTTGTGCACCTTGTTTGTTAATCACATGTGTCTATGTGTCTAAAGTCCCTTGGAGTCCCTTGGTGAAAAGAAATGGGTAAATGAGGTGCCTTGGAGTCCCTAACCCCTTAAAACCAAAACAACCTAGCATCTAGATGACTTGGATTTTATAGGTAAACCTTTAGTCATCATTCATTAGCCTTAGGAGTCCTAAAAGAACCCTAACATGTAAGGCTTTAGAGGCCCCAAGCCGTTGTAAACAAACTGCCCAAAACAACAAAGCTAAAAGTGTTGTCGATCGATCAATCGACTGATCGACAGAAGCATCAACCAATTGAAAGAGGCTAAAACTAGACAGGGATATCTGGCCTAAAATCGATGAATATCGATCGATCAACAAAAGCATCTACCGATCGATGGCTGAAAAACTAGCCATTGGAAGAACAATCGAGTCAGGCTCGACCGATAGATCGGTCGACCCGACTGTCTATTTGACCGTTTTATAGCTGTTGGGAACTTTTGTCTATTTATATGGCCTTCGGTCCTTGGGCATTTTAGAGGGTTTTTGGTGTAATTAGAGCCCTAGGTGATTCCCCGCTCTTATCATTCATCCTAGCCACCAAACTTAAGAGATTCAAGTCATCTTCCTTGTGTTCATCACTCTAATGAGAATTCCAAACCTCATATTGAAGATGCACTTGATCATTCACATGTTCTAGAGATTAGACACTAAACCGAACATGAAAATCCTTGTCTACATCCTCTAGAGCATCCCTCTAGGTGAATCCCTAGTTAGAACAAACTACCTATTAGTTGTAGGGATTCAACCATCCTCCCATCACCTTGGTCACCTCACCGGGACATCATATGCAAGGTGATAGATCAAAGGAGTTGAAGCATTCGGCATCAATAATCGAGAAAGCAATGAGGAGCTGATTCAAGCACGGGAGAGCTTTGAAGAAGCAACTTGAAGAAGGCGCTACAAAGGGCCTCAATCCAACAAGTTGTCAAGGGTAGAGTCCATTACATGCTCTTTCCTTGTGCAAGATTAAGTATGAGAGTTTGATTCGATAGGTTCTTAGATTAAGACCTAGGTTCTTGTGTAGGGCCGAATTCACCGAACATGGGTAAGTACGTGTTAGTCTCCATGGGGAGACTTCGGCGAGAGTGTATATAGGGCCTTGGATTACGACCACTAGTGGTTGTTAGTTAGCCGATAGAAAACCAACTTAATCTCCAAGGAAGCCGGTTATTGTGTAGGACTGAGGTTCATGAGTAGCCTATAGAAAACCACTAAGTCTTCGATGGAGCTGGTTCTTGTGTAAGACCGAGGTTTTTGGTGAACCTATGGAAACCCAATTGTAAAGGTTAGAGGTGAACCTGATTTAAAACCTCCGAGATAATAAATACCGGTACACTCAAGGAGAGTGCGTCGGCCGAGAGTGGAGTAGACAAGTAGTTGAACCACTATACATGCTTGTGTTTGTGATTATTATTTGAACACATTTCTATTCATGCACTATGAGTTTAATTGGTGAATTATATAAATACTTGAATGGATTGAATGCTAGGCACTTGATTGTTTATTCACACACGAGTTGTATTTCGCATCTCTTATAGACCGGTTGCTTAATTTGTGCATCTTATGTAGTCTATGTGATGGGACCTGGAAGCCTAAATGTTAATTGGTAAATTAGTTTTAATTGAGCATGAATTTTTAAGTGGCCTTAAGTGGCCTCCATTTTCCTAATTCGACAAAATTCAATAACTCCTCTTTAGCTCCCTACTAATTTTAAAGATAGACTCCATTTTATTTCCACACAATAACAACTAGCCTATAAGGGATTGACACATGGGCTAACTTAATAAAACTAAACTCATTCTAATTCATTGCTAATCAATGGAGAATGAATATATTATCATCGTTTCAGAAAAAAAGGAGAATGAAGAAAGGCCACAAAGAGTAACAATTGGAGCCTTATAAACCGAAATTTGATTACTATTTAATACGAAGATGACACTTAGAAAACTCACAATACCCTGACATTGACTAGGACACTTGAACACACTAAATGCTAAAATGAGGATCTTCAACAGGACCAATTGAAAGGACCAGCAGCCCACTGCTTGATTGTGGCTCATTTTTGGTCTACGCTCCCCAAAATGAGAACAGGCTGACTTTATAAGTATTCAATAGGTTAACTGAACCAACTGCTCTAACATTTTCTTTTTGAAAGATAACCAACTGCTCTAACATTTTCTTTTTGAAAGATAACCAACTGCTCTAATAAGTGTGTATAAAGAAGAGGAAAAAAAAAGAAGATAAACCCAATCCAATCCAGTGAGAACAGTGTCTTTATATCATTAAAGTAAAAGTTCACAGGTTTAACAGTGTTTCTTTTCTCTCTGTATGACTGATTTTCACTGTTATCAAGACATTTAGTTCCCAAGTTGATATAATCCTCAAATCGATGGCAATTTACACTCCATGGTTAGGACGTGAGTTGCAACTGGAAGTGTCACTGACCAATGGCCAAATAATTTCAAAACAACCATGAAATTGAGATGCCGCAAACGAGCATCATGACATCATGAAATTTTTAAACCCAACAAAATAAATTCTATGGACATGAAATTAAGGCAGCATACTGTAAATGAGAACCAATATAAACTCTGGAAAAGAAGCCAACATGTTAAATCAATGCTCTATTTTAATCTTCAGGATCCAGAAACCATAATATCATAGAAAGGACACAAAGAGAGAACCATAAATAAAATAAGAAGTTATCAAGGCAAGTTTCTAAAACAGAGAATACCCAGAAAACATAAGTTGCCTCACCAATTCGATGAAGCAATTGGATTTCTCCATCGATTGAGGGTTTATCCAAAATGCAAACATGTTGAAGCATGAATCAGCAACCCATTACTGCACAGTTGTATACAAAAGCTCCCGCTCGTCCCCTGACAGCAAGCACATTCCAATCGGGCTCTCCGCCACCCTCAGGACCCCAGGAGTGCAACACAATAACTTCACCTTCAGGCCCTCTGCGTCCACCAACCACCAATAATTTGTCACCGCACGCCTTGAACGCTAGACCCCAACCGTTATAGGAGTCAGCCCTGACCGGCAGTGCCCTCGCAACATTCCACATATTATTTATCTTATCATATATCTTAACCTCATTTGTTGATTCGTCAGCAGCATAAAGCTGATTATTTACAACAGCAACCAGAGGAGGGCTCTGCGCTGCTCTATTGCCACGTGGATACATATTTCTTATCCTCCTCCACGTCCTTGTCTCAAGGTTATACTCCTCGCCACAAGTTAAAGAATCTGTATTACTCGACATGCCTCCTATGACATAGAATTTCCCGTCCATAAAAAAGCCAGAACACAATTTCCTTGGTAGGTTCATTTCAGGCAAAGTTTCCCAACAACCCATCTCAGAATTGTACAGCTCAGCAGATTTTAAAACACGGCCATTCCTATCACTCCCCCCAGCAACAATAGCAATTTCTCCATGACTGCTAGAACCAAACAGACAGCGTGGTATGTTCATCAACGGGCATCTGGACCAATCACGTGCTACCAAGCTGTACATCCATATTGCAAATCCTGATAATTCTCGACCGAAAACGAGCAATTGAGTCCCTACCGCAAGAGACTCCTTGTCTGCACATGAAAAACATTCATCACACGGCATCCTAGGTAACCTCATCCATCTCTGTCTTACAGGATCAAAAGCTTCCCAAGGCATTAAACTGCAGGCTAAGTATACCCAATGTTCAACTATTCCCAGCTGTCTCCTTAATTTGTAAAGATATCCACTGCCAATTAACAGTTTGAACCTTTTACTCAGACAAGAGAGTGAGGGGTAGTCCGATCTACAGGTCCAGGCAAGGCAATCTAGTGCCATGTCATCATGAAGACCAGGGAGGAGACAGTCATTTGATGCTTGACCATCGTAATCCCCTCCAGATTGTGTCTTATGTGTCGGTTTTCTCTTCTTTAACCCTATACGTTCCCAACTAGTCACACATATTTCACCGTCAAATATGGTTTTTTTAACGTCTTTTAGCAAGTTCCCATTCCGAGCTAGTAGCATGTAAGCTAATAAATACCAATTTGTCTGAAACGATCCATGGCCTCGATCGAAGGGACTGAGGCACTGTGAAAGCACACATCCTTGAGCACCAACCATGGCTCCTGATTTGCAATCAGACTCTTCCCTTTTCCTTTTTGGCTTCTCAAAGGAACAGATGAAGAACATCCGAGAGACTTTACAATCACGCAGACAAGGCTGTTTGGAAAGATGGAAAAAGAAGTCAAAAGGCAGCTGAAATGGAACCACAAGATCAAATTCTCAGGAAAAAATAAAAATAAATAAACCTCACCCGTATTAAACCAAAACTTATCGATTTTCAACGCCAAAGCATTTCGATCCTTCGACATAAATCACAGTCCAAAACATTCACTGTTACCAAATAAAAGAAAAGCAATGAAATCAAGCACACATATTGTAATCTTAACAAAAATAAAATAAAATGGGCAATCCTTTGCGTTTCAACTGAATCACAATTGTCATCCAGCAAAGCGGTCACACAAAACCAACAAACAAAATTAAAGATGATAATTTGGAATCTGCAAACAAAGTCCCATTTGCTACCTCCAACAAGAATAATAACACAACCAGAGATCAATGAAGTACCCAATGTCACTATGACTATCCCTTTCTTCCAAATAAAATCTCACCATCTCCTCTGCCTCACTAAAAGCATCAAATTAGACAAACTAAGTAATAAGGAATCAATAGTAAGGAGAGCGAAATTAACAAAAATATCCAAAGTGGTGAAGAATTTCCTCATTTTTGTCAAATTGGCGCTCTCTCCAGCCCAAAAGGCAAAGAATTCTTACAGATGAACAGATCTGCAGATCGTGACATCAAAACAAAACTGCCTAACTCCATCAAGACTACACCTTTTCCATTCAAAACCCACCGTAATCAGTCACAGATAGATGAGGCAAAGCAATAAAAGCTTAAACAAAATCTCTACCTCACTTCAGCAAAGGCACAAGTGATGCAAAACCAGAAGATGCAAATCAACCTTAAAGTTCCAGAATCATAACAAGGGGGTGGGGGGGGGGGGGGGGGGGGGGGGGGGGGGAAGTACTTTCTGGATATAACCTAAACAGATCGAAATGATCAGATCTATCAAGCAGAAAATCTCACCTCAGAAGAAGATGTGCCGTTCCTTGATCAGAATCCCAGCATCCGAGACGAGCGAAAGATACAGCACCTTCAAATAGGAAAGAATTCCATCTATTCACTAAAGTTTCAGCTTTCATCAGAAAATCAATTCAGATCCTCCGAAAAATCTCACCTCAATAAAATATGTCCGCCATTTTTCCGCCTGAAACCACAATCCACACCATTTTCGTCCAGAATATCTCCTTTTTCTTCAGCCGATTACTGCCAAAATCTCCCTGGAGCTACCGTTTCAAGGGAAAATCAACTTCTTTTATCAGATCGAGCTGATTCCCACCAGAAATCCCGATCAGTAAAACAAGGTCAAAATCAAATGCCGGAATGTCTTCTCCGCGGACAAAATTTCACCGGATTTCAGCAGACAATGGCAGAGATCTTTCCAAAGAGTAAAGATCCGGCCACCAGATGACAACCGCAAGAACAGGCAAGAATTGAAAGCCCGCTGCCAGAAAAGGAGATCTCCTCAGTTCATTAACCCAAACCTGCCAGATTTTGCAGAGAACCGCGGAAATCTCACCGAGAGGGAAGATCCGCAAGCCAAAATCCGATCACGAGAGGGAATTGAAAGATCGCAGCCGGGAAAGGGAATCTCCTCCGTTGGATGGCCGGAATCTGACGGCTTTTCTTAGATGACGTCAGAAAACCTCGCCGGCGAAAGGAGATTTCCCGATCCGGATCCGAATCATGTGAGAAACCTCATTGAGAGAGAGAGAGAAATAGGTGAGATTTCTCTCTCTTCTTCTCTTTGTATTTTTTAAGGTTTAAAGAAGGTAAAACAACCAGAGCAGGAATCGAACCCTCGATCACTCTCACACACACACAACACCGTCTCTACTAGCTCAGCCAACGAGCTTCTCTTTGATCTCTGCAACGGATTCTTTTTCTTCCACCCTTTTATAGCTGCTTTCCGACCTCGTCTTTTACCGCGATGTTAGATAAGGGCAAAAACGGTAAAATAAATATATAAGAACCACAGCATAGTTAAGGCGATATGCGCGAAGGAAATATTGAACAGGTGAGGTCAGGCCCTGACCGTGAGGTTCACCTTACTTTATATCCACACCGTTCATCCGTTTTTCCATATCATTTTAGTATATGATTCCAAAAATGTAGGAGATCCAAATCTTATGTGGACCACACATAGGAAAAAGTTGTGATTGACCATTAGAAGCTTTTTGTGGGCCAAAAAGGTTTTAGATCAAGTGATATTTTCCTCTTCCCTTCCTACCGTTCGATATAACGTTTTCAACGGTTTGGATGGAAAATAAACATTAAGGTAGACTTAAGTGCACCCTCGTAAAAATTTAACATGGATGCTCAATCACCCCTACTTCTAATGGCATGGTGTACTTGAGATTTGACTCTGCTTCATTTTTCTTTTTTCTTTTTTCTTTTTTTTTTTTTTGCTTGTAACCTAAAATAAGACGAAAAAAGAGATGGACTGCGTCAATACACATTATATACGTTAAGGTGGGTCCCACAATTAGGGTGGTAACTTATTGGAAAAGCTGGTTGCACCTTCCCAATTATAGAGCATTTACCTACGTGGCATAGTTTTATAAGACAAGGAAGGGTGATTAAGCGGGGTAGCCAGTGGATATGCCATAATTAGAAAACAAAGGCAGGAATGGACGGTTAGGATTAAAATCGTTAATGATCCATATTTCGAGTACACTTATGGCCCACCTGATGACAGAAAAGTAATGTATAAGTAATGTTCAAAGAGATCCCCAGATGGTGTAAGGACTGGATTTCTAACAGGTATGCTAAATTGACTCGCAAGCCGCGATTCGCTTGCTCAGCATCTACTCGCGTGGATCGCTGTAGAAATGCCCGATAGGACGGGACGGGATTCCGTTTCGCACGTGATGGTTGAAATTTCGGCTGTGATTTATATGGTACTTTATGGAGTCTTTTCGTATCTTACTCCCGCAGCCTCTATGGTGAGCTCGTACTTAGATCTTCACGCAAATCCAGACCATCAATGGAAGAACGTTGTATGATTCTTGATCAACGATATGTGTGGTGCTGATCTTTACTTGGCGATTCCATACATATGATTTGATGAACCTAGCCATGCATGGACCATGCTTCATAAATCCCTCAAAGTAGATGATCTTGGGTGTGACTTGGCTGGACTGAAACCAGTGATGTGGGTGGTACCCTGGATGTATGACTTGTATGTCAATGTCAACCGCCCATTTTTTTCAACTCATTTTTATAGCATGAGCCCAGAACTAAAGTAATACAAATCTTAGGGGGACCACATGAAGTTATGGTGTGGTTTACTTAAGATTTGTATATGCCTCTTTGTTAGGCTCATGCCATAAAATGAGTTGGTAAAATGAATAGACGGTGTAGATACGTCATAGTGGGCCCATGGTCAAGGTATCACCCTCATTGTTGTGTAGAAGATCTTGGCCATCAATCATTCAAATTGGAGCTTTGCTGTTGAATCCAAATGCCGCATTTGTATTGAACCTAAGATCCATATTGATAGGATAATCCTTACCCTGTTAGTGGGACATAAAATGGACGTCCATAAAGAAAAAACCATCAAATTCCAACTAACGTGACAAAATGGATGGCTGAGAATGGCTGAGATAAAACGATTTTGAAATCATTTTCATGCACTCCATCCACAATACATCCAACGGTTTAGATCATTCTAATACATTTTTTCCACGTGTACATTCATGCATGAGTAAATGATACCCAATGCACCAGACTCGTACCAAACAATTCCTATTTCTCCATTCTCCGTTCTCAAAGTTCTGTCCGTCGTTCTGGATAAGGAACCGTAAATGGATATAGCGAAGTTACTTAAATGCCCTTCTTATTTCGAAAACGACATCTATCTTTATTTAAATAACGAATATGACACTCCTTGCTTCTTTGAAATCACGAATAAACTTTCATTAATCGCTTTAAATTCTTTTGTCAAGAGTTTCTCATTTTAGTTCACACCTTGTAAAGTAAAGATTCTAACATACAACGAGTTTGATGGTTAGTAAAAAATCCAATTACAATTAAGTGCCAATTTATCATGTATGTACAAAATCCAAACCGTCAGAAAGGTCAGATCACCATAATAATACTTAGAAAGAAATCAAACTGATGAAATCAGTTGGTGGACCACATTGAAAGTAACATACACTACCTGATCTAATCTCAATGTAAAAGTATGGATTATATTAAATAATTTTGATTTTTTAAATCATATGATATTCATGGTAAAATAAACACTTTATATGGATTGGATGTCATGAGAACGAGATCCAGTGGTATGGCCTAGCAGTTGAATCTGAATTAACGGTCCATCCAGTTGTATATGAGCGTTTCTCTTGTTTAAACGTTAAACATTTACTAAGGTTTTATTTCCCATGCATTTACGGCTTTTTCCATCTTCATTGATGTCTACCTGAATCCGTACTTTTCCTACAATCATGACGCCATCAAACGGACAAAACGCCTCGCCGTTTGCTGCCGTTAGTTCTGTGGACCGACGTTCCAACTTCGGCAAATTGTAGGGTACCGATGCGTCCTGACGTGAATGGGCGGCGAGAATTAGGTGTTACCCCGGCAACAGCTTAGTGGGTGCTACCATAAGTGTGTGGGGCCCATATAGATGTATTTTTTATATATCAACGCCGTCTATCTGTTGTTTCATATCATTTTAGAATGTGACCCAAAACCTTAAGAAGATCTAAATCTCAAGTGGACCATACCACTAGAAACAGTGATGAATAACCATTAAAAACTCTTTGTGGGCCACAAAAGTTTTTGATCAATCTGATCTTTATATTTTCCCTTCATCAAGACCTTATTTACATTATCAAGAGCTTTGATTATAAATAAACATTGCTGAAACCTTACGATGGGCTCTTTCAAATTTTTAACAGTAAGCACTCAATCACACTGTTTCTAGTGGTATGTTCCACTTGAGATTTGGATCTTCATAATTTTTGGAACATTACCTTAAAATGGGCTTTTGAAACGGATGGACGGAGTGGATATACAAAATATCATCCATGTTGGCCATACCCTAGGGGTAACACCCACTAAGCTGTTCCCTGGGTAACACCTAATTCGCGCCCGACATGAATAGTGTCCTGATGCGACTGCCATTACAAGTGGCCCCATGTCTTGTTGATCTTGACGGTAGATATCTTACCATTGGCTGGATCAATATTCGAAAGGGAAACGGACTGGGTGGTGTGTTGACGTCATCAGGTCCTATGGCCCCACCATCTTGTATGTTTTACATCCACACAGTCCATCCATTTTTTAGATCATTTTAAGGCTTGGGAAAAAATGAGATAGATCCAAAACCAACTCGACCTTGTCGAGTTTTAGACATGCCTTGTGGGTTTTTTCTTTTTTATGCCCTTAAATGATCTGGATGGACCGTGTAGATATAACACATATGGGTGCCAAAGGGTGGTGACGTTGACACACCATCGAGGTTGGTGGTGTGTGGCACACCATGCAATCCGCTTCCATTTGAAAGACACGGGCCAAAGCGCCACTTGCGGATCCCTCATCCAGTCCAGGGTAGACTGTATTATTTAAATGGTCCGAACGACTAAAAATGGGGAGCGGATTAGCTGTTACCTTGATGTGGGGCCACCTTGATATATCTGAATGACTGAAAATCGGAGTGGATTACCGTGTAAGGCCCACCTTGACATATTTGTTGTATATCATGTTGTGCATCTGTTTTTCCATCTCATTTTATAACGTGATACCAAATATTAAGAAGATCCAAGTCTCAGGTGGACCACACCACTAGAAACGGTGGCGGATGACTATTGAAAACTTTTGGGGGCATAAAAGTTTTGGATGAAGTTGATCATTGTATTTTCCCTTCATCCACTTCTTCTTGACATTATCAAGAGATTGGATGGCAAATAGATATTACAGAAACCTATTGATGGGCCCTTTGGAATTTTTAATGGTGAGGCACTCAAACACCATTGTTTCCTGTGGTGTGGTCCATCTGAGATTTAGATGTGCTTAATTTTTTAGACGAACTCCTAAAATGGGCTGGAGAAACGGATGGACAGTGCAGATATACAAAAAATCATCAAGGTGGGCCCCATGATAAGGGTAACACCTAATCTGCTCCCTTAAAATTGGGCCTCACTTTTCTAAATTAGTGGGTCAACATATCAGCCCCACTTACTCCGTGGGACCCACCCATCGTAATTTATCATTCTATCCACGTTATCCATCTAGTTTGCCTACTCATTTTAGGGCATGAACCCAAATTGAAGCATATCTATAGCTCAAGTGGACCACGCCAAAGGAAACAATAGGGATTAAAAGCCTACCATTGAAAACTTCTTAGGGGCTACCAAAGTTTTGAATCAAGCTTATATTTGTGTTTTCCCTTCATCAAGGTCTATGTAACCTTATGAACATATTGGATGGCAAATAAACATCACATGGACCTTAGGACAGTGGGCGTCATTACTGTTATTGTTTCCTATGGCATGGTCCACATGAGATTTGGATATGCTTCAATTTTGGGCTTATGCCCAAGCAAGCAAAATGGATGGACAGCATATATAAAACTCATACATCATGGTGGGCCCCTCAGAGCTAGGGGCAGGACGCAATCGTCGTCCAACTTGTCATGTCTGAAACCACACTTTTGGAAGTGCATTCACCTAAAGCGAGAAAAAGAGGCACACGTGTATAAGATTGGATACACCGATCGACCAATCCATACCATCAAGTCATCTGGTACCAAATGGAACTGATCTTTAAGACAAGGCATCTCTACATAGGGGATGACTTAATTGAGCGGATACTCTGTTAGCTGCGCAACGCACCCACACGGTAAGTCACACAATGCACGCACCCACCGGTGGGGTTAGGGGCTATTTGGTAAAACTTATTTTCTACACTTATCACTGAAAGGGGCTATTTCAGTCATTTTTTTCCATTCAGATCAGTTTGGTAAATTCAAAATATTAAGTGCTTAATCTAGATTTTCACTGAAAAAATTCAATATTTTTTAAGTCTCCTTCCTGTGGCTTACTCCTTAACGCTGAAAGTGGTAAGTGATTTCAATTTAAAACTTTTTTCAAAATACAATTTTACCCTCTTGTTGCTGCCGACTTTGATGTTAGAAGCCACACGGTAAGTCACACAATGCAAGGGGCTATTTCAGTCTTTTTTTTTCCATTTAAATCATTTGGTAAATTCAAAATAATAAGTGCTTAATCTAGATTTTCACTGAAAAAAATCAATATTTTTTAAGTTTCCTTCCTTTGGCTTAATGCTTGACAGTGAAAGCGATAAGTGATTTCAATTTAAAACTTTTTTCAAAATGACAATTTTACCCTCTTGTTGCTGCCGACTTTGACAGTAGAAGCCTAATTGATGTCGCAAAGTACTTTGCCCTATCATAATGTATGTGTTATATCCACACCGTTCATCCATTTTGCTAGATTATTTTAGGGCATGAGAAAAAAAAAAAAAAAAACGAGGCTAACCAAAAGCTCAAGTGGACTACACCACAGATAGTGGTGGGATAATGACGCCCACCGTTAAAAACTTCCTAAGGCCCATTATGCTATTTATTTGCCATCAAATCTGTTCATGAGGTCGCATAGACCTAGATGAAGGGAAGAAACAAATATAACACAAATATAAGCTTGATCCAAAATTTCTGTGGCCCCATAAATTTTCAATGGTAAATATTTAATCCCCACTGTTTTCTATGATGTGGTCCACTTGAGCTTTGGATCTACCTCATTTTTGGGCTCACGACCTAAAATGATCTAGAAAAATGAATGGACGGTGTGGATTTAATACATGTATCACGGTGGGCTCACAAAACTTTGCCACATCAACATGGTATTGGATGTTATGTCACAAGCAATCTGTTGAGCTCTGAATTGTGCATATTTTAACCCCAATTCATCACTCATCATATATGTTTCTTATGGTTTAAAGACTAATCTAATACATGGTTTTGTGTTTGTAGGAATGAGAGAGAGTCTTCGTCATTTGGATGTTTATAGACACTTCCTACATACCTTGAAGATGAAAGGAATAAAAGACCAAAGGTGGAGCAAAGATGCAATGAAGATAAGGAAAGAAAAGCAGAAAAATCAGCAATTTACATGACCACCGGCCGGTTGGCCAAACCCTCAAGAAATTTAGTTTTCACTGGACTGTTTTTGTGAAGGGCGGCCCCTTGATTGGCCGACCGGATGGTGGGTCAGCCTATACAAATAAACGTCTAGAGACTTTTGTATTTTGAAGTGTAACCTCCGGCCGGCCAACCAGCATCCTAACTGCGTAAGAAGACTTCCAAATTCAGAACTTTCCAACTTTGTGCAGGATTTCTCCTATAAAAGACCACCTCCACTCTCTCTCTAAGGCATCTAGCAACATGGGGAGCAAAAGATTCAAGACCTAGGAGGCTTCCTAGCCTCCTACAACTAGTTTTCTTTTTCTTCTAATTTTAATTCTAGTTTGTTTTCATGTTTTTCTTTAGTTAACTTCTTAGCTAGAACTGAGAGGTAAAGCTTATAGTTTTCTTAGATGGTTTAATTCGTTTTTAAGGTTTCAAGTTTGAATTTAATGTTGAACAATGGTTTGTTTATATTTGAATAAAGTTCTAGTTTAGTTTTTCTTTGATTTATTGATGACTCCAGGCTCATGTGATGCTTAGTGAATCTATTTCTAGTAACTTAGTTGTTTTACAAAGATTTAGACCTGTACGCTATGAGGAATCAGATTTAATAGGCTCTAGACCTTGGATCTTCATATGGGAACTTCGAACCAAAGTTCTATCTTTTTCAGAAATTCTGAAATATGTATTGGTTATTTATGTGATTTGAATCAAGTTCAAACCATGATATTAGTTAAGCTTTGTGACAAGGTTTGATGATTATCATAGTTATGATCTTAATCTATTGGAACTAGGATTGACCCATGCAATTGAGTGTGCTTAAGTCCTAACCTGAATTGAGGGAGTCATGTCGATGAACAATACATGTGACAAATTGTTTTGATAATATAACCGCTTTATAATCCGGCTAGATAGGATTTGATTTCAATTCTAGTTGAGTAATTGAGAAACCTATACGAATTATATATCAAGGAGAGCTATAAGTGGATCTTTGATGCTCTAGTTATTCCTTATTATCATATTTTTCCTGTTTGATGTTTAAAACCGATTTCATAAACCCATTTTAAAATTCTAGTTATTAGGATACTTTGAATTGTTTACTTCCTTCCATATGGATTGACCTCAGTCTGACCGAGATTATTACTACATCACAGCCTTGCACTTGAGGCGAGAGAACACAATCCGAGTAAAGGGGAATAGATGAGGGACATGGATTTCCTGCCAAAGCCTTTCGCATGAAGTTCTTATGCTGGGAACTTAGGTGGGTCCCACCGTGATGTTTATGAGAAATCCACCCCGTCCATCCGTTTTGTGAGATCATTTTAGGACATGAGAACAAAAATGAGCCAAATCCAAGACTCAAGTGAGCCGAAAACGTGAGGATTGAATGACCACAATTGAAATATTTGTGGGGCCACATAGGTTTTGAATTAGGCTAATATTTGTGTTTTCAATTCATCCCAGTAGGAATGGTGTTATGAACGGTATGGATTGCATATAAACATCACTGTGGACCCAGGGAGGTTTCAACGTTAAGAATTTCCCTACCCACTTCTTTCCTTTAATGCGGACCCACTTGAATCTTGGCTCTGGCTCATTTTTGTTCTCATGTCCTAAAATGAGCTCACACAATGGATGGATGGGGTGGATTTCTCACAAACATCACGGTGGGCCCCACCTAGGTTCCCACCGTATGAACTTCCTTCCAAAGGCTTTTCAGGAAATATGCGGACAAGGTAATCCATTAGTGGGTGTTGCATTGACCGTGGCCCACCTTAATATATATGATATATATCTAAGCCGTCCATCGATTTTTCTAGATCATTATAGGACATGGTTCCAAAAACAAAGAAGATCCAAATCTCAGGCATAAGAAATAGTGGTAATTGAACTCCCACCATTAAAAACCTCTTGAGGGCCATAAAAGTTTTTGATTAAGTTGATATTTGTGTTTTCCCTTCACCGAGGTTTGTGTGACCTAATCAACAGGTTGGTTGGAAAATAAACATTACAGATGGACCTAAGAAGTTTAAAGGTAGGCGTTCAATCATCAGTGTTTCTTGTGGTGTGGTCCACCTAAGATTTAGATCTACCTCATTTTTGGGTTCATGCCCTAAAATGATCTGACAAAATGATTGAACGGTGTGGATATGACACGTACTTCATGATAGGGTATAAGAACTTTGCAGTGTCAATAGGGCCCACCTCTATACATTTATTGTAGATCCAAGATGTAAATTAGTTTTTCCATATCATTCTAGGCTGTGGTCATAAAAATCAAGCAAATCCAAATATATATAGTGCATTTATTCAACAAGATAAGAGTTTTTTTTCTCTTGCTCTACAAAGGATAGAAATTGAGATAATAAGGGCAAATATGACAAATTATCAATTTTCAGACATTAATGGTTTGTGCTTACCAAACAGATTTTTGTGAAAAAAAAAAACACTTAATTTAAGATATCAGAACCTTTTCAGACAAATTACCAAACAGATTTTTCAGTAGTTATAAGTACTATAATTCAACACTTTAAGCTTTCAGTACTAAAATTAATTTGTAGACCTTATTTTTTAGTTTACCAAACGACACCTTAGTGTGTCTCCTAAGCATTTCAAACCTGAGACCTGCTGTTGAAACGCTTGGGTGTCTTCCAAATAGGCTAGCAAGTGAGACACCGGTCCGTTTTTCTGTTAACTTACAAATGGTTGTACGCTTAGCAAATATGAATCGTCCATCCATTTGACTAACCTTCATAAAAGCATATCTACATAATGGTGGTATGGTCCCACCCTAATTGTAGTTGTAGCTTGCAAATGGTGAGTCTCACAATAAAAAAATGTCAAATTACATAATTCTGAATATACATTAGAGAAGTTCTTCCACAATTTATACGTAATCCAAGCATCAACTGGTCCCAATTTCTATACCATTATGTATTCCATTGAATTAGTTTTTCTATGGTATATAGATCTTGACATTTAACCTGCTAAGTATAGAGATTCATAACCTACAATGATGAGTGATCATGTTTAAAATAATAATTTTTATTTTATAGTTTTATGATTTTAGGAAAGTTCTTAAATTAACTCCAATTTACCACCATTTTTAGAAGAAGTGTTATACTTAGCATCCTTTGAACATGGTTTGGGAAGAGTTGAAGAGTTAATCACATAAATGGAGTGAAATTGTAAATTTATCCTAAAATAATGAAATCTCAATAATATCTTATTTAAAAGTTTTTACAAAGGTTCTGCTCTTTAACAAATTTTATCTTTATTCCTAAGCAATTAGAATCTTATCCTTGCATCGTAGGACTGAGATTAAAACAAATAATTTTGTTTATATCTTTTTTATTAACCTCTAACTTCTCTAAATTTATAAAAATGCAACTACTAAATAAAGGAGAATTCTACAATTTTCAGGCCTTTGATAATTCTCATGTGTTGAGACTCCTATATTGAGGAGAGAAAAGAGAGAAACTCTGTTGGAGTGTTAAGTCCCTTGATACACATTGATATGCCATCCTCTATGTGTAACGCTCTGAAAATCGACTCCCGAGTACGGAAACTCCGATCTCGAGTTCTCGAGCGTTAACTTAGTAAAATACTTGATTAGGAATGCGGCAAGTGGAAAATACTCCCACAGGTGTCCTCAATCAGATTTACATTCATTCAAGACACAAATAATCGGAGTAACGCATTTTAATTAGCGAATCAAAAGTAAAGCGGAGATAACTACATTATGAAATATAGGGCTAACACCCAAAAAGTACAATTCAAAAGTAGTGTCAACCCATATGAGAATTATACGAAGCACAATAAATGCAATAGGAATGGAAATTACAACTACAAATGGGATGAAGCTATAAAACTACTTCGGCACCCTAAGCGCACCACCACCTAGTCATATTCTCAAGGTATCTACATATGTCAAATAGAAGGCGTCAAATGCCAACATAGTGAAGAAATATCTTCAAGATTATACTCAGGATATTTTAATTATAAACAAGTTCACATGACTATATTATTCTTAAGCACGTTATCACTAATGCACAAATACTATGCAGGTTGCACATGTTATGCACTCAAGCAGGCACAGTCAATGAAGGCATACAAAACAATCAATTTCATAAACTAGTTGATTAAATACAGAGAATGCATTAGATGTAAATAAAAGAAAATGATTCACTGGTCTTTCTAACAGTCGACCAGCCAACCGCAAGTGCATGCATGTCCCGAGCAAAGTCAAATCACATGGTACGCTGATCTTTCTAACAGTCGATCAGTCACCCACAAATGTAAGTATGAAGGTCGTTTTCGGTATACTGGCCTTTCTAACAGTCGAACAGTTACTTGGAATGCTAATGTTATGTATGCATGATTAGTTCAACATTTATTAATCATTTGGCATATAATAGTATTGGCGAAGTTGGAATACTATCATTATATTACGATCTAAAACTGGATCACCTGGCTTCTTACGGTGCGTCACCAATCATCATTAGTGACCCCTAAATTTCTATTTCAGTTTTCATATTCAAATATTCATTTATACAACAATCGAAGGGTGAGGGATCGTCTGCCAAATTAGCTTAACACAAATAGTCTCATCATCCAAATCATCTCAACATAAAATGGGCTCGTCACCCTCACAAATGCTCAAAGGACACTATGAGGAGGCTCGTCACCCCAATGTATACTAACAACTTAGACATGGTGTCCTATACCACCATGCCCTACCTATGAGACTTGGCAGGATCATATCGCACTGATGGTTATGAGTGGACTCGCTTCTATTAGCAATGGTGTTATTCAAGATTTCATAGAGTATGATTCAACAGTTAAACAAAAGAATGATTAATTTTGAATAAAACTTATTCGGTGGACCCAAGTGAACAACAACAAATTGATAGTGACCACTATCGGTAGATCGTGTCCCATCTTGGTCAATCAAATAAGTTTGTGATGGCCAACCAAATGGTAGACAGTACACTAGTCAAACGATTGTCATAGCTTAATCCATTACAATAATAATTTAGATTATCAAATACATTATCATAAATACAAAGTAAATTTAATATCACACTAGGGTATAATAATGACACAAGTTTATGAAACATTGTCACTTAATATATTAAAGCACCTGGCTCGACCGATCCAGAGGACCCTGATGACACAGCCCGAATGACAAAGGCCGTCACATACAACCACAAGCATAGATGGATTCTAATAGCACAATTTCATACCATTCAGACATTTTATGAAACATGTTATTAACTAAATGACAAATCGAGACATTTTATCGAATATGTTTTTCACTCATCAATGATTAGCAAATAGATTATAATATTAAAGTGATTTCGACATTTTCAACATAAGCAAATTCAACAAATTCAATTAATTATTTATTAAAATTTGTCGAAAAAAGCTTGAGGGCATATCTTCGCCTTAGAGTTGAAATTGCTCAATTTGAATGTGGCCCTAGCGTCCGAAATTTGAGAAAACGCTCCAAACCTAAATTAAAGCACAAACCTACCGTTAATGACTTGGATTTAATCCTAATTAAACATTAGACAATGAATTAAGGCTTACCTAATTCGATTAGAATGATATCATAACCTGATTCAACAAATTGGGGCCCGAAATCGATGCATCATCAGAATTTCATCGGAGTTGAGCTTATTTATGGCTTGCGAATAAGAGCGGGCCACCACGAATTGCTTGTGGGGGCCACTAACCCTAACATGAACAACTTTTAGTATCAAAACCTCAAAATCATATGAGAAAGATGGGTTTTTCAATCCTAATCCCTATGATATTGCTAGAAATAGAAAAAAGACACACATACGATAAGGGAAGACTTCATACCTCACTAATCAACAAATTTAATGACTGAAGAAGGCATGACACGGAGAGCATAAATCAAAATTGGTGAAAATGTCTTGGTGTAAGATCCACACCTGAACTCGAGCTCACACTCCCCCCCTCTCTCTTTCTCTTCTTCTCCCTCTCTTTATCTCTATTTTTATTTCTTTCTCTCCCAAACCCTAGCAAAATTCAAATTTGGGAGAGAAATGCCCAAATGAGCTCCTTATACAGTGTCAGATGTTGTACAAATGGTCCTAAGGGCTAGGTTCTTGGTTGTATAGCCTTATAGGAGGGTGTTTCTAACATTTAGGGCCCACTTAGGTCCACACAAGTCAATTCAATCTATGAGATAGTTGCTACAAGTGGAGATCCTCCTAAAGATACGATTATTTACATTTTGGATGCGATGATCAATAGTTATGATGCGGTGTTCATTTAACGATTACCGATCATCGATCGAGGCTACGACTTTAGGGATACTTGAGGGGAAATGTTTGAGACTAGGATCGTAATTTTCATTACAATCTAACGACTCAAAAGTCATAACTTCGCGTAAGTTCGAATAGAGAGAATTCACTTATGTTCTGAGAATTTCAGGGCAAATTTACATATCACATGTGCCACCCTTTCGCATCCAAGTTGAGTAATTCAGTGCATGGTCTTAGATCAATGTCCCACAAGGGTCGTCAAGCCCGCTAAGACAAACGATTTTCCTTAACATCACGTTTAATAGCCCGCTTACGAGCAATTGAGAGCTTGTTCAGATAATCCGAACATAATAAATTAGGTGGCGAGATTTCGTAGGCATGATGATTAGGGTTTGGATTAGCCAAGTTCAAAGTGTGGCCTATTCGCAATTAACGAAAATGGTGATTCAGTATGAATCACCCTAATCAAGAGACCTAATCCGATAATTTTCTAGACAATTTCTAAAACTTCCTAAATTCAACCTCATTATGATATTTATTTTTATATATATATATATTTATATAAAACTAGACTCTTTAAAATTTAATTTGAATTTTGAATAATCTTAATCGGACTTATAATGAAGGAGATATGAATTTTTTAAGTTTCCTAAAAATGTAGGGCCAACAGTTCAAATCCGGTCGATAGGTTCTAAATCAAGTTGATCGGATCTAGTGCCACCGGTCGACCGATTCCCCCTGGCCTGTTTTCCTTTCAAATGTGTACAGCACTAACCGGTCGACTAGTTCCAAATTCGGTCAGCTGGATCTTACTGGACTCCCAGATCCTGATTATAGAGTTTTTTGTTCAAAACCTCCTCTCATATCTATTTTGATTACCCTTATTTACAAAATAACATTTAAGTACCCCCCATTTGGATTCAATGAAAATACTATAAAAATCAAATTTCCAATAACAAATATTTCAATTTTCCATTCCAAGCACAAATCACGATTTTCTTTTTGCATTTTTCAAAAAGTAGCACATTTTAATTATAAAGTTTTTGTCAAATCCTAACCGTTCATAAATTTTGATAAATCAAAACTATGATAAAACACTAAAGTCCAGTAAAAAATATTTTAGATTTATGAGTGATGTGTAGTGTTATACACGAGCCAGACAAATTAATCGAAAAACTGTTCGGTTCACTAACTCATTGGACTAAAAACACTCGATACCATGATTCCTTAGACCGCTATCCCAAAACATCCAATTTCTAAGTTAACAATAATCCGGGACTTTACACTATGTAACGCCCAAAATTTTCGTTAATTTGGGAATTGAATGTCATTTGGCTTTACCTTTGATTTCTTAATTAAAGTGCATGTCTGTGCGTGTATTCGCACGTGTTTGGGACTAAAATGAGTGATTTTTCAAGGGAAGGAAGGACTTAGCATGAGAGTTAGAAAATCTCAAAGTTTGGGAGAGTATTAAACCATAGGTGTCTAAAGGTATTCGATGCAACAAGTATATCTCAAGCGATCGAGTGACTTTGGCTTATTTTTTTTCAAAAATTTGGACACTGGGTCTTAGTTGTACCGAGAAATACTCAGTAGAATAGAACTAGCCCTGGACAGCAATATACAACACCGTACAAAAATTGATAGCTTCAGTGCGTTGACTTAAAAAATTCGTATCTCCTTCAATACAACTCTGATTGAGGTGATTCAAAAGCCAAATTTAAGATTGATGATTTAATTTTATAAAAATATAAATAAAAAATAAAACCCAAATTCTAATGAGAATTATTTTAGGACGTTTTGAAAACTATATAGAAAATTATCAGTTTCATGCAGCTGATACTTTTGAAATTTTTATAATTTTTTTAGAAGTCGAAATGGAATGAAATTTGGTGAGAAAAAAGTTGACTTAATGTTGAATTTTCATAAAAATTATAAAAATATTTCAGTAACTAAAAGTACTAAAAATACTTACACGCAACAGACTTGTTAAATAAAAAATTTCTACAACTGCTAGTTACCGATGGATCGGACGTATCTTTTTCATCTTAACGTATTTGATATTTTCTTAGGAATTTCTTCTAATCTGTCAGGAATCATCTGATATGATTAAATTAAGATTTTTTTTTAGTATGTTTTTTTATTTCGGATAGTTTCCAGTTTAGTCGAATTAGGACTCTTGATTAGGGTGATTAGGACTGAATCACCATTTCTGTTAAATGTGAAAAGGCCAAACATTGAACTTAGATAATTCAAACCCTAACCATCACACACGAGAGATCTAGATATCAAATTCATTCTAGAAATGTCTGGATTATCTAAACAAGCTCTAAACCGCTTATTAGTGGACCATTGAACCCGAAACTAAGGAAAATTGTTTGTCTTAGCAGGCTTAACACCCATTGTGAGACATTGAGTCGAGATCACACCTCGAATCATTCAACTTGGGCTCACAAGGGGAGTGCATGAGATGTGCGAATGCCCTTATAAACTATTAAGAACTTAAGTTATTTGTGTACCTCAGAACTTTGTCGAAGTTATGGCTTTTGGATCATTAGATCATGATTAATTGAGGGCACTAACTCAAAATAATATCTTGCAACTATCCCTAAAGCTACGACCCTAATCGATGATCGGTAATTGTCAAACTGACTTTTGATCATAACCGTTGATCAATGTGTCCGATTTGCAGAGCAATCGAAGTCTTGCGTAGATCATCGCTAGGGGCAACTATTCCATGGGTTAGATTGACCCGTGTGGACCTAAGTGGGCCCCAAATGGTAATACCAACCTAACATAGGGTTATATAAATGAAAACCTAGCCCTTAAGGCCACATACAACACATCTAACACTATAAATACACTTCACTCGGGGCATTCCTTCTCCAAATCCAAATTCACCCTAGGTTTGAGAGAAAGAGAGAAAGAGAAGAAGAAGAAGAAGAAGAAGAAGAAGAAGAGAGAGAGAGAGAGAGAGAGAGAGAGAGAGAGAGAGAGAGAGAGTGGGTGGGTGGAGTCGAGAGCTTGGAATTGGGTTCCTTGTTCTTATGGGTTGCTAGTGCTCCATTCCAAGCTGTAGGAGTCATTGATTTCTCCATCGGATCTTTCCCCCATTTGGAATCGGAGGTAAGAAATGAATCCTACCTTCCTATTTAGACTTCCTTAGTGTTAAATTTCATGAATCTCACATTTACCTTTTCAATTTGATTTGGGAATCGGGTTTTTCCCAAATTTTCGATGCTAGGTCTACATCCGAGTCGAGGGCTTTCAACCCTAATATGAAAATCCACCCTTAAGCTTTTTTCGACATTTTAGATGATTGAATGTCTACGTTTTCTATGTGATTGTGAATATTTATGTTTTATTGAAATTAATTATGTTTTACATACTAAAACTGCTATATTATTATGATTCCTTTGTTATTGTTGTTGAGATGGTAGCCTGCTTGATGAATGGTTTGGATTGTATGAGGTTACGACATTTGAATTCATCCAGGGTTGGATGTGTTAGAAATACATAGAATCTCTTATTGTGTATACCAAGTGCTTGTTTATTTTCCTGAGTGAATAAAATTCACATATGCTCTTGATATTTTGTGAACTTATAGAATTACTTGGATTGTGAATAAAGTGCTTGGTTGTATTCCTAATGAGTTATTACGATGCTATATTTGAATGTTGAGTACATATAATCATGTTTATATTTTTATGTGTATGTGTTGCTTTGGATTAAGCTCTGAAAATTGTTTGACTAATGGACTGCTTACGCTTTGCATTACACTAAAATCACAATTTTGGAATCGTTACTTCTTTGGTTTAGGAATGACTTTAGGTTGTTCCTAATTTCAAACAGTTTTAAACTGTTCTTAAATGATTTAAAGTCGCACACCAATGCCTTAGGGCAAATATCAATCTGTCTACCCATTTCTCTCTTTCTCCCTCTCGCATCTCTCTCTCTCTCTCTCTCTCTCTCTCTCTCTCTCTCTCTCCCCTCTCGCTACAACCCTCTCTCTCTTTCTCCCTCTCACATCAGACAAGAAATCCCCATGAAATCAGACGAGGCTCGATGAAGGATTCCATTTTAGATCCAGTTCGACAAACCAATTGCCTCTCAGGTACTCTCTCTCTCTCTCTCTCTCTCTCTCTCTCTCTCTTACTTCAAATCTTGACCATTAAAAATAGGTGAAGATCACCAAGTGGAACCCTTAGAATCTTCACTTACTTTTGCTGATGAACCCTAAACCCTAGAAAAACAATTTTTCTTTTTTTTGAAAGATTTTGATTTTAGATTTGATGGGAGGAGTAGAGAAAGGAGAAGGAGATACATCTCCTTCGAAGCTTAAATCCAAAGATATAAGGTATTATTACTAGGATTTTTGTGGCATTTGCATATTTAAGAGATCTCTCATCATGACCCACATTCTCTCTCATCACAAGGTATTTTCTCAATCTCTAGGTTTTATTATTATTATTTTTATTTTTTACCGTTGGAAGATTTTGTAAACAAAGATTTCATTCAGCTTTGAATTTTAGTGCTTCTCCATCTCTTATGCTGTAGGATCAGATGGAAGATGAAGAAATTAGCGACGGTGATGAGCGGACCTCGTTGCATCCATGTGATGAGTGTAGTGCGAGTTTTCGGAAACCAGCGTATCTGAAGTAACATATGCAAAGACATTCTCTCAAGGTGTTTTTTCTTTGTCTTCTCTACATTTTTATTAGAATCCTAAGATCTTTTAATTATTTTTTTTCAATTTATTGAATAATTTTGTTGCTTAGGAAGAATTTTTAACTTTAAGGAGATTGGGTCCCCTGCCTTTGCAAGCGATGAAATAGATTAATAGATGGTTTGGATTGTTGAGTAGTATGACTAAAATCACTAGAGTTTATTACATGAACTCATGTAAGACATCTGAGTTGTGTAACAGGTGGGACACATTGAAGACGTGAATGAAGACTCACCTTCCAGAGTTGAATCATTAAGATTGGATGACCGAGTAATTCATGAGATGAATTTGCACTAACATTGCTTATGTCCTTCACTCAAAGGAAAAGAGGAAGGAGCAAGTTATATGTAGAGAGATAAATTCAAAGCAAATAAATGGGTTTTTTTAGAACAAAAGAGTCATGAAGGAAAAAAAAAGCAACAAAGAAAATATCCTAGGCTGAACTCTTTTTGCTAAATGTTAGAGTCCTTGCAGTTGTATTTTTAAATAGTTAGTTGGGTTTCTATTTGAAAAGACTTTTAGTAACTTATCACTATCTAGTATGCATGGACAATTGAGATTTACCGAGGACGAGAAAGGAATGCACTATTTATTGACAATTAAGATTCACATTAAATGGTGAGAAGGGATGTGGATGAGCTTGTGTGAATGCATGGCTGTGCATGTACAACCATGCAAACATGAGTATTGAATATACTCTGTCTATTAATGAATTTCATATAGGGTTCAAGCATATGACTGAATGGTAGACGGTCTGTTTCAATGTTGAGGTCTCGGGTTTAAGCCCAGATTACCTTATAGTATATTCCTAACCTACATCTACACCTTTCATTTTCTGAAGGTTGTGGCACTCCTCCCTCTTAATTTGAGCGCTTTAAATGACTCCTTTTATAATATGCTTAGATTATCTTTTGTCCTATTGGATGTGGATGTGTTGGGAACTACCCCAGCATGTCTCTTAGCTTGGAAGGGACAAAGGCAAGGGACGTCCATCAATTTTACCATATCATTGGCGTGGTATGGTCCACCCAACCCTTGAGTATGCCTTATTTGTAGGCTCATACTCTAAAATAATATGGCAAAATGAATGGACAGTGTGAATAAAACCAATACATCACGATTAGAGTCCCTGTTCATTCCTAACTACAATGGTGTTAATACTCAATCTATGCCATCAGCTTCGGTAATGACCTCTCCAATACTCAAGTTGGTACAGGCTGGTGCTGGACAAGCTATGTGGGCACCAACATGAAGTATGTGTCTTATCCATGAAGTCCATACATTTTACAACGCATTGTAGGACATAAGTCCAATAATGAGGTGATCCAAATCTCAGGTTGACCACACCATAGGAAACAACGATGATTGAACGCCCACCATTAAAAACCTCCTACGGCCCACTATAATATTTATTTCCCATCCAACCTATTGATTAGGTCACACAGATCTGGATGAAGGGAAAATACAAAGATCAGCATAATTTAAAATTTATGTGGCCCAAAAAATGGTACGGCAATCAATTGCCACTGTTTCCTATGGGGTTCCACCTGAGGCTTGGACCTCCTTCATTTTTGTGCTCGTGACATAAAATGATTTGGAAAAATGGATGGACGGTATGGATAAAAACATACATCATGATGGGCCCATAGAGCTTTTATGTATTACCCATTGGTCCATTGAAAGGTCGTTAGTAAGCTTTTGCAGCATTGGCTTGCTCTTGTAAACTTCTTAAAATGCAGGAATTGTAGGACAATCCTGTCCAGAGTGTACGTTAGCGGCACAAATACCGCATATGTTTTCTACAGTATCGCTAGGTTTTACCGCCTCGACCTTCCTTAGTTCCATAATGTCGACTTTCCTTGTGAGGCTAGCTTTCTTTACATTAACATCATCATCTTCTCTGAGGTTATACATTGCTCATTTTTCTCTGACTGAAGAAGGCCTAGGATTACTTGATTTGTCCAAAGTATCTCAAGATTAGGCATTCTCGACCAACATATCGAAGTAAGCTCATGCTTCCTTCAGATCCTTACTCATGAACTTGTTGTTGCATATCATCTCTATGAATTGACACATATTGAAACTTAATCTATGATAGAAGAAGCTTATAATTCGCCATGTTTCATAGCCATGGTGTGGGAAAGCAAGTAGGAGATATTTGAATCTCTCCTAGCTTTGAAAGAATGTTTCACCCTCTTTAACCTAAAAATTCATTATAACTCATCTTAGGGTATTTGTTTTATGAATCGTAAAGAACTTTTTCAAGAACTTTTAGGTCATCTCTATCCAAGTACCAATGGATTTCGGCCTTAGAGAGTGGAGCCATGATTTGACTCTTTCTTTCAAAGAGAAAGGGAACAATTTCATCTTTATGACATCCTTAGTAACAATATTGAATTGCAAAGTAACTACTACCTCGTCAAACTCTTTTAAGTGTAAGTAGGGGCTCTTAGAGCCCATGGAACTTTGACAAAAGTTGGATTACACCCAGTTTGAAGTCTATATTTCTAGCATTGTGAGGGAAAATCATATAAGAGGGTGTAGTGGCTCTTGCAGGTTGTAGGTAATCTCGTAGAGTTCTTATTGGAGGTGCATTGAACACCTCATTCCCTCCTTGATCCTCTTGGTTTGTCGGATTTTGCTGAACCAATTGATTTGCATCCGTACTTTCAGAATTCTCAGGAAATTTCAAATGTTTTCTAACACGTGGGTGGTTTAGAATTCCTTCAACCAATCCTCCTTCACTGAAGAGATGAAGGGTGTGGTCCTGTACCCAATGGGGTATAAACCACACATAATTCCAAAAGAACTAAAACCTAAACAGAAAATCTGAGAGAAAAACTAAATTAAGAAGACTAAGTTAGAAGGATAGTACGAAATTTGCTAAACTACGTTAATGAAGTCCTATAAAACAAAACAAACCAAAACTGTTACTAATATAGAAAATCAGAAAAGACATATTGTACAAAAATAATAAATCCTATCTATATTAAACCTAAGCTTCAGAACCATTAACCTTCAATAAAATCTCCGGCAACGGCAATAAAAACTTATTAGGTAATGTTAAGTGTAGAGCTATGCTATAGTAATAATTCGGTTGTGAGACCGAGATCGTCCTTAAGGATTAGGGAAAGTAACTAATTCTAAAGGGTAACTAGGCTATAACAAGGAGTAAGTTATTTTTTGAAAAGTATAAACAATTTTAAGAAATATGAATTCAAAATTAAAGGATACTAGAGCACCAATGATCCACTTATAGTTAATCCTTAATGTTAATTCATTCACCAAGCACAAACACAATTGGAATCGAAGTCCTGTCTCTATTCAATTGGAAGATAAATTCAGTTAAAGCACATTCATCAAAAACAAATTCTGAAAGTTCAAAAACTAGTTCTACTTCAACATGGAGAACTTAAACTAATGGAACTACAAAGCATTAACATATCCAGGAATCATGATAGAACTAGGGTTTCCATCATTCAATCTAATAAAACCAATCTGATTAACTCTAGAAACTCATAAGCATCCCAGTATAATAGAAGTCATAAGAGATTTTTAGAATTCTCTAAAATATTAACTTTATTTTGATCTAGAAATCTAAAAAATCCAATATTAAAGCTCAAAGTACTTGAATAAACTGAATTAAGACATTAAGAACGACTACAAGTTTCACCTCTTAGCTCTAGATAAGAGAGCTAACCAATCAAAGACATGATTAAACTAGAACTTCTTAAAAACATAAAAGAAAACTAAACTAGAACTAGAAAAAATTTATGAATTGGGAAGAACCTTTTCAAGAATTTCCAGGTCATCTCTATCCAAGTACCAATGGATTTGGGACTTAGAGAGTGGAGCCATGATTTGGCTCTTTCTTTCAAAGAGAAAGGGAACAATTTCATCTTTATGACATCCTTAGTAACATTATTGAATTGCAAACTAGCTACTACCTCATCAAAGTCCTTTAAGTGTAAGTAGAGGCTCTCAGAGCCCATAAAACTTTAACAAAAGTTGGATTACACCCAATTTAAAGTCTAGATTTCTAGCATTGTGAGGGAAAACTATGTAAGAGGGTGTAGTGGCTCTTGCAGGTTGTAGATAATCTTGTAGAGTTCTTACTGGAGGTGCATTAAACACCTCATTCTCTCCTTGATCCTCTTGTGTAACGCTCCAAATCTCGAGACCCGATTGTGACATCAGGCCTCGGTGGTTCGGGTTTTACAGTTATTTTGCGGAAGCGTAGTGTTCATACAAATAGTTCTTCGGTATCCGAGTACGAGTATAAAACCAACCATGTAAATGAAAATGAACAAGTAGGTAATTAACGAAGTTATCTAATCTGAAAGACATAATCATCTCAAAACGTGAGGCACAGTCACCACGGGTGGCCTCATCCAGCCAAAAGTGAAAATAAAACATACAGTCCAGAGTCACGACTCTCAAATCAAGGCCTGTCAGCCAGCCCCCTGACACTAAATATGATCGTCAGCCAGCTGAAAGTAAGATGACCCGACAAAATCCTCGAACTCACCCTGCAAACTCTCCTCTTCTAATTCACCTGCAACCATCATAACTTCATCTGGGGGTGTGTGGTAACACCGACCCAAGTGCGGGTGTGAGTGATTAATTCAGTGAGAACTATATTTCGAAGTTTAACATATTATCAAACGAAGCAATTTAGGCATTAACCATAAGCAAAACAGGGATTTCTATCCTAGTTGATTACCGCATGAATGACATGAGTTCGCACACCATAAATGTTTCAGATGACAATGAGGAATGCGAGATAGTTTGGCGCCACATCAAGCAACCAGGCACCCCAGAACCTTTGATATGAAGATTGGTGGATCATCCTTCGGTATCCTGGCCTTTAACAGTATGACAGTTACCTAGGTAATCATGACATGGATGCGTGATTAGGCCTTGTATTATTATTCCCATTTCAAACAGCATTTTGTGGAATTCAGAGTACCAGTCCAATCATAGGTCCAAATTTGAGTCACTTGGCTCTGATGGTGCATCATCGATCATCTCCAGTGACTCGAGAATTCCCTTTTTCTTCTGCGACCCTGTTACGGTTCCCTTTACACTGATGAGAATGGAATCCTCCCACCAGTCTCGATCATACCGATATGGTGGGTATTTTTCAGTTTTGCTCCAAGGACACTATTGGGAGGTGAACCAACCCGGCATAGGCCGACGACTCGATCACGGTGTCCCATACCGCCATGACCGGCCTAAGAGGCTTGACGGGATCGTATCGCACATTTGGTTATTGGTGGACTCAATACATTGGAGTGCCCTGGGTACTCTGACTTCAAAGGACTATGAAACAGCAACCATCAGTCATCCACACTGTCGTAATTAGGTGGAACCAATTGGTACCGGGGCTTCCGTTTGGCTTGCCGTGGGCGGTCAAGACCCGCGTAGTGAACTACCGTCAACCTTCCGGTTTCCCAATCCAATCGGGTACGCCTCGGTGACCAACAACTCGGGTTACCCGTCACAGAAGGTATGGCCAAAGATTTCATGTCAAGTCTCATCTGACGCTTGATTTAAATCTCACAATACGGGTAACTTAGGAAAAATCCTATTTAATTTAAATAAACAGAACAATGTGTTTCTAATCATAAGTGAGCATATTCCACCACATGAATTTATGAAAAAGTGATTAAGAAGCAAATTAATTCATTCAAGCATTTTGTCAAACACAAGAACTATAGAAATTCGTAAACAGTATAATTGCAAGAAATCCTATCTTAGAATGATTGACGACGATTTGTCCTAAATCTAGCAGCCACATCAATCCTAAACTGACAACATTTGATAAACGCAAACCTAGAAACATAATCCCGCACCTTAGGGTTTAGGGTTTTCGTATGATCTCGCAAGACTAGGTTAGGGCCGACGGAACACGTTCATGTGAGCACGAATATGGCAAGGTTAGGGTTGATAGCCACCATTTACAATCGTTGGGACATGAGGGACGAGGATTCGCACTTACCGACACTCGACAGTGGTTTGAAGTAGTCGTTGGCGACTCAACGCAACAACGAAGATGAGTAGTAGGTAGGATCTCGGGTCCCAAACCCTAGCTCAACCCAAGCACTCCGAATTTCAACACCTCTAAGTGACCTAATCCTCAAATTTTCTCTCCAAGCAAAGGGGTGAATGAGTGTTGAAAGCAAATGCCTCAACATTTCTTATTTATAGGCCCAGTAAGATCTGGATAGCCCTATGACTTGTAATATTCAAATTTTAGTCCATTTGAGGGCTATTTTGTTCAATATGGCCCATTGGGTCCCACACAACACAAACCTAACCGGTCATAAGATCGATCAAGTCGAGATCTACCATGGGTTGACATATCTCGCAGATCAGACGTGGCGATCAATTGCCACAGCGTGATACACGATTAACGGTTGTCGTGCCACGATCGGATGAGAGGTAACAGGTAGTAGCTTATGAATTTATTTGTGATTGGGGGCCTCAACCTCACGACATTTCAATGGTTCAGATTCCATTATGTGGACAATGACCGAAAGAACATACCTAGAACTCCTAGTCTAGGTCACTTACACTTCTCATGTGCACCACATTCGGAACCCAAATCGAGTGATTTAGCCCCTCGATTTGGCTTATCGTCCGTGTGGGTTGGCAAGCCCACTAAGATGAAGGCCCAGATCGATTTTTGAGTCAATCAGTGATTTATCAAGGATCTCACGGATGATTGGAATGCTCAGGGTCCCACCATGGGACTGTGGAGTTTGGTAACAGATGGGTTCGAAACGAAGCACAACTATACTTACTAACCCTGATAATGTCACAACTAGTAGGTGAATTTTTTAGGACGTTACATCTTAGTTTGGTGGATTTGCTGAACTAGTTGATTTGCAGCCGTACTTTCAGAATTCTCAGAAATTTTCAAATGTTTTCTAGCATGTGGGTGGTTTAGAATTCTTTCAACCAATCCTCCTTCACTGAAGAGATGAAGGGTGTGGTCATGTACCCAATGGGGTATAAACCACACATAATTCCAAAGGAACTAAAACCTAAACAGAAAATCTGAGAGAAAAACTAAATTAAGAAGACTAAGTTAGAAGGATAGTACCAAATTTGCTAAACTGCGTTAATGAAGTCCTATAAAACAAAACAAATCAAAACTGTTACTAATATAGAAAATCAGAAAAGACCTATTGTATAAAAATAGTAAATCCTATCTATATCAAACCTAAGCTTCAGAACTGTTAACCTTCAATAAAATCCTCGACAACAGCGTAAAAAACTTATTAGGCAACTTCAAGTGTAGAGCTGCGTTGTAGTAATAATTCGGTTGTAAGACCGAGATCATCCTTAGGGATTAAGGAAAGTAACTAATTTTGAAGGGTATCTAGTCTATAACAAGGAGTGACTTAGTTATTTTTTGAAAAGCATAAACAATTTTAAGAAAGATGAATTCAATATTAAAGGAAATTAAAGCGCCAATGATCCACTTATAGTTAATCCTTAATGTTAATTCATTCACCAAGCACAAATATAATTGGAATCGAAGTCCTGTCTCTATCCAATTGGAAGATAAATTCAGCTAAAGCACGTTCATCCAAAACGGATTCTGAAAGTTTAAAAACTAGTTTTACTTCAGCATGGAGAACTTGAATTATGGAACTACGAAGCATCAACGTATCTGGAAATCATGATAGATCTAGGGTTTCCATCATTCAATCTAATAAAACCAATCTTATTAACTATAGAAACTCATAAGCATCCCATATAATAGCAGTCATAAGAGATTTTTGAATTCTCTAAAACTATCAACTTTATTTTGGACTAGAAATCTAAAAATTTCAATATTAAAGCTCAAAGTACTTGAATAAACGAATCAAGACATTAAGAACGACTACAAATTTCACCTCTTAGCTCTAGCTAAGAGGTCTAGCTAATCAAATGCATGATTAAACTAGAATTTCTTAAAAACATAAAAGAAAACTAAACTAGAACTAGAAAAATTCTAAAGTTGAAGAAGAAGAAGCTCCACTTCGAATCTCCCCACATCCACCGTGTCTAAGACTCTTTTCGGATTCATTATGATTACAAAGGACCCACCCTTTTATATAAGAAAAATCGTACACCGCCTCTTCAAGTGCGTAAGATTTTCGTGCTTAAGTCGGTCATCTATCGGTCGCAGCTCAATTAACCAACGAACATAATAGATTTTTATATTGACTCTTCACCAATCGACCGATTGCACATAGATGTCGACCGGTCACTTTAGGCACTTTTCAGTCCAGCAAGGTTGGGCTTGAAACAATAATCTTAGGGAAAATTTTGGCCGGTCGCTTACTTACAACAATCGGTCGCAGGTTTCAGTCAACCGGTCGTAAACCTCCAGCGATCGGTCGCAAGTTGTTGTTTCTTCTAGATTTTCATTTTTCTGTTTCTTTCTTCCATGGCTTGATTTTTCCCATCTTTTGCATGATAAAGCTTGATCTTTTAAATACTTCAAATGATCCTATATTTGCATTGAAATCATGTGGTTTTTCTCCATTACCTACACTCATAGAAACATTTATAAGTTAGTAGCTTTAAGTCCAACTAAGTGGGGTTCAAAAATGCATAATTCGGGGTTAAAAAATGCATAATTCAGAGCTCAATAGTAGTAGTGGAAGCAGATTGGATGGTGTGTCACACACCACCAACCGGATGTCACCAAGTTAGATGGGCCCCACCATGACGTACATGTTATATAAAAACTGTAATACCCCAAAAAAATTTGGGCACAAGAGTAAGTACACGAGTGCGTGTTCACATGTGAGGAATTAAATTCTAAGCTGTATTGTTCAGACGCATACACACACGTATACATTTTTATACGTGTCCAGATAACTTGTCAGGCCTCTAAAAAACTTAGTGTACTTAGTTAAGTCAATAGATCGACCATTAGAATAATCTGTCGTTACTAGACTAAAAGATCTAACCGTTCACTTCGATTTCGAATTACGCAATCAATGTAAACTCGCAGTACATCATCCTGTACAAATGTCTGTTCATAAATTTGATCCGTATATCGTGTCTGTCACTAGGCATATGCTTAGACCAGTGATTTCTTGACCCTATGAACTTTCTCGGGTGTATTTATAACACCCTAAGATTTTAGAATAATTTAAATTATAATTTAGTTAATTATTTAACAAATTAAATAACTGAAAATATTAATAAATTAATAATAAATCATTCGTAGGGAATTACTATATGTTCCCTTTATTAAAGTTGCTTATAATAAACTCTAGAACAGCATAGAAGTGATAGATTTCACAAAAATCATAAATTTACGATAATTACGAAAATGCCATTAGTTAAACTTAAGTTATAGGACCATTTTCAAGTATCATGATTTCTGGCGATCATTCTCGTACAAAACTCTATATACTAGTTTTAGGACACGATCTAACCATACACGTCGAATTTCAGCCCTCTGATCATCCTACAAATAGCCTAATCCGAAATCCGGCCATAGGTGGGCTATCTAAACTCGGATCTGCCTCATTTTTTTGCGTCATGCCTTAAAATTAGGTGACCTACCTGATGGTCGGAGTAGATTTATTACGTACATCATGGTGGGACCCGTGTACATGGCCAGCGTGTGTCACGCACGGTTAAACCGCGTTTGACCGTGCGGACGGGGCGGAGGGTGAGAAAAACCCTCCTTCGTCGCTGCGACAGCAGCGCTTGCTGCCGACCTGGGCGCTCAACGCCATCCATCCGTGGACCCCACATCTCAAATCCAATCCGTCCATCTGGTGCGCGACCCATCTGAATTCCGTCCATCCAAATCTTGTAGCCGATAGATGTCTGCATGGCCCGCTCTAAATCGCTATTCCAAATAAGAAAAGCAAAGATCCTGACCGTTACTTTGCATGGTAGCCTGGGGGCTGCTCCGTTAGAGTCGTGTGGACCCCACCTAGGTCTTCAACGTTTCACTTGTGGCTTTGTCTGCAAGAAACGAAGACGGGATCCTTCTCCAACTCAAACTCCACGATCATCGGTTCGGTTGTTTTGCCGCAAACACCAGCTATCCAAGTCTATCTTGGACCGTTCAAACTCAGATATGGTATTGTATAAAACCCCCCTAGTGTAGTTTTAATTGAAGAGAAACGTAGAGAGAGATAGAGAGAGAGAAACCGTGAGAGAGAGAGAGAAGTCGTGAGAGAGAAAGAGAGGGAGGTAGTGTGACAGTTAGGGAAGGAGAAAAACGTCTCCCACGCCAGTAGCTGGGACAGCATCCCAGGCCACGAGGGGAGTAAGGAAGAAAGAAAGAAAGAAAGAGAAGAAGAAGAAAAGAAGAAAGAGCAAGGAAGAAGGAGAAAGAAGAAAGAAAAAGAAAAGAAGAAAGAAGAAGAAAAAGAGAAGAAGAAAGAAAGGAGAGAGAAAGAAAGAAGAAAGGAGAAAGGAGAAAGGAGAAAGAAAGAAGAAAGAAAAAAGAAAGAAGAAGAGATTTCTTCTTTACACCGAGTCGACTCGCTGAGTCAACTCAGATTCAAGGTGGGACTTGTTTAGAGCTTAGGAATCATCAAACTATGAGTGATTCATCTTGGAATTTCTGGTTGATTTTCTTTTCCATAAGATTACTTTCTTTGGCATCCGATTTCAATTTTTTTAGAAATTCACGTAAGGAATCCTAAGTAAATGTCCACCATTCAATCTCTTCCTCATCTAGGGTTTTTGGGTTGTGTTTTATTATTTCGCATAACATGGATTCTAGGTTAGGAATCCATCCATTGTTTCTATTCTTAAACTTTCATCTTTTAACCATTACTCTTCCAAGTTAGTTTCTCTTTTCTCTACTCTTCCTTTCTAAACACACGTATCATAATTTGAGGTGAACCTAACTTAGGTCTTAAGATAACTTAGGTTTGAATCATAGACAATACGTCGCCCGTGAAATAACCCTAATGATTCATCAAAACACTAATACTTTACCTAACGACCTTTTCGTCAACCACAACATAAATTTAAATGAAGAATTACTAAAATAATGATATCACATGCATGGTGTGATTGGATTTGAATTCGATATGCATTACATGCTTGAATAATGCTTCCATAACTCATGACATGCGCATACATTTATACACTACGACAGAACAGGAGCATGGTTGATTTGACTCCTGGTGTGCATGGTTGATTTGCCGCCTCGCTGTACCGGTTAGGTGAGCATGGTTGATTTACGACAGGTTCCTAATGTTCAGTGGCAGCGAGTTCTGGTCGTTTCACTTATTGAGCATGGTTGATTTGCTCGGTTGGATCAGTGGTGCATGGTTGATTTGCCCACTGGCGTGCATGGTTGATTTGCCGCCTCGTTGTACCGGTTAGGTGAGCATGGTTGATTTGCGACAGGTTCCTAATGTTCAGTGGCAATGAGTTCCTAGACGTTTATTGCTCTCACATGTATCATGACATACATGACATCATGATAATTATGTTCTATTGATAATAAATCATAAAGTATATCAATCATAACATTATCCTCGTATATTTCACACAATTCTATCCATTGATGATTCGCATCCTATCTACTATTAACTAGAATATTACCTATGATGGAAATGACCTCACTGGGCTTTTAGCTCACCAAAATCACCATAGTTCTTACAGGTTTTCAGGAAGGAAAAGACGTAGACAGAGCAGAATATTCAGATGGTCACGTGTTACTCAAACGCCAATTGTAGTTTATCTATTTTATCTTGTAAAATTTAATGTAATAAGATATTAGTGAAAAAGAAACTTTATATTTGGGATTTATTTTAGTTATGCGATGTGTGGAATAGAATTTCAAGGAATCTATGCTCGAATTTTAAATTCACACCCTGGAACTCGGGCTTTGGGTTATTGTACTCGAGTCGCGAATTTCGGGGTGTGACAAAAACCATCCATCCATTTTATGAGATCATTTTAGTGCATGAGACTAAAAAAGAGGCAGATCCAAATCTCAAGTGGACCACACCACTAGAAAATAGTGGTGATTGAATGCTCACCATTAAAAACTTCCTACAACTCACTATAATGTTTATTTACCATCCAACCTATTGATTAAGTCACACAGACCTGGATGAAGGGAAAACACAATATCAACTTAATCAAAGCCTCCTGTGGTGGGGCCAAGAAGTTTTCAACTGGTAGGTGCTTAATTCCCATAGTTTCTTATAGTGTGGCCCACTTCAACCTTAGATCTGCCTCATTTTAAACATATACATCATGGTAAGCCCCACAGAGCCCCTGACAGGATCATCCGTCTCCAACTAAGTGTGGGAGCGGCTTCGGTGGATCCCTAATCCGAACAGGATTGCCTATTGACGCTAGGAGCATATTAGGTATTGCCCAAGTAACGACTAAGTGGGTGTTACCCTTATCACAGGAAACCGTCGTGATTAAATCCCCACCATTAGAAACTTTAAGGGGGCCACCGAAATGTTTATTTGTCATCCAACCTGTTGATAAGGTCACAATGACCTGGATGAAGAGACCATAGAAATATTAGCTTGATCTAAAACTTGTGGCTCGGGAGAAGTTTTTAATGGTCGATTACCACCATTGCCTATATTATGGTCCACCTAGGATTTGGATCTACTTCATTTTTTGGATCATTCCCTAAAATGAGTTTTCAAAACGAATGGACAGTGTGGATATAAGGCACATACATCATGGTGGGCCCCATAGTCACATATCCCACCCATGTATCCAAATAGAAGACATGGGCAAATGTGTCAATTTAATATATTTAAGACATTTTAATGTTTGTTAACAAACGCGATGTTTCAAATTCCATACTTAATTTTCAGACATCAGATTTAGATTTCAATCCAGATTTCAAATTCAGGCTTCATACTTCAGATTTAACAAATAAGCACTTAACACAGGTGCTTGTGTTTCCATGCTTCTGTTTGTTATCTGTCCCATCAAGTACCATCGGACATTCTATGGTTGGCTAGGTGTCTAAAATGACATTACACAAAATAGTGGGCCTCCTCCTATCGGAAGTGAATTTCAACAGCACGTTGCCAAGAGCACACACAACAAAAAGCTCTATGAAGCCACAATCTTGTGCGCGCTTGCAACATCCACTCCATCCATCACTACGCTAGCTCATCTTAGGACGTCATGAGCTCAAAAAATGGCTGATCCAAAATTCAAGTGGGTCACACTCCACAGAATAGTGAGGATGGAAGCGTGCACAATTGAAACCTTCTTAGAGCATGCCATGGACTCAAGAAGGTTAAAATGGTGGGCAAGCCCTATCCCCATTCTTCTCTAAGGTGTTGCACACTTGAGTTTTTGATAGACCAGATTTTTGTGCCCACATCACAACCAATGGATGGAGTTGATATCACAACACATCCTTATAGAAGCACTTTATTCACAGGGCTCCCAGCAACCCTTTCAACAAATATCCTCCTGATTTTTAAAACATCAATATTAGAGATTTTTACCCGAAAATTCCTCACAATTGTTGGTTTTCCGAGAAAATGGCTCTGAGATTTCATATTTACGGAAACATCCCTCCAAGCTTACCCATGAGGGTAAAATGACATATTTACCCATATCCCAGGAACCCTTTGATAGGCGTACATGCGTGTGTAATAAAGCTCGTATACATGGCACACATGTGCCATGTGAGATCTAATCCATCCATTGGGTTAGTCTAACCTATCCTGCCACATTGAAAAATGTGTGGCGTGTGCATCAATGGCCCCTTTTTTAAGGCTCATGCTTTAGATATTGGATGATTGTTACAAAACTTGTTAACAGTTCACATTTAATGTTCTAACGTTACCCTTTGATGAATGGATGGACCTAATCTTTTGGCCTGACTCATGTAAAAAGTGAAATCTTGATGATGCACGGCTAAGATTATCCCTCGCATACCATATTAGCATGTGCGGTCATGTGTAATGGCACGGTTAATGAGAGCAGATGGCCTTGTGGCACCGACAAGTATAACTTTGGGGCCACCGAGATGTATGTGTTTAATCCACGCTGTCCATCCATTTTGGCAGCTCATTTTAGGGCATGAGTCCAAAAATGATGAAGATTCAAAGTTTAAGTAGACTACACCACAGTAAATAGTGGGGATTGAATGCCCACCGTTCAAACTATTTTCTGTGGTGTGGTCCACTTGAGCTTTGGATCTGTATCATATTTGGGCTCATGCCCTAAACTGAGCCTGGCAAAATGGATGGGTGGTATGGATAAAACTTATACATCATGTGGTGGTTGGGCCACATTTATGTCATCAACACAACTTAGCAAGACGCCCTTCCCAAAATAAAGAAAAACTTTATACTTTGTAAAAGTATGACAGATGTCATGCAAGCATTTAAAATTTTCACACATGGCACATGAGTAGTCAAATTAAACTGTCTAATCCATCAATCAGAATGGTATCATTATATTGATTCCCTAGTTCAAGAATCAAGTTGATCCACCTACTAAGTGGGCCACAATTTGTAAAACAAATGAGTGGCTTAAAATACTCACATTCACATGTGTTCCAATGTTGGGCCCACGAGAATGGAACCAAATTTTCTTTAAGGGGAAACATGTACAAGCTCAGACTAACCTGGTGGATGGGTTAGATCTCTTATGTATGTGCCACGTGTGGTGTATGTGTACACGTGTTCGCCTAGCATATGAAAAAACGACAGACAAAGTAGGTCGCAAATGGTGAAATTGATCAAGAACCAGGTGAAACTTCCTCTATTAGGTGAAATTGACCGAGTACAGCGAAAAACAATGGACCAAGTTCATCGCGAATCGACTTTTCACGATGAAATTGACCAAGAACTCAGTGAAACCTCCTTGTACTCGGCGAAATTGATCGATTGTAGCAAACAACGACGAACTAAATCCATCACAAATCGAAAAAACGATGGAAAAGTTCGTCGCAAATCGACATTTCTCAGTGAAATTGACTGAGCACTTGGTGAAGTCGACTGAGAACTCGGTGAAACCTCCTTATACTCAGTGATATTGATCGAGTACAGTGAAAAACGATGGATGAAGTCAATCACAAATCGACTTTTCTCGGTAAAGCCTCTTTGTTCTAGGTGAAAATTAACTGAGAACTCAAAATTAAGGGTATCTTCGTCAGAGAAAAAAAACTCATCCATGCATTTTTAAGATTTCTTATGGAAACTAAAGTTTTGGAGTTCTAGTTAGGTTGATAGGTCAAAACTGAAGTCTACGTAGGAAAATTTCTCTTCCTTTTATCACTATTCTCCTGGTTTGGGAAGTGGATTGTGTAACGACCCTAGAAATTCTTGTCATTTAAAATTTTTGTAATGATAGAAAATATGATTAAATGAATTAATTTTTCATTAATAAAAAAAAACATGGACTGGTTGGTTAAAACTTTCTTGGTGGAGATAGAAGACTAGGGATCGAGCTATAAATAGAGAGGGTAAAGAGGAGTGAGAGCATTCGTAGAAAAAAAAAAACAAAAAGGAAAGATGAGAGGAAAGAGAGAGCAGAAGAGAGTGATGATTTTAGTGGATCATTATCAACCTTCTCTTCCATCTCAATCATCTATTTATTTCGGTCGTCGATATTAAACGTTGATCAAGAAGTTCAAGTAAGTATACCCTTTCCATTTTCCTTTTCCTTTGATGATGGTGATAATGATGATGACTTTATGATTTTGGTGCCGATGATGTAGGACACACTGTCTATGACTCTACCTTGATGTTTACAGGCCATCCATCTATTTTTTAAAATCATTTTAGTGTATGAGTCAAGCAATGAGTTATATTCAAGATTGTGGGCCACACTAATGGATCAGTGACCACTGTTTAAACCATCCTAGGCCACTGAAAAATAAGACGTAATTTCATGGAAAATAATAATAATAATAATAATAATAATAATAATAATAATAAAAGGAAAAGAAAAAGATAATTGAATATAATATGATATGATATAGAGGAGAGGACATCCTCGGACGTCCAAGGACATCCCCGGACGTCTAACCCCCTATTGTGACTAGGAACGTGGGACCCACCATGATGTATATATTAAATCTACTCCGACCAATGTATTTTGGAAGGCCGTTTAGAGCTTGAGTTGAAATTTTGAGACAAATTTGAGATTTGTGTGGTTCTCCACCGAAATAAAATGGTAAAACTGTTGTTTTAGGTTCTTTTTGTTATAATGGACTCCACAGATATTATTTCTGCTCAAGATTTTTGTCCAACAGTCACCATGAGAGTAATAATCATATGATCGGTCAAAATATTACACATATGATTAGAGTAGATCCAATGCAAAAATGAAGAGGAAAATGAGAAAAACATATTATTTTACGTGAATGAAGGGGATGTAACATCCAGAGTCTTCTTCTTTTCAAAAGGTTGTGGGTACATAAGTGGACCTCACCGTTATGTGCAGGTTGAATCCGCACTGTCCATCATCTTTCTCAGATGATTTTTTGCCATAAGCCTGAATTTAATGCGGATCCAAATTATAAGTGGGTCATACCATAAAAAACAGTGGGGAGAGTGATGTCCACCCTTAAAATCCATACACTAGAAAACAAAATGAAAGAAAAAGTTGATAAGACCATTTTAGATATTTGCACTTATGCCATTAGTACTTCATAATTGTATATGATTTTCTACCATACTCATGCCATGACATATCCAACATAACTTTCAAATACATGTCATCTATTTAAATGGTGTAGGAACTGTACTTGGTGATCAAAGAGATACCAAACATGTGTGTTCATTGAGACAAGTGAGTGAATCCCAACATATTTTCTATTCATTTGAATAAAGTAGGTTGTTGTAGTGTGATGCTATGTTTGGGGTGACTTGCGTTGATTATGATGATATTATGTATATATGTCAATACATTGTATTACTTATACATGTGAAATGAAAGGAATGACACAAATGATATGTATGTGTCTTTCAAAAGGAGAGATGACTGAATAATATGTATGTGCTTCTCAAAAGGAGAAATGACTGAATTATATGTTGCCTCGCAATTAGAGTGATGATTATGTGAACACGACATGCCATACGCTTCATACATTCATACATCGTTTGTCTTGAAGCATCTCTCTAGGAGACTGGTAGGTACTTAAGTACCCAGTTACCTAGGGACTATCATAGAATCCCATTAGCATGTGGAAGTCCGCCCTACAAGGAAGGGGGAGCTAATTGATAGGATCCAATCGAAGCAAGTTGAAGACTGAGTATATGCCTACTTGATGCATCATATCATCTTGCATAACATTCTTGCATAAATGGTGTAAATTTAATCATAAGACTGTATTTGGGTGTACTACTTTATTTGGATGGGTGTGAACCATGATGGGTTTACTCACGTAACCTGGCCAGCTGACGGTTGTGGATTAAATGTAAACCGGTAAACTAGAAGTTTATTCATTTGAGATGAATACTGAAAAATGATGCAGAACCAACGAAAGAACCTCAAAGGAACTGGATATACTTGACTGAAGAAGAGATTGTGCCTCTGAGACAAGATGCTTAGTTTATAATTATTTTGTTGGCTTTTGTTATATTGTTTGTTATTAATAATTTATATATTTTATTGATTGATGATACATCTAAATAGAATCCTAAATAGAAGAACTTAGTTCGATAGGTTGAAAATGTGTAGACATACGGATAATCGGAATAAATTATTATGAATAATGATATGTGATGTGATGATAATTTAGTTTAAACAATAAGTTGTACCTCGAACTAACTGTATGACTTATGGTTAAAGTATTCTACAAGTATAAGTCATACTCCATAACCTGGGCCTGAGGGTGCACACTCTGTGTTTGGATTTTGGGGTGTGACAAATTGCGTGGTGTACAGCACCACGACAAAGTTATGTGGGCCCACCATGATGTATGCGTTATATCCACACCGTCCATCTATTCTGGATGATCGTCTTAGCGCATGAGCCTAAAAATAGGCACATCCAAACCTCAAGTGGACCACATAATAAAAAACAATGGGACAATGATGCCCACCTTTAAAACCTTATGAAGGCCCACCATGATGTTTATTTTTCCATCGAACTTGTTCGTAAGGTCACACAGACCTAGATGAAGGGAAAAAATATCAATTTGATCCAAAATGTCTATGGCTCCCAAGAAGTTTTCAATTGTAGGCGTTCAATCCCCACTCCTTTTTTGTTGTGGTCTATTCAAGGTTTGGATTTGACTCATTTTTGTGCTCATGAAATAAGATGACCGGGTAGATTTGATGGAAGGTGTGGATATAACACATACATCATGGTGGCCCCACCAAATTATTTAATAGTTGAGATAATTCGCTTATACCTAATATTTAATTCTTTTTAGAATATTTATTACTTCTTAATAAATACTTTTTAATATTTTATTTTCAGCCAGAAATTCAAATGGCTGAGAACAAATGTATGAAGTGTCAATGTGCCTGCAACCAGCATTGCAGGAAAGTGGCGTCCTTTCCCATAATTGCCGCACGTTAATCTCATCAAGTGAGCGCCACTTGGACAAAAAAAAATGTGAACGGCTTGGATTAGGACAACCAAGTGTCCACATTCACATGGCCCACCTGATGAGTGAGCCAACATGATGCATGTATTATATCCAAACCGTCCGTCCATTTTGAACGTCTACCATTGAAAAGTTCTCGACCGTTAAAGAAGTTCTGGATCAATCTGATATTTGTTTTTTCCTCTTCATCCAGAAGTCTGTGTGACCTTTTCAACAGGTTGGATGTCAAATAACCATCATGGTGGGCCTAGTAAGTTTTCAACGGTGGAAATCATTTTCTCCACTGCTTTATGTGGTGTGGTCCACTTGTGCTTTGAATTTTTCTCATTTTTGGCGCCATGTCCTAAAATGATATATTGCAAAATGGACGGACGGTGGGGTATAATACATAGATCATGGTGGGGCCCACAGAACTTGGTGACGTCAACAAACCACCGAGGTCGCGCAATCCGCTTACGAAACGGATGTGCTGCCTCAATAAAGGACCACTTACAGCGATGACGTCATCAGACGGAGTAGATCGACGGCCGTCAGGCGCCGTTAAAATGGTCCCTACACGCTTGCTCTTTTAACAGACGCGGCCGTTTCGAAACTCTTATGCGCAGGGGCAGTCCCAAAAGCGTAAATAAAGGGAAGAAATGGGGACGACAAAGTATCTTTTTCGGTCTCTATCCTATCCTTTTCTAGTAAAACTATCATGCAAGATTCTTGCGACCGTCTCTCCGCAGGACGAGGATTGGGTACTGAATAAACTCTGGGACCCACCGTAATTTATGTGTCTCATCCGTGCCGTTCATCCGTTTTTCAATATCATTTTATGCCATGGTGCCAAAATAGAAATATATCCAAAGATCAAATGGACCACACCATGAAACAGCAGGGATGATGATGTCCACCGTTGAAACCATCCTAGGCCCCATGATGACGATTATTTGTCACCCAACCTGTTAATAAGGTCACAAAGACACGAATGAATGAAGGGAAAACACAAACATTAGCTTGATCCAAAACTTCTGTGGGGCTAAGAAGTTTCAATGGTAGGCGTTCAATTCCTACTATTTCCTGTGGTGTGGTCCACTTGATCTTTGAATATGCTTCGATTTTGAATCATGCCCTAAAATGAGCTGGTAAAACGGACGGACAGCGTGGATAAGAAACATACATCACAGTGGACCCCACAGAGTTTACTGAGTACGCTATAGAGAGTACTGAGTTACTTCCGCGTCCTTGCATGTAGCTTCGCACTAACGATTAAACGAAGGCCGCTTGTGGCGAATCGATGCCCATCCACGGAAGTGGGGCCCACATCTTTGTCTTCTTCCGGGGTTTTCTGCTTGGGTATTTGTCCTTGTTCTTTGAGATAATTGCGGTAATGACACAACCACATGGGCAAGGCTGAGTAATTAGATACTCCGGCTGATCAAGATGCTTGATATGCGGGCACTCAGAATAACTCAAATTAAACCTAATAAATTAAATAAATCACTGACTCTAAGTAGACCACTCAATATTTTCTTTTTTAACCGTCCAAACAATATTCACCGACAAGATTTTATTTTTGGTCACGTCTAAAATACTGCCCATAGCTTGAACGATTTAACTCAAATTGCTTAGCACGTCGTGTCATCCATCACACTGTCAATTTTTTTTTTCCTGGACTAAATTGCCCCCATGTATTATTATGCAATGGGTATGGTGCTGACGTAGCAAAGTTATGTGGCCCATGACATATGTATTGTATCCATTCAGTTCATTCATTTTCCCATGTCATTTTAGACCTACTTAAAAAATGAGACAAATCCAAAGCCCAAGTGAAAACCTTCCGTGATGTCTATTTGTCATGAAAATAGCCTCGTTTCAACACTAAGGTCATGGTGTCAATTCTCATAGCGGAGGTGGCTAACATTGTGACGTGACTAACATAGGTGGGTGGGTGTACTAACAATGGGTTGTGTGAACTAACCCAAAAACAAAACCTGTTCATAAGGCGGTACTGACCTAGATGAAGGGAAAGCATAAATATCAGCTTGATCCAAAACTTTTGTGGCCACCAAGAAGTTTTCAATGGTAGGCATTCAATTCCCACCATTTCCTTTGGTGTGGTCCATTTGAGCTTTAGATCAATCTTGTTTTTGGTATCATGCCCTAAAATAATATGGAAAAATGGATAGATGGTTTGGATATAATACATACATTATGATGGAGCTCATAGATCTTTGCCTATGTTCTCTCTATGCAACCCAAATCCCTAAATTTTCAGGAGATTTTGGCATTTCTTTCTTTGGATATTATATTGGGAAATCTAGTTGAAAATACAACATTAAAAATATGTATATAATTAAAAATTTTAAATAAATAAGTATAAGATTATTTATTTTAGGTTTAAATTATTTTTGCTCTGCAATCACATAAAAGTTGTGATAGAAAATAGCAAGAAATGGAAAACAATAGAGATTTTTAAAAATCTCAAGCAATTTCATTTGTTGATGTGAAAATGCTGCAATATTTTTAAAATCTTGATAAGGGCGAGGTAAATCGAGTTCAATATTTGGACCAAACTGGCCCTAATCTGGCCGGTTGACAGCCCCGTGAGGAAAACTTTGATACTTAAGCAGAGTGCAACAAATGATACACAGACACTTAGAAATTACTAAAAGTTAGCTTATGTAGTATATAAGTAATTTTAAATTAAACAGTCCAACTTGTGGGTCGTATTTTAGATGGATAATGACTTTAAAAAAAAATTTGGTTAGCTGTCCATCGTTGATGGACTTTTATTGATTAAATGGTTAAAAATGAAAAATATCTAATGGTCTTATTTCAAGAGACAAGTGCTCAACAACCAGGCTCACTCAGAGACAGCTGACTGTACAATATAGCTATTTTAATTTGAGTTAATGCATGCCGTGTGTACAATTCCTGCCTGCGTATCAGACTTCATGCTCTCCCAGAGTATCAAATAACTCCCTGCAGCATCCTCCATCAGCCACAATAAATGCTGCCATAGTGGAAATATTCCATGTGGGTCGAGCGTTTGCAAGGATAAAAATGTCAATGTAGGGCCCACATATTGGTGATCAAAACTGTTCATAGAGTGGGCCACGGTGGATGAGAGATAAAATCACACATCATATGATCCCAATTGCTTGATTGGGCCCACTTTAAATTTAAGCATGGTCGGATCATCATCGTCAGGGAGATTAAGGCATGCATCTCAGTATTGGAAATGCTTTATATTGTCGAAGAACTCTTGAAAATAGTGAAAATGAAATCAATTTTCATATATGAGATATTTTCTCTATTTGAGAAAACAAAAATAGATATGAAATCAGTTTTTGTTTCCACAATTTTCCAAAAACCGTGTGGAACAAATTTTCAACAACAATAATAATAAAGAAAGATTTTAGGTTTCCTGTCTTTGAGAGACACTTTTCCGTGTTTGACCTTTGACTTTTAACATTTATGTGAAAAGCATGTGGAAGCGAATTGAATCCCTCCGTGCAGCACTCTGTGGTACCCACCGTCATGCATGGGTTTTATCCACATAGTTCATACATTTTTTTTCATATTATTTTAACATATAAACCTAAAAATGAAGCAAATCCAAGGCTCAAGTGGACCACATAATGGGGAATGAACTCTTATCATTAAAAACTTTTTGGAAGCTGCATAAGTTTTAGATCCAGCTGATATTCGTATTTCCCCTTCATCTATGTCTATACGACCTTATCAATAGGTTGGATAACAAATTAATATCATGGTGGCTCGAATGAAAGTTTCTATAGTAAGAGTCACTATCATTGCTGCTTCCTGTAATGTGGTCCACTTTATCTTTTGATCTGTCTCATTTTTTAGTTCGTACCCTAGAGTTTTATGAGAAAATGAATAGACAATGTATATAAAATCCATACATTTTTGTGGGGCCCACAGAGTCCTCCATGAATGGATTATTGTCCAGGTGGGGTTAGGAGGCAATCCGCTTACAAAACATGTGTAATAAAACAAACACATTTATTGAAGATTCTTTTCCACATATTTCTTTTTCTTAACAAGCTACGCTAGTTTTTTATATCCAAGTTTTCCTTTCCACTCATCCAAATAAACCATTTAAAAATCTTTTTTTTTTTTTTTTTGTGCTTCTAGTAGTTTATAAATGATTAGTTGCTCTTATGATTCATGCATGTAGCTCAACAAACAGTTCAAGTCACGAGCTCTATAATCCATCTCCCCTTGAAAATCCATCTCAATTATTTATGTGAAATAAAGTACAATAAAACAAAGTTAAAGAAACATATCCAAAGTAATGCGCTTTATTCCTTCAATAATGTTGTGCCACCTCGCACCCATACGGTGGTGGAGTTGATCTACGTATGTAGCAATATGGTGGAGTCGACCAGATTTTAATGGGTCCAGGTCCATTCATTCGACTCATTAAGAAATTGGGTTAAGTTTAGATCTAACCTTTTCGACCTGGTTAAAAAATCTGGTCTAGTCAGGTTCGGCTCAGGTCCTTGGGATAAACCTAGTTAAATTCGAGTTGGGTCCGGTCTAGTTGGGTCTGGTTGGGTCCAAGTGAATTTGATAGTTAAATTTTATATATATATATATATATATATATCTGTGTGTGTGTGTGTGAATAACCAATGATTATTCTAGGAGAAGAAATATAGGTTTCCTGAGCTACACACATGTGAGAGAACCTATTTAAATGCCATGCATGTGTCAAACTGGCACATGTGCATGATATACTCCATCCAACGTGTAGGCCCAACCTTGTTAATGCTCTTGATTGCCCTAAACTCAACTCGAAAATCAATCTAAAGATTCTCTGTCCAAACCTATCAGTCCTGGGACCTGCTCTCCCAGACCAGACCTAACAGAAGGCCTGAGACCCGAAATCGGATTGCGTACTGAGTTAAGTGCGCTCTTATCCTACTTAGTAAACTCTATTGAGCCCACTGTGAATGTATGTGGTTTATCCACGCCGTCCATCTGTTTTTCCAGATCATTTTGGTGGTTGAGCCTAAAATTGAATCATTTCCAAAGGTCAAGTGGATCATGCCACAAGAAACCACTGTTGGAACCTTCCTAGGGCCCATAGTGATGTTTATTTGCCATCTAACCAGTTTATAAGATCACACAGACATGGATGAAGGTAAAAAAACAAATATCAGCTTGATCCAAAACTTTTGTGCCCCGGGAAAGTTTTCAATGGTAGATGTTCAGTTCACACTTTTCTTGTAGTGTGGTCCTCTTGATATTTTGATATGCTTCATTTTTGGCTTCGAGCTTAAAATTATCTGTTAAGATGGATGGACAGAGTAGATAAAATACATAAACTACAGTGGGTCCCACAGTTTACTTAATGTACTGAGTTACTCACTGCATAATCGGCTTCCCTGAAACCCGGCAAGACCCAAACCAGTTAGCCCGGGTACGGAGCCAGAGTATCCGACCGGTTGACAGACCCCGGATCCACCGAGGTGGGTGGGACCCCTGAATGTGGGGCTCACAGTGATGTATGTGTCTTAAATCCACACCGTCCAACCATTTTGAAAGCTCACTTTAGGTTATGAATCCTGGTCAGGTCTAGGTTGACTCTACTCCCCACTGATTTAGATGGAATGGACAGAATAAAATCCAAACCAAATAGAGCTGTACTGAGTTGAGTCGAGCCCAGCCCAGCCGGGCTTTGCCCTGTTCAAGCTAAGCTCGTTCAATGACCACCTTGGCTCATGTTCAACTTGGCTTGGCCTTCGATCTATACTGACGTGATTGACCTGGCTCCATTGAGCTTTTGAGCCAAGTTCGAGTTAGAAAAAAAACAAAAATTTAAATAGGCTAAGCTTAAAAGCCTTGCCTAAAATTGTTTAAAATGTGGGACCAAAACCCATTGACGCGCACCACTTCCTTTTGTAGAGAGTTTCACCTCTAATTCCATTGTTCTTGCCTAATGTGGGACTAAACAACATAACTTTCTAGTTAGGCGAGTTGAGTTCCAATTGAGTCAACCAAGTTGATCCGAGTCGAGCCGAATCAAGCTGCGATCGAGCTTAGCCGAGCTGAATCGAGCTTGGGTTTGCTTGAGTTCGGCTTGAAAATCCTTTTGAGCTTGGAAAAATGGCTGGGCTTGGGTCAAACCCAACCTTCGAGCTGAGCCAAATCAAGCTGGTTTGAGCTGAGTCGAGCAAGCTAACCAAGCTAGCTTGGCTCGTGTTTAGCTCTAATCCAAGGTTTGCAAATTGGTTTTGGTACACTACCAATATAGGGGCCTGTCGCCTCTGTATTGGGCTGTTTCGGGCTGATACAGTCGAGCGCAACCTGGGTGAGACCCTGACCGTATGGGTCCACCTCAATGTATTTGTTGTGTATTCCTGTAGGTAATATGTTTTTCCAGCTATTTGTAGGCAATGATAAAAAAAAATGAAGCAGATAAAAATTTAAGGTAGACCACACCACAGGAAAAATGGTTAATAACCATTGAAAACCTTTTGTAGGCCACAAAAGTTTTAGATCAAGCTGATATTTGTTTTTTCCTTTAATTCAAATCTGTGTGACCTTATCAACGGGTTGGGATGATAAATAAACATTACATTGGATGCTAGGAAGATTTTAATGGCGGGAGTTCAAAGACCATTGTTTCCTGTGGTGTAGTCTAAAATAATAGGGAAAAACAGATTGACGGTGTGGATATACAATGAATACATGTAGGTGGGCCATACAGTTAGGATCTCACCCACATCGCTGGTTCCCGGGTCCCAGCCAAGTCGTGGTCGATAGATGCGGACGTGCTACAGAGAATGCATCAAAGCATGATTCAGATTGCATTTGGTTTGTGTTGGTTACACATCGGTCCAGGTTAATCAGGTTGGATCCTGTTGACCTTAACGTGATCTAAATCTGAACCATGATTCAGATTGCATTTAGGGTATAAGCTGAAAAAACTGAGGCAGATCCAAGGCTCAAGTGGGCCATAGAGTGGGGATTGAAAGCCAACAGCTGAAGGGGCGCGAATTAGGTGTTACCCTAGGAACAGCTTAGTGGGTGTTACCTTAACTGTGTGGGGCCATCTTGTCGTATTATTTATATATCTACACCGTCTACATGTTTTTACACATGATTTTAGGATGTGATCTAAAACCCTAAGAAGATCCAAATCTCAGGTGGACCATAACACTAGAAACAGTGATGAATAATTATTAAAAACGTTTTGTGGGCCACAAAAGTTTTTGATCAATCTGATCTTTGTATTTTCCCTTCATCAAGACCTTATTGACATTATCAAGAGCTTGGATTGCAAATAAACATTACCAAAACCTTAAGAATGGCTCTTTGGAATTTTTAATGGCATGGCACTTAATCACACAGTTTCTAGTGGCATGGTCCACTTGAAATTTAGATCTGTATACTTTTTGGAACCTCTTCCTAAAATAGGTTGTAGAAAAGGATGGACAGAGATATACAAAATATCATTCATGTGGGCCATACCGTAGGGGTAACACCCACTAAGCTGTTCCCAGGGAAACACCTAATTCGCGCCCCAGCTGAAGACTTCTTCTGGGCCCACAAAAGTTTTGGATAAACTGATATGTGTGAATTCCGTTCATCCAGGTCTATGTGATCCTATCAATAGGTTGTATGGCAAATAAACATTGTCATGGGCCTTAGAAAGGTTTCAAGGGTGAATGTTATCATCATCGCTGCTTCCTGTGGTGTGGTCCACTTGAGCCCTAGATCTGCTTTATTTTTGGAATTATAACCTAAAGTGTTATAAAAAGAAAAATAGACGGTGCGGATAAAACTCATACATCATGGTTGGCCCCCTTAGAGCCCTGCCTGTGCCATGCTCGGACCGGCGAGGGTAGTACCCAATCCGAGTCCTGTTGGCAACCGTGAAGTGGGGCAAGGTTTGGGTGGATCCCTGATCCGCCAAGGTCGGTGTATCCCTAACTGTGGGGCCACTGTCATGTATGTGTCTTACATCCCCACCGTATATTCATTTTGACAGCTCATTTTAGAGAATGATTCACAAAATGAAGCTGATGCAAATCTTAGGTGTACCGTACCAAAGGAAACAGTGGTGATTGAATCCTCACCATTAAAAACTCCACGAGGCCACGGAAATGTTTATTTGCCATTCAACCTGTTGATAAAGTCACAAAGACGTGGATGAGGAGACCAAAAATATCAGCTTGATCTAAAACTTTTGTAAGCCACCATTAGTTTTTAATGGTCGATTACCACTGTTTCCTGTATTCTCTGGTCCACCTCATATTTAGATCTTGATATAGGGAGTGAACCCCATGATCAAGGGTGAGGATCGATGATGTTCATGATAGAAATGGACTGGAGGAAGAATCAAAGAAAGTGCAAAAAAAGATGTTATCTGACGACTAGTCGTGGATGCTCAAGGACCGGTCGATTTCAACTGGAATCCAGTCCAGATCGCTAGACAGTTTGGGGTTATCCACGACCAGTCGTGAGACGCGTGGACTTTGCTAGAATTTCTAGTTTTGGAGTTTCAATCCGAACAAGAAACCACTATTCCCTTTTTTGATTTCGGCCTAATTCGTGAGGCCCATCTTGATCATTTATGATGATCCGTTCCGTTCATCTCGTAGAGTTACTTGACGCCGAGAAACTCAATAAGTTTCACGTCGATCTGAGTTACGGATTGATCGTGGCGTCCAAAATAGTACGAATTGTCTAGAAAGTTTCGAATTCCGTCCACTAAAACTGGAAATGGTCCAGGTGGCCCACTATTACTGATATGAAAAATCTTAACCGATCATCTTAAAGATTACATTAATGTCAGCAAAACCACGAAGTTTTATAGCAATTAGATATGTGGATTGCTTGTATTAGCGGAAGGAAGACGGCGCCCGACAGATGTTATACAGTTTGCGCAGATTTTTTTGTTTCTTTTTTAATTGTATTAGGATTCTTTTCTTCCTTTGCAAGTTAGCGTTAAGTACGAAATTAGAGTTAGGTTTAATCTATTTAAACTATTTTTAGATCATTATTAGGTAACTTTTGATGAATTATTAATAAAATTGAGTTTATACTCTGATTGGCTTGTGTTCTTTGAATTGCCCCTTGAGGAATCAAGAAAGATCGAGTGTTTTTCTCGATAGATCTGTGGATTTGGATTAGTTATCCGTGGGAGAGACGGTGCTCGATCCCACAACACGCCTCACCCACACTACCAAAAAAATGACTTTTCCCGACGGCCCCGCCTTTTTTTCCGACGGCTCTGAGCCGTCGGAATTTCCGACGGTCTAAAACCGTCGGCTAAGGTCTATCGGCCGTCGGTAAAAACTACCCAAAAATACCTTTCCCGACGGTCCCGCCCTTTTTTTCCGACGGCTCTTAGCCGTCAGAATCTCCAACGGTCTGGAACCGTCGGAAAACGAAGATATGCTTATTTTCATAATTTAATGAAACGAACCTACCCTATTATCCTTACATTGGGGCCCACCTACATGATTTAATGTATATCCATGCCGCCCATCAATTTTAAAAACTCATTTTAGAGTTTTACCCCAAAGAAGGAGGCAGGTCGAAAGCTCAAGTGGACCACACCATATGGAGCCATATCCAAGTCGTCAATTGTTGATTTTAGTGTTGCTCACTTGGACCTTCAATCTGCCTCATTTTTTGGACCATGCCCTAAAATGATATGTAAAAAGGGTTGGACAACATGGATGAATCACATACAACACCATGGACCCCATGATCCCCTATTTGGATCGTCTGTTTCTAGTACCCCAATCATCACTCGAATTGGGGTGCGAATTAGCTTGGTGTTATACCCATATATGCATGTAACAGATTAGTGGATGTTACCCCTACCATGGGGCCCACATTGATGTTTTTTTATTTATCCACACCGTCCATCCGTTTTCTTTAGACCATTTTAAGATGTGATGGCCAAAATTTATAGAGAGATTAATCTCAAGTGGATCAGTACCACATGAAATGTTGATTCGAGTGCCTCACCATTAAAATTTCCTAAGGCTGGCCTATTATAACGTTTCCTTGATGTTTATTTGTAATCCAACCTATTGATAAATGTCAAGAAGATCTGTATGTGAAGGAAAATTAGAAAGATAATATTGATCCAAAGCTTTTGTGGCCCACAACAATGTTTTTAATGGTGATTCATCACTCTTTCTAGTGGTATGGTCCACCTGAGATAGGGCTCTCAATGGAGCGGGTCAAATCCGAGATCCGATTCGCTCCGAATCCATATAATGCGGATTTGGATCTTAAAATAGGTCCGATTAGTTAAATGGACTGGATATGGATCTTAAAATAGGTCCGATTACTTAAATGGAGCGGATATGGATTCACGAGAACATATCTGAGTTAGATCCGAATCCGATTAAGATTCGACTCATTGTCACCTTACTGTATATGTTATATTCTTGCTGACCATCCGTTTTACAAATTTCTTTAGGCCATTTGGACCATGCCATAGTAAATAGTGGGATTTGCATCATTTTTCTACTAAATTAAATATATTATATTATATATTTTATATCATATATTTTTTTGGATTTGTAATGGGGGTGCATTCGGACCTAGATCCGACTCGAATCCGATGGTTATATGGATTTTGGATCGGAAATGGATCTAACAATTTATAAATGGATCGGATATGGATATCACCTTTTGGATCCGAGTTGGATCCGAATCCGATCCAAATCCGTCTACAGATATACGGACTTGGAGCCGGATCCAACTGGATCCGATCCAGATCCGACCCATTGAGAGCCCTAACCTGAGATTTGGATCTTCTTATAATTTTGGATCGATTCCTAAAATGAGATGAAAAAATAGATGGATGGAATGGATATACAGAAAAAAAAATCAAGGTAGGTCCGCACACGGTAAAGGTAACACCTACTAAGTTGTTATCTTCTAATTCACCTACAACAAATTGTAGGTGTTAACGGCATGCGGTAAAAGAACACCATCAATTACCTATTTTTATGGCGTGCACAATCTAGCATTGTTAAAGATCCACTTTATAATGGCATTTACTAACTGAACGCCGTTAAAACACATTGTTGAATATCTTATACGATGATTAATTTGCATATCGTCTTCGACCTTACCACTACTGTAGCAGGTGCTGATCGGTGCTTGTGGGGCCCACCGTGAATTGTGATCTTTATCCATTAAACATGCCTTAAACATTACAGGGCCCTAGGACGTTTTTAATGGACAGTGGACATTCAATCACTATTGTTTTCTTGTGTTGTGGTCCACCTGAGATTTAGATATGGCTCATTTATAGGATGAAGTCTTGCTATAATTAATCTTGAGAAATGAATGAACAACATGGATAAATTAAACACAATAATCGTGGGGTCCATAGAGCCCGACCACTAGCACCCGATCACCAATGTCAATAGCCAAACTGTTGGGAACCGAGGGGCCTATTGTGATGTTTGTGAAAATCCACAATGTCCATCCATTTTGTGAGCCCATTTTAGGACATGCATGAGACAAAAAATTAATGAGCTGGGATCCAAAAGTCGTGTGGGCTGAAAACATAAGGATTGAATGACCATGGTTTAAATATTTGTGGGATCATAAAAGTTTTTAATCAGGCTAATATAAATTAATATAATTTGTTTTTTCATGTTCATCCCAGGAGGACTGAGATGTTGCGAACGGTATGGAATATTAATTGTAATGGTAGATCTAAATGTCAACTGGACCAGCACAAGAAACAATGTAATTGAATGCCCACCGTTAAGCTTCTTTGGAGGCCATGAAAGTTTTAGATCAAGTTGTTATTTGTTTTTTCCTTGCATCCATGTTTGTATGACCTAATCAAGAGGTTGGATGTCAATAAACATTGGTGGACATTCAATCACTACTATTTTGTTATGGTGTGGTCCACCTGAGATTTAGATTTGCCCAATTTTTTAGATAAAGCCCTAAAATGATCGGTAGAAATTAATGGACAACATGGATAAAACACATACATCATGATGCCAAAAGCATCAAGGGCTTTTTTGTCTTTCCATAAGAAGATCCAATGCTCTCGGATGACTATAAGTTGTACTGCTCCTAGTAGCTTACGGGCCCTTGATTAGTCAGATTGATTGATCTGGATCGTTCATTAAATGATCAAGGGCCCATTTCTTGTGTTATTACCATGTAAATTAAAATTACACCAACCAAATGATTCCAACGGACCGATCAACTGCCTTTAAAATGGGCAATTAGGATCATTCACAGAAAATTAAGGAGGTTCAATCAACAATATAAACCCTTCATTTGTTGGGGCCTATCATGGATCGCTCTTAGTTCTCAATAGCTCCTTTAAGAAGAGAATCCTGACCATCAGTCCGTGGCTTATGAAATGGATGGCTAGCTATTCCTATAGATTAGAGCACCTGATCAGTACTGTGAGTTAACACATTGGACCACACCACAGAAGAAAGGTGTTGATTGAAGGTCCACCATTAAAAACTTCCCAGGGCCCACCGTGATGTTTATTTGCCATCCAACCTATTGATAAGGTTACACAGACCTTGATGAAGTGAAAACACAAATTAATATCAGCTTGATCCAAAACTACTAGCCTCCAGGAAGTTTTCAATGGTGAGAATTCAATTCCCACTTTTTCATGTGGTGTGGTCCACTTGAGATTTGGATCTGCCTCATTTTTTGGCCTGTGCACTAAAATGAGGTGGAAAAATGGATGGACAGCGTGGATAAAACACATACATCATGGTGGAGCCCACACAGCTTTGACACGGGCGCGACTTGGGTGAGACCCCGGAACCAGCTATGTGGGTGGGACCCTGACCGTAGGAGTCCACCTCTATATATGAATTGTATATCCATGCTGTTCATCTTCTTTTTCGGCTTATTTTATGCAATGGTACCAAAAATAAAGCAGATGCAAATTTCGGGTGGAGCACACCATAAGAAAAACTGGTTAATGACCATTAGAAACCTTTTGTGGGCAACAAAAGTTTTCTATCAACCTGATATTTATTTTTTCCTTTCATCCTTGCCTACATGACCTAATCAACAGATTGGATGGTCAATAAACATTACAGAGGACTCCAGGAAGTTTTTAATGGTAACAGTTCAATGAGCGCTGCGTCCTGTGGTGTGGTCCACCTAAAAATTTCATGTGCTTCATTTTTGGGACTTAGGCCTAAAATAATATGAAGAAACAGATGGACAGCATGGATATACAAGGAATACATCGAGGTGGACCCTAGGTTTAGGGTCCCACCCACGTCGCTGGTTCCGGGGTCTCACCCAAGTCACGCCCCTTTGACACAAGCCACCTGGCTGGTGTGGGGTCACTAGCCAATCCACGTTCACTGGACATTATGAATGGTATGGATGGCATATGATCCCATTCGTTTTTTGTCTCAACGCCTAAAATGAGCTCAGAAAATAGTTGGACGGCGTAGATTTCTCATAAACATCATGGTGGGCCTCACCCACATTCCGCGCGCCAATACCATTTTTTGGTGGGCGCGACTTGGGTGAGACCCCGGAACCAGCTATGTGGGTGGGACCCTGAACATAGGGCCCAGCTCTATGTATTAATTGTATATCCATACCGTTCATCTTCTTTTAATGATTATTTTATGTCATAGAACAAAAAATAAAGCAGATAAAGAATTTCTGTGGACCACACCATTAGAAAAACTAGTTAATGTCTATTAAAAACCTTTTGTGGGCCACATAAGTTTTCTATTGACTCCATATTTGTTTTTTCCTTTCATCCCTGTCTACGTGACCTTATCAACAGATTGGATGGCCAGTAAACATTACGGTGGACTCAAGGAAGTTTTTAATGGTAGGCGTTCAATTATCACTGCTTCTAGTGGTGTGGTCTACTTAAAATTTTCATGCCCTTCAATTTTGGGACTGAGTCCTAAAATAATCTGAAGAAACAGATAGACGGCATGGATATGCAACAGATGCATCCAGGTGGGCCCTAGGTTCGGGGTCCCACCCACATCGCTGGTTCCGGGGTCTCACCCAAGTCGCGCCCTTTTTTTTAGTGTTTTTCCAAAACCAGTCTCCCGCCACTCCCTCTGCCTCTCCCTCTCTGAAAAGGGTTTTTTTTTCCCAAACCCATCTCCCGCCTCTCCCTCCCTTTCTCCCTGTCCGATCTCCATCCCTCTCCCTCTCTCCGTCTCTCGTCACTGTCAAGGACGTACGCAACCCTCTCCGTCCCTCTCCCTGCACCGATCGAAAGAAACAGAGGGTTTCTTCAGCCGTTCCACTGCTGCCCCTTTATTTGGCGTCACAGGTATCTCTTTCTCCCTTTATTTGGCGTCACAGGTCCTGATGATGGCTACCCTGAAACGTTTTAGATTATTTTGTTTTCATTATGAAAATGATATCGACACCTGCCTTAATTGATAAATAAGCCCTTCATTTTCTTCATTTTCTACCTTCAATTGTTTGTTGTGAATGCTAAGTGTGCACTAGCATGTGTTTGCTGAAATGTCTCTGTTTAACATATTTGCTTATGTTGCTGAATTATTCTTACCTGATTCTGGTGGTGTTTGGAAGCATTGTTGTCTGGTCCACTACAGCTCTTCAAGTGCATCTTTCATACAAGATGTTGCTTTCCCACATTTTTTCCATTAGTAGTGGATGTCATAGAACTCATCCAGGCACTTCAAGTGAGTGGCTTACCTTTTCTTTTTTCCTTTTCTTTTTGTGACAAGGTTTGTCCACACTAGTGCTGTGAGATAAATAACTAGGCCCAGCCCACTATCTAATCGTCTAAACCCAAGCCCTGATCCTGATGGCCAAGTAACCATCCAGATTGGGACCGACATATCCAACCCAAAAAGATCGGATTCAGATATGGGTTTTTTTTTTCCAATTTAAATTTTATTCGATTACCCAATTACCTAATTACCCGACTTCTAAGCAGGTCAGATAGGTGTAATGGCTTACCAGGAGAGGAGTTCAGGTTGGGCCTTCGCATATCCAAAACCCACATCTTGCTGTGGGCTGGGCCTCAGCAGTCCAGCCCACTTTCAGCGTAGCGACACATATGGGCCACGTGGATCCCAATCATCAACACAAGTGCCTGCACCACTGTCAAGTTCCACTTAAGGAAATGAGGATCCAAAGCTGTGAAAACTCACCTAGAATGTGATCGGTGATTCGTTCCTAATCTAATATAAACTCTCACCAACAAACACCATTCTATTCCTTTCAACCACTCAACAATCTCTTAGAATGATTGGAGAGTGATACTTGGCCGGAATCATGTAATTAAGAAATTTGAGCTCTGTGATTTCACCCCGATCTATGAGTGGCATCAGAAGGAGAAGGAAAAGAAAAAACAAATGACTACAGAAGTGAGTTAAGCTGCCATCAATCACTTTTTAAAGTAGACTTAGTAAGGGATCCATGCATCTTCATGTGATGAGTTGATTATGACACTGCTTTATTTGGAGTATTAGTTCTTGAATTAGTAATTTAGATTAAAAGCTCAGTGTTAAAATTCTGTTCATCCTATGGCATTTTATCTCAACCTGGGGCAATTGTAAACTATGCCAGTAAGCAAAGTGCAATGTACTTGCACATACCGAGAATTTCACTATGGACATGCAGTCACAACTTTCTTTTCAGGTAAAATGTTCTTAATGTGATCAGGTGATTCGTTCTTATTTTTAATTTTATATTCTGTTGTTTCTTTTGTGGCTTTTATAATTCTGGAAGAATCCTTCAGTATATAATTCTTTTGTGGCTTTTTTAAAATGTTTCTTTTTTTTTTTCCTTCAAGTCTGAGGAAGTAGCGTGCTTTTGGGTACTTCAAAACGTAAAGCTGCTACGTGTGTGAAGATTTAAGAAAAGATCTTAAACACCCAATCACTTAAGACTGCAGAGCCCCTGACTCTTCCAACAATCTTAGACTGCAGAGCCCCTGATTCTTGTAGTAACGGAAAGGAGCCCACATGCCCCTTTTCAAATGCATCACTACCTACCTCTCTCCCCACTCCACATTCATTTCTCACCATCAGATTACTCCATGAAAGGGACACTGATTGGACGGTGAGGAGCCCACCACCCACCTCAGTGGCGAAATTTCATTTGTGGGGCCGTACTCTGTGAGAGGTGGGCCCGGGCGAGTACATACGTGTTTTTTTTTCCGCATTTGTCCCTTGCTAACTTACGTAACCGTTCTGATAGGAGAATATATGTAGTCCAGTTGTAGAGAGGTCATTGGGCTGTCATCTTCTTTCTAGGAAAGTGTCTAATCCAGCGTTAGAACTATGAGAATATTTCACTTATACAATCCCATCCGAGCCATCCAAACAGTGGGCCCCACCATGAAGATGAACTCTCCAAAAATTCCTGTGCATTCCAAACACATTCCTGTGCATATAGCAACTTATATATATACGAATTGTGTTTATGGTGACATGAACTGTAATTTCTGGTCATGCAACAACTTCACATCTTTCAATAACAGGGGTTTTGTCAAAACATGTAGAATGGTTAAATGCGTAAATGATTAGGAGACGGACATTTGGTTCATTTTTTCTTTAATTCTACTATTACAGATGGATCACCTATTGGACAGCTTGGGTGTGTAGTGACTTTGATCTTGATAGAAAATGGGCCGCCTTTTAAATGCATCCCTGATTAGCCAACCTCAATTGTTTCCTCACCTGTATATATTGTATTTGTATATACTGATTGCTGTGATGACTTTTGTTTTCCACCTATGTAACTACAATCCCTACTACAAATTGAGCTAAATTGGGCAGCATGGGACCCATTTCTAAATGTCTACATGACCTATCTCAAATGGTGGGCCTCACTACGATACAGTAGCTACGAATAGGACAATCAAAAGCCAAATTTGATTGCATATGTAGTGCTTGTTGCTTTCTTTCTTTCTTTTTTTTTTCATTTTTTCATGCAACTTATCAATGGCTCTCTTCTTGTACTTGTGGCAAATTGCACAAGATCAGAGTTGTCAAGTCAGCCATCTTGGACAATTTTAATAAAATGTGCAACTTTTGGATAGTGTCCCACCTGAAGAACAGTTTGGATCACCGGATTGTTGCAATTTGCATCTTACTATTGTGTTGTAATGTCGTTAACACAGATTTGAGAATGATGTCTTTGAAATTCTCCTTAATATGGTTTTTTTATTCAGATTAAGATTTGTTAATTATGATAGTTTGTGTCAATTGTGAAGCAATGATGAAATTAAATATTCTCAACAGCAAAAGCATACAATTGTAAAATTCTAGAACTGATAACATTTGCTTGAAGGATTTCATTTGGAATTCTCATGGATGTAATATTAAGATTTGAAATTTTTATGCTTTTTATCAAATGCCTCGGAAGAAAAACATCTAACAACAGCATTAGTTTTGTTTTTGAGAGAGAGAGAGATTGAGAGAGAGAGAGAGAGATTGAGAGAGAGAGAGAGAGAGAGAGAGAGAGAGAGAGGTTGCTCGTCTTTGATATTCTAGTGGATTTTGATGTTTCAAAATATTAATTGCTGTTTTTTTTTTCTTCAACTGATGAGCAGAGAAACATGGCATACATCTGTAAGCTAGAGGCATGCATGTACTCAATCAAATAAGACTGAAGTGATCATTACTCGAGATAATATGTGTTATACAAACTAGTTAAAACAAATAAAATTCCCATCACCCTTTGCAAAAGAGAGACGAAGATTTTTGCTTTGTAATAATCATGTTCTTACTATGGCATATGAATTGCTTTACACCAAATACTTGTGTACCATTTCAGTAATTGTAAGATATGGTTTGATTGCAGTTATTTATACTGATGTGATGAGTCATTCTCATTCATGTAGACCTCTATAGCATTTACTAGCCTGGCGATTGCAGCTGTATCAACTCTTATTGTAAGTTACTTGATCTTATCTCACTCATTGTCTTTTTACAACACTTTTGAGTTGTCACAAACAAGGCACTCTGCAATCTGCATACAGATGTGTAACATATTTAAAATATTAATTGCTTAAATGCTGTATCAACTCTTATGAATCGCTTTAAGGAACTTTTCTAGGTGCACGTGTGGCCATGCTTAAATGCTAACGGTTTTTTTTTTTCATATTCTAAAACAACGCCGACGGTCATAAACCGTCAGAAATTCCGACGGCTAATCACCGTCGAAAATTCCGACGGCTCCACACCGTCGGAAGTTCCGACGGTCGAGCGACGGCTCATCGCCGTCGGAAATTCCGACGGCCTACCGACGACTTATAGCCGTCGGAAATTCCGACGGCCCATAACCGTCGGAAAGCAATTGTGACGCCCCCTTTCCCGACGGCCCATCGGACGGCCAAAAGCCGTCGGGAAAGACATTTGCGGACGGCTTTCGGCCGTCGGTAAAAGTCATTTTTCTGGTAGTGCCACATTAATTAGTATCAGAGACAGGCTTTTCCTCAAGTGATGGCTTTTAATGGTGGCTACGGCAAAAATCCTGTGGACGATGCTTCAGGAATCCACCCTCTCAAAGTGGCGGCTTTATGGGCGACGCTTGGGACATTCTAGCGGAAGAACTATCTAGCTATGCAAGGGCTACATGCTAGGTTCGACTGCGAAATAAAATATTAAAGTGAGGCTTTTCTTTTCCTCAGGTGATGGCTTCTAGCGATAATCGAGGCAATAATCCCGCTGACGGTGATCAGGAGATTATGTTTCTAGTGGAGAAGATGAATCTTCTTCAGAGATCGATGGAGACTTCTATGCAAGGGGTACGGGAGTCCATCGATCAACTCACCGCTGCATTGACACTGCAGCAAGCTCCGGTGGGTGTTCCCCCACCCGCAGTTCAAGCCCAAGAAAATCAAGCCTCTATCCACATCAGAAGGTGTGCATGATGTGCCTGTAGAAACGGAGGACCATCAACCTACTGAAGGTTCCTCTACGAAGCTTTTCAGGTGGAGATCATTCATTTAGATATGGGAGTCCTTCTTGAAGATTTTGAAGTAGATGTCATTCATGCAGACACGGGAACCCCTCTCGAATGACCTATTGAATCAATAGAGGTAGAAGCTATGGAGGAAGTGGAGGAGGTACCACCAACCGTCTTAGAAAATATGCAAGGTTTTGAGAAGATGGAGGAAGATGATATCCCAGATGTAGTGAACAAAGAAGAGGATCATGTTGTCGTTCCAAAAATTATAGATCTAAATTTGTAGGAGTCCATGAATGTGTCAAGAGGCTAGTTTTTCTCAGATAGAGCCAATCTTCAGTAGCACAGTTGGTAAAGTAGATCCACTCGTAATTTTTCTTGTTCCCACTAAGAAGAAGACGAGGATGCTTGTTGCGCTATGCTAGGGAATGGTCGAGGATAAGTATCCCAATCATGCTCAAGTACAATTCTTAAGCCAAGGCTGTGGAAGAAGACGAAGCCGAATCTCTATCATTACCTGAGGTAAAACTCGAGGTCGAGTTTTCTTCAAGTGAAGGAGTTTGATGTAGGGAGTGAACCCCATGATCAATGGTGAGGATCGATGAGGTTCATGATGGAGATGGACCGAAGGAAGAATTAAAGAAAATGCAAAAAAAGATGTCATTTGACGACTGGTCGTGGATGCTCAGGGATTGGTCGCTTGACTAGGTCGATTTCAACTGGAATCTAGTCCAGATTACTGGACAATTTGGGGTTATCCATGACCAGTCGTGGCCCCCTGTCGACCGGTCGTGAGATCTGTGGACTTTGTTGAAATTTCTAGTTTTGGAGTTTCAATCTAAACAGGAAACTACTATTCTCGTTTTTTTTATTTCGGCCTAACTCGTGGGGCCCATCTTGATAAATTATGATTATCCATTCCATCCATCTCGTAGAGTTGCTCGACTCGAAAAAATCCAACAAGTTTCACATTGATCTGAGTTATGGATTGATCATGGCGTCCAAAATAGTATGAACTGTGTAGAAAGTTCCGAATTCCATCCACTAAAATTGAAGATGGTCCAGGTGACCCACTACTACTGATATGAAGAATCTGAACCAACCATCTTGAAGATTACATCAATGTCAGCAAAACTACAAAGTATTGTAGCAATCAGATATGTGGATTGCTCGTATCAGTGGAAGGAAGACGACGCCCGACAAACATTATACAGTTTGTACAGATTTTTCTATTTCTTTTTTAATTGTATTAGGATAATTTTTTTCCTTTGCAAGTTAGTGTTAGGCACGAAATTAGGGTTATGTTTAATCTATTTAAACTCATTTTAGATCATTATTAGGTAGCTTTTAATGAATTATTAATAAAATTGACTTTATACTCTGTTTGGCTCGTGTTCTTTGAGTTGCCCCTTGAGGAATCAAGGAAGATCGAGTGTCATTTTCAATAGATCCATGGATTTGGATTAATTATCCATGAGAAAGATGCTGCTCGATCCCACGCCCCGCCCCGCCCACATTAAATCTACTTCACTTTTAGGATTATGCTAAAAAATGATTTTAAAAAACAGATGGATGGCATGGATATAAGACACATACATCACAGTGGCCCCACAGTAAGGGATCCACTGATGCTACGCATAATGAAGTGAGGAGCGGATTGCCTGTGACATATCTCTGTGACTGGGGCTGTGTGGGGTCGACAGAGATGTCCATTAAAAATCCAATCCGTCCATCTGTTTTGAATGAACACAATTGGATAGGATTGTAAAAATAAGGCACATCCAAAACTAGGGGTGTAAATGGGTCAGCGGACCTGATGGGGTACCTGCACCCAACCCATTTAGACCCGACCCAGACTCAACCCATTTGTTAAATGGTACGGGCCTGGTTCCAAGAACAGACCCAGTTGCTAAATGGGTTTGGGTCTAGTTTCCTTTATATTAGGCCCAACCCAACCCAACCGAACCCAACCCAACCCAACCCATTTAGTAAGTGGGCCTGTTTGGTCAATGTGTCAAGGGACCCGTCCAACCTAGACCTGTCCAGACCCGATCTTAAGCCTGGTAAAAATGCTTGCATACTTGATCCAGACCTAGACTCATTAGACCCAACCAATTTTTAAATGGGTTTGGGTGGATCTCCCTCTACCAGACCCAGACCCAGACCCATTTATAAATGGGTCTGATGGGTTGACTCGGACCCGACCCAGACCAGCTCATTTAGTAAAAGGGTCCAGGTCTAAAATTTGGACCCAAACCCATTTAGTAAATGAGCGGGTCTGGTTTTGGCTACACCTGTCCCGAACCCGACCATTTACAGCCTTATCCAAAACTCACGTGCTCCATACCAACAAAACAGTGGGAACAACAATGTCCACCGTTGCAACCTTCATGGAGCAGACCATGATGTTTATATGCCATCTAAACCATTCAAAGAATTATTACCACTCAGATAAACTGTAGGAACAAATATTATCCTGATACGAAGCTTCTGTCACCGCCAACGGTTCAATCCCAACTGTTTCGTATGGTATGGCCTGCATGATTTTTGGATCTTACTGATTTTTAAAATCATGTTCTATTGTGGTCTTTTAAAACAAATGGACGGGGGATTTATCACAAACATCTCTATAGGCCCCACACAGCCCCGGGCACAGACAACCGCTCCCACTGAAGTGAGCCCAGACTGGTTATCTATGCCCTGTGACGGGGCGGTAATAGTCGGTAATCCAAAGTAGAAAGAGATGGTTAGGGTGTATCTCTCAACCAGATGGATGTAGGTATCAGTCCACACATTGCAGTGAAAATGACTTACAAGGTTGGGGGCATACCCGTAAATTGTCACTACCTTGGCATATCACACTTCCCTTTTTGTCTGTGACAATTGTAAATCTCTTCTCCACTCCCTAATATTGTAAAGGGGTGTTAGTTCAGAAAACATCAAGGTTCAGACAACCCGTTGTTAGTTCACCCATCCACCCCTGTTAGTCACGTCACAATGTTAACCACCCCTACTATGGGAACCAATACCATGACCTCATTGTTGAAACGAGGCTATCTTTACTTAGTCTGCCACTTGAGCTATGGACCTGGGTGTAATATGTAAAGTCACTTCGTCCACCACCATATTGTTGTCCAAAAATTCAGCTAAATCCACAACTTAAGTGGGCAAACCACATGGAACAATGCATATGATGTTTGGTTCGAATTTAGGTCGTATGATGCATGTGTGCCAGAGCTTGTTGTGGCTGAATTTGAGTTAAATTTTTCACTTCGAGTGCCGAAATAGACTGAGAGACCATATACCTTGCCGATAGTGGTGTATTCCGACACCTATTAGAGAAATCACGCATTTCAAAGGGGAGGGTTCGTGTGGATATGACACCAATCATAAGTTTATGTGTTGGGTTCGTGTGGATGTGAGGCCAATAATTTTGTGTTGGGCCATCCTCATGTTTATCTCTAATCGAAGCCCTTAATAAGGTACAAGTCATCAAGAAAAAAAAAAAAGTATAGTCCAAAAATCACTCAATGGGCTGTACCCTATGACCTTTGAGGTTTTAGGAGCAAATTTATATTGTTCCTGATGGTTTGGCCAATTGGAATTTTTTTATTGGGCTCATCTTTTGAATGTGTGATTCCCTCTTTGTGGGTCCACATTCCTTGCGTGATTTTTTGAACTGTCCAATACATGTGCTGTACACTGTCCACTATAAACACCTCCACTCTTGTTTGGAGAATGGTTACAGAGGTGTGGCCCACGCTGTGCGTCTGAGATGATAACGGATTAGGTTCGGGCCCAGCCTCACCCAACACAGTGCAGCACTGACTGTGGAGCCGGGAGCGGATTAGGTGAGACCCTGGATCCACCGAAGTGGGTGGGAGCCCCCACTGTGATGTATGTGACTAGCCGCCTATCGGCATTTGAAAGCTGAGTGATCGAAAAAATGAAGCGGATCCAAATCTCAAGTGACCATTAAAAACTCCTTATTGGCCACAAATGGTGTGGTCTCTTCATCCCCGTTTTTGTAACCTTATCAGTAGGTTGGATGACAAATAAACATTCTTGTGGCCCCCTTGAAGTTTTTAATAGGTGGGGATTAAATAACTACTGTTTTATGTGATATGCTCTACAAATAAGACTTAGATCTGCTTCATTTTTGTATCATGTCATGAGCTTTCAAAACTGTTGTACGGTGTAGATTTAAGGCACATACATCACTGTGAGCCCCACAGTCAGGGTCCCTCTCAGCCTAATCCGCTCCATGACGCAGCATGAAAGTTGTACTTACAGATCACATGCAAAAGGTGGGTCAACCATGTACACTTGCCACGTGTACGACCAGGGTAAGCCCATTGTTTAAATTCCATCCTCATGGAACCTTGGGTTTTGCGTCAATTAATGGGTATTCTTGTCATTTGGAAAAGAGCAGCTTAGACCGGCCTTGACAGTAGCCAGGACCCGATTAGGTGCGTCCCTGACCGTAAGGCCCACCTTGATAGATGTATCATATATCCACTCTGTCCATCCGTTTTAGAAGACAATTTTATGATATTATTTTAAAAATGAAACAGATATGATTCTTAAGTAAGAAACACCATAAAAAATAGCGAAAATTGACCATTAAAAACTGATTGTGGGCCACAAAAGTTTTGAATCAAGCTGATATTTATTTTTTTACCTTCATCCAGATTTTTTTGAACTTATCAACAGGTTTGATGGAAAATAAACATTACGTTGGACATTGAGGTGGGCCCTAGGAAGTTTTTAATGGTGGGAGTTCAGTGACCACTGTTTCTATGTGTGATCTATCTGAAATCCAAATCTGTGTTTGGGATCAGCTCTGAAATGATCTTGAAAAACGGATGAACTGCATGGATACACATTACATAGATAAAGGTGGGCCCATAGTCAGGTTCGTACCGTATTAGGTAAGTCGGAGCCACACCTACAACGCTTCCACACCGAACCAACAATGGGGAATTTCAGGTACCAAAAGGAGAGGCGTTTCCTACCATTGTCTCATATCACTGTACTAGTACTAACTACGAAGAGCAGAATTCGGACTGCGTACTGAGTCAGGACGCTCTTATCGTACTGAATAAATTAACTCTGTTGGAACCATTATGTGATTTATCCAAGCCGTCCATCCGTTTTTTCCAGCTCATTTTAGGGGTTGAGCCTAAAATTAAAGCATATCCAAAGCTCAAGTGGACCATGCCACAGGAAACAGTGGGAATAATGATTTCCAGTGTTGAAACCTTCTGGGCTCCACAGTGATGTTTATTTGTCATCCAACTTGTTCATAAGATCACATAAGCATTGATGAAGGGAAAAAAAAAAAAATCAGCTTGATCTACAACTTTTGTGGCCCCCAAGAATTTTTCAACAGTAGACATTCAATTCACACTTTTACGGTAGTTTAGTGTGGTCTATTTAAGCTTTTGATATGATTCGTTTTTGGGTCTGTTAAGATGGATGGACGGAGTGGATAAAATACTTAAATCACAGTGGGCCCCACAGATTTTACTGAGTATGCTAAACTAAGTTACTCACTACGAAGTCCGCTTCCCTAAGCAGATCATGATTCCGTAGTGGCCCTCTAGTACCGAGTGCCGAGGTCGGTGGCGTGGCCCCCAATGATGTATGTGTTTTACCATCCTGTCCACTTATTTTGCCAGCTCATTATAAGACGTTGGACCAAAAATAAGCAGCACAAAATCTCAGGTTGACCACACCACATGAAATGGTAATCATGGAATGCAGACCGTTAAAAACTTCTTGAGGCCAAATTGTTTTTTAGATCAAGATGATATTTGTATTTTCTCTACAACCAGGTGACTTAATAAACATAGGTTGGACGGCAAATAAACATTATAGTGGACTTTGGAAAGTTTTTAATGGTGGGCGTTCAGTCACTACTGTAGTCTGATCCAACTGAGATTTAGATCTACCTCATTTTCTGGGCTCACGAACTAACAGGAGATGGAAAAATTTACGAACGGCATGGATAAAACACATACATCATGGTGAGGCCCACATAACCGACCAGACAAAGGTCGGGTCACTACGGCATCCGGATACAGTTGCAACCACCAAGGGCAGTTTGGTAAAAGTAATCCATATAATATATTAATGGGGAGCGGATTGCCTGTGATCCCGGGCACAGAGATATGTCCATGACAAATCCAGTCCTTCCATCTGTTTTTAAAGCACACAATAGGACAGAATTCTAAAACTTAGGTAGATTCCACCGTTGAAACTTTCCTAGAGCTGACCATGATGTTTGTATTTCATCCATACCGTTAATACAATTATTACCACTCAGATAAACCTTGGGAAAAAATATCATCCTGATACAAAACTTCAGTCACTGCAGGCATGTAATCCCTACTGTTTCGTGTGGTATGGTCGTTTTCACAATACTATCCTATTATGGCCTTTCAAAGCATATGAACGGAGTTGATTTTTCACGGACATCTCTATGGTCCCCACAGAGCTCCCGCAAGAACTGATCACCTACATGCAAGGTACCACAACTTGTGGTACCTGCCATCTTTCCTGTCAACATACCATTTGTGTAGGAGTACGACTCTACTCAAGTGGGAGACCCCACCATAAAGATCATCTTGATCAAAAGAAATCAACGGACAACCAACGGAGGGTTTGTATCTACAGGGTTGCCCTATCTAATGAACAGATCATCCAGATTTTAAAGAAAGGCGATCTTCACGGTGGGACCTACCTTTTGCATGGTACTGATTTTCTTAAACGTAGCATGTTAGCTGGAAAGATGGCTCGGTACCATAAGTTGTGGTACAGTGACCTGTAACGTGATCCGTTTTCGTTAGTATGTAGGCTGTAGAAAACAAGATGTAGTTGGTGATTGTGATGGTGGGAGGATACAGAGACCATGTGCAGGCACGTGGGTGTCTGGTCCCACTTAATTATTTTGTGCCTTTTAGTGGGCCCCACATTTCTTCCTTTTCATCACTGGCGGACGCGGATTGGGTACTACCCCCCGCCCCTCCCTGGTTAGGTACGGAGAAGGAATCTGAGGGACCACCGTGATGTACGGATTTCATCCACACCGTCCATCAATTTTCCAGTATCGTTTTAGGATAAAACGCAAAAAATGAGGTAATTACAAGTCTCGAGTAGACCTCACAGTGGGGATAAACATGTCTACCTTTGAAAACTTTTTGGGGCCATAGAAGTTTTGGATCGAGCTGATATTTGTGTTTTTCCTTTATTCAGGTCTACATGACCTTATGAACAGGTTGGATGGCAGTTAGCATCACTGTAGACCCTAGGAAAGTTTCAACGGCAGGTGTTATTATCACCGCTGTTTCCGTTGGTGTGGTCCACTTGAGCCTTGGATCTGCCTCATGTTCGGGTTATGCCCTAAAATAATACCGTAAAATGGATGGACGGTGTGGATAAAATCGAGACATCACGGTGATGTCTCCTCAGATCCACCGTCTGTTCCTCAGATCCACGGTGTGTAACCTATCCAAGCGCTTCAGAGGCATCTATCGGGATTTTTTTAGTACAATAGTTTTAGACTATGATGTAATGTCGGCATTAGCATCTCCCCTCCAAGTTTATCGTTTTTGGCCCTGGCCACTTTTTGAGTTTTTGAAGCATGAAATGCCCTTGCCAGAGTTGTACACGAGCCAAACCAAGTTGAGCTTAGCATAGCTCGGCTTGGTTCGGCCAACTGCCTACCACAACTCAAGTTTGGCTTGGCTTGAAACTTGAGCCTCACTGGCCAGCTCGGCTCGATTTGGTAAGCAGCTTGGGCTAGCTCGAATCGAGTTCGAGCCAAATTTGAGCTTGATCTTTCGAGCCGAGTTTGAGTTTGTGCTTTCAAGTTGAGTTGAGTTCAGACATTTTCCTTTTAGTTTTTATACAGGTTGGCCCCTTTTATATATATATATATATATATATATATATATATATATATATATATATATATATATATATATATATATATATATATATAAAAGCTATAACTCGAGCTGAGCTGAACTGAGTCAAGTTCAGGCCAGGCTTCGAGCTGAGTCGATTCGAGCCTGGGTCAGCTCGAGTTGGCTCAACATTTTTCCGAGCTTAGAAATTTAGCTCGGCTTGGCCTGAACCAGCTTTAGAGTCGAGCCGAGCGAGTTAACCAATCTATCTCAATTTGTGTCTAGCTCTATCCCTTGCTAGCCGTCCCCTCGTACAACGGTAATTTATTTCTAAAGTCGAATGGACCTTTTCTAAAGGGGTGTAGGTCCACTAAGTTAATGATTGGGCCCATCCCTTGGCCGATCTGATCTGTTCACTTTAATTGGACAACTGTGAACCTATGGTAGGGTATTTTCAAAAAGAAATTTGAAGCTCTTTGTGACCTATAATGCATTAGCATTGTGCGTTAATTTTGAATTGTTTCCTTTGGTGTGGTCCATTTGTGATGAGTTTGCCCTCAACTTGGGCTGATAACATGAAATTAAAACCCCTTTCATGTGGACGGCTGGGATTTGCTTTAATACAATCTAAGTGGGCCCCACATAAGATGTGGTATGGGTTCAAAGGGGGGACCTTGATGCAGGAAGGTCATTTGGTCTTTTCCTACTTTTTATGTGACAAATTTGTTTAAAGTGATGTATTAGGATGTGGAAGATGATGACCCAGCTCCCAAACTATAGGATCTCCTAAAAAAGTTTGAAACTAAAGCTAATGTTGTAGACGATGACTTTGAGGTAGTAAACTTAGGAATTCTTGAAGTCCCTAGGGAAGTGTGCATTGAAAAATCACTGCTACCAGAATTCAAGCAAAGAATGATAGAGTTTCTAACTTCGAGACTGTCCAACTTCGCGCTCTCATACCAAGATATGCCTGGGCTCGATGAAGAGCTCGTTGTACACCATGTGCCGACGAAACCAGAGATGAAGTTCGTGAAGCAGAAGCTGAGAAGGATAAAGCTAGAATGGGTCTTAAAAGCCTGAGAAGAGGCATGAAGCAATAAAATGCATAGTTCTTGGTAGCCTCCAACTATCCAGAATGGCTCGCCAACATCGTACCGGTACTAAAGAAGGATGATAAGGTTCGGACGTGCATTAATTTTTGGGACCTCAACAAAGCCAGTCCTAAAGATGACTTCCCCCTGCTACACATCGACACTCTACTCAATAGCACCGCAGGGCACAAGGTCTTCTCATTTATGGATGACTTCTTGGGCTACAATCAGATTAAGATGACTGTAGAAGACCACGAGAAGACCTCATTCATTACGCCTTAGGGGACATTCTTTTACAGGGTTATACGGTTTGATCAGAAGAACACATGAGATATATATCAGTGAGCACCGACAGCCTTGTTTCACAACATGATGAATAAGGAGATGAAAGTATACATAGACGACATGATCATCAAATCTTACACAATCGAAGGACATTTTGAAGACCTGAAGAAGCTCTTTGACAGGTTAGAAAAGTTCAAGATTCGCCTTAACCCGCAAAAGTGTGTCATCAGTGTAACCGGAGGCAAACTTCTCGGCCTCGTAGTAAGTGAGGACGACATCAGGGTCGACGAAATGAAGACAAGGGCCATCATCGAAATGCCACCTCCAAGAACTGAAAAAGAAATTTGCGACTTCCTCGGTAGGATCCAATACATCCACCGCTTCATCGTGTAGCTCACTCCTATTTGTGAATCAATATTCAAGCTCATTCAGAAAAATTCGCCAAAAGAATGGAATAACGATTGTTAAGCTATCTTTGATTGAATTAAGAAGTATCTCATGAATCTGTCAGTCCCAGTGCCGCCAACTCTCGGGCGACCTCTATTGTTATACATCTCGGTAGTAGCAGATGCCATCGATTGCCAGTTGTGTCCTCGACCTAACACGAAGAGACTGGGAAAAGGGAGCAATCAATATATTATTTGAGTCGTAAGTTTACCGACTATGAGTCCAGGTATTCAGTAATTGAGAAGACCTGCCTCACCCTAGTCTGGTACTCAACGACTCCAGTAATACATGATAGCATTCCTGATCCTCCTACTCGCTCGCATGGATTCACTTAATTACCTGTTCGAGAAGCCGACACTTATCAGGAGGATAGGTAAATGGTGGCTACTTCTATCTGAGTTTGATATCACCTATGTCACTTAAAAGGCAATCAGGGGGCAAGCCCTTGTCTATCATTTCGCCTCCCACCCTCTCCCTGACTATTAGCCAATGAAGACCTTATTCCCCGATGAAGATCTCCTACTCATCGAAGAGGAAGAAGAAAAGCAGGCAGACGAATGGACGTTATTCTTTGATGGTGTGGCAAATTCTAAGGGCAATGGAATTGGAGCTATCTTCTACTCCCCCAACAATGTCCCCATTCCTATCTCAATGTGTTTAGTGTTCGAATGCACCAACAACATAGTAGAGTACAAAGCATGCATTGCTGGTCTAAAGGAAGCTATAATCTTGGGTGTCAAGAAGCTATGAGTATTTAAAAACTCACAATTTATAATTAACCAGACTAATGGCGACTGAAAAACTAAAAATGAGAAGTTAATACCATATCACGTATACCTCGAAAACTTGGTCGAAGAGTTCAAAGAGGTCACATTCTCATACATGCTGCGAGCTAAGAATTAGTTTTTACTTGCCCTCACCACTTTAATATCGATGTTAGAGATTTTGAAGGGAGCTTCAGAATGGGAGCTCACAGTGGAGATTCAAGATGAGCCTGCTTTCTGGCTGTAAATTGAAGAGGCTGAAGTAGCTCCCATCCACAAACCCTAGTATGCCGACATTAAATGATATTTAGAGAGACAGGAATATTCGAAAGAAGCTACAACAATAGAATGCCAAATCATCCAACGTTTGGCAGGATAATTTATAATCAACGGTGAATTTTTTTTTAAGTGATCCTTCAATCAGGTCTTCTTTTCATTATATTGTCCACATTGTTGTAGGATAAAGTTGGTCTTCGAGAGATGTGATCATGGAGTGGTTGAAAGAAGTTGCGGCTAGTTTGACCAACTGCGAGCAGCTCGACTCGTGGTCGTTGAAAGGGGTCGCATCTTAGCATGCGAGCAGCTCGGCTCGTGGTCGTTGAAAGGGGTCGCATCTCATCATGAGAGCAGCTTGGCTCGTGGTCGTTGAAAGGGATTGCATCTCAGCATACGAGTAGCTCGGCTTGTGGTCGTTGAAAGGGGTCGCATCTTAGCATGCGAGCAGCTATCCCCGAGCCCGAGTATCCCCAGCCTTTATAGTACCATCAGCCCATACAGACCGATTTTAGGCTTATCTTTGTTCGTGGCTCCAAACTTCAGGGGATCACCATCAGGGAACGTAATCAACCAGATGTCTAATTGGACCAGGCCATCCCCTTATCTAAGGATTAACAGGATAAACACCTTATCCTCGGAAATCAGCAGTAATCTTAACGTCTTGCATAAAAGATTGGATCATCTGAATCTATATAAATGGATGGCCTCATAGATGAGAAAGGTACACAATCTCTAAGTTGATATCCCGTAGTTTCCTTTAATGACTATTTCCATCTGACTTAAGCTTCGGAGGGCCAACGGCTGGACGCCGGCTACCCTTAGTTTTTTCTTGTGTTCTTTCAGGTTCAACAGGAAACTGGCTTGAAGGAAGGTGAACGCCTGGAGGATCCTATTACCAAATCCAACGTAAACAGATTAGCGCCGTCTATGAGAAACAGATCGTGAGGGTTAGCCATTCTAATCACTGATTGAGATCTCCCACCATGCCTCCCAAAAAGACGGTTCATCCTTCCACTTCAAGGCAGACATTACCTCCGCCTGACATCACCGAACCAGCGCCTAACCTCCCTCAGAATGCTTTGACGGTCATCCCCCAGGGAGAGCCTAACGTGCCATCACAAAACCCATTATTCGATGTATCCGGCAGTCAAGAAGACGTTATGCGTTTCCTCGGAAACACACTTCTATCTCTCAAAGCCGGGTTTCAAGCCTTATCTAATCGGCTTGATCAGTATTTTCTGGAGCCTCAACAGCAACCTCCGGAAGGGCCGCCGGTACAACTTATACCAGTGGCTTCCAGACACTCTGTGGGCGAGCCACAAACCCAACCAAATCCTCCTCCATCGAATCGAATGCCACTCGGTAATCAAGTCCCGATACCCCCTCCACATTCATATCGAATCGACCATCTATTGCTATTGCGGCAATACATCGATCCGAATCTCCTTTCACCCGCGAGGTCATAGAAGCACCCTTACCTAAGAAGTATCGCACGCCCATCATCACTCCGTATACAGGCACTGGCGATCCTCTTGAACATCTGGAAACATATAAGTCTCTTATGGAGCTGGAGGGACATGGTTCAGAAATTATGTGTAGGGCTTTTTTCCTAACCCTAAAGGATACAGCGCGTACATGATTCCGGGGGCTAAAACCCCGATCCAACCGGCCTTCTCTCAGCTATCGGAACTCTTCCTTTCTCAGTTCATGGGAAGCATTCGTACCAAAAAACCGGCATCTCACTTAATGGACTTGAAGCAGCAGCATGGGGAGACTATAAAGGAGTTTATAGTTCGGTTCACTGCAGAAGCCGTCCAGACTGAAGGTTATACCAAAGATAAAGGCCTCACCGCCCTCATAGCTGGAATTACAAGTGAAAAGTTCAGATTCACCTTGGATAAGAACCCTCCTAAAACTATAACGAAGTTTCAAGCAAAGGCCCAGAAATACATCAATGCAGAAGAGGTCGCTTTGGCGGGTCACGGTGTATAGGGCAAGAAGCGTAAGCCTTAGGAGAGTTCTCCTCCTGACAAAAAATACCGGGGTGATCGACGGGACCGTTCCCCTAAGAAGCCTTACTCCGGTAAATATCATAATTATACCCTTCTTATCCAATCTCCTGAGAAGGTACTAATGGAGATCAAGCACAAGCCTTACGTGAAGTGGCCTTCAAAGATCAAATCTGATCCTGAAAAAAGAGATAAAAGTAAATTTTGCTATTTCCACAAAGATCATGGGCACAACACCCAAGATTGTATATCTCTGCGAGATCATATTGAAGCTCTCATTCGGAAAGGCCATCTTCGAGATTACGTCCTGACAAGATCGGTCACCTAAAAGGGCGGAAGCCCCATCACACCAGAAGAAGTCACCTCAACATCACACTTCACAAGAAGACGTTAAACCCACTGGTGAGATCCGGACCATCGCCAGAGGACCGGCTTGCGGGGGAGATTCTTAAGCATCAAGAAAAGCGTACAGTCGCAAGGCGTCTCAGAAGCCCCAGCATATCTATTGGTTGGAAAAGACGCCCGATGCGTCGAATCCCGGCCATCCTTCGATCTCCTTTTCTCTTAAAGATGCAGAAGGGATTCACTTTCCTCACGAAGACTCCATTGTAGTCGCATTAAAGGTATCAAATTATTTGACCCATCGTATTATGGTGGATACAGGTAGCTTTGCTGATATTCTCTACCTGGAAGCTTTCAATAAAATGGCACTCGCTAGGAGCCTACTCAAACCGGTCTCAACTCCCCTCGTCGGCCTCGGGGGCGAAGTGGTAACATCGGAAGGAAGCATCGACCTCCCAGTCACCTTTGGAGAAAGCCCAGCAAAAACTACTATCTTCGTTAGTTTCCTGGTGGTGGATTGGAGATCAGCGTATAATGCCATTTTGGGCCAACCTTCGCTCAATAAGATAGGGGTAGCTTTACACCCCCTGTACTTATGCATCAAATTCTCTACTACAAATGGAGTCGGGGTTGTACGGAGGAATCAAAAGGAAGCGCGAGCGTGTTACGAGATCGCCGTACAAGACCGAAAGAAGGTCTAGGCAACGCCAGTTATGATGGTGACAAAAGATTCATCGAGCCCTCCGATGGCTACTGCTACAACCCGAAGATTGCACACCCAAGTGCAGGTAGCGAAGTAGTAAAATACTCGGTAAGACCGAGGTCGATCCACAGAGATTGGGGTTAAGAACACTTAGAGGAATTAGTTTAGGTGGGAGAGATAAAATCTGAATTATCCACGAGAGTGGAGCAAGTTGTGTGTGGTGAAAGACAAAAGTAGGAAAGGGGCTAAGGCATCAGGGATCCACCTTTGATTCATTCACAAGATTTGATTTATTGGTCCAACTATAACTCAACTGGAATTGAATAAAGATTCATTCCAATCAGAAGATGAAACAGTTAAACCATTTGCATATTTCATAAAAGATGGTGATCTGACCGATTGATTTGACCATGAAGCACTCGTTAGTTGATCGTAGGGAATTCCAAGCATCCACTGTGCCCGGAGTGGACAATGGATCAAGGAATTGTATAGATCAACAACTTTGCCAACAAGTCAACCGATAAGATCACAATTCATACGATCAAATGCATACTTACAAGATAGGAGGCTTTGATTGACCGATCCAACCGTTAAGATCTCGTCTATTGATCGCAGGGAATCCAAAGCATCCAATGTGCCCGGAGTCTACAATGGATCAAGGGATTTTACAGATCGATGACTTTACCTGCACTAGCTCGATGACTGTAGGGAATCCCAGGCATCCAACATGCCTGGAGTCGACGATGGATCAAGGGACTTTATCGATCATGAACTAGCTAATTGGTGTGTAAGGGATCCCAAGCATCCAACGTGTCCGGAGTCGACGATGGATCAAGGGGCTTGCACAACAATAGCGTCTGCCGAGGTAGATAACCGAACCAATCAACCAAAGAGAACTCCAACATTTACACCACACAATGTTGAATCAAAAGAACCAAAGCTTGCAAATTTCTTCAAAGGCTTCACCCCTAGCCTTAGCTAGAGGCTTAGCCAACCATACTACAATGGAAGACTAAACTCTCTACAAAAGAAAATTCTCCACTACTCTACACTAAGAAGGAAAGAAAGAAAGAAAACTAAAGAAGAGAAGAGAGGAGTTGTAGAGAATGGGATTTGAGGAGTGGGATGATTGAAATGAGGAGGAGAGGCCTCCTTTTATAGACTTTTGAGAGGCTCCCAAGCCTAGGTGGCACTCCAAACCCAAAGCAGATTTTTTTTTAGGTTTGGGAATGGAGTTAGGCTTGGAGTGCCCAAAGCAAACTTTTCCTTTAGGTTTGGGCTTGGAGTTAAGCTTGGAATGACATGTGGCAAAAAAGTACTCCAAGCCTAGGTGGCACTCCAAACCCAAAGCAGATTTTTTTTTGGTTTGGGAATGGAGTGAGGCTTGGATGATAAGGTGGCATTCCAAGCCTTGCACATGTGTTAGGAAGAGAGCTAGAGAGAGAGAGAGAGAGAGAGAGAGAGAGAGCTTAGAGAGAGAGAGAGAGAGAGAGAGCTCCTCTCTTTCTAGCTTGGTGGAGATGATGGAGACTTGGCGGATGTCCAGCATCTAGACGGTGGAGCTGAGATAGGATTCTTCATCATGCTGATTTGTACAGGGGCGTCCACTGTTTTGGTAACTTGAAGATGGGCGGCTGAGATGGAGCCGGTGGGACACGCTGGAAATGGGAGATGCTCTCCCTCAAGCTGCTGATGATGGGAGTGGGGGCCACAGCCTGGGACTACGTCCACTGTTGGATGTTGAAGCTGCTGGACAGCTGCTGGATTGCAGATGGGTTGGACGTTGGAGATGGATGGTGGTGAAGAGGTTGCTGCAGATGGATGGACGGCTGGAGATCAGGCTACACGGACGTCTTCTGCTAGACGTTGATGAACGGCTTCCATCTGCTGCATGTGCATGGCGTTGCCCACTTGATTGATCTGCTGGCGTTGGACGAAGGAGATGGACGGTCTACTGATGCTGGCCGTCGGCTGCAGTTGATGGACGGTGGCTGATGGAAGAGCAAGGATGGTGGAAATCTTCCACACGTGCTGGAGTTGGCTACACGTGTGGAGTGCTGCTGGAATGGACGGTGGAGAAGGTGGGCCTTCTGTTGAGGCATGTGCAAGCCCTGCTAGTCGTCGGAGGACACTGCGGCCGGACAGCCATTGGGTGGCTGTATTTGGACGGTGCTGGAGATCTCCAGCTACTGGACGGTGAGGATGGGGTCCACCATAGCTGGACGGACGTCCTCTGCTGGTTCTCAGCACATGTGACTGAAGGTGGGGTCCAGAGCGTTACTGGGCTGATGGACGACTGGACAGACGTTGAAGCTGTAACATTACTACTGCAGTGTGGGAAATGTGAGACGTCCACTGGATGATGGAAGGATGTGTGGACGTTGATGATGATGTCCAGCTGATGTGATGCACGTGCAAGCTCTTCTGGACATTTGAGTTCCTGCTGGGGGCCCACTTGCTGCTTTGCTGGTCGTGCAGTGGTGGAGATGGGAGTTGGAAGCACATGATGATTGGATGGTTCCACACGTGCTGGATTGGAGCTGGAAATGGTGGGTCCACCAGATCTGGAGACATCCAGGGCTAGACGCTGATGTGGATGTCTGGATGAATAGATGGACTGCAGTTGACGATGGTGATGATGGTGTGGTCTACAGTGCCAGATGATCAAGGTCGTCAATCTGATTCTTATGAAAGTGTGGCCCGCCTTGATGCACAGTTGGTCCCTTATGTGGACACCCAATCTTGACTGTTCAAACTCATGTGATCTCCAAATCACTACCATCAAACATGCACATCCTGGACTTCCAATGAATAGTTGTGATGCGGTCCACCATAGACCATGATCTATCCTTTGATTTTTATGATTTAATTTCCTTCAAGATCGTCACACACTTGATCTTGATCACTTTTTGGTCTTTAAACGTCCTGGTTGGCTTGGATCTTGTCCAACCTCTCCTGATCACCTGAAGACAGAAAATTCACCTAATGAGGGATAATTAACCGGAAAAACAATGATAATGCCCTTAACAACCTGGGTTAATTATAGAATATTAGGTACTTATCACACCCCCCAACCAGCATTTTGCTAGTTCCGAGCAAAACATGCAAAAATAATCCAAGATTTTTCAAAATAATGCAAGTAATTTTATCCTGAATAGTTTTCACCAATCGAAACTGTCTCGATACTTCCTGTTATTTCCCAGTGAAGCCAAGATAAACAGAAAAAGAAATTCAATGTCTTTATGTGATCCTTCAAGCTATCTAAACAATAGAGATTCCACGGCATATAGTTTTGAAAATATTTAAATCTAGATTCTAGTCACTTAGTAAACTACTTAATTGAGTTCAAAGCATTGATCATTCATAAGAAACATTCTAAACATTGAGTTCCATGGTGCACGGTGAAGTCTAGTCTTAACACAATTAGGGGTTCAATCTTCTACTTTCATGTTAACACTGATGATTGAAGAGAATGGTCAGATCAACCAAGTCACTGATTCCGAACCTTGCTACTGTTCTTTTCAATATTTTTTTCAACTTTTGATCTTTTTTTTAATTATTATTATTATTTATTCGATAACCGATAGACGAAGACTCCAAAAGGCTCACTTCGTACTATGGTAGTGTTTTGTAATGGTAACGACAATGGATGAAAATCCTTGCCCCAAATTACGATGAATATTTTCTGTTTTTTTTTTTTTTGAACAAAGTAGACAAGTATCTCCAGGCTTGGTTCCTATCACTCTCAACAATCATCAAGTCAACATTATAGTATCAACTCAAATCCTTGTAGTGTAAGCTAGATTGTGAACTGTGAAAATTCATGACTCAATAAATGTTTATCATTTTCTAATGGAAAATTAATGGAAAAAACTCAAATTTTAAATTTATTTAAGTAACTAAACTCTTTAACATTCTCATTACTAAATGCCTTTTTTATTCTACTATTTAAATTATTTCATAATCACATAAATTCATAGGATTTTTTTTGAAGGCTAAAGAAATAATAATTTATAGTCAATACAACCACAGAATTTCCTGTTCCTTTTGTGCAATGCACATAGACCACGTATCATCCGACAAACTCCTTCGGCCACAAGATGAGCCACATCCTCACATTTCCCATGATCAATTTAGTTTGGGGTCTTATGCTGCTCATAATACCATGAGAGTGTGCTTCACCTCCCAACTGTCTTAATCTCCTTCATGATTTCTGAGAACAGGGAATATCTATCGGTTTCAACAACGATTTCCAATTAAGGTCCTCTATCATGGTGCGTTCAATACGAATAGGATGTTTCCCATAAAACTCCTTTTTTTTAATTGACCTAAAATAGCAAAGAGATAGGCAAAATAGCAAAGAGATAGACAATTGGAAAGATTTTTCACAGGAATTTCACACCCCCTAACCTAAATGTAACATTGTCCTAAATGTTGAAAAATGAATGCATAGACAAATGCAACATGAGAGCAAAATGGTAAAGAATAGAGGGTAAAGAGTACCTGAGAGGATGAATACTTGTAAGCGCTGGAATTTTCCAAGTTGCCAAAATAAAATACAAGAAACAAACTAACCTACTAGTATAGAAAAGGGGATCTCCGTCAGACTAGGAGATTAATCCTGATAAACAGGATCTTCCAGAGGGTGGATTCCTCCTATGGGGCAAATTCCTCAAGAAAAGGCTTTAAACGCTGTCCGTTCAATTTAAATACATTTCCATTTTTGGGGTTCTCAATCTCAATAGCCCCATGAGGGTAAACAGTTTTGACTACAAAAGGGCCGGTCCATCGAGATTTCAGCTTTCCTGGAAACAGATGTAGCCTAGAATTGTATAAGAGAACTTTATGAGATGGTTCGAAAGATCTTCAAAGGATATTCCTGTCATGGAATACATTCGTTCGTTCCTTGTATATTCTGGCATTATCATAAGCCTCATTCCGGATTTCCTCCAACTCATTCAGCTGGAGTTTGCGAAGCGAGCTGGCCTTGTCAAGATTGAAATTGAATTTCTTTATAGCCCAATAGGCTTTATGCTCTAACTCCACAGGCAGATGGCAAGCTTTCCCATAGACAAGTCTATAGGGAGACATTCCAATCGGGGTTTTGTACGCTGTACGGTAAGCCCACAACGCATCGGTTAGTCTTAGAGACCAATCCTTGCGGTCTGAATTCACAGTTTTTTCTAAGATGTGTTTGATTTCCCTGTTGGAAACTTCTGCTTGACCACTTGTTTGTGGGTGATAGGGCGTACTCACCTTGTGTGTGATACCATATCTCTTCATCAAAGCCTCGAAAGGTCTGTTACAGAAGTGTGTACCCCCATCACTGATAATGGCTCGAGGTGTCCCAAATCTTAATAGAATATTCTCTTTTAGAAATCGTAGAACCGTTTTGTGATCATTGGTTCTACACGGGATTGCCTCAACCCATTTGGAGACATAATCAACAGCCAATAGGATATACAGATATCCAAATGAGGAAGGGAATGGTCCCATGAAATCAATACCCCAATAGTCGAAAACTTCGATGATCAATATCAGATTTAAAGGCATCATATTTCTATGGGAGATTCCTCCCAACTTCTGACAACGGTCACATGCTTTGCAAAAATCATGGGTGTCCTTGAATATTGAAGGCCAGTAGAAACTGCACTGGAGAATCTTGGCAGCGGTTTTCTTAGAAGAGAAATGACCACCACATGCATAAGAATGGCAAAAGAAGATGACATTGGTTTGTTCATTATTTGGAACACACCTCCTTATGATTTGATCTGGGCAGTATTTGAACAAATATGGATCATCCCAGAAAAAGTTGCGTACCTCTGTGAAAAATTTCCTTTTATCTTGTGGGGTCCAATGACTCGGAATTCTTCCTGCAGCAAGATAGTTAATAATGTCAACAAACTAAGGTTGATAAGACACTTCAAACAACTGTTCATCAGGGAAAGTGTCCTTTATTGGTGTCGTCTCTACGGAATCAGAGAGTACTAGGCGAGATAAGTGATCAGCCACTACATTTTCTACTCCCTTTTTGTCTCGGATCTCAAGGTCAAATTCTTGGAGTAAAAGGATCCACCTGAGCAAGCGAGCTTAGCATCTTTCTTAGAAAGAAGATACTTGAGAGCCGCATGATCAGTAAAAATCACAATTTTGGACCCAATCAAGTAGGACCTGAACTTGTCAAGTGCAAAGACTACGGCAAGGAGTTCCTTTTCCGTAGTAGAGTAGTTTACTTGCGCACTGTTCAAGGTTCTACTTGCGTAGTATATAACATAGGGCTTCTTGTCTTTTCTTTGCCCCCAAAACTGCCCCAACAGCGTAGTCACTTGCGTCACACATGATTTCAAAAGGTATAGTCCTATCGGGTGGTTGCATTATCGGTGCGCTGGTCAACATGCCTTTAAGCTTGGTGAAAGCTTCTTGGCAGTCATTGGTCCACTCAAATGGAGCATCATTTTGTAGGAGATTGCATAATGGACGAGAGATATGACTGAAGTCCTTTATAAATCTCCTATAGAATCCTGCATGACCCAAAAAAGAACGAATGTTTCATACACTTATGGGGGCTGGTAGGTTGGCAATTAAGTCGATCTTTGCCTTGTCTACTTCTATTCCGTTGGATGAAATATTATGTCCAAGAATGATTCCCTTTTTAACCATAAAATGACACTTTTCCCAATTCAAAACAAGATTCTTTTCTTCACACCTTGTCAAGACCAATTGTAAATGGTTCAAACATTCATCAAAGGAACAACCAAATACCGAGAAGTCGTCCATGAAGACTTCCAAGAAATGTCCAACCATGTCAGAGAAAATGCTGAGCATGCATCTCTGAAAAGTGGCAGGAGCATTACACAGTCTGAAAGGCATCCTCTTGTACGCAAAGGTGCCAAATGGATAA